>OY723385.1:35680473-36342813 GCA_963210295.1 Ophion ellenae
TATATTAAAATTAAAATATTCGTATTTTTCAAATAAATAATACGTTTTATTAATAAATTAAAATCTCAGGTCTTTTTGAGGCACCCTTCATACTCTAACCCCAAAATGGTAAAATTGCGATCGCAAAGCATGGTTCTATCGACGGGGTTTCAGCAAAATGACAGCAATGTAATTTATAAGAAACCTCACCGAAATTGCCGACAATCGTATCGAACGTACCCCATCAATGAAAGAAAAAACAGAAATCAGTATCCTTCAAACTTCATCCAATCATTTAACTTTTCTCACTAAAAACTATTCCTCTATCAAAAATGCCACGATCGTAATTTTCTCATTTCAACTGCAAATTCCTATAACAAAAATTACGTTCGCAACCCAAACAAACCCCACAGCAGTCCCTTGGATCTGTTACCTGCGAGTGTTGCTACTGACGTGAGCGCCTCCGTGGAGCCGCACGCTTTGATTCTGCTCACCTAATCAAGAACTCAAAGGGTGTCATGTGCGAAAGCGTCTGATCCGCAGACTGTGTCGTCGCGTAAATTCGATAATCTTCACGCAGTAGCAAGGCCTTTCAACACGATGAAGCCCATGTTTGGTGAGGACCTCGGATTTCTTGAATAAATAATCTGCTCTGCACTACTCGGAATACGTCGTGAGCTTCAAACACACGCGTTGTGAGCTTTCGTGCTACTGGACGAATGGTATACACATATCTGGGTATAATGGTATACAACCCAGCAGAATTACGAGTCAGTCCCCTACGGAATGTTACTACGTACGTATAAATACGCATGTATGCCGACAGCATATACAGGGTGTCCCTCTTATCTCTGCCATCCGAAATAACTCGGTAATTATCGACGTTCAAAAAAAATGTTCCATACAAAAGTTGTACGGTGTAAAGAAGACCATCAAAGGCGACCAATTTTTTTGATTTCGGTGGGGGCGCTGACGCACTGTGAAGGTCATCTCCACATTTTTAAATGGAACGGTACATTTTTTTCAACCATCTTGTGGAGCACCTCAATCCGCTTAAAAAATATTAGGGGGTCAAAGTCGTTCAAGGTCATTCAAGGTCACCTATTCAAATGAAATAGAGATTTAAATATCTCGGATCACTACCAAATATTTAGTAGTTATCCGAGGTATTTAGATTTGTATCATCGATACTGACCTTGAATGACCTTAAACGACTTTGACCCCCTAATGTTTTTGATGCGGCTTGGGGTGCTCCACAAGATGGTTGAAAAAAATGTACCGTGCCGTTTAAAAAAGTGGAGGTGACCGTCACTGTGCATCAGCGCCTCTAGCGAAATAAAAAAAAATTGGTCGCATTTGATGGCCCCCTGACACCGTACAACTTTTGTCTGGAACATTTTTTTGTGACGTCGATAATTACCGAGTTATTTCGGGTGGCGGAGATAAGAGGGACACCCGGTATATCGAGTGAGACAACATCTATTAGCCGTTAAAATATTTTCTAACCTATCAGCCTTAGGACAAAACTTTTCCTACAAGAGTTGCATAGCTCGAAAGGGGTTGCATAGCTCGAAAGGGGTATCGAGTGTTGGCTACGAGGTTCATCCAGGTGGCGGCGCTGCGGAGATTTCAAGGTCGACTCCATTTTACCACGTTTTTATTAACTCGCATTGTTGGTGGTCTGATTGTCTGTTCGGTACAAATTTTGCAATCGATTTTAAACTAACTTCTGGACTAGCTAGAGACTTGAAACTTTAAACATAGGTCAGAAGTGGATGACAATGCAATATTAACTCGCTTTCTCGTCTGTCTGTTTGTTTGTTTGTCTGTTCGGTAAAAATTTTGCAATCGATTTTAAACTAACTTCCGGATGAGCTGGAGACTTGAAACTTTGAGCATAGCTCAGGTCTGGATGGCAGACAAATAAACAGACAGGCAAGTCTGTCACAGAGAGAGAAAAAAAGAGAAAAATGCATAAAGAAATAAAAAATTCAGTTTAGGCAAAGAGAAAAATATGTTTAAATGAAGAAAAAAAATAAATATTAATAGTGAATAGTGCATTAGTGACATTTTCTGCGATGGTCAAGGAGACAGCTCCCCAACGCGAGTTACGCCTAGAGAAGAAGAAGCAACATTTCATGCAGACAAGACTAAATAGCAGAAAATAAAATTATTTTAAGAAAAAAATTCAAACCACGTTTTTAAAATGGACTAAAAAGTATAAAATCATTTCTTCTAACCCCACACAGATTTATAACCCAATACAGATGCCTAACCCCACACAGATTGTCCTGAAAATTTGTGATTGTGATTTTTTCATAGCTATGAAAATACTTGTAAAATGTAAAACGAAAAACGTGGGGCGCATGCAATAGACGGAGGGTAGGGGGTAGCTGTCACTGAGAAAACTCACACAACAGTTCATATCACTTGCAGTGCAATAAAAATGTTAGTGACTTAGGTGAACTATTCATGCATTAATTATCTATTGCATGCGCCCCACGTTTTTCGTATTAAATCTTACAGGTATTTTTATAGCTGATAAAAATTCACAATCACAAATTTTCAGGACAATCTGTATGGGGTTAGGAATCTGTATTGGATTATAAATCTGTATGGGGCTAGGAGAAATTATTTCATACCTTTTAGTCTATTTTAAAAACGTGGTTGAAATTTTGTTTTAATCGAAATAATTTTTAAAATGGGACCACTTTCTTGAGAATTTAATCAAGGAACTAGAAATAAGTTTACACACGATATTTAAAGACAATCGATCTAGATTTAGTATTTAAAAAACGATTGGGATGACGAGGTGGATATTTGACACACAATTAATATTAACTCTTAGCCTTGCCCAGTTTTAGTTTCTTGAATGAATAAATATTGGTAAGCAAATGAAGTTATTATTATGTAAGCAAACCCAAACAAGCAAAGCGCCGCCGTTTCTGCATGGCCAATTAGTGTAGGTGGTTCTGGCAACTAGGGTGATACCAAATGAAAAATAAATAAAGATACCCTATCGAAATTTTTAGAACTACGGAAAGGGCAAGTTGTAGAAACAAAGTTCGAATTTCTGCAAAAAAAAACATTAATCATTTATGGTTACTATTGGATAAACGTATAAAAAAATCATACGGTAGAAAATATTATAAACTTTCATCGATATAAACGTTATATATATATATATATATATATATATATATATGAACGTTATAAATCTGTCCGAATTCGAAGTGAATTGGACTATGTTTCATAAAACATAGTTTCGAGAAAACCCCAAAAAGAAGAAGCGTAAACCGCAGCGGGGCGGTTCGCCATACCGCAGTGAGCGATTTGACCCTACACAAACGCAATTCGATCAGTTTTTTAAAATTTTTATCAAATCCTTGTTGCAAATTAAAGTTAAGACTTGTGCAAATCGTTGTTGCAAATTAAAGTTAAGACTCTTGTTTATAGAAAAATGCAATAAAAAAAAAACCTATTTTCCAAACTTCCGGCTCACGCAGATCCTTAAACAATTCATTCATTTTGGAGACAGAACAGTCCCCCACACGACTTTTATATACATTTATCCAGAAGTCATTTTGAACCCGGACTTTATTTCCGTAAAAGGACAATAGGCTATAAGGACAGTCCCCGAAGTTGAATGTCTCCAAAATTACCTAGCCCCCTGTATGTGCGTGTATCCACATATACATAAAGCCGTATGATTCAGAGCAAAAAGGTCTCGAAATTTCCACACATGTGCATATGAGATCCGCCCATTTGACACTTAACAAACGACGATACACATGGCTCGAACGATATTTACATGTGGGTGTGTGCGTGTACGTATGAGTACGTGTGTATATTTATATATAGTTCAGCCAAGATAACAGTACGTGTATAGTCGACCAATAGAACGATATAACGGCTCCCCAGGGACGTTGAAGTCTCGTAACACGATTACAAGCCCGGTATGTTGCTGTACTAACCGTGTGTTCCTGGATGTTTGGTGCAGAGGTCGGCTCGTCGGTTCGCTGCTTGATTTATCCGCGTGGCGTTGCGTTATTGCATTAGCGCCCCGACGCTGTACTCCCCCCCCCCCCCCCGCCCCCTGGCTTCACCCTCTCGCGTTGCCATTTCTACTGTCTCATTCGCGGTCCCCTCCACAACCACGGGGTGGAATCGACCACCGGCTCTCATCCTCACCCCCATCCGTGCCACCTCTCACCCGGATATTTATCTCATCTCGGGCAAGAAGAGCAACCGTCTCGACCAGAGCTTTTTTTGGTTATACTCCATAAGCTATAATCAATAACAAATCAAATTTGAATTTTATCGCGCATCGTATTTGAAAAAGTATGACGGCGATAAGACGAAACTAAGTGGAAGCAGCAAGTCGCGACTATATTACTTGTTTATTTTGATAATAATTTACTATATTCTATATATATATATATTTATGTGTACTAATTTTCGTCACAAATTTTGAGGAGGGCCAATCAAGAACGCGGATACGAAGTTTCACGTGTCTCTTCAGTCTTCATCACAGTTTCGTTGACTATAACGCAATAATAATAATCGTTGCACCCAAAACCCACGAAATTTACACGCAGAGGAATCATGACTGATGCTCTATACTTCGTCAGCTCCACAATTTCACCGTAGTAATTTGTCAATTGTTTTTCCTTCTTATTTTCGTGCACGTAAAAAAAGCACGGATTCGTAGCACGAGGATTCTCGTGTATGAACGGTAACGGAAGGACAAAAAGGAACCGATCACTTTGTTGTCACTGAATTCCCTCGTATGTAATTATTACGCGGGCCTGCTGTCGAGACCGAGGGCTTCCTGGTGCCGCCTGGCTTTGAGCCTGAGATCGGCTATGCTGGAATTTTTTGAACGCGCTGCCGCGGCTGCGAGCGAGGCCGCGAGGCTCAATGGATGAGCATGATTGGTCGGTGGAAGACAGAAAAGTCCGCCGGCTGCTGCGTAATGAAGTACCGCGGGATCAAAGGCCGACGGGCCGGAAGCGCCTGCCGCGTTGACGCTCGTGCCGGACTGCGGCAAAGGCGGATGTAACCTCAGTGCCGGAAGATAAGGCGCCACTCTGCAAGGCTCCAAGGACGTCGGAGGACTTCGTGGCGCCAGCACCATTCCACCTGTAATACCTCGTGATATCCAAGAGAGGCCGGATACCAGCAGTAATTCAGCACAGTTTCCTATGAAAAATCACGAATTCAGCCGCAGTCGATTAACTGCGGTCATTTAGGTTTGAATGTTCAAGCGCAATTTACGATTTTTTATTGTATGGAGAAACTGTGCTGAATCGCGTAGATTTTGATGCTTCTTTTTCTCGAAAACATTGGCATTCTAAGCGGTGTCCCACAATGACCGCATATTTTTGTTTATTGATAAAACATATTATTTATTTGGAAAGTACGGATATTTTTATTTCACTGGGAGTACAAATAAGTCTCTGCCGTTTGACAAAAGATGGCCCCACCAGGAAGTTATGGTTGAAATTGTCAGATGTGAAACGTCATATCGTAAGGTTGGACAGCTAGCCAGACCGTAACCTTGAAATATTAGCGATTTTGTATCAGCATCACGTATTTTTTTTTGTGCGAAAATGTTGAGGTTTGAGCGGAATAAGCGTCATTTGCGAGAACGCATTAATGAAATTAGTCCGCAATTATGCCAAATTGTTATTGAACATTTTGTCAGAAGAGTAAATGTTTGCAAACAGGGACGCGACGGCCATTTATCGGATATTTTATTCCGCACATAACCTTCATGTTTGTACCTCATATTGAAATGAAAATATTCGTACTTTTCAAATAAATAATACGTTTTATTAATAAATAAAAATGTCAGGTCATTTTGAGACAGTTTACGGACGGTGCTGAGAAGACCGATGCTCGAGCTTTACCCGTGCAGAAATACGTCGGGGAGTCCCCAGATCCTAATACATTTGTATTGGGATTTATAGGAACGCCACACGTAGGGAGTCCACATTGGGATCCAAGTGCATTCCGCACTATTTCCTAATTGACGATGCTTGAGATTTTTTCATTTAATATGCTGAACCAGAATTTGTTGGATCACCAAAAAAAAATTCCTTCCGCGATCCCGTGCGCAAATGTGTTGGGCAGTCCCAAGATGCACCCATATCTCTAGAAGGATTTATTGGGGACACCGCACGCGCGGCGTCCTCATTGAAATCTAATTGGATTCTGCACTGTTTCCCGATGAACACCGTTGGAGAATTCTTACCACGTTCGAAGCGAAAATGTGTGCAAAATCACGAGAAAAACTCGGCGCGTTGAAACATAACCTTCATGTTTCAAAGTGCAGTAAAGAGAGTGATGTTATTTGAATACATTTTTAAGATATACCTTTTGAGATAAGACTTTACCTTTTTAAGGTATTTAAGACTTTACTTTTAATTCTTAACTTTTATTAAGACTTTACTTTTCAATTTTTTAAAACGATTAAAACTACTTTTTTGAAGGGAGGGTAGGGGTTTCAGCGTGAAAAAAAAACACTTTTTTGCGAATTTTTTTCATCTATATGAATATAGTAAATTTATTGAAATCTTTTGTACATTGTTAAGTGTCATTTCAAGAACATTCCGTGAAATATGTCCGCGAAAATATCCACAAACAAGCCGGTGCCACGTTTTTCTCTAAACCACTTTTTCAAAGTCCGTGTTTACTGCCATTTGAAAACTACATAACCGATTTATTTCAAACTTGGTACACACTTTCTACATATGAAATACCTCCCCCCAACGGTTACTTTGAGATTTTTGTTTACATTGAGGGGGTTTTCCACTCCCAAAATGGCGGAATTTTTCGTGAAAAATAGCACTTTTCACTTTACATGACCACCAAAAATTTACAAATAAAAAAAAATTATTAAAGACCGCTGGAGGGGGGATTTAATGATACTTTGACTAAATTTTAATGGTACTTGATTCCGGATAATTTCTAGGTGAGATTCAGTGAACACCGCAAATCGTGTTATTCCAAAGGCGTTTTTGGAAAAGCTTTGCCACCGGCTTGTTTGTGGATATTTTCGTGTACTCATTTCACGGAATGTTCTTGAAACGACACTTAACAATGTACAAAAGGTTTCAATAAATTTACTCTATCCATATAGATGAAAAAAAATTCGCAAAAAGTGTTTTTTTTCACGCTGAAACCCCTACCCTCCCCTTAAGTCTCGTGTGAAAACCCATTATTAACTTGATTTTTTCGCAATTATATTTAGAGAAACGGTTAAACCTACAGTGTTAGTATTTCACCGTTATATTCATACCTTTTTGAAGTAACATCTTAAATTTGTTCAAAACATTTAGTTCAAAATTGTACACGATGACGCGTTTTTTTCAAAACAACATTTTTCTAGTTGGGCGTGTATTTTTCTGAGAAGCTGTTGGGCTGATCGACTTGCAATTTTGCACACACGTAGAGAACATGCCGGGCCATCGTTCGACCCTCCATCTTTTTGGTTGCTTTATAATTACTATATTCGCGGGCCGCGAGAAGTGAAAATTTTATTGGAAAAATCAGAGTAGTCTTTTCAAATGCCGCCATCTCGTAAATTTCTCCTAAAAATTTTTATTGGAGGGCCGAACGATAACCACATTCGTAAAGAATAGAATTTAAAAAAACGTTTGTTTTTTTTTATAATTTTTTTTTAAAGATCAAGATGTTACTTCAAACGCGTATAACGATAACTGTGAAATGCTAACACTGTAGATTTAACCGTTTCTCTAAATTAAATTCCCAAAAAATCACCTTAAAATGGGCGTTCACACTAGGGTACGGCCTTAAAATCCACTCATTTTGTATATCTTCATATTTTGTTTAGCAAATTCAACGTACGCGATAAGATTTGTCAAGAATTGTATCGGATTCTGCTCGATAATGTGGGAATCCTTTAGGATTCAAATTTGATTCGTACATTGGATTTCATCGTGGAATCCCGATGAGAATCTGATATAGGAGACGTTTTAGTACAGGGATCGAATGCGATGACCCGTTGGATCCCTATCGGGAAATGACCAATTGGATCCCTACGATAACTTCTGCACGGGTATATTCGTGCCCGCAGCCGTCTTCGCTTTGGAAGAGTAATGAGGGCTGAGTGAAAATCATTAAAATGAATAATGCAGGAGGTAGCAGAGACAAATTAATTTAAGGACATGTGTGATAAGTCCGAGGTGGGTAAATCGTACAACCAAGTTTTCCCCTGGACAAATAACATTTCGAGCAAACGAAGAGATAGCCGTTATTCGTCCTTCAACAGAGTGGAAGGTGCTTCTTTTCTTTCATTCGAAATATGAGGCATGTCTATTGAAGTATTCGACGAGTTTTCCCCCAGACGGATTATATTTCAAGCAAACGAAGAGACAGCCATTGTTTGTCTTTCAACCGAGTAGACGGTGCTTCTTTTTTTCCTTTCGGAATATCAGACAAATCAGCTATCTCTTTCATACTCGTGACATTTCGTCTTGAGGTAACTCTCGCGCGATGGCCTCTTTCCACAAAATGCATTAAAATGTTTAGTGTATATATATAAATGAAGGTATTTTTTTTACACTTTCACTTTTGATTACAATTGAAAATAGTTTCCCCTTGTTTTCGTAAAAAGGTGGCCTTGGCAGTAGAATCCGAAGAACCTCGTAACAGACGAAAGGCTAAAAATAACGAGCCAACCTTAGAGTTGGCCTTAGAGTAGTCATCAGGGCTCTCCTTTTTTGACAAGCTTCGCAAAATTAAAGCAAATTTTAGTCAGGGGTGGGACGTAAAGATATTTCACTTCTGACTACAATTGGGCACTTTTTCCTCTATGCAGGAGCAAAAAACACGTTTATTGTATCTTCCAGTAATAAAAACGCGTTATCATTTTGCGTTGTTTCTCAAGAAGTAAGACCTCCGGCCACCTCTTTTACGGGAAGCAAAAGGGAAATTATTTCAAATCGTAAACAAAAGTGGAAAACCTAAAAAAATCATTTTTGACACATGTTAAGGAGTTTCGAGACTGTCCCTTGGCTGCGAGGGTGGGACTGAAAATACAATGAGTTTTCGGCTACTCATTGTATTTTATCGCCCTTTCGCGATAAAATATCGCGAAAGGGCGATATTTTATTCGCCCTTTCGCGAATAAAATATCATGTAAAAATTAATCATTATTAGGCAATTTCAAAGTCACAATGTTGTTGAAAAATATTTTGAAGCCGGGAAACGATATTATCAGTTATAATTTTTAGAAGTAAATATGATAGTACTAATTTTTTTCTTTAACAACCGATCGACTTGGCAACGCTATAGTTTTTGCCAGTGGCACGACTGACTATCGCCAGAGCGTCGTTGGCCGTAAAATATACGTTTCAAACACCCTCATAGAATTTGAAATACCCGCTAGTTGATGTTCGACTGTGAGTGGCTCACTCGACAGAGCCAGTTAATGCGCAGTTCCCACGTTTAAACCACAAGTTTCGTTTATGTCCGAAAGCAAACCATTTGAGCTCGAAATTCACATAGTTTTTTCAGTATTATAATTGACCGAAGTACAGAAAACACTTAAGGGGAGGTACCTGAGTAAACGGCGAGAAACACAGGTAAACTTCGGGAATTTTTATCTCAAAAACTAATATTTCGATTAGATCCGGGCTTTTTTTATTGGAAAACATGTACATTGAGGTATGTTTAGGATTTTTTAAGAAATAAATTCGTTGACTGGAAGCGATTCAAACGCGATTATCTCGAAACATAGTTTTCAAAGTCGGTGCCAGATGTATCTCTAAAACGGCTGGTCCGATTTTGTCCAAATTTGGATACAATATTCTTCGATAGTTTTTCTCGTTCGCCACGTAGGATTTTTTTTGGAATTTTCATTTTTGACGGAATACCAACCGTTTTAATTTAACATTCGTTTTTCGTTCGCAATTTCCGACGATTTTGAATTGCATGCACATTGCATGAAAAATCTATGGTTCAATCAAATGAAAAATCCCTAGGTGGCGAATAAGAAAAACTATCGAAGAGTATTGTATCCAAATTTGGACAAGGTCGGACAAGCCGTTTTCGAGATACATCTGGCGCTAACTTTGAAAACTATGTTTCGAGATAAGCGAATTCATTTTTTTTAAATCCTTAACATACCTCAATGTAAATATTTTCCAATAAAAAACCCGGATCCAATCGAAACATTAGTTTTTGAGATCAAAATTCGCGAAGTTTACCTGTTTTTCTCGCCGTTTACTCAGGTACCTCCCCTTAATTATTTGACACGATATTCCCAACACTATTAATCACGGTTTGCTGAATTTTTAATTACAATCCCGACATTATTTTAGTCCCTGCAGCCCTATTCCTAGTGTTTACGATGTATCATGTGGTTACCAAATGGTTAAATGTTCAACATGAACATTAAAAATCTCTGAAACTATGTTGTGGAACTGGGTAATTTTTGAACAGTTTATGCATCATAAATTCCTCTCGGTGATATAAATTCAATCGAATCCAAATTATTCGATTCCAGTCTCGAAACTCCTTAATACGGGACACCATTGTGATAGGTAAAAAAATCGATTTTTCAGTTCAAAATTTCAATGGAATAATATTTTTCGAAATATAGTAAATTGACCAAGTTACAGACGATTTAGTTAGAGCAGGCCACGCAACGATTTACGTATACTAAAACTTTCAATCGCGCTTTTCTCGCAACGATTTTTCTAGACCTGGCCGAAATAATAACTCTAACGCAAATTGTCCAATTTTCAGTTTACAAAACCAAAATGTTTGCAATTGCAGGAGCTCTCGTTGTGTGTAGCCGTTTCCTTTTTTTTATTTAGTATTTTTTAAGCCCCCGGAATATAAGTAAAAATTTCGCTAAAGTGAGACTTTTTTTAACGCACACCATTTTGTGATTTTTTTCGAAAATATACATGTATTATAAAGCTTCTTTATTTGTATTTTTCAGACCAACCATTGTCGAGTTATCGATCCGGCCGTTGGATCACATTTTTATACGGAATATACACCTCAATGACGTTAATATTTTTTACCAAAAATTTACACCGAATAAGTATGCCTAGATGCCTAGTAACATATCTTTTTCCAAACCCCAATTCAATAATCCAGTAGAAAGAAAAAATTCGAATAAAAAACGACCTTTTTTCGGCCCGTCACAGTGGTGTCCTCCCTTAATATATATACACCACTTGCGCGATATCAATCAGTATTCTGAATCAGCGCGACGTTAGTGTTCATCCCATAACCGAAATTATCGAAATCTGCAGCAGTACCTTTGTGAAGCTGGCTCTCGTGTTTTCGACACTTAGCCCGACGATTTTGAAACCACACTTGTACTCTCGCCTCGCTGAGTCCCAGTCTCTGGCTTAATTCTTCCCTCATGAAGGCGTCAGGATAGTGGGTCTCGTCGAACAGTCTCTCGAGTTCGGCAAGCTGTTCCAGCGTGAAATTCGTGCGTGATCTTCTCTGCTTGCCATTTCCGGTAGCGTTGCTACTCGAGCTCGTACCACGACAGCTCGAACCTACGATAACAATGATTCCCGTTAAGGTAGTACCTCCACAGAAGAGTTGAATTAAGAAATGGTTGAAATTTGACATATACGTTATTTAATACATTATCCAAACATCTGTGCAATTTGAATAAGTTTGACCACCCCAAACCTGAGATATTTACACTTAAAGTTGGCTTAGTTTACACGTAACAAATGCGTTATGATGGGCAAACAGAGCATCATTAATTCTACCGTCAAAACTAAAATTAAGAAATTGATAAAAAAACGAGGATAAGCTACAGTAAGATATCACGAATAATGTGAAAAAAAATGAGAATGATTCACCATCTAGTTTCCAAGATATAACCATGAGAAGCCTTCACAATTTTGGTGCAAAGCCTGGCAAAGCCTGGAAAAAAAGCAATTGGGGCAAAGCCTGGACAGTCGCGGCAAAAAGTTTACTGGCAATGGGCGATCAAAAACACAATACAAAATATATTTTACGGCAATAAATGATATCCATCGTATTATCTACTAGCACCGAGTCAATATTGCGTAGTTTTCAATTTTATTCATTACTAATTAAACCAATTATCAATCTTTTAAACATGAACATGGTATGTAAACTTTTGGTTGAGATTTTCGCAGAGGAACTACCTTAACGCGGTCCTCTAGTTTCTCGGCTGTTTTTTACGGCTTTGTCAATAATTTTTTACGGGTAAAGCATCGAAATAATCAATCTCATTGTTTTTGCATAATCTTTATTAACATTTAAATAAGCTTTACAAATTTTTCGAAATCAATATGTATAATAGAATAAAGGTTATAGTGGCTGACAGGAAGACATCAAGTAAAAGAGGTGCTTGACGGTGACCAAGATTGCGGCTGTTCTGCTTATCTGAAATCAAAAACCTAAACGGCATTTTAATCTTCATATTTAAGACTAGCGATTGAACTAGAGTGAATTCTAAATTACAAAAATTAACTTTTTTATACACTTTTGAATATTACATTCTATTTTTTACTCATTTTTTCTTAAGTTTTTCGCTCGTACAAAAAAACCATCGAAGCAATCATGATAATCCTAGTTCAATCGCTGGATTATAACATATTAAAGATGCTGTATAAATTTGAACAAGATCGGTGCAGTAGTTTCTGAAATATCGTGGTCACCCTTTCGAAAAATGGTGTTTCGAGAAAAACGCGTTTGAAAGTTCGCGCATGTGATTTATACTAAAAATTTCATCTCACCGTCAATCTGCTATGCCTGGACCATACAATAGGCCTTCCTCTTCTTCTTGGAAGTCACGCAGAGCTGCTCCGTCTTCCCTTTTCGTGATTCGGGCCTGTTTTACAACATCACTCGTGCACCTTTCTGAACGGTCGATCCAAGAGCTATCACGCTGTTGAACATATCCTTTAGCTTGTGGGCCGATTTTCACTCCCATGGTTTCCAAGGTCTTCAGGATAGATTTGAATCCTTCGTTGAAGATTATGACAGCGAGAAACGTGGCGATTTCAACCACTTTTGGCCCAGAATGGAGGTGCTTCGGAGCAAAAGTCCAGATTAACGAATTGAGCGACTCGTTATTATTTTGAGTTTCCGCTCCCAGGCATCTGCTTAACAATTCTTCTTTGGATAAATCCTCATAAATTGGCTTTATAACTTTTTGAACTGCTTCAGAAAGAGGCGGTTTATTGTGTCTGAATTGCTCAGCTTCTCCGAGAAGCTCATACCTGCTCCGTTCCAGGGCCGTAACTTGTGAACCGCTTCGAATATCGAAAAATCCTTTGGCACACATTTTCTACACATGTTGTAGATGTGATTTGTGAAAAAAAATCGATTTTTTCGACCCGAGAAACTAGAGGACTGCCTTAATGAAATAGGCCGCGTGGGAATCTTTCATTTCCCGTGCAGAAATTTGGGCATGGATCCAGTTCGATTCGGATCAGGATCCTGTTTTCCTAATCGGGATCCAGTCCGACATCGGATCGGATCCGGAATTGAAATGTAACGCTCGCATTTTGGATCCCAATCAGGATCCTGATCCGGAACTAGTACGGACCCTAGTCAGAATCCTAATAGAACATTTGCTTCGGATCCAGACTAGAATCCCTAACTTCAAGAATACGATCCAGTGCGATATCGAGACAGATTACAGGATAGAATGTAAAAATCACCTCTCGATGATTTCTACATATATCGCTGAAATTTAACTCGATATCAAACTGGATATTATTGTTGAAGGTAGGGATTTGTACATTTTTGACAGCAGATTCTCTCATTCTCTTATAAATACAGTAATGAATAATCAAAATTGCTGATACGTGTTGGCTCTTTTCCCGTATCCCCGAAACTTGTGCCCTTACATTTCAAATTCGAATAGTTATATGTAAGTTGAAGCGTAAGTGTACATATTTCGAGGATAAATGAAATGAGCGAAGACGAATTAGTAATTTTTATGACCAATAATTACATTTATTAAAATATTTGTAAACAATCGAGTAACAAATGCACGGTGCTATTACAGTAAATCCTCTTTATTACTTATACTAGTACTAATAGTAATAATACTGACAAATATTAATATAAGGTAATGCAAATCTGCAACTTAATAAGTAATATCGGTATTAATTAGTAATATTAGTAAAAATTTCGTTTTTTTCAACTTTCTTTTCCGTTTTTTAGTTTTTTTCCTTTCGTGTAGTTTTGGCAACACTTTGGCAATTTGGCGGCAACTTACGTAATATCACTAACACCGCCGACGACCACGTGGCCGACGGGGTAGGACGCGACATCTATGGAAGACGCGATTTCCGTAGGCGATTGACAGCCGAATCGGATCGGACATCACACTACAAGTGGCGCCAATGTTTCAAGCGTTTGGCACCACATCGTCGCCATGCGTCCAGAGTGGGGACCGACCGGATCCCCATGCGGATATCCCTTTAGGGAATCCATATTATAATCCGGCCGGAATCTGGTCAGAAATTAGGTGTCGCATCGCCGCAATGTATACACAGTCGAAACCGTCTGGATTCTGCTGCGGATATCCCATTTAGGGAATCCATATTGTAACCTGATCGGAATCGAACAAGAAACTAGGTGTCCCTAACAAATTTCTGCACGGGTTTGAGTAAAAAAAAAGTAAGACAATGATTCCCGTTAATCAAAAGGGCCGCGTGGGAATCTTTCATTTGGAGTACAAAAAAGTAAGATTTACTCAACTCTTTTAGCGTAAAAATTGATATTTCACGAAAACCGTCGCCCATCAATCTTGTCCTGTGGCTCATTCCGCTTACTATACAGATCGCCAGATAAATTTCAACTTTAAAGTTGCTCAGATTTCCGAGTCTTTTCACGCCTCATTTCTCCGGCATTCGCGCCAGGCAGCAAAAACTTTACGCCGTAAATCTCGCAAGTGCGCTTGGCTAAGTGCGTCTCGCAGGATTTCAGTGTCTCGCTAACTTTTAGGCGTCGTCGAGGGGATGTCGTGACCGTTCTCAATTAGCTGACATTAGCGTTCTTCTTTCGCGACCCCAAATCTTATTCCCCGCCCTTCGACGCATTTCATTTACGCGTGATATCTCTCGCATTCTATATATGCGTATGATGGTCCCTTGCATAAAAACCTCATTCTCATTTCGCTCGCCATACTACTGTTTCTACATTACCGCTGAGAAAAAAAATGCACGAAGTGGCTAAAATTTGGCAGTGCGATTTAGCGTTTGTGGAGCAACGGAAATTCATCGCTAATAAATACTCTTCAAATATTGCGATATTTCACAACGTTGAATATTGCATAGTTGGAACGCAACGGAAATCAATTCTTTTTAGTTTTTCAAAAGTTTTTTGGCGGATTTGGACTAGGAATATCACTCAAACGTAATCTCATTAGAGATCTGCGACCGTAATTTGCAGAAAAAAACCTCTGGATAATGAGACAAATAAACAAATATAGAAATGGAGTGTAGTTCCGAAAAGCCCATGCCACCGATTTATTTGGATTTTCGTGTACCCCTGTATTTTGACTCGCTGATAATGAATGTGATAATGAAAATACCAGAAAATTTAATTTTTAAGGTCAAAACTCACAATAACTGATTTTTTACAAGTTTTTTGAGTTTATTTCAACAAATGTTGATCTTCGAGAAAAAACTTTCCTGTAAAAGTTGTAGCCTATAAATGGATTGATATTTTATGTCCTATACAGTTTTTGCCTAAAACCGTTCTGTTTCGAGAAAAATGGGATAATGCTCCAATAAGTACATTTTGCTAAACTCCATTAGTTTTGATATTATCTACTTACGCACTTTACCGCAGGAAGGTTGGAGTTTAGTCTTCAATGTGCATGTTTATTTTTTTATTTTTCTTGTATTTTATTTTGTTTTTTGCTTGTTTGTATCTTGTTTTCTTTTTTGTTTGTGTTTAGAGACTAAACTGCACTTTAAAGACTAAAGACTCCAACCTTCCCGCGATAGAGTGGGTAAGTAGATAATATCAAAACTAATAGAGCTTAGTAAAATGTACTTATTGGAGCATTATCCCATTTTCTCGAAACAGAATGGTTTTAGACAAAACCTGTAGGGAACATAAAAGATCAATCTTTTTGTAGGCTACAACTTTTGTGGTAAACTTTTTTCTTCAAAATCAACATATTTTTAAATAAAATAGAAAAACTTTTAAAAAATCAGTTTTTGTGAGTTTTGACCTTGAAAATAAAGTTTTCGGGTATTTTCACTATCATAGTCGTGATCAGCGAGTGAAAATACATGGGTACACGGAATTCCAAATTAATTAGCGGTATGGGCTGTTCGGAACTTTATCTCTGTTATCATCTCGGAAAAATCTCCTTTGCACCACTGTAGTGCAGAAGTGCGGCGCAATGTCGGCGAACTTGGGTTTGGAGTCTTTTGCTTGACTTTCAGCGATCACGGAAAGAGAGAGGAAGAAATGAGTGAGGCAGAGATAGGAAGATGGATAGCGCGAAAGAGAAAGTGCGTGAAGAAGAGAGAGAGAGAGAGAGAGAGAGAGAGAGAGAGAGAGAGAGAGAGAGAGAGAGAGAGAGAGAGAGAGAGAGCGATCCGACCGCGAGTGGCATCCCGAGTCAAGTAGCCGACAATTAACGGTGTAGATAGCGAGTTAATTAATGGGTACTTAATGCAAAGTGAGGATAAAAGGGCGTTTGGGTGGCACAGCGTGAGTCTTTCGGGTAAATAAAGTGCTGTATGTATTGAAGTCACGTAGCTGAATATAACACGTCTTAATATATATGTATCTTAAGCTCAACAGGAAAGACAGATTCTCTTCTAATATGCACACACACACACACACACACACACACACGCACACACACACACACACACACACACACACACACGCACACGCACACGCACACACACACACACACACACACACACGCACGCACGCACGCACACGCACACACACACACACGACTTCAAAGACCGTACTCCTAGGAGCGGTTTGCTCCTATCTTAAAGCCTTAGGCCACACTAACGGGTATAAAATCATGTGCGAATTTAACCATTTTTTTTCGCATAAAAAAGTGATTCGCTCATAAAAGTAATGACACATCTATTTAGTATGAATATCAAGCTGTTAGAAAATATATATATTTTTTTTCGATGTACAAAATGGCCGACTACTCGAAATGTCTCGAAACAGCTGTTTTCCAATTGGCGTGACAAATAACTTCAACAATTTTCACTCGATTTACTTCAAATTTAAAAGTTATGTTCCTAATTGCATTTCCCAGAGAAGTACGTACGGAATTTCTGATTAATCGAAAACTTTTCATTTTATGAGCAGTTTTTGAGCAGTTATAACGAAATTTTTCACTGAAAATTCATTTCTTAAGTTCAAATACCTACAACTTTCGAATAAAACAATATTTTTAAAATTCCGTACGTACTTCTCTAGGTATTCTAATATATACTGATAAGAATTTCTATTTTTTGTTCTGGGTAAAAAATTATGGAGGCTAAATGTCACGCCGCGGAGCGCCTAGAAAAAACGATAACAAAAGAAAATATTAATAGTCGGCCATTTTGTACATCGAAGAAAATATATATTTTTTCTAACAGCTTGATATTCATACTAAATAGATGTGTGATTAATTTTATGAGTAAATCACTTTTTCATACGAAAAAAATTTGTTAAATTCGCATATGATTTTATGCCCGTCACTGTGGCCTAAGGCCTTAAGGCCATCACACGCTCCGACTACTTCGAAATTTCGAAACCTAATTCCGACCAAACAATACAATTAATTGAGATGATATTTATTGTGTACATGCGGTTTTTGTTGCAGAAAGCGCCTGACGGTCGACTTTCCTCGAAATTTTGAGAAGAAAATGTACTTATTGTAGTTACCATAGGATGAATTGTGAATTACTAATTGATACACCAAATTCATGTACATTTCGCGACCGTTAGTCTCTCGACAGTGAAAAAAACACATTTCGAGCATTGTTTCAACCGATTTTATGAAGAACGGAGAAATTTGGGTTTAGGGTTCTTTACACAAAACTAGTAAAATTTTACCAACAAAGCTAAGAATATTATCGACAATTCCAAAAACCAAGTGCATCAGTTTTTCCGTTAGTGGCGATACCGTATGGTGAACGTGTACGTATATAGCACGGTCTCGTATACAGATCTTGAAACGCAGGCGAATTTCAGTGGTGGGGGTAGATGCGCTTACAAGGAACATCACGTACGTGTCCGCAGTCGATTTTGTTGAAGCTCATATATGCGATAAAGCATTGAAAACTATTAGACACGTATTTCTTTTGCGGGAAAACGGTTTTAAGGGGATAACCACGCCTCAAAGAAGGTGTGTCGAGGGGATCTGAATGAAACAAAAACCAAAATTCTCCTAATGTACAGCGATGAATAATCCACTATAAAATGATT
Organism: Ophion ellenae; assembly: GCA_963210295.1. Taxonomy (NCBI): domain Eukaryota; kingdom Metazoa; phylum Arthropoda; class Insecta; order Hymenoptera; family Ichneumonidae; genus Ophion; species Ophion ellenae. The sequence goes on from OY723385.1 coordinate 35,698,909, forward strand.
AAAAACAAATTAAGGGGCGACACTTTCTTTGAGGGGTCGTTTACCCCCTTAAAACGTTTTTCACCAGATAAAAAAAATACGTGTCTAATAGTTTTTAATTAATTGTTTCACTATTCTTTTTTTTTAAATTAATGTCTCTACTACGGCGAACGCTTCGCTTATTGTAGCTTCCATGTACAGGGTATTTCCCCTTATTACATTCCCCACCATTTTCTCCACTCCACATCCCCAATCGGTCCCCACCTTGCGGCCGAAGCCGACTTCCCTCTCTGTATCACATTCAGCATGACATTTTCTGCTATGGGTATAGGGAAACTGCGAAAAACCTATACCAATACAGCCGGTTCCGAGGCCGCTTCCCACCCTCGGAGCTAGTCGCGTTTACACACACGACACACACACGTACCGGTCCGTGTGCGCGACATCCGCGTAGAGCTGGAGCTACGTCACGCCCGTGTTTTTAATTTCTCCGAAACTACGAGACGACGATTCGAACCCGTGACGTCTCGATGTGCTGATTTCAGAGGCAAGCACGCTTACCACTAGACCAGCACATCGGTTTTAGTTTTCAATGATTTAATCACATGAGTTTCAATGAGTTTCAACAAAATCGGAGGCGGACACTTAAGTGATGTTCCTTGTTCGAGTCCAAGGTGCTGCTGTCGCGGGGTGTCCTTCCTCTGGCCCCTTACCTTGCCGCGTCGATGATTGTCAAACATAACCTATAACCTAACATAACCAAAACTTTATCGTCAAAACCGTGTTCGTGTGTTATGACTATCGATATCACCCGAATAAAACATATCAGCAGAACGAAAATGATTTCTTCTAGATTCAAATCACTCACGAGGTTTGTAGAGAACAAAAATCGCTGAGTGGGGATCGAACGTAAAATAGGGGGCGTACACAAATTACGTAACGCTAAATTTCCGAGTTTTTGCCCCCCTCCACTCCCCCCACGTAACAGGACCGTAACGCCTGGCCGGAACCCCCCCCCCCCCCTCCATTCTGTTACGTAACGGGTGCTTAAACGTCAATAATTGCTGTTTTTTTTTTCATAGACATAAGTAATTCTTAAAGGATCGGGTTTATACTCATTTTATAAAGTATATGTTCATCTATTTTTATACAAATTTTTATGCAAAAATCTTTTACATGAACCGAGATATATGCCTTGATTTGATGACGAAAAAAACATTCTCTTCATTGTCCCATCGATATCTTTATAAAAGGTTATCTGTAAATGAAAAGTCAACAATTTATTCATATCTATACAAATGTAGCTATCGTTATGGGTAGCCGTTTTTTTATTCTGGTTTTTTTTTACAAAACGTCGACAGTTTAGGCATTTTTGATATTTTGAGGGCCCTTTTTTTATTCAAACAGTCTTTATAAATAGTAATTATCACAATTCAAAAAATCAGCTACATGCAAGCTTAGTCACAGCGATTACAAAAATGACAAACAAAAAAATTGAAAATCGGTTGATAAGTTTTTGAATATTCGCCGGGACAAGGTCGAACAAAGTAGTTTCAAGAAAAACGCGTTCAACGTTTTCATTCTGTTTTTCTTGATATAAAGTTATTTTTTTTCTCGAATATTGATACTTACATTACAGTATCTAGTGGTGGGCGATATGGTGGTTCTTCATCTTCATTATATTTCACAAAATAATAAGAGCCTGCACTTCATCTATTGCGAACGATGCTACACGTCTAGGGACCAAGGGCACTAACCAGTCGCGCTACCTGTTCTCACTAAAGTAACTGTAATTCTGTCAATTTTCGGACTTTTGGATAAAAGTGTTGCCAACATATTTTTCAATATATGTACAGTCAAAAATTATAAAAAACAAAACATTTTTTCGAATTTTGCTTGGGAAAATGGGAAAGCTGCAGAACTTGCACATTGACTTCCTCCCTTAACTGACATTTCCTATGGAAAGCTGTCAACTTTCCGCGGTAAAATTGCCCGCGAGTTTCAAATTCGAAATTGAACATGCAGACATTTTGTTATTTCTGGCAGTTCTAAAATCGTGACGTAACGCAAAGCTTGACCCCCCCTTCCCCCACGTATGTAGACCGTAACGCTTAACCGACCCCCCCCCCCCCCCCAGATTGCAATACGTAATTTGCGTACGTCCCCTTATTGAAAAAGGTTTCAATAAACTTTTTAAACATTTTCTTTCGTATTAAGCATAAACAAAATTGCGATTAATATGTATGGTTAGGGTGCACGGCGCATGCGCCACGTTCGGGAAAAAAAGACGAACTTGGTTTATTCCTTTCTCTGTCGCACACGGCACCCCGACACTATGGGCGAACCCTGCGGCGTAAGTCGGAATTTATGAACCTTGGACACTAATCGGGCCTACCACCGTCGTTTCAAGACCTGTATGTAAAACCGTGGCATATACACCCATCGCACGCGACTTACAGCATCCGTCGCCTATTGGGCCTCGGCTCTTTGCTATAGTGTGGGTAGCAGACGGTTGCTGCAGCATTTGGTGGTAGTTTGCGGCGGCTCGTAAAGAATTGCGAATTCTATGATACCGCCGTGACCGGGTAAAAATTTTGAAGCATGTGATACATCGTCTTAATATTATATACACTTCAATGTCTTCATAATCATCTTTGGATAAATGTAACATATTTATGTATAACTCATTTCAAAGACCGCCTGTCTCCAATGTCAGCGCTTGGTCGAAGAAGAAAAATGATAAACCCACTCAAAACAGCTAAATGTGCCAATAGGGGACACTACACGAATATACCGGATAGAAAATATCCATTGCCCATGTATATACGCCCTATATATAAAGATGAGCGAAAGCAATGGCGTCTCCGAGGAATGAAGTGGAGCAACCCTCCGCAGGAGCTAAATCCGTGCGAGGTGAGACTTGCGAAGGGTTCTGCGATTAAGCACCTCAACGCGCTACGCTCGTCGGGATAAGGCCCGTACCAAGCTTCCTTGACGAAGGGACACTGATTTATATAATTTAGCAAAGTGGCGAGAAGTAGACTACCCCATGTATACCTCGCCCTCCCGCATATCCTTTGCCCGCTTTTGGTAATACAACGGTACACCCTGGTACGGTTTGTTAGTGCGAACCTCGTGGGAATTTTCCTGCATCCTCTCGACACTATGTACCTAACTCCCTTGTCGCTGCGACTTAATCACTAAACAGCAAGAATATGGTTGCCAGTTTGCGATACGTACAGTCGTTATCGGCCATTAGACCAAATATATATTGGGTGTACAAGTATGACTTTACGGTTTTTTAAATAAAATACCTCATTGATTTGAAACATAATAAATGATTGTTGCTTTATTCAAAATATGTTCCATTGAAAGCTACAACCCTTACCCAGCTTTCAGGCAATAAACGGATTGCACGCTGGTAGAATTTGGAGCGTTCCAGTTATGAAGCCAAAACCTGGCAAAACGCTCATAACGTTCCAGTTATGAAGCCAAATCAGATTGCAGTCTGGTAGTTTTAAAGCGTTCCAGTTACGAAGCCAATTATATATTGTTTCATAAGAACTGGACCGCTCTACAGAAAAGACTGACGCCATAGACCGAAACGAATAGTAATCTGAGTGAGCAATGTGTAGTGAATATGACGGGTGAGGTAGAATCTCCCAGTTCACTCTTTGCGGATAATTCTTGAAGGATCCATGACCATGTGGTCTGGCATTGTCATGTTGTAAGTTCATTTGGCACTCCGTATCCATAGAGTGCCAAACGGTTGCACTCTATGGATACGTGCAACCATCCATCCCAACCATCCCAAATGCCATGGGAATGGTTGAGGACCATTCCCATGGCATTCAGGCTTGAGGAAATTCATCGTTAGGTAACATTCGATGCTGCTGCCAATTATTTTTCCATTTGACATGCATCTTCATCCAGTAATGCTTCCAACTGTGCGTCTACAATTTCTTTCGGCGGCTTTCCATACGATTAATCAACCAAATCAAAATCATGCTTTCCAAATCAGTGAATCCACTTTTCATCCATGCTTATTGATGAAGCGTGTTCTTTGTAAGCATCCACAAGCAAATGATGGCTTCCAATTGCATTTTGCTTTTGAAAAAACGCGGTAACACTTCCGCAAATGACGTTTATCCAGTACGAAAGTGGACATTTGCAATACGATAAATATAACTGTTTACACTTCAGTCAAACGGCATCAACTACGTTTGGCAGCTGCGTACAGACCTTTCGAATACAAGTATTGCCAATCTCAGCATAACAGTGAGAGATATTCCATCCATTAAAAATCCGCAAAGTCATATATATATATATATATATATATATATATATATATATATATATATATATATATATATATATATATATATATATATATATATATATATATATATACATATGATTGCAGCATATATAGGACGACACGATTATGGCGTTAGGATCGACATCAAATTCTCGGTGAAAGGATTTGCACATGTAGAGAAGAATCCATGATGAGTGGAGCGGAATAATAATAGTAAAATTTGGATCATCGATTTCGATCGGGAATTCTCGATTTTTTTACCTGACGCGGCTAAGCCCGGGAGTGTTAAAACATGTAGATATCCAGGGATGAATGTTGATTCTCCACAAAATCCACAAATGATCGAATAATTCACCAATTTCCGAAGAGACTTTTCCTTTTACTGCAAAGTGCGCGTATTCCAGGGAAATTGCATAATTCAGTTGGTTGTAATCAATTAGCGGGATGAGTCGCCCGGGTAACGCGTGTAATCCAATCGAGATAGCGGCATTTGGGGGTTCCGAGGGTTGGACGACCCAACCGCGCCCACAGCCGTATGCGCTACGGTGGTTTAAAATCCCCCCTTCAGCGAGCCCTTCGCAGTCATAACGTTGCAAAAAGTTATAGCCGATATGATCCTGGGGGCCTCAAATCCTTGCACATCGCCAGAAACATCGTATCGCATACAGGGAAAATTTGATTATCAGGCCTAACGCAGGACAAGCAGTGACTCGACCAATGTTCAAAGACGAATAATAACGGAGACAATATCATTATTTCTCTTCATAGCACGAAAGACAGTTGAATTTATATGTGACAATTTTACAACTGCAAATCTTGTACAATCGCTTCTGCATTTGATAAAATCTCGCCAGTGATGATTGGTAATGAATACAGATTGTTTTAGGCGTCGATATGATCATGAAAGTAAGTTTGAGTCTCTACTACTGATTTTTTGAGAGATAACGTATAGAAATCTAGGCATTGTATATATTAAGGCAGTATTGTTGTGTAGAAGTTTAAAAAAATGATTTTTTTTAATGTTATTTTCTTACTTCACAGACCTTTCCGAACACGTCTGTGAAAACCGCTTGATGATACTCATAAAATTAGCCAAGTTAAAGAAATGATAAGGAGTACACTCGGGGAGCGCGGTTGATTTAGTTCAGATTTGGCATACACCTCCAGTAGAATAACTTTCAACGTGGTAGCAGAATTGAGATAAAATAATTTATATATGGGGCATTCCATACCAATTCGACCTGGGGCTGACCCTCGACCCCTCAAATCTGGTTCCCGATTTTTCCTATTATTACTCTCACTCTATCAAGCACTTACAATTCTTTTCAGATTTTTCAAAATGAATTTGAGCGCGTCATGAATTTTTGAATTTATTTTTTTATCACCTCGATGGCCGTAATCGAAAAATCTGAAAAAATTCCCAATAATACAGTGTCAGATATAAAAAATGTTGGTGTAAAATTCATAATGTCTGGGCTTTTGCTTCAACCCCTATTTAAGGTTTTTGTCAAACATGATTTAAAAAAATCGAAAATGACAAAAAACACTTTAGGAAAATCGGATAAATTTTTTTTTAAATCTGGTATTATGCATACAAAATTTCGAGAAAGAGTCTACAGTAAATTGACCTCTGTTTCTTATTTTTTTCATTTTTTTCTGCTCAAAAGGCTGAAAAACGGGTTGAAGCAAAAGCCCAGACATTATGAATTTCACACCAATATTTTTTATATCTGACACTGTATTTTTGGGAATTTTTTCAGATTTTTCGATAAGGGCCATCGAGGTGTTCAAAAAAAGTTCAAAAAATTCATGACGCGCTCAAATTTATTTTGAAAAATCTGAAAAAAATTTTAATTGCTTGATAGAGTGGGAGTAATGATAGGAAAAATCGGGAACCAGGTTTGAGGGGTCGAGGGTCAGACCCAGGTCGAATTGGTATGGAATGCCCCATGTATATGTATATAAATATAACTTATTGAATGATTAAAAAAATAGGTAAAATTGATAATCAAAGTTTAGTCCGATGGTTATGCCGCCATTTTTAAATTTATTTGTGCTGAATCTGGTACCAAACTCCACAACACTCATACAGATTAAGAAAATGTTTGGTTTTCGTTTTTTTTTCATATTGATACAACGTCCACAGCACTGGTCGCCAATTGGGGGCGTTTTTCGCGCACCGTTTTAAACAAACGTACAAAACTACATGATATATAAGTTCAATCTGTACATATTCTTGAAGGATCAATGAACGTGGGTTAAACATTTCAGAAAGAAAACTGAAATGGTCTTACAGTTATTGCATCCGTAAAATCATCCCCGAAGCAGCGCTCTAAACAGCAATACTGCCTGGTAATCTAAGCATTGTAGACATTAAGGCGGGATGTACATCTAGACGGAAAAAAAATTAAGCAACTTTGAGGGATTTTTCAAACTAATCAACTATTCTACAATTATCAAACTATAGGTATAGTTTGATAGTATATTTAAGTATACATAACAATTTTTTAAATTAATTTATTATCAAAATGCCGGAGCTGTGGCAGAGTTTTACACCATTTTACAGTAGACGTTGATTTGCAAAACAAATCGAACATTTTTTCAGGAAGAATATGTATAGTCTCTATTCGGCGGTAATTAAAATCAAGAAAATGCAAATTTTAGAGAATGGCAAGCATTTACGAAAAGTTCTACATTTTTGTTAAATTTTGATTAAAAAGTAGTGTTTTTCTAATTTTTCAAAAACGATTCTCGTCAAGTAGGAGGTAACAATATGATCCATATTTCTACTAAATTTCAACTCAATCGGCTTAATAGTTTTTGAGTAATCCTGCACGCCAATTTCGATAATGCTGTTTGAGAAAAACGCGTTTGAAGTTTACGCCCGCTCCGAATCCGAACCGTGAGGCACAGCATTGACGGCCTGTAACGTTTGAAGTTTTTCGAATTTTGCTTTGAAACATTGGGAAAATATTCTACATATACAGTTCTATCGTTTAAAGACAAAAAAGGAAATTAATTTTTTATCGTTGTAAATGTATATCCCTCTTAAAGGCTGATTCATAACTAATGTATAGATCAAATAAAACATCTTGTTTTTACTGAATAAATATAGAGAAGTTGAGGTTTTCCCAAATTTCCATGTAGGTACCCTTGTGCAAATGCGATACAGTCAAGCATAATAAAAGCTCGATTTTTCTGATGCATCACTAAAAATGTGACAAGTGTCAAATAAAATGGAACAGCGATGTGATTATAAAAGTCCGCAATGGGCATACGAATGAACATTAAAATATGAAAGTAAATAATTCGTACTTTACTCTACCCATTGATATACAATTTGATAAACCCTCCGAGATCAAGCACATTATCGGAGCAATCTCGAATAATCCCTTCGATCGTGTCAATTTAACACCTATGTATATCGTTACAAATTATATCGTATATCCATTCGAGAGAGGAAAGCACTACTCCTGGCATAGCTTTCACTCTCTGAAATAAGACTGCTGTAGAAAAATGCTCGCGCGTGGCGGTCTCCCCCCCTGTGTTGGGACCCGAGGAGCAATCACACTCGGACACGAGGGGTCGCTAATTCGATTACCAAGAGCACCCACCCTTCCTTTCTCCATCTCTCTCGTTTCGCCTCTCCCACTTGCCCTTCTTCCGCTCCACTCGTACATCTGAACAATTTTCTTTTCTCGATCTTGCAGCCCTCGCGTCTGCCCTCAAACGCTTTTCAAGTGATTCTCATCGCAAGATTTTTCCTCGTTTTTGCGCGTATTTGTATAGGGTGTCTCACAATGACGTGAAATTTCAATTTATTAATAAAAAGCATTATTTATTTGCAAAGTACGAACATTTTTATTTCAACCCTTCGACTGCACACTGGGTCATTTGGACCCCATTTTTTTCGACCGTCTGTATCGCAAAACGGGGTAATCTATGTACTTGTGCATCGATTGTGGTAAATGTGAATTATAATAAGTCATTGACGTAAAAAAAAATACGGAAAATATACGTTTTCAACAATTAATCTGCCGAAAGAGTCGATTTTTCCATTGTTCACTATCCAGAAAATGCTCAAATTCCAACCTCCGAAGAAATATACTTTTTGGAAAGACGGTCGTCATTGTCTTTTTTGGTACCTCCAAACCTTCCTCTCTATAAACCTCAAAGGACATTTTGTTATATTTTGAAAAAAATATGTTCTTTTTCGTGCAAGTACGTATTCGTCAACGCATCTCCCACTTTGAACGAGTGTGCGAGCACCTAATTGTCGTTTTTCTTAAAAAATAAATTTTGGGGAATAAAATAAGAATCATTGACTAGAGAAAACGTCTCTACCTAAGAAAAAAAATTCATATTTACCGAAATACAACGATCTGAAAAACGTCTGGGGTCAGATTGACCCCATATGCAGTCAGAGGTTCGTGGCGGAAGTGTGCAGGCGAAAGGTTAATATAAGGTATAAATTTGGAGGTTATGTGTCCAACACAATATCCAATGAATGGCCGCCTCGTCCCTGTTTGCACGGGTTCACTCTTTTGACGAAACCTTCAATAACATTTTGGCATAATTGCGGACTAATTTTATTAATGGTGCGTCCAATTGCTTCATTGAGCTCCGGAATGGTCTGTGGATAATTGGCATACACTCGTCCTTTCAGAAAACCCCAAAGGAAGAAGTCCAATGTCGTCAAATCGCATGATCTTGGTAGCCAATTCACATGGCCGCGGCACGCGATAACACGACCATGAAACTTCGTCTGCAATAACTGCACTTTCGCCCGCAGTGTGGCAGGTTACGCCATATTGTTAAAAGAGTGTCTTCCAAGTCCATGCCGTTTACGACATTTATAAAAATACAAAAAGATGTGTACTTTTCAAATAAACAATACGTTTTATTAATAAAAATAAACGTCAGGTCATTTTGAGACACCCTTTACGATGCTGCGAGAAAATGCCCTATTTATCCACCGCGTGAGTTGCAGCGCTATAGGTGGCGAGGAAAATCACTCCCTTGTACATATGTTGGCCCGTCTTCTGGTCTCATGAATAATCAAGCGAGAACGAGCGGCTGGAGACTCCGTACATTGTTACGAAATAGGTATGTATACACATGCCGCCGAGGCATTTTCTATGGTTAACTGGCTGCGAGTCGCTTCACACACTCGCGTGTTATTTGACGGAACAAGCTCTCGCTCTCATCGTTTTATACATACGGACTTCGCGATCCCCCATCCCAACTATCACTAATCTCCCACGAGAGATATACCGGCGTTAATGTGACTAACGTAATTAATTTCCTCGAGGATCTACTTGATAGGGTGGATCACCGGGTGAATCATTGGCCGCTTCAGTGATTTGTTCATTTCTATCAGGAATATCATTGTCCGAGGGGTGGAGGAGAAAATTCGAGTTCCTTCGCGCTCTTCTCCATCGTCTCACTACTGTACTCAAACAACTTTTTCGAGACTGACAATTTATTCAGATTGTGAAACTCACTCCTGTACTCAAGCAATTTATCCGAGAATCTGACAATTTGTTCAGAGTGTGGAAAATGTGGTCGTTCGAGGATCGCGCCGATCTTCGTCTCTCCAGTGATCTCGAATTCATGGCCGGAATGGATTTTCTCCCCGAGCTTCGTAATACAGATTTTTACGGATTTCCTGTACTTTCTGAGATTCTCAATCGGGTGTTCCAAGTTCTAAATTTTAAGGAATGGCATTTCTGGGCTACGATTTTCTTAAGGCCTTAGGCCACTCTAGAGGCCGAAAAAATAGGCTTTTTGGGTTTTTTTTTCAGAAAAACTAGGAAATAAATCGAGATTACAAAAAAGGGTGTTTATCATACATATCAGTGGCTGTATACAATAATTTTTTTGAAGCGATTAGTCTCAAAATGGCGGTTGTGCAGCGTTTATCTCAATAACTGCATTTTTTAAGTTGGCCGGAAACATAACTCAGACAATTCTCAAACGGTTCAGTTGAAATGTTGAAAATATCTCGAAAAATACATTGCCTATGGAAGTACGTATGATTTTTTTTTATATTGCATAGTCCATTTGTTATTAACAATTATCTGAAGATTTTTTAGGCAAATTATTGGAAAGTAAAAAATTTCGTCAGATAATTTTAATTGTCGGGTAAAATTTGTTGGAAAATGGTATGCAGCACTTGGTGAAAAAAAACACTCTAGAGATCTGACAAAGATAAGAAAAGTTGCCACACTTCCATGAAGCGCTCTCTTTTAATCCCATTTCAAACGGTATTTATGTAAAAAATGATGAAAAACATCAAACACGATGAATTCTCTATGAAATAATGTATATATATTCCATAGATGGCAATTTTTTTAATGTCACGTGGATTGAGCCAACCATTCAGTTATTAAAATTTGGCGGTGTATCCGAAAAAAAAGAAATATTTGTTTACTCATACTGTGCTTTGCGACTGATAAAAACGCCTATGAAAGTACTTAGTGCCAGGCGCTTACACCGACCAGTACATGCTATTATCTAAAAATAGTTTACTTTAAAATTGTAAAAAAAAGAGAATAAAACTTATAAGGGGAATTTAAAGTGTTAAATTGTATTCCAGTGATCGATCAGCTACCTGTTTCTCTAACTGAAAAACAGCATGCATACGATCTGAACGTTCGCGATTTGGATTCCTTAATCATTTAGAGAAGATGGACGCAGCGAATTTGTACGCTGCAACAAAAGAATTAGTGACAGTTAACAAAGATGATTTGGAACCCAGTGCTGGCAATAAGTTGCTCCAATTTGTAGCTAATTGATCTATAAAGAAAAGGACATTCAAAAAGATCAATCTAAGGAGCTGTTCTATCATCAAATAATTGAAAATCACAATTTTGGAGTTACATTTCCTAACACTAAAGTGACATTAAGAATGAATTTAGTGTTGACGGTCTCAAGTGCACTGGAGAGCGCTCATTTTCAAAAACGTAAATGATAAAAAATCAGTTACAAACAACAATGAGGCAGTCACCAGTTAAATTTATCACTGCTCAGCATATTAAGTGTATTATTTCAGAAACTCAATTTCACCGAAATCATTAATGATTTTTTGGCGAAAAAAACTCGCAAAGTTCCATTCCCCTAACGATAGAATTTAATTTTTTTATTTTTTCGATTCTACCAAACCTACGTATGTTTTTTGAAAGAATTTTCTTTTTTTCGCAATAAATCATTTTGAGACTATTTATTTAAAAAAGTTGTTCATCTTGGTTGCAAAATAATCTGGGTCCTCCCGCCTCTTCGCTGTCTCATGACCTCCACCTTTGAATTCGGACCTGTTCTCCCCGTTGGAAAATTAAAATCCCGGAGCATCGAGCCTCTCTAGATATGTCTATGAGAATGATCCTACGAACGAAAAAAACACCCCGGGTCGGATATTTATCCCGTTCCTGCGATAGGAGACGAAACGCATTGCTCGTGGGGTCCAGCGTCAATAATTCTCATCGAGCACGACGGGTGGGCATAATCCCGCCGGTCTTTCCAATAGACTTTTCAATTTTCAAAGATAATTCACTCATCGAATATTCGTCACCCAATAATTCATGTATTTACACTGCGAATCATCGAGAATTTATCGAACGTATATATATACCCCCATGGATATTTATGTATGTAAAATATATGCTACATATATATATATATATATATATATATATATATATATATATATATATATATATATATATATATATATATATATATATCGGTCGCATATATAGTGACGAAAAATAGAATAATACGTATATATTCAGTATATATGCACCAAATATATTACACATATATGACCCATGTATTTTCGATATATTTTTCTGACCAAAACATATATGCTACCTATAAACACTATATATGATGCATATATGAGGCATATACAACGCATATATTTTCGATAAATTTTCAATCTATTTTTTTGTCAGAAAAATATATCAAAAATATATGCTGTGTATAAACACTATTACAGTTAAACTTAATAAAACTTAAAACTTCAACTTGAAAAAACTTAACTTACAGTTAAAGTACGCTATTACATATGAACACTATATACAGATATGCGTATGCTACGCATATCTGTATATATGTTGCATATATGCACGGTACATGCTACATATATCATTGATATATGATACATTGGCATACAGTAATACCACGCATATGCATCTCATATATAAAAACGTTACGAAAATTAGAATTTGGCACATATATTTTCAATATATGGCATACATTTTACATATATTACAATTATTAATAAAATAAATTTGCAGTATATTTTTGCGTATATAAATTTCGATGGGGGTATATATATATATATATATATATATATATATATATATATATATATATATATGTATGTATGTATGTATGTATGTATGTATATGTATATGTATATATATGTATGTATGTATGTATGTGCGTGTATGTGTGTGTGTGTGTACAGGGTGTCCTGTTATGTATGGATAATCCTGCAACTATAGATAGGTCAGATCATGTCCTACTATATGCTGAAATTTCAGTTTATCTATATAATATTCAGTTTATATATATTAATTGAATTTTTTGTGCAGAAAATTTATAGCAACAAATGTTCGCGCGTGATGGCCATTAACTTCGACAACATTTTTGAAGACGTCGGATGAATGATTCTCTTGACCTTCGAATATTTTCTGGTGTGATAGCGGCGCACGTTATCCAACGGATACAATAATGTGATATCATGACCTTGAAATGATTGTTTACCAGAATATTTTGGTGAAATATTTTGTTTTTACATGTTCATTTTGGTGAAAAATAATTTCAAGGTCATGATATCATAGATCGTTAGATTCTTCTAAACATCAGCTACAACGTCTTATTAAAAAAAAAAAAAACATGTTCGCATTTGAAAAACCATTGATGACCTTGAGAACGCAGAAACTATGGCCTTGACAAAAATGAATTTTTCACCACTGTATCAGCCCTTCGAAATCTATCAAGTTACCTGCCGACATTTTTTTTTGTCACCCTAAAGGCAACGGAGATATTTGGTGTGGTCACGTTAAATGGCCCACCCTGTATATATATATATATATATATATATATATATATATATATATATATATATATATATATATATATATATATATATATATATATATATATATATATATAAGAAGCGCGGCGAATGAAGTTTCGTTGCACGGCGTGTAAGAAGCCGAGAAAATAATCCCAGAAATTCTATTTCTCGCGAGTAAAACTCGTAGATCAGTACAGAAGGCGCGATATTTCAAAAATTTACCCCAACGCTCGCCCACTATGTAGAAAATAGCCGCCTTGACCCGGGGGATGATACCCGCGCTCATAGCTCATGATTCGTGTTCGGTGGACACTGTGCTGCGTATACCCATCTAATATGTACCAAACTCATACACACGATAGAACTGACTTTTCGCAGTTCTTTCGTAAAGATTTCCTTCCAACGGGGATATGAAATGGTTAACTCCGTAAGCGTACGAGGGGTCTTGAGCACTGACCTAAGGGTTTCCCTTGCACGCTAGGTCCGAGGGATCTTGAACCATAAATACATAAGTTTTGTCGGTTCTCGTGGGGAACACAGTCGAGGGAAAAGTGCTACTTTTGTACAAACTATATGGCTCTCTTTTGCGTTTTTTTTTCGACGAGATATATCAAGGGCTTGATCTACTGCAGCACTCCGTTTCTCGTATTCACAAAATATTGACCCGATGAAACGACGACGAGATAGCCCACGGTCATTGCGCTTTCTCTTCCGACTATTTTACCCTTTTAATTCTCGCCTGGCCAAGGGATATGAATAAACGGACCGTAGAGGATGCGCTGAGCAGTGTTGGACTGGGCCAATACTCGGATGGGTGACCGCTCAGCGGAGTACGGGATCGTGCACCGAGCACTCGCCTGGAGGGAGTTTTATCGAGTTTTCGATGGTCACACGATTGAAACTCGGTAGAGTATAGCCGCACTATCGGCACGGGTTTTCGCAGTTTCCCTGTGCCCTCGTGGAAATAAGCTACAGTAGTGTATCTGGAAAAGAGCGGCTTTGGTCAACGCTCTGGAGGGTCCCTCAGGAACTGGAAGCAGCGCAGTGACAAGTGTGGGATGAAGTTAAACGGGTGGTTCCGAAAAAGACCGCGAAGGCAAACGAAATAATATTGGAAATTAAAATGTATGTAAATATAAAATAAAACTGTAAACGGCACTTTGTCGGTAGATTTTTTATATTAACATTTCTTTACAGACCGTTTATATTATTGGGAGTATAAATAAGTCTCCGTCGTTTGACAAAAGATGGCCCCACCCAGAGGTTATGGTTGAAATTGTCAGATGTAAAACGTCATATCGTAAGGTTGGATATCTGCAAAGACCATAAACTCGAAATATTATCGATTTCGTATCAGCATCACATAATTTTTTTCGTGCGAAAATGTTCAGTTTTGAGCCGAATAAGCGTCATTTGCGGGAGCTCTTACGTTTGACACGAAACTTCCTCCAATAATGCTTCCAATTCCGCGTTTTTGTTTCGGCCTTCTGCTACGTTCTTTGTCTTCGACGTCAAACTCACCGTTCTTAAACTTTTGAAACCACTCACGACAACTTCTCTCACTTAAGGCGGTCCTCTAGTTTCTCGGGTCGAAAAAATCGATTTTTTTTTCATAAATCACATCTACAACATGTGTAGAAAATGTGTGCCAAAGAATTTTTCGATATTCGAAGTGGTTCACAAGTTACGGCCCTGGAACGGAGCAGGTATACTTTCAAACGCGTTTTTCTCGAAACACCATTTTTCGAAACGGTGACCAAGATATTTCAGAAACTACTGCACCGATCTTGTTCAAATTTATACAGCATCTTTAATATGTTATAAGCCAGCGATTGAACTAGGATTATCATGATTGCTTCGATAGTTTTTTTTGTACGACCGAAAAACTTAAGAAAAAATGAGAAAAATAGAATGTAATTTTCAAAAGTGTATAAAAAAGTCAATTTTTGTAATTTAGAATTCACTCTAGTTCAATCGCTAGTCTTAAATATGAAGATTAAAATGCCGTTTGGTTTTTTTATTTCAGACAAGCAGAACAGCCGCAATCTTGGTCACCGTCAAGCACCTCTTTTACTTGATGTCTTCCTGTCGGCCACTATAACTTTTATTCTATTATATATTTTGACTTCAAAAAATTTGTGAAGCTTATTTAAATCTTAATAAAGATTATGCAAAAGCAATGAGATTGATTATTTCGATGCTTTGCCCGTAAAAAATTATTGAAAAAGCCGTAAAAAAACAGCCGAGAAACTAGAGGACCGCCTTAAAGCAACCTCACCATCTGCTGCTACAAGTAATGACGCTTATTCGGCTCAAAACTCGACATTTTCGCACACAAAAATAACCTTCAGGTGGGAGGTTATGGTTGAAATTGTTAAGTCATCTTCTGTGAAACGGCGGAGACTTGTTTATACTCCCAATAACTGAAACGAGTGGAAAAATCGGATTTGGATTGAAAAAATGGTCTGTCTGTACGTATTTTGTCAATATTACGACTCGAGATCTACCCGTGCAGAAATTGTGGTAGGGATTCAATTGGATTTCCATCCTTGTCCCCACTCCCTGATCCAATGGGTCATCGCATTCGATCCCTATGCTTAAATGTCACGCTCGTACATTGGATTGTAATCGGTATTGCCCATTGGAATCCAATGTAAGAATCAAATTTCAATCCTAAAGGGATCTACATTATCGAACAGAATCCGATAGGATTCTTGATGGATCCTATCGCATTCTGTACGTTGAATTTTATCAACAAAACATATAGATTTACAAAATGCCTGGTTCTTAAAAGAGTATAAATCTTGTCTTAAAAAAGTATATTTCAAAAAACGATTTGAATCATATCACCGTAAATGTATTGTAATGATCGTTTATTGATTTTACTGCACTTTAACGCAATATAACCACTTACGAAGCGTGCAGGTTATGTTTCAACACGTCGAGTTTTTTCTCGTGACTTTCCACAAATGTTCCATTCGAACATTCTCAAACGACGAAAACAAACGAATAAACAATCAAA
The DNA here is from genome assembly GCA_963210295.1 of Ophion ellenae. Taxonomy (NCBI): domain Eukaryota; kingdom Metazoa; phylum Arthropoda; class Insecta; order Hymenoptera; family Ichneumonidae; genus Ophion; species Ophion ellenae. Next base: position 35,715,313 of record OY723385.1, read on the forward strand.
TGAACCAAAATTGACGAATAATGGAGGGTTGTCGATACTTTTCATATTTTTTTTGTCTTAATTGTCTTTACAAATCAGTACTCTCAGGTATGGGAAGAAAGAGAGATGGAGATAGAGATTTTCATTGATAGGAATTGAGTGCATTGACGTAGGGAAAAAACCTAAAACTACAAACGTAAAAACTGAACAAATAAATAAAAAATTACAGATAATGAGACATATTTAATAATAGAAGGGATGAGAGAGAGAAAGAGACACGTCGAGGTAGCCCGGCCCCTTTTCGATATCGTATGTAAAATGTTCCAGAACTGCGGTAAAAATAAAAAAAAAGCATACTTAAGGGGGTAGATTTGCTATCGATGGGATTTGAATGCGGGCGGAGCCGAGGGCACAGCTAGTACATATAGGCACACATTTCTTATTTTACTAATGTCCACCATCGTATAACACGTGATGTACGCGGCGAAGTAGAACATTCAACGGCTATACGATGAATTGCTCGATGTGTGCCTACTCGTGTTGGCTCGTGGCTCAGGCCAGATTGCTTTTTGATTTGCGTTTAATCGGGAAAAGTTATGGACCCCGGAGAAATGACGTTTAACGCTTATAAGGGGATGGGGTGTGGCGGCGTCGTAACGCTGGAACACGCGAACTCTTCGCTCTGCGGGATTCACCAACCCCAACGCATCTACTCCGTACACACGTTCATACATTTACATCGGTATATACGCTATAAACTCACGCTCATATTAAACCATAAATCTATACGAATTTGGAGGGACTAGCGGAAAAGTACTCGGGACGAGAACTCGACGGCACGGAAACGAGAAGAAAAAAACTTGTTCCACCACTGGTGCATTTCTGTGTTCGTGTTGGTTATACGATTCTCAGCTTCACATGCAGGAATACGTTGCGGAGTCCCCAGATCTTACCACATCCCAATAGGCATTTAATAGGGACGTCGCACGTAGGGAGACCACATTGGAATCCGAGTGGACTCCGCTATATTTCCTGATCGCCGGCGTTGAGATTTTTTTTTGAAATTCTCAACCGGAACTTGTTGGATTCCCAAAAGAAGATTCGTGATCCCGTGCACAAATTTGTTTGAGAGCCTCCGGGGGGGGGGGGGGGGGGGACTCCGCACATAGGACGTCCTCATTGGGCTCCAATTGGATTCTGCATTAACCACGAAGAACCCCGTTTGAGAATTCTTACCACGTTCGAATCGAAAATATGTGAAAAGTGACGAGAAAAAACTTGGCGTTTTGAAACATAACCTGCACGAGAGCGTGTAAGTGTGTGGTGATATTATGCCAAAGTGCAGTGAAATAAATAACAAACGATAATTACAGTTAGTACAGTCGTGCTGTCGCTGAAAAACCCTGGAATCGGAGAAAATTAGAAGAAGGCTAGTTTTTTGACACGTGATTTTGTAAGTGCCACGGGTGCTAAATCCAAGTTTGCCTAAAAATCGGGGTGTAGGGTTTTCTAGGGGATGAAAGGAAATGGGGGTGGATTAATGCCAAACTACAACCCCTACGAGGTCGGCACCGTGAGACAAAATGTGCAGAAAAATGTGGGCTTTAGTTTTGTCCACAGCGCCGAAGTCGTGGAAGTTCATTTTGGGGGTGAAAAAGTGGGGTGAAATTTTGAAAAATCAGTTTTAATTCAAAAACGCTGTAGAAAAAAATCGTACACTTTTTGTTCAAATGGGAACGTCGTAGCCCTTGAAAAGATGCGTCGATCGAGTATTTGATCATTACTCTCCGATAATATCTTCACCCCCAAAAGAATTGTTGAAGAATTAACAAAAAAATTGTTTATTGAATAACTCAAAAACAATCGGTTTTTCGGGTATGGTTGAAATGTACGAAATGTAGAGAATAAGTTTTTCTATATTTTCGTTGCTATGGACCACCCTAGAATTTTGATTTCCCAACCCCTCTCGGCAGTTGAAAACTCAATATGAAATTCTGGGAAAACTATTGACCGCACGAATTCGACGCCGTGGAAGAATTTGTAACTTGAACCCTCAGCTACATTTATGTCCACAGCGCCAAACTCGTATCTCTTTATTTTCGGTCAATAGTTTTCCCAGAATTTCATTTTGAATTTTCAGCCCCTGAGAGGGGTTCGAAAAAGCAAAATTGAAGGGTGGTCCATGGGAACGAAAATATAGAGAAAATTATTCTCTACATTTCGTACATTTAAACCATCCCCGAGAAATCGATTGTTTTTGAGTTATTCAATTAACAATTTTTTTGTTAATTCTTCAACAATTCTTTTGGGGGTGAAGATATTATTGGAGAGGGATGATTGAATACTCGATCGACGCGTCTTTTCAAGGGCTACAATGTTCTCATTTGAACAAAAATTGTATGAATTTTTCCTAAAGAGTTATCGAATGAACACTGATTTTTTAAAATTTCACCCCACTTTTTCACCCCCAAAATGAACTTCCACGACTTCGGCGCTGTGGACAAAAATAAAACCCGGATTTTTCTGAACATTTGGTCTCCCGGCGCCGACCTCGTGGCGGTTGTAGTTTGGCATTAATCCACCCCGATCCCCTAAAAAAAACCCTACACCCCGATTTTTAGGCAAACTTGGTTTTAGCACCCGCGGCACCTACAAAATCACCTGTCAAAAAACAAGCCTTCTTCTAATTTTTTCCGATTCCAATATACAGCACGACTGTACTAAGTGGGTTTTCAGTGATGTGATTTAAATCGATTTCCAAAATATATTTCTTTAAGCGATTTATACTTTTTTTAAATCCACTCATTTTGTATATCTACATATTTTGTTCAGAAAATTCAACGTCCAGAACGCGATGGGATTCATCAAGAATCGTATTGGGTTCTGTCCGATTATGTGAGAATCCTTCACGACTCAAATTGGATTCGTACATTGGATTTCAATAGGGAGTCCCGATTAGAATCCAATGTACGAGCGTGACGTTTTAGTATAGGGATCTAATGCGATGACCCATTCCGATCAGAAAGTAGGAAAAAGTATGAAAATCTAATTGGATAACTACGACCATTTCTGCACGGGTTTCACCCTCGAGAGACTTTAAGTCTCGTATCTTGGGCTTTTCCGCATTTTTCTCAAAACACTATTTTTGAAGTCGGTGGACACGATTTCTCAAAAACTAATGCACCGATCTTATTGAAATTTAGCATATTCGTCAAAATAGTATTGACTAGTAATTGAACGAAGGTTTTTTTTTCGATTACAACTAATTTTACAAGGCTATACGTAGTGTAAATTGTACCAAAAATTGAACTATTTTGCATACAACTCTGTCAAAAATTAAAATTTCAATTTTTTTTTTAAATCCTTCGTTCAATCACGAGCTATACTTATCTACTAACAGAAAAAAATTGTTTTTTCATTTCAGATAAAGCTATCATGAATTATCCTGACCACCACGAGGACACTTTTTTTAGAGTTCTCCGGAAACCAGGTGCCACCGGCTGAATTTCCCAAATTTTTTGATAGAATTTAAAAAAACATTGTTGAAATGTTACTCTTTTATGTGATTAACATTTTGAATAAAATAATTTGTATATTATATTTTTAACAAATAGAGAAAATGTATTTTATTTGCTTCGAAACCCACGTAACCCCTTAAGTATATACAGACTAGATGTGAAAAACCGTATGGAAAATCTAAGAATTCATTGTGATGATAAAAACCGCAACCATTGAGAAAACACAATCGACATTTTTGGAAAAATCGCATGACACTTTGAAATTCATATTGTAAAGTACTTCTCAAGAATTGTAATCCGTCGGAAAAATAATTAATTACGACATTTGTGCGGTATTAAATTTCACTTGGATGGAAACCGAAATATAGGAGGAAAATTGTAAGCATTTTTCCCCCTGGATATCGATGTAACGTGATGCGATTCTTTCAAGGATGTTCGGGAGTCTTGCAGAAATGCTATCATTGCGATAAAAAAAACTCGATGCATCGTAATGCATCGAAATTATATTTATTCGAATTATAATGCATTTGAAACCCGATCAAACAAACGAAGTTATAACTTCGTTGAGCGTGTTGCAAAATTTGAAACCGATCTACTATCCCGCTTAAGAATTATACCACGTTTTAATTACAATAGGACGTTATGGTGCTCTCAGGTATAATAAAAAGCACAGTGGAAAATAGTACAAAAAGTTTTAGATTTATCGGATGGGCAATTCATCTCGACGTCGTTGGCCTTGGATTCTATCGTATTACATCATTAAGTAAAAGTCACTCCATTAGGCAGTTTATGATTTAAAAAAACCCCCCATATATATGTGTGTATACATGCTCATTGGTTTGAGTCCATTTATAAAGGCTGCAAAATGCTCGATCATTTGCAAAAGTGAAATCAAACCTCAAGGGAGAAGGAGACCGGAATGGGAAGGCCCATAATACCCTCCGAAGTATTATTGCGTTACATAATATGTAACGAAAAGAAGCCACAGGCGTCTCGGGAGTCTTTCTCCGCTGGTCAAACATCAAAAAAGTACAGCGAACGAAGGTGGCTGTACAGCAGGGAGAATCACTATGTCTCAATCACTTGTGAGCTTTATTGGGCGATCATCGTGAATTATAAAAGACTTCTCCGGACGGTTTCATCGCAACCCTCCCTATGTCTTTCCCCTGCAGTTATACACCGCGAGGGCTAGGCGATACTGTACGAAATACCCGAGGTCGAGATCAGTGTGACTTAACTCCGCAGTACGTAGGGATTCAATACAGCGCAAGACGACACTTTGGCTTGAATTGTGTACATAGAGGTTTTTTTCAATTCGAAACTCGCAAGCTTGTGGAGTCTTTGACTCGAGATACTCTAATTTCTATGCCACCGAATTTATCGGTGGAATTGATTGGTGATTGAAAAACTGCACTTCTTTTGGAAGAAAGATGAGCGCGGAATTCCGAACACAGTCGTTGAAAGTGTTCCAATTGTCGAAAGGAGAGAATAAATGGTACGTGATTTCGAGGGTTGCTCACCTTTTCCACTGCCCTCATCCTGATTCACCACCCCTGTTTGCCTCGACGGAACAACGGTGACTTGACTCTCCGTGGATTTTTCCTCGTCCAGACTTGCCTGTTGAGGCTTCGAGTCCGTCGCTGTCGCTTTGACGTCAGGACTGGCTGGGCCAGGATTGTCCCTTGTCGTACCGGTGATCGAGGGTGGCGATGGACACCCCAATAACTTTCTGACTGACAATTTCAGCTCTGGTGTTTTTAGGGTGAAAGCATTACCGGACGTCGCAAACTTTCCAGTTCCCGATGTCGTCGTTGTCCCTTTTAATGTGTCGGGACTGTTTCTCTCTTTCGTCGTTTTTCGACTCGTCCTTTTGATCTTCGTCGTCGTTGACAAATCTTCGGGCTGCAAACGCGCTTCCGGTGATGATGGCGGGTTCTCATCTTCCTGCGATGTTTCAGTGTCGCAGGAACCATCGCGATTCACCTTCGTCCCGTTGCCATCTGACGAATCAACCCAAATCACATTCTCGTTCAAATCGACTCGGAAAACTCGACAGGTCGTGGATGCATCGGATCAATGGTGTGTCCAAACGGTCCTCTGACATTTTTCAAAAAATTTCCACAACACGGGAGGGCGATGGTAACAACGGTTGATACCCAACACTTGTTTGGCCAAATTGTTTCAAAACAGATTGAAATAATAATCGTCAGGCGTGCATTGCAAGTGGATATTTACCGCGATACCATTTGATGTAAGAGTACCATGCCTTCAACAAACTACGTAGTTTATGGAAACAAACTGTCCGGTTGCAATAACGCGACAGACACACTGTGAGCTGTGAATTTCGAACGTGTGCAAAATCATGAAATCGACGATATCTTGCACCCGGAATGAGCAGTGCTAGAAATCCTTCTTGGGTGGTTTCGGAAAATATTTGGAAAGCAATTCGCCTTACAAGGAACATCAGTTTAGGTAATCCTATCGCCAGGCTTCAATCCATAGGATTTTTATAATTTTTTTTGAGCTTCACTAAGTCTATTAATAATCGTCTCTGTAAAATTTCAGGGTCGGGTATCGATCTTATTACGGAGAAAAAAAAATAAAATTGCGTATTTTCGTGAAGGGATTCCGAGACAACGTACAAAAACGCAATTTTCTGTCACTACAAAAGTGTATATAATAGTGGGAATCCGTCAGATTCTTAAAATTAATCAGATTTATATACTTAACACTTATAGTAATCCAATACTCTCAGAAAAACTACGCTTTTGACCTAATTTTTATGTAATATCAAGTTTAATTTGAACTGCCGGTATTGGATTTATTATCACTTGCTACGATAGAGAGACGTGGCAGCAAGGCAACAGCTGACTGTAGTCCTAACCTCATCTCACTCTTTCGAATTTTCACAAATATTTTATTTTTAACCGACATTTTTCGCCGCCACTAATTTTCCACGCTTTTTGCCAGTCGTGGCCCGAATACAATGCTTTATATTTACCGCACCTGACATTGTTTTGACAGTTCGACATTGAAAAGCATGGAGGTTACACTCGCCTGGTTGAGTAAAAAGAGACGGAGATAGAACCAATGTTGTTAAATATCAAACCTAGAAATACTGCGCGAATCGTTGGAATAACTATTTTTTCATTTTTCTAATTAAATCTGAACATTCATTAAACAGTTCACTCATGGAAAATTTTAGTTATTACAAATTAATATTTTTGTATATGTTAAAAATATAAATTGTACAAGTCTCAAGTATGATCAGTGGTATGACTAGTGTGAAGCGACAGGATTACCTTAAGTGTCCGCCTTCGATTTTGTTGAAACTCATGTTATGTGATAAAGCTTTGAAAACTATTAGACAAGTATCTTTTTTATCGGTCGAAAAATGGTTTTAAGGCCTGTCACCCCTTCATTTTTTTCAGGACTTCTACTGGATTTTCATTGCTTTACATTGGAAGGATTTTGGTTTCTGTTTGATTCCGATGGGTAGACTGCTTGTGGGTAAAACCGCGAAACCATCCCTCGGCACGCTTTTCATTAAGGGATGGTTTCCCCCATAAAACCGTTTTTTCCGTCGACAAAAAAATACGTATCCAATAGTTTTCGATGCTTCATCACATGTATGAGTTTCAACAAAATCGAAGGCGCACACTTAAGTGATGTTCCTTGTTGCCAATAACACTCGAAATTAACAATAATTCGAACACTTCCAGATCCCACATTTTTTCTTTTTCTTTAATAAACGATTATTCATCATGCTGAAAAGTTGGAGCGATCAATCACCCCGGAGAATATAATCTTGATGACCGCTCGGTGATGAAGTTCCAATTTGACGGTGATGTAGTAATTCACCGGTGACGCAGCAATCTCATGATAAACTGTCAACCACCAAGCTCGTTTTGTACTTATCATCAATAGCTACTAATGAAATGGTCAGTCGCCTCAATAATGAGCCCTGTCTTAAAAAATTCCCACATCTAGTAAAACCATTAAAGCAAGCTACCCTTAAAAAAAGCCAATCCAATCGGTGAATCACACGGATTTACTTTTTCTGACTTGAATAATTATTTTGTTCACTGATTGAGTTGGTATTCCATTGATCGGTTGCACCCAAGACCGGCCGTCGCGAAAACAACCAGAATCACAGTAGGTTCAACGAGAGGGAACGAGAGGAAACACGGCTCACGGGAATCATTGACACTGTCGGCACTGCGCGAAGATCCAAGAAGATGAGCGACGCTCAGTGTGATTGCGGCGGTCGTGGTAGTTGTCGTCGCGACATTGTTGCTCTGAGTGGATAAAACCGTACAATTGGCACTAGATCCGATGTTCTCGGTAAGGATCCCGGGATCACTGCGCGGCACATCGACACCGGACTGCTGATAATGAAGATGTTGATGCTGATGATGGTGATGACGGTGATGATGAGTCTTCTCAACGGCGGCTGCAGTGACAACGGCTTCGCGATGTTGATGCTGTGGATGACTCTTGGCTGGATTCTTGGCATGATCGAAACTCTTCGAGACAAATTGGGCGAGTTGTTCCATTATCGCGATGAACGAAAAATAAATAACACTTGTCCGACGGTGAGGGTAGCTACCGTGGACTAACACGGGATGTTGCCGTGCTGGCTCGGGGCCGCGCGACGGCGGCTTATCTCGTCTAGGTTATCGTCAAAATCGCGTCGTAACCTCTACGGAGAAATACTCACACGCACACACACACACACACACACGAAAACGCCACACGTTTCCACTGCTCCAAGACGAGCGTCAACTTCGCCGAGAGTTGATGCTCCACGCGCGTGCCTCCCAGTGCCGCCATTTTGGAGCCGGCCAATCCGGAGCTACGTAGGCGTAACCTGTAACCGCCCCGATTCTCATCCCTTAAGCAAATTCTCCTCTGTACATTTTTTCTCTTCTTCTTCACCACCCCCCCCGGCGTTGGTACACACTTACCCCGCATTGCCGCCAACCGCAATTTCCTCCTACCCTCGTTGTACCTCTCTCTCTCAATCTCTCTGCGTTTCCGTATGCGCGCGCTCCCAGCTCTCTCATTAGCATTGCACCCCATTTGCAGAAGCTCTTCGCACTCTCACCGCACTCCGCCCATCCTCAAATTCACCCTTCGGACGCCTATAGAGAACCCTATAAACGCCACCACTATCGTCAAAGCGACACGGTTATCCGTCCGCCCCGCTTTTCCCACCGAAACTAGGAACGACATGTTACTGCTGTATGGATCCACGATATCGAATTAGCCCTTTCATCGCTTTTGCCAAAGTTCCGGCTGATGTACACGTTCTACGGTTTCGGAATTGCGCATTTGATTCGACTCTTTCGTTCGAGATACTTTGCTCAAGAACGAGAAGCGGTTGAGGATGAAGGGGTTTTTGGATATCTCCGGCAGTTCCTCTTCAAAATGGCGACTCCTTTTCGATTGACAAAATGGCTGTGGCACTGTATTCACGATTCCGCTCATCATGCCCGAGCGTTTCAACGAAACACGTTGAAGGATGCTGAGTCTTTTTTACACACACAGATTATCCTTTGTAATTTCCTAAAACTGCAGTCTCGGTCTGTTCATTCATTTTGTTTAGACTAAAATTCAATTGGGTCAATTAAGTAATTATCATTTCTAGAAATTTCGTCTGTCTGTCTGTGTCACCGAAATTAACGTGAAATCGGGAAAATATTTTTCCTGAATCTTTGGTATTTGGTAACAAATGCTTCCAGAATTTGCCCTGACAAACGGAGATTTTCGTTTTACAAGGATAGCAGCGCGTGTTGGCCTTCAGCATTTATAAGATAACGTTGGAGTAAACATGGGAGGTAAAAAAAAAATTGACAGCTTTGACGAAAATCTGAGTTGATTTTAAATGTTTTCTAAGTGATGTGATTCATTTAACTGCGTAGAAAAAGTTTTTTTTATTGCACAGAAAACGTTTTTTTACATGCATAGAACACGTTTTTCATAATAACCTTGGTGTATAACGCTTAACGGGTCTGCATAAACTTTGGGCCCAAGAGAGGCCGATTTTTAATACATTTTTCTGATGAGACTATTGAGATGATGGGTCTTGCCGAGATTGAGTTTTTTTTATTGATAAATATTCCTAAATATTGAAGTTATTATTATTATTTAAGCAAAGTGCCACCGTTGCTGCACAGCCAATTTGTGTAGATAGCACTGACAATTAGGGTGATCTGACACCAATAATAAATAAATGTATTTTTAGTACAATAATGAACCTTTCGTATGACCGGATCCTTTTTTGAATTTTTGGAAATTACAAAAATGGCAAACTGTGGAAAATAAGTTCGATTTCCCACCAAACAAAACAAATTTAATCATTTCTAATTAACAAATGGATAAACATATTCAAACATCGCCCGGTCATGTGATAGAAAATGTTATACATTGTGCTCTGTCCGCATTTTAAGTGAATTGGACAAATAGATTTTGAGATACGACTTGCACCGTTTCATAAAACATAGTTTAGAGGAAAACGCAGAAAGAACAAGAGCAAATCGCAGTGGGGTGGTTTGCCCTACTGCAGAGGGCGATCTGACCGTTCACATAAATCGTCATAATGCGGTCAATTTCTAGAATTTTTACAAAATCTTTGTTGTAAAGTTAAGATCTTAGGCTATGAAACTATGCAATAGAAATATCGTAGTTTCGAAATTTTCAAGCATATGCAGATCCTTTAATATGATATGACCCTAAAGTCTATATCCAGAGGCATAGGAACCAAATTTTCGACAGAAACGCGGACGAAGCCGCGGCCAAAAACTAGTCTCCAATAAATGTAAAAAGCATGTTAAAGTCCAGCCGATTTACCAAAGTTTATGACAAGAAATCATCAACTTCCGCACAATAAATATACGCCTCTTGCAGGCATCTGCGATTTAGGTAAAATAGCAGAAACTGCCGAATTAAACTTTTATTGGCCCTATACAGGTCGTGCCTCTTATCTCTGCCATTCGAAATAACTCGGTAATTATCGACGTCGCAAAAAAATGTTCCAGACAAATTTGTACGGTGCGAAGGGGGCCATCAAATGCGACCAATTTTTTTATTTCACTTTTTAAAATGGAATGGTACGTTTTTTTCAACCACCTTGTGGAGCACCTCAAGCCGCATGAAAAACATTCGGGGGTCAAAGTCGTTCAAGGTCAGTATCGATGATACAAATCTAAATATCTCGGATCACTATCAAATATTTGGTAGTGATCCGAGACATTTAGATTTGTATTTCATTTTAATAGGTGACCTTGAATGACCTTGAGCGGTTTTGACCCCTGAATGTTTTTTATGCGGCTTGAGGTGCTCCACAAGATGGTTGAAAAAAATGTACCATTCCATTTTGAAAAGTGGAGATGACCTTCACTGTGCGTCAGCGCCTCCACCGAAATAAAAATAATTGGTCGCATTTGATGGTCCCCTTCACACGGTACAACTTTTGTCGGGAACATTTTTTTGTGACGTCGATAATTACCGACTTTTTTCGGGTGGCAGAGATAAGAGAACACCCTGCATATGACCCTCCAAAGAAGTCAGTAGTCTCTAACATCCATCGGGGAAACGCTGCACCTTTGTCACTTCAGAATTCTAGGTTTTGGATGGTAGAAAAGGGTCATTATCTGTAATTTACATCAAGTGCCATCGGAGCAGTTGTAAAAGCTAAATCAAGGAGGCGAGTTTGGTATTCAGTCAGCAAAGTGACTGCTGTTTTTAAACATTTTTTGCACGTATGAAAGTATATATTTTTTGCCTAGAAAGTACCGAGCGTATAATGTACCAGAAAGTGCCGCTATAACCGCCAAACTATAGTCGTCAAAATACAGCTCCGATTGCGTTGGAGAACGTACTTGATCGTGTTGAAGGTCTCTTTTTTATAGGAAAACATTAGATATAAGGATATGCCCAACGCTGTTCTCCAAGTCTACCAAAATCCTTTCTGGAAACCCCTCCATCGATCTAAATCAGATAAATAGCAGTCGGGTTATGACAGATCGAAAAACAGCTCGCGTCATCAGTAGGGACCGAGCAAGGCCGAGAAGCGGCAAGAGAGGCCGAGAAAAGGCGAAAAGTACAGCGAGTCAGCCAAAGGTACCGAGAAGTGATGAGTGGAAGCGAGAGGTGGCAAGGAGAACCAAGAGGTGGAAAAACCAGAGGTCAATCAAACAGGAGCGAGATGGAATTAAAATACATGAGCGAGCAAGAGTCTACCAAAATTCTTTTCGAAAACTCTCTTATCAATCTAAATCCTCTGAACAGCAACCGATCTATACCCGATCGAAAAATTCCCGTTTGACAGTTTCAGCTAACCCATCTTTTCGGGAATCGATATCCGGTCCTTGGAACTTGCTTCGAACTCTCCTATTGGTTCCTAAACTCCAGCCTCTGCTAGGTTCATCCGAAACCGCTTTCTGCAAGTTTTCGAACGGACTTTATCACGAGTTGCGCAATGCCCCCGTGTGTGCTCGATGGCCAAGCTCCGCAATATTTAAATACGTTTGCGTTCCCCAACGTAATTGGCCGAGCAAACAGTTTCATCCGATCGTCGCAGCGTTCTCCGGTCCTTCCCGATCCTGCATTTATGGACTTAGTGTTAAGCTCAGACCACACGGTATCTCTCTCTCTTTCTCTCCATCTCTCATCGGCCGTCGGTGATTCGTGAAAGATGAGGAGCCAAAGAGAGTTTCTGAAGACTGCACCATTCATTCTGAGCAGGTGAATGAAGGTGGCTCAGGAGCTCCTGCAGGTTGAAAGAGCGGAGTAACAGCCCCATTTGGTACCAAGGATATCCTGATCCTTTCTTCGGTACTTCAAATCTGCAATCACCAAAATGCCCTCAATTCACCTTCATTCGTACCGACTCCTGGTGAACGTGATGGCTTGACCCGCGCGACCCCGCACGGAGAGCCAAACGGACCTGGAACTTCTTTGTTTGCCATTGGGCGCAAGATACATGCAGCCTGGTGGACGAACACGTAGACACGTATGGGTGAGCATATGTGTACAGTAGGAACGTAGAAATCGCAGGGAAGAGGATTGGCGGCGCGCTATATACGGAAGGGAGACGAGAGAAACGTGGTTCTCTGTAACGCGGGCAGACGGAGCCAATCAGGACCCAATGCGATTACCTTAACGAGAAATCCGATTACTTATTCATTCCCCCTAACTCGAAATCAGTTTAACTAATCGTTTAATTCGGTCGCTTCTCCCCCCCCCCCCTGTCTCTCTCTCTTTCCCACACCATCCCCTTCTTCCCTCTCTCTCTATTTCTCTTTCTCCGTCCTTTCGCGAAAGCGTTCCGTCGTAGAGGGACGATACGGCAGCGCTTCTGCGTATTAGTCCAATAAAAGAGACGAAAACCCAGCATTTTTTAGCGTAGAATATGAATTTTTGGCTAAAGGTAGATGGTTGCATACTGAAAGTAAGCCCAATAAAATGTTGCCCCTCAACTCGCTCCAACCCTAAGAAATAGGGGTTGAAAACTCAAAAATCGCCGTATCTCGATAATTAATAGCCCGATCAAAAAAAGTTTCAAACAAAAGTTGTTTGGAATAATAAAATTCGTATAAAGTAATCTAACCTCCAACCTCCTATCTTTGATAATAGCGGCACAAAAACGATTCGAAAATTCGGGGTTGATGCATGGGTTGGTGCTTTCGTGTTTTTGTGCCGCTATTTTCAAAGATAGAGGATTGGACATCGAATAACTTTATACGTATTTCATTATTCCAAACAACTTTTGTTCAAAACATTTTTTGATCAGGCTATTCATCATCGAGATACAGCGATTTTTTTTCAGTTTTTAACCCCTATTTTTTAGAGTTTGGGCGAGTCGAAGGGCAACATTTTATTGGGGTTATTTTCAGTATGCAACCATCTACGCTTAGTCAAAAATTCATATTCTACGCTAAAAAGTGCTGGGTTTTCGTCTCTTTTACTGGACTATATGTACCAAAAGAATGCACGCGAGACGTACCATCTCCGGGGGTCGTTTTGGTACACAGTGTATCGTCGGTAGGGTAAACTGGGGTAAACGTCCGGGGGAAATAGCGCCGGCTGCTGAGCAAGATAGAAGGTGGACCAGAGGTGGGGCTCGGAGGGAGCGATGGATGGTAAACGAGGGGTGGGTATACGAAATCTGTGGAGAGATAGACAGAGACGGAGAGAAAAGAGGAAGGGTACGAAGGCCTCGTTCAATTCAATTACGTAATGAATTGTCGTGTCTTGAGTAAACAGCCTTCCTCGTCGTGCCTCTCGCGTCGGATTTCGTAGGATATGTGTGTGTGTGTGTGTTTGTGTATGTACGCGGTAACGGGGATGAGGGAGAAAGAGATGACGATGCTGCGGAGATGATGAAGACGAGGGAAGGAGTGAATTCGCGGCAAAATGTGCGCGGATAAAGTGGGGGGGGAGGTATGAAGGCAAGGCAAATCAATCCACACACTATACCATCGCAGGCATATCCTCCTATAACCCGTGGCCTTTCTTCCCTTTATCATACTACTAGCCTGGGCTCGCGGCTTCGCCCGCCGGTTGACATCGTTATTCTGACTACCTGGTCTACAGTTTTCGATAATTCACCTTGGTTATTTATTTATTAGGTGCGCAACTAAGTTCCTGCTGTTTTTCAAGAGATGGCTCCACTAGTAAGTGCTGGTCGATTATGACATAACCAAAACGTCATGAACCAAGCTTAGACATATGGTAAACAAACCGCTTTGACACATTAGTGATTTTGTTTTTGTGTCGTATACTTTTGGTTGTGTGAAAATGTCTGATTTTGTGACAAATAATCGCCATTTGCGGCAAGTGTTGCTTTTCTTCTTTCATTCGAAGAAAACGGCGGCTGAAGCGCATCGAGAACTCCAAAAAGTTTACGGAGATGCTGCTCTAAGTGAAACAACGGGCCGTGATTGGTTCCGTCGCTTCAAAGACGGTGATTTCGATGTTGACGACCGTTCACGTGAAGGAAAGCCAAAAACCTTCGAAGATGCTGAATTGGAGGCATTGCTCGATGAGGATCCGTGCCAGACGCAAAAAGAGCTTGCTTCAGCATTAGGAGTTACCCGCCAAGCCATTTCCAAGCGATTGTATGCGTTGGGAATGATTCAAAAACAAGGAACTTGGGTTTCTTGTGATTTTAAGCCGAGAGACGTTGAGCGTCGTTTTTTCGCCTGTGAACAACTGCTCCAGCGGCAAAAAAGGAAGGTTTTCTTCATCTCATTGTTACGGGTGATGAAAAAAGGATTCATTACAGCAACCCAAAGAGAACAAAATCATGGGGACTGCCCGGTCATGCTTCTACGTCGTCGGCTCGGCCGAATATTCACGCTACGAAGGTTTTGCTGTGTATTTGGTGGGACCAGGGCGGTGTTATTTATTATGAGCTGTTGAAACCAAACGAAACCATCACTGGGGAACGGTATCGAACTCAATTGATGCGATTGAGCCGAGCACTGCGCGAAAAGCGGCCACAAAACGAGCAGAGGCACGAAAAAGTGATTTTACAGCATGACAATGCTCAGCCTCACGTTGCCAAACCCGTTAAAACCTACTTAGAAACGCTCAAATGGGAAGTCCTATCCCACCCGCCATATTCCCCAGATATTGCGCCGTTCGATTATTACTTGTTCCGTTCGATGGCACATGGTCTGGCTAATCAGCAGTTCCGCTCATATGAAGACATTTCAAAATGGCTTAATTCGTGGATAGCCTCAAAAGACGAACACTTCTACCGTGACGGTATTCGAGCTTTGCCAGCAAGATGGGAAAAGCTGGCGATGGGCAATATTTTGAATGATTAATTTGTAACCATTTTTTCACATTAAAGTGGCATTTTCATAAAAAAAACAGCGAGAACTTAGTTGCGCACCTAATATTTATTTATATTTCATACATACTGACTTTTTGTCCCTTACATCCTTATTCTAAGTATAGATAGATTGAGTATTTACTTATGAAAATTTCAACGGAAATCGCATTGATTGACCTTAACTTAACTAAACTTAAAAAGTACTGAAACGAAACCTGTGAATTTAGGACAGTATAATACTTTCTGTAATGGGTTATCTAAAATTAAAATTTAATCGATCTTATTAGATTTCATTATACACTACGTTTCGCGTTTGACTTTCTTTCCTGTCGGTTAAAATAAAAAGATTTTCTCGGTTGGTTACTCTAGAGCGGGCGACACAGAGCTGACCCTGCGTGAAGCAGGCTGTTCGTAGGTCGAGTCCAGTCACACGTAGCGTTTGTCCCTGCGATTTGTTAATCGTCATCGCAAAGCAGACGGTTACGGGGAAGTGCACTCGCTTGAATTAAAACGGAAAGTTATTGGGAATAAGTGGTATCCGCGGTACAAACACGATCTCAACCCGTCCACACCCCGGTAGAACTTTTCTCTCGATGACGTTTTATTATAAAGCAATCAATTGCTCAACTTATACTCGTTCGATTAAGGGGTTACCCCCACGTGCGATTTTGAAAAAGTCGATTTTTTTTATTGCATTTTTTTTAAGTATAAGTATCTGAGAATATGTCCTGAAAATTTCAAGTCGATCCGAACAAAATTGACTGAGATATGAGCGTTGAAAGAGAAGAATCCGCGTTGAAAGAGCGTTGAAAGAGAAACTTTAAACGCGTTTTTCTCAAAATGGCATTTCTGAAGTCGGTGACCAAGATTACTTGAACACTAAGGAACCGATCTTCTTGAAATATTGCAGGCTTATTTAATACATAAAAATGTAGTCTTTAATCGTTCGATTTTTTTTTTCGAAAAAAAATGGCCATTTTATAGCCAAAAAACGGCCGTTTTTTTTTTCGTTAAAATCGAACCATTAACTTTGACTGTCCGCCATTTTGTGAAAAATGAATATTTTTTAAAATCCTTCGATTAAAGACTAGTTTATACTTATATTTGACTAAATCCATCCGCATTTTTTTTCAGATGATCCACTTCGCCGCAATGATGGTCACCGCAAACCGTGTATATAAAAACATCATTTCATTGACGGCCATTTGCCACTAAACAATGTAATATTTTTCAATAAAAAAATTACTGAAAGTTCTTGAAGATGTGTTCTTTAAGATGGTATATTGATCGATTAAAAAAGTTTTGTAGTTTTCTTTTAAAAAATTCATAAAAAAGGCCTTTTTTGCGCTACACGTGGGGGTAACGCCTTAAAATGAAACATGTACCATCGCCCTCGCGGCATTTTAAGCTACGCACCATATTTCATTCGGTTCAGGAGTTTTAAAGTGATGCGAGGACGAAGAGACATACAGACAGGCAGACTTCACTACTTTATTTTAAGTATAGATTATTCCGCCATTTATCCTGTCACGTAATTGTTTTATAGCAGAAAGAGTGCATTGGAATTTTTCAGACACGGAATAGGATCCACCGTTTTCGAACAATGTGGCAAAAAATGCCCAGTGCATAGGAATTAAAAAAACGTTGTATATTATTTTGATACGTTTCGTTTATTACTGGGCGCGAAATGTCGCATCGTTCAATTTTCGAAATTTTTATATCCCTGTTACTACGTTTTTTTGTAAAAAAAACTTTCTAAGGGCGGAAGTTTGATTTGGAAAGATCCAGTTTTCTATTTTTTTAAAGAATAATACTTAAACGAATAATAAACGTTTTTATGGCGATAGAAATGTAAAGTTTTTATGGGAATGAAAATGGAAAGTATTTATAGGAATGAAAATGTCAAGTTTTTTGGGGACGAAAATGTTACGTTTCAGAGGGACAGCAACGTTGAGTTTAAACCCTTTGAAATATTAGTAAATAACATTAATGGATTTGTGAACAAAGTAAATAAAATAGTTTCTCCGAAACTATGATATACGAGGTTATGAAAACTGCAATTTCTCTGCGCTAATAAAATAACAAAAATGCCTGTAATTCTGTACTTAAGCTCGTAGAGTAAGAATACAATGCTCGGACGATATCAATAAGATTTTGAAATTTTGTCTGCTTGGGTGGCCGAGGGTCGCATGGAAACTGTTGAAGATTGTTCCCTAAACCTTTATTATCTGGAAAAAAACCTCTCCCAGAATTTCCTTGTACTTCGGCTGATTCATACTCGACAAGTAAAACTCGAGAAAATTTGATTTCTCGTTTCGAAATCTGACTCAAATGCCGTTTTTTTTGTGGTGTGGGTTTGTTAACTTCTTTACCGCGATCTTAATTATGTAAACATTTTTTTTAGATATAGAAACGATGATTTTCATAATAACCTCAGTACATAACACTTTATACAATGTGTCCGTAAAATCCTTCCCCGACGTACAGGTGAACAAAAATTTTGAGATACACGTGAGCAAAGCTGCGGGCAAAAGCTTTTTTATTCATATTTCTTCACTTCTACAAACACTCACACCCACACAAGTATCTATAAGGTGTATGTAAAAGTACCGAGCCCCTAAGTGCAATTCCCTCAAAAGATGGAAAATAATTGCCAGTGCTCTGAGATACAGCACCTTTTTCCAAAACAGAGCAAATTAGTCCCCAGGCTTTCGCTGCGGTTTTTTCTCGCAACTTTGTACAATCGATTCTGTTTTTACTGAAATCTTGCGAGCGATGAGTGGTAATGAAAACAGACTTTTTTTAGGTGTCGATATGATCACGAAAATAAGTTTGAGTTTCTACTATTGGTTTTTAAAAATATAACGTATTGGGATCTAGACATTGCATATATTATGACAGTATTGTTGTGTAGGAATTTTAAAAAATGGTTTTTTTCAATTTCATTCTTAATAATTTATTTTAATTTATTTACTACCGACCCTCCTAGATACGTCTGTGAAAACCGTTGAATGATACTCATACAATTAGCAGTGTTATAGAAATAATAAGGAGCACGCTCGTGGAGCGCGATCTAGACGCAGCAACTTCAAACGCGTTTTTCTCGAAACTATATTTTCAAATCGGCTACCCCGATATCTCGATAACCGATTGGCCGATTGAGCTCAGGTTCGGCAAACACCTTCAGTAGACTGTTTTTCAATTGATAACAGGATTAATTATAATTAGGATTAGAAATAATTTTTTTTTCTTCATATATCTCGTAAAGTGATCAGAAAAATAAGACAAATTAATCATCAAAGTTTAGCATGCCACCCTTTTGCAATTTTTTTTCTTTTTTGCTGAATCTGATACCAAACATCACAACACTCATGCAGATTAATATTTGATTTTTTTTTTCTTCAGATTCATACAACGTCTACAGCACTAGTTGCCAATTAGGGGCGTTTTTCGCGCACCGTCGTAACAAATGTTCAAAAGAACATTATGTTTTTTATCATTTGTACATATTCTTAATGGATCAATTAACATGTGTATTTGCATTTACTTTTTTTAAATATATTTTAACCTTTCATAGTTCAACTGGAGCTATGTCACGGCCGTATTTATTTTTCTCCGAGACTACAAGGTTGGGACTCGAACTCACGACCTCCCAATGTTCTAAGTTAGAGGCGAGCACTCTAACTACTAAACCAGCACACCGGTTTTCAATTTTTCTTAGTTATATTCTTTTGGTTATTTTATCCGAAAAATCACCTCTAAAACGGCTTTCTAGATAACAATACCGCCTTAATACAGTGCTTATCATTTTCTAAACGCCTTTTCGTCACTCATCCCGTTCACCACTATCTCCCATGGATACGGTGGTTATTAAATGAAGTTATCACGTCAATTCGAAACCTCTTCATTTTCGGTTCTTTAACCCTTCCTTGACACACTTATATTTAGCCACGGCTTTGACACACTAGGTCAATTTGACCCGGATAGTACTTCATCCACCTGCCCTTAACAACCCTTCGGTCCGTTTTTATTAAACAAAGATCTAGGATACACTTCAAACATTTCTTAACATGTGTATAATTGAAATTCGGAAAATATAACATTGAATTGTTGTATAAAGTTATTGAAAACTTTCCATTTTGGGCAAGTGAGCATTTTATTTCAAATTCGTCCGGGTTAAAATGACCCAGTGTGTCAAGGAGGGGTTAAACTACAAAAGGGCTTGTGTTACTTTGATGTTTAAGGAGTTTCGGCACAATTGACGATATGTTACCATTCGATTCAAATTTATACAGTAATTTTTTTGTCATATATACTGAATGCACCCTATACATTTTTATTCGATCATTTACACCGTTTCTATAATATTTACAATTGAAGCAACAATTTTTAAGGAGTCTTCTCACTTTAGACGCTAGAATAGGCTATTTTCATGCATTTTTTAAACAGGTTTATATTATAGATATTGATATTGATATAAAAGTTGTTACACTCAATAAATACACTTTCGAAATACATTTCTTTTCAATTTCATTTATTTGCGTCACTATTTATAGACAAAAATGGTAGTTAAAAAAATGTCCTAAAAAAATTGATGAAATCTCAAAGATGGATCATCCGAAACAAAAAAATCAAACGGTTTTAGATTCGGTATGTTAATGACTATAGCGCATATCATACGATTTTTGATATATGCGAAAATAACAAGTTGGCGGACATTTTTCGGAAAAACAAAAAAACGTGTTTTTCTCACCGTTTTTGGCAACAAAAAAAATAGTAAATATCAAAATATCAAAAAATCTTTTAAATGCCCTATAGCTATAGTTGTAAAGAATATGTGGTTAAAATTTCACAAGGAGCGATTCAGTAGTTTCGAAGATTTTATCAACAAGCCGTCGAAAAACTTTGTTTCGAGAAAAACGCGTTTAAAGTTTGTTTGGGTTATATAAATACATACATTTTTGTTAAATGTATTTCGAAAGTGTATTTATTAAGTGTAACAACTTTGATATCAATATCTATATTATAAACCTAACAAAAAATTCATGAAAATAGATTTTTTTAGCATCTACAGTGAAAAGACCCCTTAACACAGGGAGACGCCTAGCTGTCATAATGTGATTGGAGCCGAAATTGTCATAATATATTGAGTGTTTTGACAGTTTTTCATAACACTTTTAACATTTTTTTACACTATTTCTCACGTGAAACTGCCATTCAATGATAAACGTAGACATCCCCCTATGTTAAAAAGTGTGTCTTCAATTGTAAATTTGAAAGAAAATTGTAAATAAAAGAAATGGATATCGTCAATTGTCCCGAAACTCCTTAAGGGGTTAGGCCACAGTAACGGGTATAAAATCATGTGCGAATTTACCAATTTTTTTCGTATGAAAATGTGACACACTCAAAAATTAATTACACATCTATTTAGTATGAATATCAAGCTGTTAGTAAAATATATATTTTTTTGTACAAAATGGCCGACGACTCGAAACTTCTCGAAACAGCTTTTTTCCAATTGGCGTGACAAATAACTTCAACAATTTTCACTTGATTTACTTCAAATTTAAAAGTTATGTTCCTAATTGCATTTCGCAGAGAAGTACATACGGAATTTCTGATTAATCGAAAACTTTTCATTTTATGAGCAGTTTATGTTCAGTTATAACGAATTTTTTCACTGAAAATTCATTTCTTAAGTTCAAATACCTACAACTTTTGAATAAAACAATATTCTTTAAATTCCGTACGCACTTCTCTAGGCATTCTAATGTAGATTCACGAGAATTTTTGTTTTCTGTTCTGGGTAAAAAAATTGTGGATGCTGAATGTCACTCCGCGGAGCGCCTAAAAAAAGATAACAAAAGAGAATATTAGTAGTCGGCCATTTTGTACATCGAAAAAAAATATACATATTTTCTATCAGCTTGATATTCATACTAAATAGATGTGTAATTATTTTTTGAAGTGAATCACTTTTTCATACAAAAAAAATTGTTAAATTCGCACATGATGTTATACCCGTTACTGTGGCCTAAGGCCTTAAGTATATATACCCGGACGATGAAAAAACACGTTTGAAACTCCTGCATACACCTTATATACGTGACCGCATATAAGCTTTTGTTTCCATAAGCATTTCCATTCATACGCACCTAATTTCACCCCTTACGGGGAGAGGGCCGTCCCCTTCCATCATGGCTTCCATTTTTTCGACCAAGCTCCAAATCCCGCGTATACTTTTGTCACAGGTAAAAATCGTACAATTGCAACAACCCACCGCGTGTACCAGCGCAAAGACGTCGGTGGCCCTTATCAACCGTGTGGATGTCGCGTTTCTTTATTTTCCACAGAGTAAGCGATCCTCGAAATTCCTGGTTCGTCACAAACCCCTAAATCTCGTGGATCCCTTTCCCTCGGATGAGTCCCGGAGCATTTGGTCATGGCTGAGGAAGAGCAAGGCAGCGGAGCAATCGGGTCGTGACGTGGGAGCGACGACTTGTGGCAGGCGACTTCCGGACAGGTTGAAACCGTGCAATCCCGAATGTCCATCAAGGTGCATAGAGTTCGAGAAGTGTAGGGACAACGAGGCGGCGAGAATGAAATTGACGAATTGCCGAGAACCCGAGAGCGCGACAAAACCGAACTTTGATCAGGCAAGTATCTTCGGCACGGTCTTGCAAAGGAAGAAAACGCCGGATCCTTGCACCTGCGTAGTCTTGAATCGGCAGAAAAGACGTTCTCGGGAGAGGGATCCGCGCCTTCGCGATCCCCGATACGAAATGACAGCCGGCGATGTCTTCGTATTCACGGAACATCGGAAATCGTGTGTCCGTGAAACTCGTGAACCCTTGCCCCAACCACCGCCCTCGTACAAATTACCGCGTGCCGTTTTCACGCAAAAATTCGTCGAAAGGGCGACAAGCGTACCCAACGCTTGCGCGACTGCCTGGAAATTTGAGGAAAGTTGCGATTCTCCCTCGCCGAAATGTACGTTGATCCCTGAAGCTCCGATCTTGCCGTACGAAGAGCTCAGACCACCGGAGACACGGAGAACCGCGTTCTCTTGCAAAAATGGCGCTCGACCGGAAGTCGCAGCCAAACCCCCAGGCAACCAGTCAAAGTGTTGCGGTTCCTCGAGATCCGAGTATCAACGAGATCGAACGAAAGTGCTCACTGATCCGCCTACCGAAATTATTCCACCAACCATTGACTCGGAAGATTTATCCTCGGAGATGAGCAGCGCGAGGGAGAAATCGAGATTCGAACAACTGAAGAAATTGACGAGAGCCAAAGAGGGCAGATGCTGCGAACTCTTCACCGGAAGTAATCCGGGAAAAGCGAATTGCGGTGTTCCGGCTTGTAAAATGAGTACATGGTGCCGACCGCAACAAAACATTAAAGAATCGTAGATCTTACTTCGACGATCCATGCGGAAAACCACAAACAAATGTAACGCTCTCTATCTGCATTGTTTTTTTTAATCTAAATTCGTGTACGTCTGTTACATACATGGCCAATAAAAATGTAAAAGTACGCAGATTATATATAGTTTACAATGTTACAACATGTATATAATTTATATATAATTCATATTTAATTAAGGGAAGGGTAGGGGGTTCAGCGTGAAAAAAAAACACTTTTTTGCAAATTTTTTTCACCTATATGGACAGAATAAATTTATGGAAACCTTTTGTACATTGTTAAGTGTCATTTCAAGAACATTCCGTGAAATTTGTACGCGAAAATATCCACAAACAAGCCGGTGACAAAGCTTTTCCAAGAACGCCTTTGGAAATACACGATTTCCGCCATTTTAGGGGTGGAAAACCCCTTCAATGTAAAAAAAATCTCAAACTAACCATTGGGGGGAGGTATTTTATATGTAGAAAGTGTGTACCAAGTTTGAAATAAATCGGTCATGTAGTTTTCAAATGGCAGTGAACACGGACTTTGAGAAAGTGGTTTCGAGAAAAACGCGTTTGAAGTTTAGAGAAGTCGGAGCTACAGTGTTAGAGGAGCGGGACTAAATAGTCAATAACTTCGAGAGTTTTGCTCTGATTGACTTGAAATTTTGGGATTATATTTTATAATCCCAAATTTTATAATACTATAAGAAATATTTTTATTTCTTATAATACTATAAGAAAATATAAAAACGAAAAATATAAAAAAGTATTTTATAATACTATAAGAAAATATAAAAACGATCGATTTTTCAAAAGTGCAATCCCCTACCCTCCCCTTAATGTGTAGTATTAGTATATACTATATATTAACCCTTCAGCTGCACACTTCCGCCACGAACCTCTGACTGCACATGGGGTCCATTCGAACCCAGACGTTTTTCGGATCGTTGTGTTTCTCTAAATATGTATTTTTTTTGTAGAGACGTTTTTGGTAGTCAATGATCCTTATTTTATGGTACAAAATTTATTTTTTAAGAAAAACAAACGTTAAGTGACCGAACATTCGTTCGAAGTGGGAGATGCGTTGAAAAATACGTACTTGCGTGACAAAGATAATTTTTTTGGTCAAAATATCACAAGAAAATCCTTTGAGATTTTTAAAGACGAAGGTTTGTAGATACGATAAAAAGGCAGTATCGACCGCCTTTCCAATAAGTATATTTATTCACAGGTTTGAATTTGAGCTTTTGTGGGATAGTGAAAAATGAAAAAAATCGACTCCGGCAGATAAGTGACTCAGTGTCTTTCACTGAAGAGAGATTCAGTGACTTATTCACATTTACCGCAATCGACGCACAAGTACATTCGGTGCTCGTTGCACATAACCCTCCTGCATAACGGACCCTTGCTTTTGGTTTTATGATCGGAATTCTAAATACACAATTTACTATACTAGCGCAAAATAAAAAATATCTATGAGCATTTTCTATCGTAACTCACTTACATGTATAAAACACCAAATTTCGCAAAAAAAAAACAACATTTTTCCACTTTCACCGCACTACTACATAAACGGGGTCGATACGACCCCAGGTCCTTTTTCGACAGCTGTCCCAAACACGGGCAGGATGTAGAACGGGGCCCGAGTGTCCATCTATCGAATAGGAGTGGGGAAACATTCGAGCGCCGCTCTGCGGCCGAATAGATTACCCCTTTTTCGATACAGTCAGTTGAAAAAAAATGGGGTCAAAACGACCCAGTGTGCAATCGAAGGGGAATACTATACTATGATATATAATTAACATATAGTATAGATGGTATACTTTACAGGGTGTCCCGTTATGAATGGATAATCCTGCAACTGTCGATAAGTCAGATCTTCTCCTACTATTGTTGTCAAAAAGATTAACCTGCAAGATTGTTGCAGGATTATCGATTCATTACTGGACACCCTGTACATTAATTATATACTATGAAAATATGCTACGCACAATAATCAATAACAAATAAATAACAACGTGCTTATTGACATTGAATATTGCGTACATATGCATTCAAACTTATTTTGTATATATCTAATTTGTATGGAGAGGTTCATACGGGGACCATTTCAGAGCTCCAGCGGCACATATAGGGACATGCAGCACACAAAGACAATCCCGGTATATTTCCATGTGCAAAGGCTTATATCAGCACCGTTCTCAATTTTATTAACTAATTAATTAATTAATTAATAACGAAAATAATGAACGCTTATTAGCGTTTATTGCAAACACGACAGTGATGAACAAAAATGTACATTTCCTTGAAACTATGCCTACGTATGTAGTCTTCGCATGCATACGATTATGCATAGAATCGAATAATAAGTCAGTCCCGCCCGCTAGAAATTGATATTTAAAAAGCTCGAGGCCATTTTTCACTCGCTGCGAAATTTCGAAGCGGTCACGACCACAGCCTTACATACAAGTCTTGCAACTCGATCGAATATCAATGGTGGAGGTGACTCGTATATTGAAGCCGTCTTTGATGTCGCTAGTATCGGAGGATGTTGTTTTCCAAGGAGACTACATGGAAGGAGTCCAATCTTCGTATGGAGCAGCCCCCTGTCACCATCAGTCATACACGGCTCGCGTAATGTCCGTGCTTTTTATTTTCAATCGCTGCTACGAGTGGCGCTAGTAGTCACCTGCTCGATAACTATATATATGCCCTATAACCTGTGAACCAGCCGAACCCACCAAACAATAGAGAAAATGTTTATTATAATCATTATTATAATATGATTATTTTAATCGCTTGAAATTATGTAACTAGAGATGTATTTGTTTTTTGGCAGTTATAGACCGAGAAGTGTATGCGTGGGTGACCATTTCTTAACGAGCATGAAAATTTAAAGAAATAAATCGATACATATAAATATGAGGAAAAATATATTTATTTGCCTTGAATAATTTTTTAATTATCAATTGCCGCTCAGCGTCGTTTGATAATTATAACCTATACACAATACAGAAGGCATGTCATGGTAAACAAGAATACACTTCGCCGATCGCAGATTGATTTTTTAACATTTAAAATGTTCTGAAGATTTTATTTTACTCACAAGCCACAAGTCACAACACAACCGTAAAACGCGTAAAACTCCAAATACGCCGAAAATGTTATTATATCGAGCATGGAACGCGCATGCGTAAAAGAAACCGGCCAGGTGACTACTAGCGCCACGAAGTGGACTGTAGCGCAATGAAACATCCCGGACAACACGCGAGTAATTTATCGCCATAGGAATAGTACCCAGTGTCAGGGGGTTGGTATGGAGAGACGGTATAAGAAACGTCCGGAAATTCGTCCTGAAACATGGTGTTAAATACGGCCTGTAGGCGTCGCAGTGTAGTTAGTGTATCAAAAATATAGCAATACAGGCAGTGCACAGGGTAAAATTGACTGTTATAGCGACTACTTGTTGACGCTTGTCAGAAAAACACTTATCGTGAACTAAAATTGTTTGGTTGCGACGGCGACTTTGAAAGAGTGTCGGACGAGGGAGTATTTAGCGATAAAAGGCATAACAAATAATTTACATTTAAAAAAATCATTTCAGTTAAAAAAAACATTACGATACGAGAATCGAAACCAGCACCTCGCGCGGTGCTATACAGGTTTTGGATATAGTGCGTAAAATTAAACTTAACAAACACATCTTAGTAGTAGTTCGATTGTAGGGTTTGGGCTGTTGTTATCAGCATTTTTGAGTCTCGATATTATTTCAATAAATATAAAATGTAAGATGATGGATCATGGTAGCGGACAGACTTGTGATGCTGCGGATGATGCTCGCTACTGCGTAGCGGATCACTGTACTGTTACTGTCGCTGCGGGGAGTGTTATAAGTTATGCATAGGATATGTCCAGTGTGACTTTCGTGTGTATTGCTTCAATTCCTTCAATGAGTTGTCGTTGTCTAATGTCTTTCTCACTTTTTAAGCGTTTGTATGTGAATTTGTAGTGAAGGCTTCACTTATAGTTCAATGGGTGATCTGGGTTATTGCAATTTACACAGCGGAGGAGCTGTTTGTCTGATGAGTTAATTAAGGCGTTACCCCCACTTGTAGCGCAAAAAAAGGCCTTTTTCATGATTTTTTTAAAAGAAAACTACAAAACTTTTTTAATCGATCAATATACCATCTTAAAGAACACATCTTGAAGAACTTTCAGTAATTTTTTTATTGAAAAATATTACATTGTTTAGTGGCAAATGGCCGTCAATGAAATAATGTTTTTATATACACGGTTTGCGGTGACCAACATTGCGGCGAAGTGGATCATCTGAAAAAAAAATGCGGATGGATTTAGTCAAATATAAGTATAAACTAGTCTTTAATCGAAGGATTTTAAAAAATATTCATTTTTCACAAAATGGCGGACAGTCAAAGTTAATGGTTCGATTTTAACGAAAAAAAACGGCCGTTTTTTGGCTATAAAAAGGCCATTTTTTTCGAAAAAAAATCGAACGATTAAAGACTACATTTTTATGTATTAAATAAGCCTGCAAAATTTCAAGAAGATCGGTTCATTAGTGTTCGAGTAATCTTGGTCACCGACTTCAGAAATGCCATTTTGAGAAAAACGCGTTTAAAGTTTCTCTTTCAACGCGGATTCTTCTCTTTCAACGCTCATATCTCAGTCAATTTTGTTCGGAAGGACTTGAAATTTTCAGGACATATTCTCAGATACTTATACTTCAAAAAAATGCAATAACAAAATCGATTTTTTTCAAAATCGAAAGTGGGGGTAACCCCTTAAAGTATATTTTCCGGGTTCATGTGAAGCACAACACTTGACGCAGTGGTATGTGAGGTTGGAATTTACACCCGCATGTCTTAGTCGCCGACATTTTCTACACACTTTACACACTATAATGTCGGCCACCCGACCACATTTGAATGGAATTTATATTTACGTCGGATATAAATTGTTATGGTACTTTTGAGGTGTTTTTTTCGTAACTAGATGGGTAATTGCACTACGAATTAAATGCAGAAACATCTTAAGGCACTACTACAGCTACTCGAGATTTATTTATAAAATGAATAAAGGTTAAAAAAATTAGAATTGTCAGCTTAGTGACAGTGAATAACAACACAGACAGCTGATAACCACGCATGCGCAAAACATACGTGTATACCTAGCTCATGGTTGCTAGCTTCCGCAGCGCCACTTATGCGGAACCTTCTTTCAGGACACTTTTACGGACCCGCCAGAATACGGAGATTGGACTCCTTCCCTATAGTCTCTTTGCTCGCGACAGACCGCAAAAGTCCACATTTTCGCCGATCTAGGCTTGATCATTTCCACATGACGATTTGCAGAAAAGCTCTTTCAAGAGCGAGAAAAGGTGTCTTGTTTAAGCATACTTAATATTCCGACTGAAAACTTTAGCGGCTGTAGAGTAACTTATTCAATAATTGGTGGCAAAATAAACGTTCTTGTTCACTGAGAGTGTGGATGGGAATAAGTTCTTTTCCGTTGTAGATGTTACGAATGATAAACCGTTTTCGATAATATAAAACTATTATCAGTATTTCATTGTTGTAATTAAATTTCAGCGTCTGCAATATGGTACAAGTGTGCGGAATACTACGCTGCGGAGGTCTCATTCATTCGAATGACGCATTATTTTATTGAACAGAAACCCTCGAGTCGATTGTTCTCGATGTTGTTGGTAAATTTCGTATAAAAATCGACACGATCCGAATAATCATTCAAAAATTGTGCGAAGTGAAAGGTTTACCAGCTATTGGGTGCGTGGACCATTATAAGGAAACGACTCGGATAATAATCGATTTTTACATGGTAATGCGTGGTCACTTCTTCACAAAATCGTTCAATAATAACGAAAGCCCTGAGAGCACAAGAAAACTGCGAAAATATGTGAAATTGTGAGCGTCCGTTACTTACAAGGAACATCCCTCAGGTGACACCCTTCGATTTTGTTGAAATTTGGACGTGTTATAAAGCACTGAAAAGTAAGCGATACGTATTTTTTTAATCGGCGGAAAAACGGTTTTAAAAGGTGAAACCACCCCTCAATATAGGGGTGGTTCACCCCTTAATTTTTTTTGCATTGTCACTATAGTGGATTTTTCATTGTTTCGGATCAGAAGAATTTTCGTTTATGTTTCATTAAAATCGGTGGACTCCTTGTGTGTGAAACTGCTATATTACCCCTAGAGATGCCTTTTTTCGAGGGGTGGTTCCACCCCTTAAAACCGTTTTTCCCCCTATGAAAAAAATACGTATCGCTTACTTTTCGGTGCTTTATAACATATCCAAATTTCAACAAAATCGAAGGGTGTCGCCTGAGGGATGTTCCTTGTTAGTGTTAATTACATTAATTATTTAATTTTTATTGGTACTACGTTATTTAAAAATATTGCGTAATAATTCAAATTATTCAGATTAATATTTAGTATTGTCTTTTTTCACTGTTACGAAACATTTTTTTTCTTCCAACAATGTACGTCTTCTACTTCATTTAGATAAATAAATATTATTGGCTTTCAAAAGTTTCATGTTTGTTTATTATAATTACCAATATTCCTTTTTATACCCTTGCAAGTTTTCGGGATAGTCTACCTTCCCCTTTTCCATGTCTCCAGATGAGTGGGTCCCCCAGTATAAAAATTAATATTCACCGCATACTGTCCAAAATATCAATAATAGATAACATGAAAGAAAAATAATTGAACAAAATTATGTTAACGATTCTATAGATGGAATTAAATGTTGTACATTTTTTTATATAAACTAATAATTTTCTAATATAATTTGGTATGATTTAAATTTTATATAAAAATTGTTGTGGAACGGTAAAGAGGAAGATTTTTTTCGTAATTATCCACGGAATTGGCGATTTAGAATTTGAATTGTATCTGCAGACCCAAGTTTGGTCTACTGTATGTGCATCAATCAATCACCGTATCACATTGTCTTAAATTTTATTATAACTCTGACACTTAAAGCGGGATATACATTTATACCGATTAAAAAATCGATTTCTTATTTTTTTCTTTAAACAATCGACTTATATGTGTAGAATATTTTCCCAAAGTTTAAAAGCGATATTCGAAAAATTTCTCTATATCTAGAAGTTTGAGGTTTTCTATGTCTCCGATCGCCGCAAAGTCCATGATTGTGGCTTCGCAGTCTCAAAAGATATAAAATGTTGATTGATTTTAGTTCATGTAAGACAAATACACATTTTTCGCTTTCCAGTGCCTAATTATATGAGCGTTTAATTGCGTCTCGCATCAACTAAAGGCAATGAAAAATGTATATCCTTAGAACTATACTTTTGTTTATTGCCTTTGGTTGATGTGAGGAAAATTCATAGAAATGCTCCGCTATATCTAGAAATTTGAGGTTTTCGATTTTTTAGATCGCTGTGAAATGTTTTTTACGTACGTATATTATGTAAATCTGGACTTACTTTTATATTCCTGTTGTGGGCTCGGCCCGGTTCTTCCTCTGGTTGAGATGCGGGTTCTCCGTCGCCTCCATTTTTTCCCGGCACATAGTACATTGAGTGCGTCTACGTAGTCATTCGCACTGAAGAGAACAAAACGCCGAAAAATATGGAATTCTCTTGCATCGAACACAGGTAAGGAAAATTGTATATTTTCAGAAATATGAACTTTACATTGCTCGAGGAACATGGAAAAATGTATGCCTGTAGATATTGTGGGGCTGAAGACATTGTCAAGGCCCACGTATGGATTTCCTTGATCGCAGATAACAAAAAAATGCATACTTTTAGGTATCCAGAGGCAACAAATATGAATTTTTGGCATCGCAGTTTGATCGCAGATAACAAAAAACTGCATACCTTTAGGTATCTAAAGGTAGCCTTTACTTCAATCCCAAAGGACAACAAAAAAAAATGAAACCCAAATACGAACGTGTACTCCGCGTATTCCAGTACTCGTAGGATTTCCAATGAGTTTTTCGCACAAACGAAATGATCGATCTTGTCTTTACTTTCACGGTTGCGGTATTCGTCAAAAAACATCACTATGCTCGAGCATCAATCGTTGAAACGTTGGGTTGCCTTACAGAGACATCGTTGAATGTGCAGCGGACGCCATGGGACTTGGAAAAACGTTGACGATGTCATCGTTGGTGCTGGCTTCGATAGCTGCCGAAGAAACCGGTGATGCCGGCAATAACGAGGAACAGCAATCGAGCTGACGCAATCATACGCAACGTACGTAATTTACGATTATTAATGAATAACTGTATGTGAAGTTGCGTCGACTTAGAAATGAGATACGGTAGTGCATCAGCGAGTAGGACATGCGAAGGAACATTGAAGACGGAAGGGGGAAGATGTCGTAATGAGTTGATCAATTCGACGTTCACCGAAACAGGACATTTGGGAGGAACCCTAGTTGTGGTTCCGGCATCGCTGGTCGCCCAATGGAACTCTGAGGTAGAAAATCGTTGTCAACGTGAGACTTGCGCTTGGTCGACCTTTTCCATGGAGACAACCGGAAACAAAATCCCCCGAGCGTTTGACGAAAAACGACATTGGCGTAACAACGTTCAACACACCGTGTACAACGTTCACGGCTTCTGGCGTGTTGTATGAAGTACCGTTGATCATTATCATACAGATTTTCCATTTTGCGTCTGATCCTTGCATAATGGAAAATAATTTGTTGCAAATACATTGGAGAAGAGTTATCGTTGACGAGGTTCAAAGTCATGTTGATGCCTCATCAAAAACAGGCCCTCGCCTGGCTCCTCTGGCGCGAAACACAACATCCTGCGGGAGGCATACCCATGTAGAGGTTGCCATGAGTTGCCCAATGTTACGATCAGGCCAATATTGGGACCATCGTATAAGCCAACAAAAGAAAAATAATATTGGCTCATTACTGTTCCGCTCTCAACTGAAAACTGGCACAATATCGGCCCATCCCTAAAGCCTGTCCTGGCCCATCTTTAAAAACTAATAAACAGCCGTGATAGTTAAACAAAATTTGCCAATTTAAAAACTGGGGATAATAAAATACTGACAATTCCATTGGCCCAAT
Source organism: Ophion ellenae (assembly GCA_963210295.1). Taxonomy (NCBI): domain Eukaryota; kingdom Metazoa; phylum Arthropoda; class Insecta; order Hymenoptera; family Ichneumonidae; genus Ophion; species Ophion ellenae. The sequence goes on from OY723385.1 coordinate 35,747,165, forward strand.
ATTGTTCCGTTATAAATTGAAAACCGGCACAATATCGGTCCATCGTTTAAAACCAATAAATAGCCGTGATGGTTGAACTGTATTTGCCAAATTAAAAGCTGGTAATGCTAAAATAGAAGCAATTACATTGGCCCATTATTGTTCCGTTATAAATTGAGAACTGGCACAATATCAGCCCATTACTAAAACCTATCCGGACCCATCTGTTAAAACCAATAAACAGCCGTGATAGTTCATCGAAATTTGCCAATTTTAAAACTGGCAATGCTAAAATACTGGAAATTACATTATTTATTGTCTGTCGGGTTATTCATTATCTGTATATTGTGCCAGAATAGGCAAATAACTGGCACGTCATATATTAATTGTCTATATTTTGTAGTTCAGTTTTTGTAATCACGTCTTGGCCTATTATTGGCATTTGTAAATAACCAACATAAGTAAGTAAAATATGCCAATTTTGAAACCTGTCATATACGCAAATCACAATTTATTTCAAGGTTATTCCATGAAATATGTATCCATAAGTACCAATCTCGGGCCAATCTTGGCCCGATATAGGTTGAATATTTATCTCGCACCCAAACAAACCCAAACAAACTCACGGCCCAATATTCTAGATAGACTAACTTCTAGATAGCCCAACTGTAAAGGCCCATCATAGAGCCAGTGGTCAATTTCTACATAGGTCCTTTAAGAGGGCCCACATAGGGCCAAGTGCAATCACCGACATTGGCGCTACAATGAATTAAATCATTGGCCCAATAATTGTTGGCTCTGTTGGCCGATATCGGGCCGTTCTTATCATTTCTACAAAGGCACCTCATTGGTAAATACTCACGGCCCAATATTCTAGAAAGGCTAACTGTAAAGGCCCGTCCCAGGCCCAACGGTCAATCTCTACATGGGTACTCGGGCGGTTAATGATTTTTCGCAAAAAATGGCTTTTTTCTTTGTCGTAAAGAAGTCGACTATAAGTGATGCCTACACTACAAGTTCATATATAAACGCTCAAACAGTGAGAAAGACATTAGACAACGACAACTCATCGAAAGAATTGAAGCGCTGCGCAGTAGCGAGCATCCCCCGCAGCATCACAAGACTGACCCCTACTATGAGCCATCATCTTACATTTTATATTTATTAAAATAATATCAAGATTCAAAGATGCTGATAACAACAGCCCAAAGTCTACAATCTAACTTCTACTGAGATGTGTTTGTTTTTGTTAAGTTTAATTTTACGCACAACATCCAAAAAACTGTAAGGCGCAGCGCGAGGTGCTCGTTTCGATTCACGTCTCGTAAAGTTTTTTTTTAACTGAAACGTTTTTTTTAAATTATAATTATTTGTTATGCCTTTCATTGGTAAATACTCCCTCGTCCGACACTCTTTCAAAACCGCTGTCGCAAACAAACAATTTTGATGCACGATAGGTGTTTTATTGACAAGCGTCAACAATTAGCCGCCATAACAGTCAGTTTCACCCTGTGCACTGGTTGTATTGCTATACTTTTGGTACACTAACTACACTGCGACGCCTGCGCCTACAGGCCGTATTTAACACCATGTTTCGGGACGAATTCATACCGTCTTTCCATACGAAGATTGGACTCTTTCCCTATAGTCTCCTTGACTTGTATGCAAGACCGTGGGCCCAATACACGACGGTTGCCGCAAGCCCGTGTGTGATGCGTGTATATGTGGCATGTTCCCCATGCGGGGTCGCCGCTAGAGGTCGCCTGATGCACTAGATTTTCAGGATTGTCGATAATATTTAAACTCTCGTTGCTACAATTTTACTAGTTTTAAGTGAAAAACTCCAAACCTCAATTTCTCTGTAATTTTCCCATAAAATCAGTCGAAACGGTCAAAATGTGTTTTTGTTCTTCCAGTTCCGAAGGTCTAACCGTCTTGAAATGTGCATAAATTCGGTGCAATAGTTAGTAATTTATTATTCATCTTATGGTAACTACAATCTGTAAAACTTTTTCGAAATTACGAAACATGTCGACCGTCAAGCTCTTTCTGCCACAATATTGCATGTACAGAATAAATTGAATCTCAATTGATTGTATCGTTTCGTCGAAATTAGGGTTCGAAATCTCGAAGTGGTCGGAGCGTGTGATACATAACCTTAACCACCTAAGTAACAATTTTCAAAAAGTTGCCCAATGAACCAAAAGTCATCTAAATGGGTACCAAATGGGTGCCCGAAAGTTACCTTTACGTTGTCAACGGTCCGAGAAAATAACTTTTGAAAATACATGGTCACTTAAGGAGGTTGGAGCACTCCAGTTGAGTCAAATGACAGTTTATGAATTTTTATCAATTAATGTGAAAAAAAATGCATACCAGGCATAGATTTATTTTTTAGATGCTAATTTTTCATAAAATATAGCATGAAAGAGCAAAGTTATGCATTTTAATATTTTTATTACGTGACCAAGGAGAACTTTTGGGTTACTACCAGCTTAAAAAAGTATATAACATTATAGTACAGTGGCGCTGTATGTTTGTCTAAAAATCGGGGTGTAGGGTTATTTTTATGGGATGAAAGTGTGAAAAGCTGTGGAGAAAAATTTAGCTGCGGGTTCAAGCTACAAATTGGTCCACGGCGGCGAATTCGTGCGATCAATATTTTCCCAGAATTTCATTTTGAATTTTCAACCCTCGAGAGGGGTTGGAAAATCCTATTGTTTTTGTATCTAAAATAGAATATCTATTGTTTTTGAGTTATTCGATGAACAATTTTTGTTTGGTATTTCAACAATTTTTTTGGCGTTGAAGATATTATCGGAGAGTGATGATCAAATACTCGAACGACACGTCTTTTCAAGGGCTACACCGTTCCAATTTAAACAAAAAGTGTACTAATTTGTCCTAAAGAGTTATTGAATTAAAACTGATTCTTCGAAATGTCACCCCACTTTTTTGCCCCCAAATTGAATTTCCATGACTTCGGCGCTGTGGACAGAACTAAAGCCCGGATTTTTCTGAAGTTTTTGTCTCACGACGCCAACCTCGTAGGGGTTGTAGTTTGGCATCAATCCACCTCCATCCCCCTTCATCCCCTAAAAGCCCCGCACCCTGATTTTTAGGCAAAATTGGACCCGCGGCACCTACAGAATCACCCGTAAAAAAACTGGACTTCCAATTTTTTCCGATTACGGGGTTTTTCAGCGACAGCACGACTGTACTATTATCGATGATTATTATAAACAAACTGCATCAATGAATGTCTCATACAACTCAAAATGAAATTTTGAACCATTTATAATGATGCCTATTTATATTTATGTCACGGGATTATTAATCATTACCATTAATTAATATTAAGTATTGCCGAAATACGGCAACTCCGCGGACATTGAGGTTGGCAGCAATGCTCTTCATTCGCCAGTCAACATTCGCAGTCTTTTATCAAACCTTGATGGTTCAATGTTGAAAATATACGGTTTGCGATGGGCAAGATGAGTTCTTTTTCTAAATGTTTACAAAGGCTGAGTTTGCATTAATCCGTTGTTAGAAACGCTGTATCTTGGTACCAAATGTCAAAAAAAAATTACATCGTTCGTAGTGTGAACGTCTTGCCCATCTAACCGCACGTAAAACTACATACATTAAACTATTTTTGATCACCGGTGTTTTATAGTTCAAAAAAATCGTAATGACTCAGTATAGTCTAGACAATAACGTATATTTTTATTTCGCTTTAATCTTGTATTGTGGCTAACGCTCCAACTTCCTTAAAGGTACCTTCCAAGCAGACATTTGGTACCTATTTAGACGACTTCTGGACAGCTTGTTGAAAATTGCTACGTGGGTATATCTACGGGAAAACTCTGTTCGAAAATTTGTCAGATTATGTTGACCTGGTAAATCCCTTTAAACCGTCTGTTAAATTTTCATTTTCAAGGCAACAACACGCGTACATCCGTTCCAAATATTCGGATTGCTTGACAAACAAAAAATGTGGATGCGTCGTTGAATATTCCCGCCAATTATTGAAGTGCGGGTGAAAATTAATCCAGAATTAGCGCCTAGTGCTGCGCTCTGGACACCGTGTCCCCATACTAAGAAGAAAAAACTTGTCACAGCGCGACAGACACACACATGCACACACGCCCTTGCAGGGATGGCGATAAGATCTTCCATCCTGCACGTAGTCACGTGGTCCAGTCGACATCGGGCATTCGGCAGTGATGGCGGCTCGTCGAGTGATGACTCGAATGTCAGCTGCGTTCAAAGAACGTCCGATATTAGAGCGCTATGTGACGAAAATTCGAAGATGTACGTGATTGACTTAGCGAGATCGCCAATGAGATATTTGAAATGCCTGGAACAAGCAAGAAGAAAGGAAAAAAGGTGACACCGAAGAAACGGGCCGAAAGCAAGACTCCCGAGGGTACGTAACCAAAAAAAACAAGAAAAAACCACCTCGATTATTTTATTCTACAAATTTTTGTGTGTCGTAACGTTTGAAACCTCTTTGCTCGTGATAGACGTTACGATCAACGATTTCGCCAATTCTCCATCGGGTCACCACGTTCGATTGAAAAAAGCCTCGACCTCGAAAACGAACGTAACGTCTCGTGAAGGTTAATTTTTGTATACTAAAACGCTACTTCACAACGGCGATCTTTCGTACTTTATTTACGTTTTCGCAATCTCGACTGATGAAATCATGTGGTTCCTTTCCCAGATGTATATGCCACGTGCGTTGAAAATCCGACAATTGCCGATGATCCAAAGGCGAAGGAGACAAAACCGCGGAGAAATAAATCAAAGTCCCAAAATGCGTCTCAGGATGAACAGGGTAATTTATACATCCGATACACATACCCAAAATGTGTACGACGCTTGAAATATTTTCAACTATATACCGATTGAAAATGGAATAACAAAAAAAGTATCAACGTGTCAACAGAATTGAGGGCAGAACATTTCCAAAGATATTGAATTTTTTTTCCCTGATTGCCAGGTACCTATTATCCAATGGATTTGTGGTTCCTAATATCGGAATACATAGAGCCTGAAGCTGTTGGTAAATTTGCCTGCATATGCAGGGGCTCGAATCACGTCGTGAAAACTGCAAAGTTTTGGTTTCACATTTACAAACGGTACATACCCTGGCTCTTATACTATTATTAATTGCACTTCTGGTACAAGCTTCGTCTTTAGAGGAGTCTTTATTCAATTTAATTAGCTATCGAAACCCGGAGCTCCACTACCGGGGTGAGAATTCACATGTTGCAGTTCAAAGTAGCGAGGGTGTTGCGGTATGGGATGCATAGAAAAAAGATGTACTCTCTCTATCCATTTGAACAGTAGTATTGAGATTACACAGTATAATGCCAAATGTAAGTTCTTCATAGTCTGTGGCCTAGAGCTCGATTCATTTTTTCCCAACTTTATTTATATTGTACACTCTTTAAGTTCTGACTTGAATAACTCAAATAGTATTTGTGAAATCGCACATCTAGATTGGTTTTCACACAAATTACTACTATTTGATAAATTAGCTATATTCCTGAACCATTTAAGGGGAGATATACACCTAGGAGCTGGAAAAAGGTAATTTTTGTGAATTTTCCCAAGGAAAACTATTTAAAATTTCGGATTGGGGTTTTAATTATCTAAAAGTATAGGCATTCAAGAATATGTTTAATTTTCTTTATTTTAAAATATCAAAAATATACAAGGATATTGTATGATCCTTGGAGCATCGTAAAAAAATCTGCGTATACGGTACCCACTGGCGTTTCTTTAAAAATCATCTGAAAAAAAAACCAAACAGATTATTAAATTAGATACTATAATCTAGTACTTGTCATAGCCGATTTTGAAAATATCGATTTATGACAAAATGGCGGACGTTGTAACATAAATAGTGATTTTTGGGCCAAAAATTAGTTATTATTTTGCCTATAAAACAAAAACTAAGTAACGGAAAAAAGAAATCCTACGACGAGTACTAGATAACGGTGTATAGAATAACCACAAAAAACCTCAAGGCAATCGGTTCATTGGTTTTCGAGAAATTTTGGGTACCGATTTGGAAAACGTGGTTTTGAGAAGAACGCGTTTGAAAATTTGGGAATGAATAAATCATGAAATTTGTCAACTTACATGGAATCATCGATATCCGGGCCCATAGTGTAGGTCTTCTACGGTCGACGGAATGTTCATAGCTTCTAAATCCTCGACATCGACCATCTAGGTGTATATCTCTCCTTAAGGGATTAGGCTACTGCGACGACCCAAAAATTAGAGTTATTTCAAAAAGTTAATTTTAAAGGAATAAGTAAAAAAAATTGAACAATTGTTTGGACATTTATTTGTATGTACATTAACAGAGTTGTGTGCCAAATTTCATTTTGAAATATTAGTAATTAAAGAAGTTATAGACAATCTTGTGAAGGAACTTCAAACGTTAGTAGCTCAACAGCGTACTTGACTTTAGTCACCCGGTTGATTTGAAAAAAGCGAGTTTTTTTTTCTCAAAATAGATAATATTGGCTAAGACTTGACCGAACCTTTTCACGGTATCGTGTTTCAATCATCAAAAAAAAATGTTTAATTTTTCTTTATTTTTCGTGAAAAAAGGACTATGATTAGTAAATAATTTTTTTTTAATGTTAAGAAGAAAAACGTCGGTCAAGACTAAACTATTATTACACTAATTAAGTATACCGAATTTCGCGTTAAGGCGTTACCCCCACTTGTAGCGCAAAAAAAGGCCTTTTTCATGAATTTTTTTAAAGAAAACTACAAAACTTTTTTAATCGATCAATATACCATCTTAAAGAACACATCTTGAAGAACGATCAGTAATTTTTTTATTGAAAAATATTACATTGTTAAGTGGCAAATGGCCGTCAATGAAATAATGTTTTTGTATACACGGTTTGCGGCGACCAACATTGCGGCGAAGTGGATCATCTGAAAAAAAAAATACGGATGGATTTAGTCAAATATAAGTATAAACTAGTCTTTAATCGAAGGATTTTAAAAAATGTTCATTTTTTACAAAATGGCGGACAGTCAAAGTTAATGGTTCGAATTTAACGAAAAAAAACGGCCGTTTTTTGGCTATAAAACGGCCATCTTTTTTCGAAAAAAAAATCGAACGATTAAAGACTACATTTTTATGTATTAAATAAGCCTGCAAAATTTCAAGAAGATCGGTTCATTAGTGTTCGAGTAATCTTGGTCACCGACTTCAGAAATGCCATTTTGAGAAAAACGCGTTTAAAGTTTCTCTTTCAACGCTCTTTCAACGCGGATTCTTCTCTTTCAACGCTCATATCTCAGTCAATTTTGTTCGGATCGACTTGAAATTTTCAGGACATATTCTCAGATACTTATACTTAAAAAAAAGCAATAAAAAAAGATCGATTTTTTCAAAATCGCAAGTGGGGGTAACCCCTTAATCCGTTCATTAGATGCCGAGAAATCGTGTACACCGTTTTGAAAAACATAGTTTCGAGAAAAATGCCTTTAAAGTTTTACTCACAGTTCTATCGTTGTAATCATAAGTGCACCTTCGGTTTGCGATTCCTGCACAATATGTTGGACCTTCCTCTCCAATTTGAGTTGCCTCAAGCGACAATCGATTTTTCGACATTTTCACAGTAGCCTAACCTCCTAAAACCTGTAACTCGAGTAAATATAATGATATTGAGAATTTCAAAAAAAGTTTTTCCATGCTGTTATAATCAGCTTTGAGAATCATTAACCAGACTTACCGGCCACCAGTTAGTTCGTGAGTTATTCAAGTTAGATCGTAAAAAGCAAATTGCGTGAAAATTATATTTTCACGCACAATTCACGCTCGGGGGTGCAATTGGAGAGCTCGAATTGGAAATGATTTTTTTACGGGTAATGATACACGACAGAGTCAGAGTTTGACATTTTTTTTCCCATACATCTTTATCCATAACTTGTATTTTTGCTCAATGGCTCGTTTGCAGTAGAAGTTATTGAATGATAAATCTAGCTTAACTGCCACTTCCGTTCACTCATTAGGATGGTATATGAGACATTTTTTTTCTAGATATTATAGACCAGACGCTCTATTACCTGCACGACTTCGTCCAGACTCTATGTCTCGAGCGGAAGGTTTGCGAGCTTGCGTTATCAGAGCGTTGCATCTGATGTATTTCTCATCCGCTCAAAGGGTCGGATGGGGCCTATATTCGCAACAAGAAGAGCCCCATTCTCTGGTCAGCAGACGATGCTGTCTCATGTGGCACAAGGTGGCGAACAAACGAACAAAGAGAATTTCTCCCAACACCGCGATTGATGTCGTAAACTCATCTTTTCATAATTTTCATTGCGCAGAAGGGAAAAACGCGCTGGTACTTTTACTTCAAACTGAAAGAGGTGAAGAGTCGTTTCTCGGTGAACCGCAGATATTGGGACGATGACGGAAAATCCGATTCCTCCCACACGTTGGAAAGCGTGTCGTCCAACGCGGAAGACGGTTGTAGAATTTTACGGGTAAGGGAAAAAAATGTCAACACGATCACTGTATAGCCGGGCAATCGATTAGTTTCGTTTGATTACACCGGTGAACATGAATTTTGAGTTTGGTTGTGCATGCTTTGCTTTTATTGCTGCTCATTTTTTTGCTAGGGAAACATTTATTTTTCGCAAAAAAGTTTTTTATCGTGACTGGGGAGACGATATTAAGAAATGTTATAATAAGAATTACTATCTGCAATAGGCCCTGCGTAAAAGTGAAATTTCTCAATCACTGTCCTGTTCAAAATTAAAGGGTAGGCTGCTGTGACGATTTAAGAATCAGGGTTACTTAAAAAAATTAATTTTCAAGAAATAAATAAAAACATTGAAAAAATCGCTTGGATATTTATTTGTATGTACATAAACATGATTGTGTACTAAATTTCGTATTAAAATATTAATAATTAAACGAATAAACAATCTCGTGAAGGAGCTTTGAACGTGAGGAGCTTAACGGTGCACTTCAGTCTGGCCACCCGGTTGATCTGAAACAAACAAAAAACAAATTTTTCTCTTAATATAGATAATATCGCCTAAGACTCGACCGAGCTTTTTTTCTGTTGCCGTGTTCCGAAAATTAAAAAAAAATCAATATTCTTTCGATTTTTCGAAAAAAAAATAACATTTTTGTTGATAATTGACTACAAAAATGTTAAGAAAAACGTCGGTCAAGACTAAAGTACGATTACTCTGAAAGAGTGTACCAAATTTCAAGTCAATCCGTTCATTAAATGTCGAAAAATCGTGTACACCGTTTTGAAAAACATATTCGGGAGAAATGCGGTTTAAAGTTTGTCTAGCAGTTCTCTCTCTCTCTCTCTCTCTCTCTCTCTCTCTCTCTCTCTCTCTCTCTCTCTCCGTTTTTACTTGGTCAAGCAAACGCATAAAAATTCAGTATCAAACCAGTCATATATTTATCCCTTTATCGCGAAAATATATCGAAAAAAAAAAATTTCCAACATGTCTTCGATCATCTAATCGACATGGAAAATCAGATCAAAACGTTTTTAACGCAGACTCAACATTTTTCTTCTTTCATTGTCTAGTTTTATTAATTCTCAATACGACGTTACGTTAATTACAGGTATCCTGTCTCAAATACGGTATGGTACCGTTGGTAATGGGGCTGATACTTCAGACAGTGAGAGTAACATTGTCTCCTGGCTTCGATCATCATCGAATACAATTGAGTTTTGGAACCAGTTACATTCCCAAAACGCCGACTCAGGTCGTCGTTCTGAACGGCGTTGTCGATCTGAAAGTTTTGGACTGGTGGCATCCTTGCTATCCGCAGCAGGACGTTGTCTCCTCCGTCATACTCGAGGAAACCAACGATTCCTGGGATGTCATTCCATCCGACTATCTCACTGTCTGATACGACGAAACTCGCGCGTATGGTACGACAAGCTCCGAACTCCTCGCGTGTACACTTGTGATAAAGAGAACGCGATAACACCTTCGTTTTTAACATTTTCTTATCCCAGCGAATGACTATTCGTGACAATGTTTCCAATCAGTGGTCAATTTCTCAACTTCGCTTCGACGATTTTTTCTTCTGAGCAGCTGCAAGTCTCTGAGTCTAAATTCATTTGGCGCTTTTTGCTCGGGGTTTTCAAGATTCGTTTTTTGTTCGTGAGTAAAGTTATTCAATTGTCGACGATTTTAAGAATGCCGGATTCGTGCTGAAACGTGTTATGGGCGTGTACATCGAATAGCCATCATATGTGCGTAGCAGACTTTGATATTCCAATTTTGCAAGACGTCCTGAGACTGGTACATTATTTTAAATATCCAACCGTGTAATCTAAAGAAAAAAATGTGGGCCTGATAGTTTTGAACCCTCGTCACTCATTATGGAGAACAAACCCTGAATAAAGTTTCGTTGAATGTTACGCTCGCCTGAATGTCGATTAAAATTCTTCAAAAACGACGAGATTGCTGCTACGCTACATTGTATCCAAGCACACGCACGTGCTCCGCGCAATGGTTAAGGAATCATCACTGTGTAAGATTTTCAAAAAAATCGACTTTTTTGTGCATTATCCGATAGTATAGACGCTTATGAACATGGACCTGGCATCGTCGAATGATCGTAAGTAGACGATTGATATGAAAATTACGCACTTGAAACTTTAAACGCGTTTTTCTCGAAATATCATTTTTCAAAACGGTATTCACTATGATAGGAAGAGTTTTCAAGTTAACCGTCTCAAATTTTGACACAACATTCTTCACGCCATTCTTTATCTGGTTATGGAAGCTTTTTTGAAAACTTCATATTTTTTTGACGAAAAATTCGAAAAAATCGGCTGAATTCGAGTTTTTTTTCTCAAACCGCTGCCATTTTGTCAGTGTTGATTTAAAAAAACCTCCATAGCAAGACAGCGGCTTTCATACTGATTAATAATCTTTTTACAAATTTTGTTTCAGACAATATTTACGGCTACAACCGTATACACCGTGAGGACTTCGTTTTTTCGAAGACATTTTCAACCATTAAAAAACGTTAAAAAAAAATTAACGTTAAAAAAATTATTTTCTGTTTTTCATGTGTTTTGAATTTACATTTAAAAAATCAGACTGATTAGCGTATATTAACAATAGAAAAAAAATCGCGAATATCAGCTATTTTTCGACCCGTTACACTGTGATGATCCTTTAATTTCACGGGAAAGCCGCGACTTCGATTACGATCCAATACCAGATATAGTACAGTCGTGCTGTCGCTGAAAACCCCTAAAAATCACGGTGTAGTTTTTTTTTACAATAGTACAGTTTACAATAGTACAATAGTACATTTTTACAGTATAGTACAAGGCGGATGGGGGTGGATTAATGTCAAACTACAACCCCTAAGAGGTCGGCGCGGTGAGACAAAATGTTCAGAAAAATCCGGGTTTTAATTTTGTTCACAGCGCCGAAGTGGTGGAAGAACATTTTGGGGGTGGAATTTTGAAAAATCAGTTTTAATTCAATAACTCTGGTAAAAATTCGTACACTTTTTGTTCAAATGGGAAAGTTGTAGCCCTTGAAAAGACGCATCGATTGAGTATTTAATCATCACTCTCCGACAATATCTTCACGCCCAAAAAAATTGTTTATTGAATAACTAAAAAACAGTCGATTTTTCGAGCATGGTTCAAATATACGAAATGTAAAGAATAATTTTCTCTATATTTTCGTTTCTATGGACTATTCTTGAGTTTTGCGTTTTCCCACCCCTCTCGGGGGTTGAAAATTCAGAATGAAATTCTGGGAACACTATTGACCGCACGAATTCGCCGCCGTAGAACAATTTGTAGCTTGAACCCTCAGCTACATTTTTGTCCACAGCAACAAACTCGTATCACTTTATTTTCGGAAAATAGTTTTCCCAGAATTTCATTTTGAGTTTTCAACCCCCGAGAGCGGTTGGAAAAACCAAAATTCAAGGGTGGTCCATGGAAACGAAAATATGGAGAAAATTATTCTCTACATTTGGTACATTTAAACCATCCCCGAAAAATCGATTGTTTCTGAGTTATTCAATTAACAATTTTTTTTTATACTTCAACCATTTTTTGCGGGTGAAGATATTATTGGAGAGGGATGATCAAATACTCCATCGACGCATCTTTTCAAAGGCTACAACGTTCCCATTTGAACAAAAATTGTATGAATTTTTCCTAAAATTATCGAATTAAAACTGATTTTTCTGAATTTCATCCCACTCTTTCAACCCCAAAATGAACTTCCACGACTTCGGCGTTGTGGACAAAAAAAGCCCGGATTTTTCTAATCATTTTGTCTCCCGGTGCCGACCTCGTGGGGGTTGAAGTTTGGCATTAATCCACCCCCATCCCCTAAGAAAAAACCTACACCCTGACTTTTAGGCAAACTTGGATTTAGCACCCGCAGCACCTACAAAATCACCTGTCAAAAAACTAGCCTTCTAACTTTTTCCGATTCCAATATACAGCACGACAGTACTAATAGCGTTTGTGGAACGTCCGTCGAGCTAATATTCGACGTTCTTCCTGCACGAAGCCATCGGATGCCGAATCTATCAGGTAAAACGTGTTTGCCCATTGTTATTTTACACGCTGGAGATCGCGCGAGCTATCGGATTTCCATCTGGTGGCGAAAAGTTGCAGTTCCCGAAGCAGCCCCCACCACCGTCGATTCTGCTCCCGCGAATTGTAGGAGTTTAGTGCGGAGACCACGTGACAGTCGCGCGTATGGCAACCCAGTGTCGACGGCAGCGATTGTCACTTATTCGTCAACTCGTATTTCCACGAGCTCGCGTCGAGGATACAATCAAACGGCATTCCTCGAATTATCACATCGACGATTCGCAATCTTTCTAACGTATATTTACCGATATCTCCAGTCTGTTCGATAAGAAAATATTCGCAGAGACGAGAATCTCCGCCAGCTTGACATTCTTATTCCTTGCTTTTGTTTGTGCGAGTTACCGATCATTAAACGCCGCGGAATTGGGTAAAGCCGTGTGTTTCGAGGTAAAATATTAACCAAAACAGAACAAGACCGTAATGAACTACAACAATGAGTGGTAACGCATTGCCCGTTGCTCACGTATCCTCGCAGATTGTCGATGGTACCGCGATGAGAGCGTTGAAGAAAAAACAAAAGAAAGAGCGACAGAAAGAGAAGAAGAACGGTCCTAAGGCAAAAGTCGGCACGGCTACCGCGAATGACGCAAACGTTTGCGATGTAGCGACGCCAATGGAGAAGAAAGATTTGCCAGAAAAGTCTGACGTCGACTCCCTCGATAATAATGATAATGATCGAAGCATTGGCGAGGAGAGCGACGATACAGAAAGCAGCGACATAGATTTCCTGACGGATGCACCGGCTTTCGTGAAGTCCTCGATCGTCAGTAAAAACGATACGGCCAAGATGTTGAAGAAAATAAATGACGGCGCGAAGGGCAGCGATTCATCCGTCAAAGACGCAAATCACGCGCCGAACAAAGTAATGGCCGATGAGACTGGCGGTTTCACGTGTGTTAAAAAGGTTAGAGAATCGATACCGATCGTTAAGAAGTTTTCAGTACTGTAGGCTTTTCAGCAATTGTCAATTGTCGTCAACATTCGCTGTTTCTTGACCCAGCAACAAAGCGCCTTTTTCTCTAGTAAAACCCAGATAACCGTGTACTGCTTTGGTGAAGTACGCTGTACCAGTACCGTACATGCATACGGTAGTGTACCTATCATGTACCCAGTACAGCACCAGTATGCTGTACTGCCATCATGCTAATACCGTAAGCGTATGGTACCGGTACGTGTTGAGGTTGTACGGTATACCGGCACTGTACGCTCACCGTACTAGTAATGAGTATGATTCCACCATCTGCGGTACCAGTACTATACTGGTACCGGTGTACTATAGTCCTGGTATCGTACAGATACACCGTAGCGTACAATCTTGGTATGCCGTACCATTGCCATATCTACCATGTACAGTACCGGTTCAGTACCACTGTGCCAGAACGGTACTGGTACTTTTGTGGTACCAGTAATATACTGGTACTAGTATACTAGGCGCGCAACTAAGTTCCCGGGTTCCACACATGAATGGCGCTAGCGACACATGTAGTCAGCATACAGGTCTGAAATTGGGTGTCTTTATAGCTTGGACATCTGTTAAGAATACCCAGTCGTAATATAAACAAATATCGCAACACAACAACCTTTTTTCTAACCTCGAAAATGTCAAAGTTTGTGCCAAATAAACAGCATTTGCAGGAAGCCTTGCTTTTCTGCTTCAACCTAAAAAAACAGCAGCTGAAGCACGTCGGTTGGTTGAGGAGGCCTACGGCGAACATATACCATCAAAAACAACGTGTGAAGATTGGTTCAAGCGGTTCAGAAGTGGCGATTTTGAGACTGGGGACACGGAGCGCTCGGGAAGACCGCAAACATTTGCGGACGCCGAACTGCAAGCGTTATTGGATGAAGATGACAATCAAACAGAAGATCGACTTGCCGAGGCATTAAATGCGACTCGGCAATGTATTTCGAAACGTTTGCACGCCATGGGAAAAATTAATAAGGAAGGAAAGTGGGTGCCGCATGAGTTGACTGAGAGACAAATGGAAAATCGAAGAGCCACTTCCGAAATGTTGCTTTTGCGGCAGAACAGAAAGAGTTTCCTGCATCGAATTGTTACTGGCGATGAAAAATCAATATATTTCGAGAATCCCAAATGCAGAAAATAGTGGCTTTCACTTGGCGAAGCGTCAACATCGACGGCATGGCCAAATCGCTTAGGAAAAAAGACAATGCTCTGCCTTTGGTAGGACCAGAAAGGAATCGTGTACTATGAGCCGCTGAAACCGGGCGAAACTGTCAATGGGCATCGCTACTGACAACAACTGTGATATTGCAGCACGGCAACGCTCCATGCCATTGCAGCTCCATCGTCCAGGACACCATAAAAATACTGAAATGGGATCTGCTACCGCACCCGCCGTATTCGCCAGACCTGGCCCCTTCAGACTATCACTTGCTCCGGTTGATGGCGCATGGTTTGGGTGGGCTACACTTGACCAATTGCGATGCAGTACGAAATTCGTTGAACAAATGGTTTCAGTCCAAAGACGCGTCTTTTTATCGTCGTGGTATTTATGCATTGCCAGAGAGATGTCAAAAATATTTAAATAGCGAGAGACAGTACTTCGATTGAACCATTTTTTGTATTTGTCTTGAAGTTTCCGATTTTTTATTGGTAAAAAAAACCCGGAAACTTAGTTGCGCATCTACTAGTACTGGCACCATACAGGTACTAGTAATATACTATAGCACTGATACCTCATCCTTGTTACCAGTACGGTGAGCATATGCTACCGATATACCGTTCGATAGTAGCACGTATCGGTACTATCGTACTGCGTAACAGTACCGCACCCGCAACACATACGATTCTGCTATGTATTGGTATAGTACCGGTACGCTGTAGAATACAATCTCCGAATGCTGTACCAATAGTACGCTGCTTATCTGGAAACTGTTTTCGATTTTGTTACACAACCGCGCCAAGTCCTTCGACGGTGGGAAAATTATATCGACTTTCATCGCTGATACTTTTTCCCTGTACAGGGTAGTAAACAAGCACCGGCGAACGTCTGCAAAACGCCCGAAGACTTTGGCATTCAGGCACTTCGCGTTATCAGACTCGGTAACTTCCCGCTGGCGATCGAGTATCTCAGCAGAGCCATAGACCTCGACCCGGCCGACACGCGTCATTACATAAATCGAAGCTACTGCTATCTTCGTATGGGTGAATACACACGGTAGGGTCAATCCAGAAGCCTCCAAGGCATGGGCCTTCCTTTTATTATAAAGCACTTTACACTGCTGTGGATTTTGCGAATTCTTGATATTCTGCACATTGGGCGTTGTTTTTCAGTGCTCTGGACGACATCCAATTCACGAGTGAACGCCTCACCGAAGTAACCGAAATGGCCAGAGCCAAATGCAGAGAAGGGCAGGTTCTTTGCGGTCTTGAGGTAAAAAGGATTCCAGAGAAGCTTATCGATGCTACTCTACAATTGATCCAACTCAATGAATTCTTCATTAAGTTGAACAATTTCATCAAAATGAAGTTTACTGAATAATTTCCTAATGGATTTTGAAATAGTGCCGTTAAAAGGTTCTTGAAATTGTCATTAATTAGCTACAGTCACATCAATGTTGGAATTTATCGTCTGTACTACCGATGAAAAATATGAGAATATTTCGCGATTTTTTGAAAGAAAAGTTAGAGATTCCGGCTTACATGGGAACAGAGGCATGCTCGAGGTAGTATTTGAAAAATACAAAAGCAAGCTCCGCGTACTTTTTTTCTTATTCTCTAGTACTTTTTTACTATGGGGATTTTGGATGTGTTTTTTTTTGCCTTTTCCCTATTACCATAAACTTACAACTTACTAGAAGATGGGAATCGAAATTTTTTCTTGGAGAGTCGCACAGGCAATTTTTTTTCCGAATTTTCATCCACGTTTTACAGCCTTTGGTGTAGCGGTGCAGTTTTCGGAACTGCGCCACAAGTTGAGAATTATGAAGTTTAAAATACAATATCTAAAGAAAAAACGTTCAATAGATAAGGGTTTGGAAAAAAAAAACAATTTTCGACATTCCGTGAAAAGTATTTCCATACTTTCGCCCGTTCGCGTAAATAATATAATAACGAATGCTATTAACATTGAGTATTGATCAAATTAGCTCCCAGTCTAAATGGTTGATATTTCTTCCGAAACAGAATTACGAAGCTGCTGATGAGGCATTCAGGCATTGCTTGCAGCTCATGCCAAATTGCCCGGACGCCAAACGAGAATTGAAGCGAATGCAAGTTATGCAACTCGTTAACATGGGATTCAAGGAGCGCAATGCCATTTTGGCCCTTGAGAAGCAACCATACACTATGGTAAGATAACGACGAAACAAACAAGTTATATTAAAATTTGCACCGTTGCAACGGGACGAAAATCATTTCCAATTGCAAATCCAATTGCCAATCTTTTTTGGCAAATCAAAGCTACGACAAACTTTTTAAGATCTTCATTAGAGACCTACAATCTAAGTTTATCAAAAATGATTTACATAACAATAAACAATGATTTAAAGAGGGGAAAGAAAGAATTTTCGTTGCATTCCAACTATGCAAACGTCAACAACATACAAACAAGGAATAATTCCCTTTTCTTTTCATTAATTGAGACCGCAATAAATAAAAATAATCAAAATAATACAAAAAAATAGTTTACGAGTGAAAAAAATGAAGTTTGACAAAATCGAATGGAAAGAGTCTGAAAAAACGAAAAGAAAATGAAGTTTGAAGAATTTGGTAAACAGACAAGTGGCGGATTAAAAAGTTAAAGGTGTAATCGAGCAGACATTTTTTTATGTAATTTAATGTTCCCTCGTACGCTCTTGAAGGCTGTCACGGTGTCATTCCTGTCACCTTCGACCCACACTTGCCAATTAACTGTTTCCAGTATATTATAGACCACTACCGTCAGTAATAATGATCTACTTCATCTCACATTTATTCCATCCAGGACGCGATAGTTCTACTGTTCAGCAAAGAAGCTCCTAACGAAGATCCGTACGATGTCACGGAAAGCGCATCCGACGACGAGCTCTACAATTCCGACGAGGAAGAAAGTGCGAGTAACGAGAGACTGTTGTCTAAGATTCTCAATTACAATCCACGATTCACGGCCGAGCCGAGCGTTCCGAAGCTGATGGCCCAACAAATACAGACGTAATGAAAAAATGAACTGACATCCTTCGTGGTTTGTCGACCAGAGCCGATACTTAACTTTTTTACAAGCTTTTATTTAACGTGCTTCGTTCGTGTATTTGTCTTCCCGGTTCAGAATTCGTAATCCATTTTTTCAAACACTTGATGGCATCCGGCTGAGCTGATTTGGCATAACTATGTAACTTCGGTGACAATGCAATAATATCAATGGTACCATGGAGCTGGTCTGATGGTGGAGGTGGGAGGTGGGCAACGCACCTCCTTAAGGGGTTAGGCCACAGTAACGGGTATAAAATCATGTGCGAATTGAACAATTTTGTTGCGTATGAAAAAGTGATTCACTCATAAAATTAATTACACATCAATTTAGTATGAATATCAAGCTGTTAGAAAGTACATTTTTTTTTTCGTTGTACAAAATGGCCGACTACTATTTTATTTTGTTATCTTTTTTTTAGCCGCCCCGCGGCGTGACACTTAGCATTCACAATTTTTTACCTATAACAAAAAACCAAAATTTTCGTCACTCTACATTAGAATACCTAGAGAAGTACATAAGGAATTTAAAAAATATTTTTTTATTCAAACGTTGTAGGTATTTGAACTTGATTTTGAATTGAACTTGAAATTCCACTGAAAAATGTCGTTTAAATCTGCTCATAAAATGAAGTTTTCGATTAATCAGAAATTCCGTATGTATTTCTCTGCGAAATGCTATTAGGAACACAACTTTTAAATTTGAAGTAAATCGAGTGAAAATTGTTGAAGTTATTTTTCACGACAATTAAAAAAAAGCTGTTTCGAGAAAAACGCGTTTAATGTCTCTGACCGTGCCAGAGGTGGGCTTACGTTATACGCTCAAAGTCGGTGAAAAAAATGTCCTTGCTATAAATCGAATAGTAACTTATTCTTATGATACAGCACCGTATCAGCGAGGAAAAAACCAATATTTTTTTTATTCTACTGTGGTCTTACCCCTTAATAGCACATACTAGGACAGTCGAGTTTGTGCTCATTTGTTTTGTTATCATGAGCACTTTTCAATGCACATGACAACGAGGGTCAAATAATGGCGGTGGGAGGTGGGAACTGAAATTTCCTAATGGCAAATGGTAGGACAATCGAGTTTGGGCTCATTAACTTTGTTCACTCGAGCACTATTTATAATTGCATTATTATAAACCTTTATAACCTAAGGCTAGGTTTTTTATTACGCCGATGTCTAAATGGCAGGGGCTCTGGCATGGCAAATAAATAAGCAAATTTTAATACTAAAAAGTATATA
This sequence comes from Ophion ellenae, assembly GCA_963210295.1. Taxonomy (NCBI): domain Eukaryota; kingdom Metazoa; phylum Arthropoda; class Insecta; order Hymenoptera; family Ichneumonidae; genus Ophion; species Ophion ellenae. Next base: position 35,766,246 of record OY723385.1, read on the forward strand.
ATAAAATAAACGTAAACAAAACTTGTCAAAAACAAGCTTTCATTTAAAAGGTACTTTACTAAAACGTAAAAAATAATGTTCAGTAAAATTGAAAAACAATACAGTATAACTACAAAAAAATCCCTTCCTTGGTCACCAGTCATAGGTACAAGTACCTATGTCCAATCGGCTTGAAATACATTATTCGGGGGTTTTTGAGGTGGCTTATGACGAATCTGAGCTCCGAATTTCAAAATTCAAAATGGCGGTTCCAAAACTAAAAATGGAGATAACCGCCACGTCCTCGTGGTCTGGTTTCGACCGAGTGCGGAACTTTGTGCCGAAGATTAGGAATTCTATTGGACCCCCGAGTGGCGACTTTAACGCAAAAACTTCGAAAACTTTCGGAGATAATGAATTTTATCTAGAACCATTGCAATTTGTTAAAGTTTGTTTATGCGCATAAACAAAATCATCCATGATTTAAAATTATTGCACATCAATTCTTATTCTTGAAGTCGAAATTGCTCAGAAAATGGTTATAAAACAGGTGGCACTCTCAGAGTGCCACCATGGCACAAAGGGTTAAAAGGAACATGAACGGAGATGTTGTCAAAATATGATATATAAATTTTGAAAGCTTAAGGCGCCAAATGACAACTACTAATACTGCTTTACAATTTCTGAAAAAAAAAAGCATCAAGCTTTCATGATTTATGTTCCATATGTTTTAAATATCTACGTTTATGTACTATTAAATACTTGCAACTACGATGAGTGACCAAGGGACTTTTTTTTAGTTATACTATTTTGATTTTCAATTTTACTAAACGTTATTTTTTACTTTTTAGTACAGTACCTTTTAAATAAAAGCTTGTCTTCGGAAAGTTTTTTTTACGTTTATTTTTTTCCCCTTTAAACTCTAATCTGTTAATTTTTTTATCGAACTATTTCGCTCCGAAAATTCATCCTCAATCCAACAGGCCTCGAGTTACAACGTATTTTTGACATGCTTACAAAAAGCTGAGCTTGCGCGTGGAGTACAAAAATGTTGGATACAAATCGGCAGTAAATTTGCCCTTTCGAGTCCCTTCAACAAACTACCGTACCCATATTTTCCGTCGGCAATCTATCGCCGATGAGTATGAAACGCTAACGTATTATTTTTATTTCGCAGTCCGGTGATACAGCCGTCGAGAACGTTATCGGCAGACCGCAACTTAAGAGTCATCAAAACGATACATCCAGCACCAAAGCCGAATCCCGCGATTAACGAATTGGCTGTGTGGGTCGGCAATATGTCGTCTCAACTAACCGACAGTATGCTAATGAAGAGATTCGGAAAGTAGGCATTTCAAAATATCCGCCAAATTCCATTTAACATTCGCGTACGCGGAGTGGCGATCATTGATCAATTGTTTTCCGTTCTTTCTTGCAGATTTGGCAAAGTGATTTCGATCTATAGATCACCGAATGCTCCTTACTGCTTCGTCAATTTTCAAGTTGTCGGCCCGGCGAGAAAGGCCGTCGAGGAAGCCAGCGCAAATGGCGGAAACATCGACGTGGGCGGTATGCTTCTGCCTGTAAAACCGTCGACCGTCAAAAGTGTCAAATTTTGATATTTATCATTATCGATTCCAAAGAACTTACTGCGAGTGAAAAAAAAACTATTTTTACGTAAACATTAAGAGGGTTAAGTTTTTGATTTCTATGGTTCTGTTTAGATTCTCCTATTGCGAGCCAATACTTAACCACGGGTTAGTTAAGGAGATTCACATAATTCCGTGATAATAATAATAACATACGCGTACTTTGGAATGTTTTCCTTTTGTTACGAAACGAAATATACTTTTTTTTATTCTCTTTTTATATGATTTCGAGAATCTCTCTTATTTACATATCACTCGTACAACATGCTATTCTTTAAACATGAGTCCAAATCTCTCCCCTCTCTTCCACTCCTTGATCGGGCACGAAATTTTCGATTTCTACATGCTGCACGTTCACTCAGTTTACAAAAATTGAGAATCTTGACTACCAATATCAGTTTCTCACTCGATAATTTCAATGTTTTTTCTGCCTTGGAGAGATTCAAACGTAGGTCCAGGCCGACTGTAACGCCGAACAGTAAAGATTCAGCGATCAACACAAATGGACTTCGAGCGCATTGATTATCCGGGTGCTGAATAAATTTCAACAAATTCATTACATCCTGACGAAACAAATTTCATCTCGGAGAGATATTCTCGATAAATCCTTTTAAAGAAAAGTAATAAGATTCGGATGGACCGAATAGTTCGATTTTACTTTTTCATTATTAAAAATCGACGCCGATTCTCACCTGGATAACTACCACGTACAAGATGAATTATGTATACACATATATATATATACACTATTTGAGATTAATGGAATATATATATGTTATACGTGATTTATAAAAAAAATCGTTTATCAATCATATATGACAAAAAAACTTTCAAATAGCATAAGCGTTTTTCAGGTTTGCTGTACACCGTAAAAATGAAGAAAAAAATACTAGAATCATTCTTAACAAAAAGGAAATGTCATCCCGTGTTATTCAATTGCTAATCCAGGTACATCGAATCGTCCTCCGTGCGTCGGCGAGCCTAACTTTGGTCTCACGTCAATCTTATACCTAATTAACAATATAAAAAAAGTAAAAGAGAAAATAATAATCAAACGCAATAATTTTGTTATTTTAATAACGCGGTATCAACGATTTTATGAAACATGTCCGATGCATCAACGGGTTTATACACTTTTAATAATTTGCCCACGGTGTTGTTTTTTTTTTAAACAAAACAATTGTTCCATCGACTCGGGAGAATAAAATTTGTCCTTTGATCTATTGATGATTCTTTTTACTCGACCAACGCCGACGCGAGTCTACGGCTTTTCTTGCAATAAAAATAATGAAACCGATGGGTATAATACTCTCAAAACGAGAATGTCGAATATTTACAAGGGGAGTGCTAACGAGAAACAAAGAACTGGATAGCATTAACGACCGTTAAAAAAAATCGATATAAAATCGATGCTATTATTCTTATTTAACACATCTCGGTTTTCATCTTCGTCACCCTGTCGTAGTTTCTATAAGCGCTCGGCTGAATTATGTCGAACAGAGCCACGACGGAAAAAAATATAGATACAAAGAGAGAGAGAGAGAGGGAGAGAGAGAAAGAGCAGGAGAGCGATACGAATTACAAGCTAATTGGTGGAAGAAATCTTCTACGTTGTCTTTATCGCCAAATATCTTGGACTGCGCCAACGTCGTTTTTTCTTCCATCGAGACGTCGTTCTGAGCTCAGTATCACGTGCGACCGGAGCACCACAGCACGTAGTCCATGGCATCTGAAAATTATTTATCGATTAGGTGCTTTTCTTCTCGAAAGGCGAAAAAGTTGATAGCTCAAAAAAGGAATTCTTTTTGTTTAGCCACCATGGGGTATGTAACGTGTATGCGTTTTCTCCGTGCCTGAAGTCTTTCAAAGGCTTTACTTTTTTTATCCTGCGAATCTGCAATGTCGACTCTCGTCAGGGATTCGATCTTTTTTTTTCAATGATGGTCGGCGTAATAAAACGTAATAATATAAAAATTGACGAAACTATTGAAATGTTTTCTTTCACGCTATGTTTTATCCTCGCGAATCTTGGGGCCGAATCAACAAAGAGGAGGAGTCCGCTGGTACATCTCAATTTTAGCAACGGGTTCTGTTAAAAAAATAAACATTAGATTTTTCAAGAAAATTCCAACATCTCGAAAACAAAACAAAATTGGGTCTACAATTTTGTTTACCTTAAAGGGGATGCTTTATTATCCTGTCATATCTTCCGAGACCGGCTCAGGATCGAGCGCAAAGTAAATACAAAGTTCCAAGTGTCTTTCTCTACTATTTTTCTTTTTTATCACGGGGCTACATACCTCCAGCATTTGTGATTTTTTTTTAATGATTGATTATCTCTCAACATACTTTACTGCGTTAAAAAAAATTACTTCGACATTTCAATTAGAGAAAACGTTATAGGGTAAATGTGGCATTTTTACATTTTTTATGGAGAATATTTTTTATGAATATCTTTATGAGGGCGGAATTCGAGAAGGAAAAAATTTGAATTGAAAATGTAACTTGTTTTTTTTTTCTTCGAAATAAAACAATTCGGCTCGACAGACTATATTATGAGCGATTTACAAAAACGTTCTTGCATGTTTTAAATGCATCAACCCATGAGGCGCAGTTGTCATGCAGACCATAGAAACGTGTGTTTCGGACACAGGCCTGAACGACAAATTTATCAAATGCACGCAGTCGCACAAAGTACGTACAAAAACAGGGTTGTTACGCATTATTGGCTGAAAAATTCCCTGACTTTTCCAGGTTTTCCACACATGTTTTGCAAAAATTCCCGGTTTTGCAAATTACCCAGATTAAGGTCAAATAAAGAACACTTTGTTTTCATCAAATATACATTTTTTTAAGTTAAGGAACAGAAGTTATGTCTCGTTTCAGGGATACTAGTATTTGTAAACGTTACAAACCATACGGGAAAAATTATATACGTAGAAATAGCAATGAACCATTTTGGCGAAAAAAGATTTTCAACCGACTCGAAAAAACAAAGGAAATTCTCAATTCGATCCTTCTATTGAAAAATTATGTTGAACTGGATATCATAATTGTCTTGAAGATAAAATATATGAAATTGTTAAAAATTGGAATAATGTTTTTTTAGCTCAAATTTGACAAATCATTTAAACATTGTAAAGTATAAAAATACATTCAAAGCAAATGCAGAACCTGTTCTTTATTATAAACAGAATTTTTTATGCCGGTGACAATAAATAAAAAATAAATATAAACACTTATCTATAATAATAATAATGTGGTTGTGTATCGACAGATCGAATGCAAATGTATAGAGCTTTACAGTAAATTAGTTTTCAGTTTTTTAAATGTTCAATGTTTGGCACTGGCATAACTTTTTTTGTATATAATGAAGAATAATATAAATATTAAAACTATACGAAAATATTTATTTTTATACTGTTCAGTTTTTTTGTCAAGTCGGTTTCATTTTTCGTAATTCTTGCAAAAAGGAAATTCTGAGAAAACTCCAGAGAATTTCCAAAATTTCCTGACTTTTCCCTGATTATTCAAGGAGGAAAGAAATTCCCCAAGGTTTCCCGGTTCTCCCTGTTTTCCATATGCGTAACAACCCCGAAAAATCATCCACGACGGATATTCTGCGATTTACTCTTTAAGGGGAAGGTAGGGGTTTCAGCGTGAAAAAAAAACACTTTTTTGCGATTTTTTTCATCTATATAGATAGAGTAAATTTATTGAAACCTTTTGTACATTGTTAAGTGTCATTTCAAGAACATTCCGTGAAATTTGTACGCGAAAATATCCACAAACAAGCCGGTAAAGCGTTTTTCTCGAAACCACCAAAAATTTAGAAATTAAAAAAAAATTATCAAAGACCGTTGGGGGGAGGATTTGATTATACTTTGCCTAAATTTTAATGGTGCTTAATTTCAGATAATTTCTAGCTGAGATACAGTGAACACCGCAAATCGTGTTTTTCCAAAGGCGTTCTTGGAAAAGCTTTGTCACCGGCTTGTTTGTGGATATTTTCGCGTACAAATTTCACGGAATGTTCTTGAAATGACACTTAACAATGTACAAAAGGTTCCAATAAATTTACTCTATCCATATAGATGAAAAAAAAATCGCAAAAAAGTGTTTTTTTTCACGCTGAAACCTCTACCCTCCCCTTAATTAAATTCTAAAAAACGCCGATATTCGGCTCGGCTTGAGGTATGTAACCCGTTAATGTCACCGACAACAAAGACTAACGAATACGAGAGCTGTAGTTGTAAAGAATGATTGTTTAAACAAAAAGCAAAAACTTAATTCCACCAAAAATGAGAAATGCGGATTTTTTTGTTGTCGCTTTCAACGGTTTACAGAATTTACGTTGCGCGATTAGTCTTCTCTGTGTAATGTTTAGTTTCGTATAAGTGTGTGTGTTGTATATGTAAAATGTACAGTAAAAGTAATAATAGAAATTCACCATGTGTATCAGGCTGCGAACTTTGAGGAATCAAGGAAATCGCTTCCGCGATTGGACGTAACCTACAGCAGACCGGACATTGATGAGAATTCGTTATGATTTTCCCCAAAACGTGAAAGTTCGTCGGGTCTCAATGAATTTCTGCACAATAGTCTCAAAGAAGGCACTTTACCGGGCATGTTAGTGCATGCCTCTTGATCGCGTCGGTCCTTCTTCTTCCAATCAAATTGTTCGCTGATCTCGTCGTTCTTCGTTGGGACAATAATATCCGTACCATCCACAACGGTAACATCGTCATCGCTTGTTTTATCGTTGTTCGTAGTGTCACTGGGATTTCTTCGTTCCTCGCTGTAATCCAATGTATCGAAAAATTCACGTCTACGTGAATCGATGTGTTCGTCACTGTTACGAAAATCCGTGCCTGTCGCGCAAGACGATGAGTCCAAGGACATAACATTGTCGTCCTTAATATTCTCGTAATTCTTCGTTTTATCATCCTCGCCATAATTATCCTTCCCGACGACCTCGTAAGAATTATTACGCTTTTTAATCGTAATACTTATACCAATACCTGAATCGCGATCACTGCTATCTCTCGTATCGCGTTGATTGAGACTTTTGTCCTCGTCATCATCGTCATTCTCATCGTCGACATCGTCATCGTCCTCCTCGTGATCCTCTTCGCGCAAGTTATAACGTAAATCCTCAGGTGATTTTCTCATCGTGGCCTCGCTCTCGTAATTATCGCTCCTCGCGTCGGATGCTTCATCCGGTATATCGGGAATATTCGATACGGTAATTTTTCTTCTTTTCGACGGGATCGTTTCGCTCGTCGACGAGCTCACGTCCGAGTAGCTTGAACCTCGTTTTTCCGAGCCGGTCTCGTTATCGTCGGACCTCATTGTATCAGGCACATCGGACAATTCGAGTGGATCGGTGGTCGAGTCTTCGCTGTCCTTGAGACGCTTCCTTTTCGACGATTCTCGTAGACGCAGCATATCGTGTTTGTAAACCGCGTGTTGCTGAACAACACCGTTCACCATTTTGTTCAAAAGGTGCCTCCTGAGACCGCCAATGTTGACGTATTTGTACATGCACATTAAACATTGGACGAACCGACGACCGGTTTTCTCGTCGCTTACACATTTGTAAAGACCTTTAAAGCGTTTAATCGTGTCGAACTCTTTTACGCGAGCTCGTCGAGTTCTCATTTTGCTCATCGCTTTTCTCTGGTTCGATTCCACCTTCGTAGCTTTTTTTTCTCGCTTGATAATCGTTGCGGGGATTTCCGGCTTGACGATCACCTTGTTCAACGGCATCACACTGTCCGGACAACTTATTCGATGATATTCTCGCAGATGTTTTTTTATATCGACGAAGGTGTGCTTGCACAGGAAACATTTTGTCGATTGGCCACGCTGCGAAGCTCCCGGCTCAACCTTCGTGCACTCGCTGTAGGTAGTATCGACGGCGCAAGATCGTCGCGGTCTCGCGGAAACTTTCGATGATTTGGGACCGGCACGCTGACGCTTGGTAACTGGTATTTCCTCGGTTTTTATATCGTTTTTCGTTACCTTGACGCGACCCCGCGGCGATGACGGGCTCGTCTTGTCCGTTGTGACGAGTCCGCGATGCCGCTTCGATTTTCCGTCTTCCTCCTCGAGAAGTCCGACCCGTCCGGTCTCGGGTATAACGTAGCCGTGTTCGCTACGCGCGTGATTTCTCAAGAGCCATTTCTTCGTGAATTTTTTCTCGCATGTGATGCATGTGTATTGATAGTCGACCGACGTGGAATAAACCCTCCTCCGACGATAACGATAGAGATAATTCCCCTCCAATTTCTTGGGACTCTTTAGCTCGGGCTTTTTGTCGGGATTGCGCTTTTGTCCCACCGACGCGGCCTCGGACTTTCCTGGTTCAACTTCGGTTTTTATTCGCCTCTTGAAAACTGGGGGTATGTTGATACCGTGAACTACCGTTGTGTGCTTTCGTAGAGTCGATTTCCAAAGATAACGGTTTTCGCACATCGGACAGTCGTACAAGATTTCCGGATTTTTGCGGGCATTCTTGTCGCCAACTTCCCGCTCCGTATCGCCGGAATTCGACTCGCCGCATTGGGCATTTCTCGATCGGGTCAGTCTCTTCTCGGTGCTGTCGAGACGTTTGCGCGAGTGCGATGGCGACGGTAACGCTATACCGTGATCTCTCTTCGTGTGAAGCCTGAAAGCTCGTTTCTCGTTGTAAATTTTGCCGCACGTTGCGCAATTGTATATTTTCCTCTGCTTCTTCACGGATAGATAAAAATTTGGCAAGGCGTTGTTCCCGTTGCCCTGCATCGGCTGATACTTGATGTACGATACAGCGTTGCTCGTCACGTTGGAGGACGAGTCTGAGATCGACTTGGAGCCCTCCGTCGAGCCCTCCTCCTCGTCCTCGTAATCGTTGTCCTCGTCGTCCGTGTTTTCGTAATTCTCAGCTTCGTTTCCACTCTCGTAGCTCGTTCGAGCCTTCTTCAAGAGTTGCATGGTGTCCCATATTTTGTCGCAACGCTCCAACGCTACGCTCGCGTCCCGAAGATTGTACTGTCTCTTAAGACGCATCGACAACTTCAAGAACTCCTCCTGAGGAAACAAAACTTGGCGTTCGTTATTTGAAAATAGCACGGTGCACTGGTGATAAAAACTTGCGTAAGACGACAGAGTTTTTCCAATGCTTTTCGTCACGAATATTATGCCTTTTGTGATTTTCCATCACGATCTGACAACTTGTCGGAGAGAAAGAAAAAAATGATTTTTTTTACGTTAGCGGCAAATTGTCAGATCGTGATGGACCCAAATGATGCAGAATATTGTGTATCTCATATATTTATATATTACCATAATAACATTACTGCGTAATAATATTAGGTGGTTGCATATGAAATCGCTTCCTGACCATAGATGGCGTTAGGTACACTATTTTCTCGACTTTAAAGTTGCCATAGTTGACATATGGGAGACGCGTTTACATCATCTATTTCAATTGTGTTTACAATGACAAGTTTCGGTCCAAATATATCACATTTAAATAGTTATGCTCCATTATTTTCCGGCAAAGGAATCCGCTGTCAAACACATCGTTTTCTAGAGGAAATGTATGCCGAACATGCTTCATTAAGTACAACGTGCAAAGAGTTGTTTTGCCGCTTGGAAAGTGGTGATTTTTCTACGAACAACAAGGACCATGTAGGACCCAAAAGGAGGTTGTTGTGCATTGGGAGCTGCTGTTGTCGGAAAATATCACTAGGGATCGTCATCAACTGCAACTAATGTGTTTGGAGTGAGCTTTTCACGAGCGGCTGGAATGGAAGGATCACCATGAAAAGTTGATTTTGCAACCTGGCAACGTAAGGGCCGCATGTTACTCAACGTGTTAAGAAAAACTGGAAAATCCTAACCCACCCGCCTTTTGCAGACATGGCTCTCCCTGATTACCATTTGTCCGGTCAAGGCAATCAGAGCTTACAGCTCAGAATTTCACTTTGTACGAAGGAGACAAAAAGTGACTGGATGACTGGATTGCCTCTAAAGAATCTGAATCCTTCCTGCGTCGAATTGTTGGCTGAAGGATTGGCAAAAGGTTGTCTGTTCCAATGGGCAATACTTTGGATCAACCAGTTTGTCGATTTGCTACCAACCTACTATTGTCTCTTGTGCTCAGAAATGAGCGCTTTTATATGCAACCACCTAATATTATATATAGATATGCTAGTAATAATATCACTCATATATCTATATATCATCATGACCATATCAGATATTACCACGACGATTTTTCAACCGGCTGCGTAAGAGTGTGTCGGCGATACAATTTCAGGTAAAGGAAGCGGGAATTTCGAATTCCTTTGAAACTGAAATGTGGCACAATATTTGGGTCGAGTCATCAAATTTCTGTTTTTCAGGAACTCTTGATATCCAACTTTATACGGGACAAAATGATGTTGAAGTTTTCATCGTTGGAATACAATGAAAATTCTTTTCCATTTGATACTTTCACTGTAATCCCAAATGATATTTACCAGATTTAGGTTTTACATTGCTATAAAAGAATCCTAAAAAAGGTTCACCTGATTTGTAGCTTCCCAGAGGAAATTTGGAAAACAAAAAAACGATGCATACTTCAACGCCATAGGGCAAAACTCTTGGAAGTGAATGTAAAAACAAACAAAAGATAATCAGAATGTTCTTATGTTACAATTAAGGGGTTAGGATACTGTAAAAAAGCGGGTAAATCGATAGTTGCTTGAGGCAACTTAAATTGAACTCTACTAAATGGATTGACTGGAAATTTGGCACGCTTCAGTGTAAAAGAGTTTCGTCTTGACCGACGTTTGTTGTTTTAACATTTTTTTTTCATTAGTTATACAATTATTATAACTTATAATTAGTATGTATTAGTTAAATTAGTATACAATGTCTATGTGCCTTGAAAATCGAAAAAAAAAATTCAACATTTGTTTTTAATGATCAATACACGATAACTAAGAAATCTCACTCAAGTTTTAGCCAATATTATCTATTTTAAGAAAAAAATCTTTTTCCCCGTTCCAGATCAACCGGATGTCCAAAATCAAGTATACTGTCGAGCCCCTCACGTTCGAAGGTCCTTGACGACATTGTTTATATCTTCTTCGATTGTGAATATTTTTTCATGAAATTTGGTACACAACTTTCTCAAGGTACATACAAATCCAAACGATTTTTCAATCATCCTACTTATTCCCTCATAATCAATTTTTTTAATAACCCTGATTTTTGAGTCATCACAGTAGTCTAACCCCTTAAGCACATTGCAAATATACAGTAAGCGATTATAAAGTTTTCCCAAAAGTTTCTACCTTACATAAATTATCCATCATCACACTAATGATATCCAAGGTGAATAACGTGGCGTGTACACACGGAACAATAACAGTGCAAAGTGTTTCAGTTCTTCGACACATCAGTGGCTTTGCCCTGCACTTCCCACACAGGGTTAGAACGAACGTTGCAACAATGCAACCAATTCCTAACACCGTGATAGCGTGTTTGTCAAAAGGTAATACATCTTCATAGGTACTCTGTCCAGGCTTAACTCACACGCCCCCTCGAAGGGTCCAAACACTTAGGAGCTTCAACAATTTTTTTAAATCTCAATAGCCAAATCGTAAGCTTGAAAAATACGTGCGTTCTAACCACTCAAACGAATGGACTTCAAGCAACGACGCACAGTCGCTGAAAACGGGTATTCCAATGGAATCTTGGGATCTAGGATGGAAAGCAACACAATGGATATCTTTGTTCAAAAGCCATTCACAAGACGTAAGATTGTCACGAGGGGATTGGATATTGACACGGGAAATCGCGTTCGGTATACAATCCACAAAAATGCAATGTATTTTTCGTTGCTAACGAAGTGTTGCGAGTCGCAAGTTTCCAGGGACGATATTAAGGTCGTGATAATAACACAGATGTAGAGGGTTAGGTCGGACGGTAAATGAAACAGCGTGCGACACGAGCGGGAAAGTGTTTTTATGACAAGGCCTGTATACGGAAGAATACAAAGGTACTAAAGGTTTGAAACGAAATTTTCATTGCTTTCGCGTATTATCCGAACACTCCGATATTGGATTGCCTCGTTCTCGCATAACGAAATATACATACGAATGTTGTCGAATCTTCGTCACTCTCCTCATCACCGTTGAGAAGTGTAAGTTCGTCCTCGTCTACCGAGTCCTCCGAGGACATTAACAAACTGCTAGTCTCGTCCTCGCTCTCGAAAGTGGGATAAGACGACGATCCCGACATTATTGATGTGTGCGTCGCGCACCGATTATTACGAACAATGCGACTATTTAATTTGACGCGGAAAACCCGTGCACCGAAAGCGTTGAGTTATTCGGCTGGGCATCAGGTGTGCGGACATCTTGCTTTCGGTTGCACGATCTCACAACGGACGCTTGATCTCTCATTGGTTCGTTCTAATTTCCCGCGCTTGAATTCCCTTCCCCTCCCGCTGACGGCGTAAAAACGATGTTTGTAGCTTTTCACAGGCAGCCGAAGTCACGGCAATGACCTTATTTTCATTCCATCAGGTCGCGAAACAAAAGGTCACGAGCGATGCTTCCACTATCCTTGAATTCGAATGACATTACAGTTAAGTAAAGCCGTGTATTCTTTTTGTTTTCTCTTGTAGCAGGAAGGATTCAAGCGCCATTGAGCAAGGTTTAGGTTATATTCCATCAACATTTTCCGACATACAAGACACTATCCGATTTTATATGAGATATTTCCATTTTCTTTCTTAATACACAATTTGAATGGCTAAAAAATAGAAATCGTCCTTAAATCTGTCAAGAAAGCCGAAAATTGAAAGTAGTACATTTTCCAGCAATGTAGCTTTAGGCTATGAATTGTCGCGCGGTGACGTCACAACCATATGTCTACTACGTGATTCGATAGAAGCATTGGACGCAGTGTCCTCCACTGATGACTTGTTGCAGATTGTCTGTTTTTCCGAAATAAACGTTAGTCCAAATGAACTTTTTTTTTTTTAATTATCATTCGACGAGTAGTGAAAAAGTCAAAAAAACTTCCATGACGTCGATTTTTCAGAAAATATCGTTACAAACGTAATTATTTTTTAAACCAACAATAGAAGCAACATGCGGAACAGTAGATTGACATTGCAACCAAGCGTGGGCAGAAAAGATTTTTTGGAAACGAATAACTTTTCCGCGTATTCAATCAAGATTCGTCGCAACTGATTATTCTCGTGATGAGCGACATAAATTCTGACGTAGCATTATTCAACGTCGAACGGTCGTGCATAATGGATAAAAAATGATTTTCGAGATAGCAAAGAGAATAACAATCGGCTAACGAGAAACGATCATGCACTTCCGGTGCGGTGCTGCTTATAAAATGCGTCCTCGCCCGTTCGGTTGCTCGTTTATCTGTGGCGACTCTCTTTGTGATGAAGAAAAATGCATCCGTGGATTATCGGACTGACGTGTCTGGCGTTGCTGGGAAATTTAATTCAAATAATTGAAACTGTTCCCGTTGGATCTGATCTCGGTGATTTTTTTCGTCGTTCTACAGTGACGCCAAAATATTCCGTGAATATAATGATTGTATTTCTTTTGGATTCGTCCGCAGGCAGCCTCGTACATGGTCCACCGACGCACGAACGACGTGCCGAATTTGGCGAGGGTATCAAGGCTTGGTTCAGAAATATGAAAAATCGTATATTTGGTGGTTCGAGCAATCGAGATGTTCTACCACCTGTGGAGGCTGAAAAAATGATGTTGGAGCTGGACGACGAAGATTTCGAAGAGCGAAAACGGAAAAACCCCGAAGGCTTCTTCCTCGATTTATGTAATTATACAAATTATATGTATATATTTTGTTTGTAACTTATTTTTGTTTGCAACTTGCAGTTTCAATGTTCATTGGCGGTCATTTTCCACCTCATGTTTTATGTTACGTTGTTACACTTGTTCAATCTTTTTGTTTTCATTTTCAATAAAATAAGTTGCTAGACGTCACGTTAAGGAGGTTGAAGCGTTAGCCACAATCTAAGATTAAACTCGAAGATGAAAAACATATGTTATTGTCTGGACTATTATCGTCACGAACATTTTAAAATCTTTTTACCACAAAAGACCAGAGATAAAAAAAGTGTAATGTATGTAATATTACGTGTGGCTAGATGGACAAGACGTTCTACTAGGGTCGATGTAATTTTGTTGGCTATTTAGCACCGTGATAAGCCATTTCTAACAACGGATTAACGCAAACTAAATATTTGTAAAAACGTAGAAGAAAAAAACTTAATACTAAGGGGTCACTTTAGACGCTAAAAAGGCTATTTTCATGATTTTTTTTTATAGGTTTATATTATAGATATTGATATAAAAGTTGTTACTCTCAATACATACACTTTCTTGTTGACCAAATCTTCGAAACTACTGAACCGTTCCTTATGAAAATTTAACCACATATTCTTCACAATTATACCAATGGGGAAAATCAAGGATTAAAATTTTTTTTAATATTTACTTTTTTTTGCTAAAAACAGTGAAAAAACACGTCTTTTTTGTTTTTTTCGAAAAATACCCGCCGTTTTGTTACTAAATCTAAAACCTTTTGATTTTTTTGTTTCGGATGATCCATCTCCGAGGTTTCATCAACAGCGCAGACCTCCAATTTTTTAAGGACATTTTTAAGTACCATTCTCGTCTAAAGTGACTTAAATAAATACAATTAAAAAAAAATGTATTTCGAAAGTGTATTTATTAAGTGTAACTTTTATATCAATATCTATAATATAAACCTATCAAAAAAATTCATGGGAATAATTTTTTCTTAGCGTCTTAAGTGAGAAGACCCCTTAAGGAGTTTCGGGATAATTGACAAAATATTGTCATCTGATTTAAAGTTATACAATAAATTCTTCGTCATTTACTGAATGTACTCTCCAAATTTTAAAACGATCGTCTACACCTCTTTTTATCAAATGTATATATAGTTGAAAAAAACAGCCGTTTTATACATGAAAGTGTGAAAAAATGTGTAAAATGTCAGGCAAAACCGTCAAATCACTTAGTACATTATGACAATTTTGTCATCAGCGTCATAATGTACTTCTTATGTTAGCTGATCATAGGCATCTCCCCATGTTGAAAAGTGTTTTTCAATTGTAAATTTTATAGAAACAGTGTAGACGATTGATTTAAAATTCGGAGAGTGCATTCAGCATATGACAAAGAATTTATTGTATAAATTTGAAGCAAATGGTAACATTTCGTCATTTGTCCCGGAACTCCTTAACTAATAGTAACAATAAATAATCTCGAGACAAAAATATGAACAGGCATAATTATGAATTACTCAAAACGTCATTCTGAGTTGTACAAAACATTTGCTGCACGCACTTTTTTAATGATTATCATCGACAATGTTATACTTTTCAAAGTTTGTAGTAACACAAAAGTTTTTCTGATTTATGCAATAAAAATATAAAAATGCACGATTTTGTCCTTTAATTATATATTTTATGAAAATCTAGCATCTACAGAATAAATCTATACCTTCAATGCGATTTTTGAGGTTCATTGAGAAAAATATCATAAGCCGTCATTTAACTCAACCGGGCCGCTCCAACCTCCTTAAAGGCATTTTTTCAAAAAAGTTTCGTACTTTCATAGAAGCGCTGGCTTGCCACCTACCGAAAATCGGCACGAACTTTCCGGAAAACCCAATACAATTATAGACCTTAAGGCAGTGGTTCTCAAACTTTTTTGGCGACGGAACCCTTTTGAAACACTAAATATTTTACAGGGCCCTAAAAATAAGCAAAACCTGGTTTTATGTTTATTTTTTAATGAAAATCGTACAAAAATAGGTACTTTACATAACAATGTATTAATTCCACTGTAAATTGATGAAAATGTTTCCATTTATTGGGAGGTGTGAAGTTGTTTTTTTTAGTATAGTAGTAGTAGAGTATTTTTTATTTGAGTATAGCGGCCTTAAGGCCGCCATACTCGAAGTGTGAAATACGGCCCTTTCGCGGAGGGCCGTATTTGGGGGGGGAGGGGGGGATAGTAGGGCCCTTCTGAGTCATTGGTATATTACAATGGCGCTTAATAAAAAAATTAATTAGTCAATTATTATACCCAACGATAAACTGGAATACAAAATTTCGCGCCAATTTAGTAGCTTCGACATTTTTACGTTTTCTCTGAAACGTCGCGACTACGAAAATTCTTCTTCTAGTCATGTTTCCAAGTTTTATCATTATTTTCTTTAAGGCGAGAAATCCCTTTAGGAGCGTGAAAAATAGGTTTTTTTCGGGACTTCTTTTAGAGGGGATAAAATAATCTGATCATTTTCAAATTTGGACATGAGTTTATTATAACTGTCAAGTTAAATTTTTTTTCTTTGGGATGACCAACAAAATGGCGGCGTTCGAGTTTTCCTCTGGTCAGTATATTCTTTGGGTATCATACTTCCAAAATATGTAAAAAAAAATCGATTTTTTGAAAATTCTAAATGGCTTTCTCGCCTTAAACATTCGGTGACCCCGTTTTTATTGTCCTTACGAAATCTTTAGATTTTTCACATGCGTAAAGCAGTTTATATCAGAAATCTAGAGTTATTTAGTGAATAAATTATCAGAAAGAAATGTGGCCAGCGTGTCATCTCCATAAAGTGCC
This sequence comes from Ophion ellenae, assembly GCA_963210295.1. NCBI lineage: Eukaryota > Metazoa > Arthropoda > Insecta > Hymenoptera > Ichneumonidae > Ophion > Ophion ellenae. The sequence continues at coordinate 35,782,561 of OY723385.1, forward strand.
CTATAAATTCGATGATGTTTAGAGTCGTCAATTTTGGTTATAAGTTCGGTAACTTGCCTTGAAATTTTACCAGTATGCTGGGATGTATTTTCACTTCGTTGTACACGAAAATCAGTTAATTGTTGAATATTCGGGTTCGTGAAGGGAATACCTCATCGTTATGTTTTCGCACCCACTATAAGAATCCTCAAAAGTTTGTCATTTCCGTGCGAACATCTGTCACAGCAGAATAGCCCCCTATTATTTTTATCATTCCATTTGAAAATCTAAGATAATTTACAATAGCATTGAGGGAGCGCTTTAGAGTAAAATGATCACAGCCACGATAAAGCAATTCATTGCAGGGGGAGGGGGAGTAGGAAAACCTGTTTTTAATTCAATAAGTTTCTATATCTGCCATATCTTGGACACTACTCGGAAAATATTACGCACCGAATATTGATAACCATCGGTATTTGTGAAGTATTTAATAAAATGTTATAAAATAAAATAATTTAATTTGTGAAGTATTAAATAAAACACCAAAATAATTCGCAAACCTTGTCGAAAGTATAACAATTAAGTTTCAATCAAATGTCACATCGTTCATAAATCTCACAACTGCATCATAGTAAACAGGCATCCAAGCTGTTGTTTCCCTGACTTACGTCGGTCGATCCTGTTTTTTGCTTCAAGTTCTCGCACGTGTAATATTTTACATTGTTACACGTGTAATTGATTACCTGCGCAGCTAACTTGTCCTTCGATCCGAAAACCGATTGGGGCTTTCATCTGGGTAAATGGTACTTCATACGAAAATCACACGACAAAAGTATCGTCGATTGCAACTCGAATCAACCGACTTATCCGGATTGGACGATGATGGAAGAGAACCCTGGTGACAATACCGCACCTCCGTCAATAACTACGAGACTGGACGCTGACGTCACAAGCACGGAACTTTCAACGCCGAGGGACGAAACACCGGAAGTACCGGGGACGATAATACCGGAAGGCAAGGACGAGGATAACGAAACCCGAAGTTCAAGGGAGGACGATCGATCAACGGAGGTATTATCACCATCGGAATAAGAGGAAAAGCACCGGTTGCGCTAGGTCATCCTCTCAATACCGGATGATTATCAACAATGTACAGTAGAGCGTCGATTATCCGAACGTCAGTTATCCGAATGGCGATTTGGGCTATCGAAAATATCAATTATCTATACAATAACTCTGACGATGACGACTCACTCACACGGTGAGACCTTAAGGCTTTTGAAACGGTAATGGAGGTACGAAACGCAGCCTGGATGTCGTTCAATGCAACTTCTAAAACAATTGCGAGTTTTGGCAGCAAAGAAACGAGCTTCCGTTGCGAAGCAGAAGAAAGTCGTCGACTTTTCAAAAAAGGCATAGATAAGGACTCAAAGATGTACGAATGTTGATTATTTTCAAATACATATTTAACTTCGTTCTGTATCATTAAATGATACAATGGTTATTTGCAATTCACCAAAAATGTACTTGTATTTTTATTTTATTATTTTTTTTATTGGTTTTTTCGTTAGGTACACCCTTTTCGCGTTTGTTACCTATTCTTTCCCTTCATTGTGCCCGTTTCTTTCCTCTACTGTTTACTCCTTTTTTCTCCATCTTTCTCCTTGTCCCCCGCCCCCTCTTGCGGCCGCAGCCGACTTCCCCCTCTGTATTATATTCATCATGACATTTCTGTCATGGGTATAGGGAAACTGCGGAAAACCTATACCAATACAGCCGGTCATCGAGTTCGCCCCCCAGTCGTGGAACTAGTCTTATTTTGCCGCAAAATGCCGAAGAAAAACATTTCACGACGAAATGTACGCGACTGGGATTCGAACCCGGGACCTCCTAGTTCGCTGGTTTAGTGGCGAGCACGCTAACCACTAGACCATCGCACCGGTTAAAATGTACTTGTATATATAATAGAGTTTTATTTGCACAACTTGTTATAAAGTTTTTTACAAAGTCTCTTTTCTTACAATCAATCTCATTCACGACCTTACACCTAACAACTTACGTCTAAAATTCTAACCTATATCCTAACCACTACTGATCGCTGTCGCTCTCATCTTTTTCCTCTTTTTTCATTTTTGCACATAATGCCTCTATTTCTTTGAAGTAGCGGCAAATTCCCACATTTATTTTCCCGCTTAACATATTAATGATCTCCCCCTTTATCGCAACCTCGTCAACTCCTTGTATCCACTCCTCCGCTTCTTTTCTTGCCTCTTTTGGCATCATTTCCCAGCCTTTTTTGCAAATTAGGAGGTGCTCCACCGTCTCAAATTTCTCCTCACAAATCCTGCACCGCCAATTTTTCTCCCCCTTCTTTCCCGCCCTCCATACATTTCCGCATCTTATTCTTGCCCACAATTCTTTCTCCCTACCCTTCACTCCTTCCTCCTTCCAGTATTTCCATGGCCTTTCTTCGTTCTCCACCAAATACTTGTATAAACTATTGTATGATGATTTTTGTACTCTTTCTTTTTCCTCCTCCAGTATTTTTTTCTTTAGGTTTTCTAATCCTTCTTTCACCTTTTTTTCTAGTTCGCCCTCGTCTGTCTCCTCTCTTATCATCCCTACTAGATCCTCAATTCCCATTTCCATTAATACTTTCTTTAAATCCTTTCCCCACTTCGAGGGGGTTCCATTCTCAATCGCTCTTATCTCCTCTCGCAAACATATTTTTGGCCATCTCGACTCCCCCATCTTCACAACCTCTTTCAAATATCTCAAAGCCCTTTCTCTAATTATGTATTCCAATGGTGGGACTCCCAACTCTCTCCTCCATATGTAATTAGGGGTCGTTCTGTGTACCCCTAGCGCCATTTTGCAAAACCTGCTCTGTATTTTTTTATAGGATTCAATTTCCCCCAATCCCCAAATCTCCACTCCATACATCACTGCTGATTTTACTATTGATTCCAGCAAATAGAGTCTCTCCTCCATCATATCTCTTCCCGCTCTTTTCCATATCCCCCATACCATATTTGTCGCTTTTTGCGCTTTCCCCGCCGTTCTTTTACTATGAACCCAGTTTGAATTTTTCGAAGTAAACCAATATCCTAAATATTTAAACTCCTTAACTATCTGAATCTTTTCCCCCTTAATCTCCCATTCTTCGTTCTTTTTACCTTTACCCCCATTCCTGAATATCATTATTTTGGTTTTTTTAGCGTTTATTTCCATTCTATTTTTTTCCGCCCATTTTTCAAGGTCCTTCAATATACTTCTTAGACCTTCAATCGTCTCTGCTATTGCCGCTACATCATCGGCATATTTAATTGCAAAGATTTTTTCCCTCCCAACTACTGCCCCGCCCTCATTTCTTCTCATCCACATATCCTCCAAATCATCAACATAAATATCAAATAGGACCGCGCTTAAAGCGCACCCCTGTCTTACTCCCTTCCCCGTTCTAAAACTCTCCGAAATTATTCCTCCTGCTTGCACTTCTGCCCTTGTGTCCTTGTAAATGGTCTTTATTGTCTCTAACATTCGCCCCTCAATTCCTTTCTCTCTTAATTTTTTCATCATTATCTCCCTGTTCACTCGATCAAATGCCGCCTTAAAATCTATGAACGCGACGTATAACTTACCACCTTTCACCTTTAATTTGTTATTAATTACCGCATTCAGCGTAAATATTTGATCCCTCGTTCCTCTCCCTCTCCTGAACCCTGCCTGACTCTCCTTTAATTTTTTGTTCTTCTCAATCCATATACTTAATCTCTCTGTCATCATTTTTGTTAATAGCTTATATCCTACGTCCAAGAGTGATACCCCCCGATAATTTTCTGCCTTGTCCCTCTCTCCCTCTTTATATATTGGCACTATCCTCGCAGTTTCCCATCCCCTTGCTATTACTCCTTCCATCCAAATTTTGTTTAAGGCTTCTTTCAGTTCCTCCTTTTCTTCCCTTGGAAGCGCCTTCAAAAACTCAGCACAGATTCCATCCTCCCCCGCCGCTTTGCCGTTTTTCATTTTTTTCAGAGCCCCTTCCATTTCTTGAATCCTAAACGGAGCATAAAATTCCTTCTTTTCTTCCCTTTCCGCTTCACTTATTTCTCTCTCTTCCCTTTCCCAGCTCCCTCCTACGCCTTCTTTTTCTTAGTCATCTTCTCCGTTCAGCAATCTTTCATAGTGCTCTTTCCATTCCTTCTTGGTTATTTCACTCCTATATGCACTTCTCCCATTATTCCTAAATCTATTAATGGCTTTCCACCATCTCGTCATATCTTTTGCCTTTCCAACCTCTTCCCATATTTCGTTTCGCCATTCCTCTTTTGCCTCTTTATATATTTTTTTTCATTTTTCCTCTTTCTTCTACCAGCTCTTGTTTCTTGTCTACGCTTCTTTGTTTTGTGAACGCCTTTAATTTTCTCCATACCATATGCCTCTGCTTTTTGCATTTATCGTTGAACCACATCGGCAGTGCTTTCTCTCTCTTTAATTTTTTACCCTTTCTTCTTAACCCCACCTTTTCTGCCGCTCTCCAAATTTTTTCTTTCACCCCCTCCCAACTCTCTTTCCCTTTTTCCATTCTCTTTTCTTTTTGTATTTCTTCCAGATACCTCTCCGCCTTTTCTTCAGCCCATACTAGTTTTTCGCTAGCTTGTGCCTCCTCCTCCTGTTTCCCTTTGTCTATTTTCTTATTTTCCTGCCATGTTACACATATTGGTAAGTGGTCGGATTCTATTCTATCCACCACCTCCATCCATTCGATTTCATCTGTTCTTCCCCTATCTAATACCATTATGTAGTCTATTACCGATCCACAGCATTCTTTGCCCCCGCCTACGAAGGTTACTTTGCCCTCTCTGTCACCTGACACCCTGCCGTTCATCACTTTCAATCCTAAGTCTTCGCACATGCTTAACATTTTTCTTCCTTCCGAATTCAATATTTTGTCTTGAGATCTTCTTATTTCTACTCCCTCCCCTTCCTCTCCTCCCTCATTTATTGCTTGCATCCTTCCTATCCTTGCATTCATGTCCCCCACAATCAAGACTCTATCCTTATTCTCTGCTTCCTCATTTATTACTTCTCTCAGCTTTTTTTCTATCTTTTGTACACCGACGTTATTATATACTGATATTATTGCGGTTTTTTTCTTTATTTTATGTTTATCCATTATTAAACCAAATTCCCATTCCCTTATTTCCCATTCCTCCTCCTTTTTCCACCCACGTTTCTTGTAAAATTACCAAATCCGCTTCTTCTAGAAATCCCCACGCTTCTCTAATTTTAAATATACCCGCTACATTCCATAAAATTATCTTAAAGTCGCTCTTTCCCTCAACCCCTTTTCCCGTTCGCTCAATGTCTTCTCTCTTCTTTCTTCCATGTTCTTCTAGTCCGCAAACTTCAACGCCTTCCTCCCCGATCGTTCCGAAAAGGCTGCCGCCATCCATCGTCGACGCCCATTCTTTCGATGTCTCCTCTCCCCTCGTTCCATCTCCACCATGCTCCTTCCAACCATATTTTCATGTATTTCACCTCTGCATGTTTTCCATATTTCCTCTCATGTTTCGCCACATCCCTTAGCCATTTTTGTACGTCCTTCTCCCTTCTGGTCAGGTCATCGTTGATCCATATGTCCGTTCCTTTCAGCCCCTTACGTTTTTTGAGGGTTTCTAGCTTATCGGACCAGTTTTTAAACTTCATCACGACCGTTCCCTTTCCCGAAAACTTAATCACTGTTTTTCTTCTTAAATTTGTGTTACATCTTTCTTCAATCTCCTCCATCACCTTATCTTTTTCTGCTCCCGTCTCCGCATGGAAAGCAACATTTATGTTGTTTCTTCTGTTTTCTCTTCTATTCTTTTCCTCTTTCCACTCCCGTTCGCTTATCGCCAAGGGCTTCCGCTGCAAGATGTTCATTCGATGTTCGCATTCATCCTCCTCCATGGCATTGTTATTTTCGTCCGATCTTTTTTTTTCTCTCCTCACATTTCTGGCTACTCTCCAACCTTCGTCGGCCCCATCCTTTTCACGCTCTTCCTCCTCATAATTCCTCCACTTCTCCGTTTGTTTTCCATAACCAGACCTTGTATTCGTCCTTGCTTTTTCCTCAAAAACTCTTTCTGATGTCGCCTTAGCCCTTCCTCCTGCGTGTGCCTCGGTTTCATTCACCCACCCCATTGCTTCTCTTTTTTCCTTTCCGAACTTCCCTCTTTCGAGCTTGTTTATCACATTTAGTAGATTTCGTCGCTCCTCCTGCCACAGCCTCTTATCCTGCTCTGCTTTTCTTTTCAGCTCCGCCACCTCTTTTTTGTGTTCGTCTATCTCTCGCCTTCTGTCCTCACATTGCTCACACTGATCCTCTCCATCTGTCTCCCACTCATCCTTTATTCTCTGTAATTCCTCCCTCCACCATTGTTTCATCCTTCTCTCAGATTCTGCCACGCTGTTCCGCGTCACACTCCTCATCCGCCACTCTACCTCCCTAATTCCCTTCATCCACGTATACACCCCGTCATTGGGATCAGATTCCTTTTCGCACTCAGATTGCGCATCTCCCTCTTCTTCCTCTTCTTCACCTTCATCCTCTTCTTCACCTTCATCCTCTTCTTCCTCATTTCTCCCTTTTCCATTATCCTCCTTTTCCTCTTTTCCTCCATTCTGCTCTGCCTCCTCCCCCCTCTCTTCTTCATTGCCGATGTTTTTGTGCTTTTTCACCGGCGGTGATGCTGCGTCGCCCCCTCCCTCCGCCGGTCGTGTTGCCATAAAGAACTCTCTCACGTCTCGTGTCGTCTCCTTCTTTTTTGGGCGTCCTCTCTTTCTCTTCCCCGCCAATATTGTGACGCATCCTTCTTTACCGATCGACATCTCTACAGGGTTCCTTCCATTCTCACGGCGCTGCTGCTCCCTTTCTTCCACCGCGTTTCCGCTTTCGTTGGTCACCCTCACCCCTCCTCCATCTTCAGACTTAACCTCTTCTTCTCTCTCGCAATTTTTATTTCTCCTTAACTCTCCCATTTCACTGTTTTCCACTGAACCCATTATCTCCTTGATTTCCACTGCTTCACACCTTACTCCTCAACCACTCTCTTGATTTTATTCCGACCGTTTTGCACTCAAACTTTCCGATATTCGCGAGCGATCTTACAACGCGTCTGTTCGGTTCTCGTGCCCAACCGGAAGCCAAATGTACTTGTATTATTAACATATTAATGTTCATAGTATTTCAAAATATATTTATTTTATCTATTGAAAGAATCAACGTTTTTTTTCCGCTCACGGAATATTGCTGTTCGGTTATCCGAATGGCGCCCGGTCCCAATTGATTCGGATAATCGACGCTCTACTGCATGTATTATATGGGGGATGTCGAGAATTCGAATGTAAAATTACTAGAGATTTATCGTGCTACATCCGAAAAATCATGAATTCTCGATATATGTTTCTACAGTATTCCTCTGATCAGGCTACATATATCCTTCATTCGGTCTAATAAATATATAATACATTTACAAAAGCGTAAAAGATAGGAAAAACCGGTTTAACATGTTTTTAAGGCATTTGTCCAGAGCGATTTTGGAGCTGATTTTTAGTATGGAATAAATAAAAAAATTAATACACACGTTTATTGATCCTCCGAAAATCAGTTCGACTTTAAACAAATTATTATGTACTTTTGTATGTTTCTTTACAACGGTGCGCGGAAAACACCCCCAATTGGGGACCGGTGTTGTGGACGTTGAATAAATGTGAGAAAAACAAAACAGGTTCTTAATTTGTATGAGTGTTGTGATGATTGGTATTGTATTAAGCATATAGAAAATTACAAAACCGTGGCATGGTAAACGTTGATTATCAATTTTTCCTATTTTTTTTACCGTTTTAAGAGTTTTGTGAGAAAGAAAAAAGTATTTCAACTAAATTCTGCTACCAACGTTGAAAAACAGTCTACTGAAGGTGTACGCCAAATCTGAGCTCAACCTTTCTAATCATTTTACAAGTGTTATTAAACAGACGTATTCAGGTCTGTAGAATAATGCCATGAAATGATTTAAAAAAAAGATTTTTTCCAATCTCTCAACAACAATACTGCCTCAAATAATGATTCATGCTGTACCAATATTTTTTTAAATAAAAAACAACTCAGGCTTGGCGAGACTATGTATTATTTGTATGTAAAATCCCGATACTCTCATCATCTTATGCTTGCTCCACATTGTTTTTTGCCTACTCTAATCCTCTTTTCGCGGGTGCAAGGAAAGAAATTCAAACATTGTCTAAATACGGTTTTCACAGATGTTTTCGGAAAGGTCTGCAAAATAATAAAATTAAATATAAAAAGGAAAGAAAAGATTTTTAGCAATTTCCAGACAACAATAGTGCCTTAAAGTTCCTTTGTATGTCCTCGCAGGCTTTTACGATTCCATCCTTTGACTTTCACCCCCACAGTTGGCATTGTGATATTTCTACATCCTTGGAGATCCCTTTAACGCGTTGTCCAAAGCCACTCTCTTCCCCACACATTACTGTATCGCGTTTGCACCAGGCGTACAGGAAAACTGTGGAAAACCTGCGCCGATACAGATCGCTATCTCGTACTGAATTTAAGGCCATCGTCTAGTGTGATGGGTCGAAAAAATCTATTTTTTTAAATTCCGTTTACTGAAAGTATAATTTCTTTCGAATATTTTCGTTTTTGAGCCATTAAAAAATCGATGAATTACTCGTGTTATGGGCCTTTATAGGTTTCGCGGCAATCAGAGTAACCGACTACCTGACTTGCGCGACGCGCACCTTTTTCGCGCGCAATATCCGCCTGTTGTCTATTGAGATTTATTATTATTATTCGGGATAACTGGAAAAACCCGAATGAGTGCCCGAAAATCGCAATCCTCAACTATTAATGAGCTCTTTGAGCAAGGTGTGATGTATGGCCCTGGAATCGCAGACTGAGTGTAAGTTTGAAGCTTCCATCATATTAGTGCATGTACCGTTCTTCAAACTTAAATGCGTTTTTCTCAAAACCATATTTTTCAATTTTTGGGCGCGATATTTCGAAAACTAATCGATCGATTTCCTTCAAATTGAAACTACATGTAGTGTATACTGGTGTCTATTACGTATACTAGAATCAAGTCTATACAAATATATTAACTATTTTGAACATGCATCATAATTCATAATTATTTCGTGAAAAATCTTTATGTTCGGTTACATCGTCCCCGTGCTTTCAAACATTTTTTCTCTCTTTCATTCTACAGGGTTTGTTTACATTCTACCCTGATTTGAATGGTGAATAGAAAAAAAGACGCTTCCAGATACATAAAAAGGGTTTTTATTCGTCAAAAGTACACATGATACCGTTTTTTCACGATGTTTTGAAAATTATATCTTTTCATTATCTCTCTTTCATTCTACAGGTTTGTCTACATTCTACCCTGATTTGAATGGTGAATAGAAAAAAAGACGCTTCCAGATACATAAAAAGGGTTTTTATTGGTCAAAAGTACACATGATACCGTTTTTTTCACGATGTTTTGAAAATGATATCGTCTAAGTGGCGGCCTTGGCGAGCAATACACATATTGAGCCTTTCAAATGAGTTTTCGGTTACTCTTCCCAGCATATCTTGCGGAATCCCAGCGATGATGTCCTCAATCGCCTCCTTCAGAGCTTCAAGGGTTCGAGGTCAAAGTTTGTATACCTTAGCTTTGACGTATCCCCACAGAAAAAGTCACACGGGGTCAAATCGGGGTAGCGTGAGGGCAATGGAACATCCCCCCGCAAAGAGATCAGGCGACCGAGAAAGAGCTCTTGCTAGATTTCGCGTAAACGACGGGCAGTATGGGCCGTGGCTCCATCTGGTTGAAACCAGAAGGCTTCTGTATCGTATTCCTTGCCACTCTTCCATTTTGGGGCGCAGAAGGTTGACCCGAGCCAGATCCGAAAAGCCCTCTGCGTAGCCACCACGCTTTCCCCGTTTTAAAAAAACGTCTCAACAACAAAGCCCCGGTGCTGACCTGACCACGGTATTGTTCCCCCGACCTAACGACGCCTGCCCCGCCCCACTACTCGGTCTTGGGGCCCTTCAGTGATTTTTTGAAACTACAGACTGCCTTCTGTCCCACCCTGTAGTCAGAGTAATAGCGGCGCGCTTACAGATTACACTTTTTTTTCTAATTTTTTGTTTCAGGCCACTGGAAACTGAGATATGCCCAAAACGGCGGCATCCACTTTTTATAGCCATATAAATAAACGTATAACTTTGTTAAGAATTAACATTTTTTCAATCTGTAAAAACGTATGTGGTCTTCATTTCTTGTTTAATAAACCACAAAAAACCCGAAATGTCGGATGTCTGATGGTTTTGGAGAAATAAAATTCAAAGAATGACTCCGTTTCTTTTCACGCTAGACGACGGCCTTAAGTTGCGTTAAGGGGCCAGTTCACTTTGAAAATTCCAAAAAATCGAAAGCAAGCAAGACTTGAAGAAATCGACGATGCTGAGCAATCAGAAGGAATTTCGTACGGTGCAGGAATTGCCGATTGAGTTTAGGTAAGAGTTTTTTTCAGTATAAACTTCAAACACCTTACTCTCGAAACAACCTTTTCAAAATCTAGCTCCATCGCATCTCTAAAACTAATGTATCGATTTTCTTGAAATTTGAACCACATATTGTAAACATGATTCGCAACAAGATGACCCTCGATAGTTTTGAAATTTTGACTTTTACTCTTTTTTTTTGCGAAAAACTGCGAAGAACCGCGTTTTTGAAAAACTTTTTTCGTTTTTCATCTGCCATTTTTTTATTTTTTGATAAAACTTTATCTCCGAGGGTCATTTTGTAGCTGGTGTCATACTGAATCTAATGGACTTTGATTTTTTTCTTTCAGACAAGCCGTTGCCGAGTTGTGCTGGAGGTACCTAGCCCACCTATTTTTGAGGCGTTACGTTAAATTATAGTTTTTGTACTTAAAAATGAATAAAAATGAATTAAACATTTTTTAAATGGATTTCAAGGCTTTATTTATCAAGCCCAACAACTTTTATATTCATATCTTTTATAAAATCCTCCAAAAAAATCGCGAAAATAGCCTTTTTTCGTGGCTCCAAAGTGGACTGGCCCCTTAATTATCGGAAACTTGGAACAACTGCCTGCCCGCTCCGTAGTCGACGCGCTAGAGGATGGGCGGCGAAGCGTTTACCCATCAAAGTATACCCGTCGACGCTTCTTGATATGGGAAATTCCGCAACTGCGTGTTGTTGGTGAAGATCTGATTACATTATGTTTTTGTTCAAAGATAAGCTATGGCGTTAATGGAGCTGGGCCCTTATAAATAGATTTTATAAATTTATCGAATTTATCAATAAACGAGAAGTTTTCTGATCAAATATTCCTTACAGAAAATTGAAAACTGATGGTTGTACGGAATCTTCAACGGCAACATCTCGTTGCCGTGTTAATTTCTCATTGTCATGGCTTTCATAGCAATAATTATTCTATTACCTAAGACTGGACAAAGGATAATTGATGTCGTTTGTCACTCGTGGCAGGTCGCAACAGCTATTACGTTTTCATATTTCGAGCAAGTTTGCCAAAAACATTTACCCTGCTTTTAGTGAGTCAAGATAAAGAATCGTTCCAAAATGTCAAGCTTCAATTACGGACGTTGATACTTCGATTACTCGTAAATAGCTCGTCGTCAAAACGCGTCAATTTATTCATTTTTCTGAATAACTTTTATTTCTATACCGATACTACAAATACTACTATGTGTTTGCGTGTACAGTTCCCCACTTCAATTGCATCCTCCAAATAAATCGTAAAAATGAAGTCGGACAAAAAATCGTCCCTGCAAAAGATTTACGGTTCCGAGGGAGATATAAAATCTAAACACTGATAAAAAAACGATCTACGGACCTATGAGATTTCGCAGTCGTATTTATCATTTTCACCGGGACCATACAATTTTTGGGAAAATAGTCGGTTTCAAATAAAGCCAACGAAAAAAGATGACCCTTCTAATTTGAAAAACAAAGTTATCGAACTTTGACGTTTTGAAAATTTAATAAGTTCCCATGCTTGTGGCTGATGGGCCGAAGCAGATGTCATACTAGTATAAATATTCCATTTTTACATCGCAATCATCTAGAAAAAGACGTTGCTCCAATATTTTCGATGTCTAGTAAACAATAGTAATGTACAAGACTTTTTTTCCATGCACCTGTGCACTTGACAGAAAGTTTAATGATTTGATTGTCTCGTTGATAGAGGCGTTTGTTGCATCCATCGGCAAATTCAGTTGTGCAGAATTATTTATTGCCGGATAGGAATATTCTTTGAAATCAAAACTGTACGGTTCGTTTTAAAAAAGTGAAGATTATAGCATGATCTCGTAAGCGGGACGATAAAAAAACATGTGAATCGTAAATCTTTCATCGGAAATGTTCTTTGATCCGGGCTTATTTTCACAATTTATTTGGGATGTGCAATTAGATACCCTGAACGTATTTCATACTTACACGATATATAACAGGAAATTCATTCGTCGTGGCGTAACCAAGTCCAGTACGACGACGATTATCTCCATTTTTCCGACAGAAACGATCTCGTTACGTAATGAATAAAATCGATCGAGGCACGAAATCAGTGTACTCGTATCCCAGTTGTTATTGCGTAAAATTTATTATAAATTATCGTCGAATGCGGTATTATCGCGCAATACCTTACAATAAACTTTTACGCCCCATGTTGTACAAATTCGCGTGGTCTTCATATGATGTGGAATTACTGGAATAGAGAAGAGAGAAAAAAAATTTCGAGTGTTTCCAAATTTTTCACGCGCCTCACGAGAGGCCGATTGAAATTTTGTTTCAAACCAAAATGAGTGAGCATGACGAGTGTGCGTGATGATCGCCGACACCGGATGATGCGAATAGACGATAAACTCAGTACGAAAAGGTAATACAATGCTCCAAACTACCAAATAATGCAACATCGAGAATAATAATAATAATTTTATGGACATTGCTCGAGCAATAACGATTCTCGCGAGTCCATGCATGCGAACGATGAACGATGAAAAGTGTTTTGCGAAGTAGGATTGTCGAAAAAAAAGCAAACAAAACCCTTCACCTGATGCATTTTTGCCCAAACAAACCCAATTTTCCAGGTGTTTTGATTTTATCGTTAGAAATTACGCGAATGTTTGTAAAAATATATTATCGTACGTGTTTTTTTCTTTTTGTTTTTACGTTGAAGCGAATGAATGATGATGAGATGTCGAAAAAGTGTGAGCAAAGCTTTGCAATTTTTTTCTTTCTTTGTTGTTGTTGCGAGATTTGGTGAATCAGCGATGAAATAGGCCGCGATAGCACGAAGAGAACGAATTCACGAATATTGTATTTGTAGCAAGCCGCAGAAGTATCGAGTGATATTTTGTAATCCCAGAAAGTAAGACAGAGTTGCGCCGACATGCTGATCACGTATAATACATCATAATTATGAGAGACCATCCACCTCCAGAAGTTGGTAGTACAAATAAACATCATTTCGTCTACTTTTTTCCCTAGAATGTGAACATAAGATCGATGAAACTACCGACGCATGCACAAATTAATGATAACGCTGGTTTGAGGTAGTTCGGGCAGCTTAACCGAAACATGCAGTGCGAAACGAAAATTTATATTCTTTTTTTTGTTCTTGCTCGCCAACCAAGATTTTTAATAATCGTCACTAAAGTTTACCGACAGATAAAATTCCAATATGATTGTTTTTTCCCCTGATAGATGAAAAATGTGTTTTTTTTTCAGTGCATTTTTTAATAAACGCAACCAACTTCGAAATTTAATAGTGCCACATGAAAATGTATCAACAATAATTGGCTTCGTATGTTGAAAACAATTGGTAATCAATTATAATGGTATCAATTGGTAAATCAATTATAATGGCTATAAGAAATTTTGGTACTTTTTCAAGCGAGCTGCTTAGTCGCAACTACCTCAAACCAAAAAGAAACGCGACAAAAACCAATTGAGAACGGTAAATAGGACTTGAGAAAACCTATTTACTATATATATATATGTATATGTATATACACATATACGTACACCCATGCCAATGTATAATTTTGATATAAACTATTCCGAAAGATTTTCATGCATATAAGCAAGAGATTGCCTCTTTTCTTTTTACAGAAGCACCCAAAGCCGAATGTCAATTTTGCTCCCAACTCGACAACTTAACAGGCTACATCTACTTAGGTCGGTCAAAAAATTGCATTTTCTAAAAATATTCTTATTCGATAGTATCACCTTTTAGCTATATTCCCTGAAAATTTCATTCAAGTATTTTCAAAATTGAATGAGCTACAGCTTCTAACACGCGTTTTTTTTCGCGAATTACTGTTTTTAAAGTCGGTGGACATGATATCTCGAGAACCACTCGGTATATATTTAATGGTTTTTTGGATTGTTTACAAATGTACAGGAGATGCGATGAGAAGCATTTAAAGGCCATTGACAATCTCACTTTTCTAAAATCGAGCTTATTTTTTACATAGTTACGTAAAAATGACGACTTTGTTCATAGATTTCGCATGCTCGAGGTTGCATTCGTTACAACATAAAAAAAATATTAAGAAAATCAACGATCGTCAATGACTCGTATTTATTGTTAAATTGAATAACTCGTTTGGTTTTTAAATTCCAAATGGTCTGTTGAAGGGATCAGTTGAAAATTTTCAAAAAATCGTTCTTTTCGTCGCATTATCCGATAGTATAGACGGTTATAAACATGGACCTGGCACCGCTGATTGATCGTAAGCAGACAAATTGTATGAAAATTTCGCTCTCGAAATTTTAAACGCGTTTTTCTCGAAATGTCGCTTTTCAAAACGGTGTACGTTCTCAAAGGAAGAGTTTTCTAGCTATACGTCTCAAATTTTAAGACAACATTTTTCACGCCATTCTTTATCCGGTCATGGAAGCTTTTTTTTGCTGTCGTAATTTTCATTTTTTTTTAATCGAAAGATTGTCGAAAAAATTGGCTAAATTTGATACATTTTTTTCTCAAACCGCCGCCATTTTGTCAATTTTTATTTATTTTTTAATCCTCTATAGCAAGATAGCGGCTTTCATACTGATCAATTATCTTTTTATAATTTGTGTTTCATATAATATTTACGGCTACAACCGTGTACACCGTGGGGACTCCTTTTTTCGCAGAGATTTTCAAACGGGAAAAAAATGTAAAAAAGAAATAAAAATAAACGTTTGAAAATGTATTTTCTTTTCTTCACGAGTGCTTTGATTCGACATAAAAAATCAGACTGATTAGCGTATTTTAACCATCAAAAAAAAAATTCCCGATAATCAGTTACTTTTCAACTCGTCACACTGTGATGATCCCTTAAGCTGAAGAGAGTACACCGCCAAACGTCGCGAAAAAATTTTCATGATCTGTTCCATTTCAATTCAAATTTCATTCAATTTCAAATCTCATGATGTTTTTGTTGTATTACTCTATTTTTTGGTGATTTTTTTTTAAGGATAATAATATATGTACCTTTGTGTTAAAAAAAATGTGTTTTTTTTTGTCACCAACCGTTTCCCAGAAATAAATTCAGAATTTGCCCATGTTTTGAGCCTCTAGGTAGATGTAGCCCCTTAACCGATACTAATCGAGTGATCGATCAAAGAGTTTTTACCTTCTTGGACGCTGCTCCGACCTTGCTCTTCTTGGTACCCCTGACCTTCTTCATCCTATTCTTACGTTCCTTTCTCTGTTTACGCGTCTGTTTTTGTTTCTCATAAAGGCCGTGCCTGGCTAGCCTGTGCTTAGGCTCAAACTTCTTAGCGAAATCCAGAGTCTCGTAGATCAGGGCAAAGCCGGTGGATTTACCGCCGCCAAAATTTGTCTGAAATCCAAAGACGAAGACTACGTCCGGCGTAACTTTGTACATCTTGGCGAGTTTCTCTCGGATCTCCGTCTTGCGTACCGACGGCTGACCAGGATGCAGCACATCGACAACCTACGATATAGATAGAAAAATAAGAGTTGCTCGACTCGTATTGCCAAAGCCTGTGACATAAACAAACTCTCATAATTTGTCAGGGATATGGATTTGAAAAATGGAAAAATTTGAATACAGTTGTGGATCACGTTCAGGGTATGTGTACCTTCGGGTTCAATAATGCGAGCGATAAAAATAGTTTGCCGTGTGAACTGTCAACACTCACCATTTGCTTGCGGCATAATAGCCTGTTCGTCATGAACTTTCGCGTTCTGATTGTAGCGGTTCCTTCGGTCTGAAACATGAAAAGCCGAATGCTATCATTTCGAGGTTATGTTTATCGCCGATCGACGCAATCGTTACGCGAATGATCGGTGACACTTGAACGGGATAAATCATTCTTCCGTTATCTTCGTAAGATCCGATACGTCACAATAAACGATTAAAATGATTCCATGTACATTCGAATTTCACGTAGAGAGCCGTGTTTATCCATGCTCACTGCATCCGAATGGGTACACAGAACAAAACATGACATTTCGACAAATATATCGCTCACTGGTCGTAAACGTTTTCCATATCCGGAAAGTTCGATTATCCGGCATTCATTTCACAAGAACAAACGTTCGTTTAAATCGACGATTCGTATGAATTTATCGGATTCGAAATACGTACCATCTTGCCCGATAATCGTGCCACTCGGAAAAGACTTTACCGGAAACGGGGGGCGCAGCGCCGTGACACTCGTTCGGAGACTGAACTAAAAAGTTTCCAGTGTTGCCGAACTCCCCGCTCGTCGTTCGAATAATGGCGGCATATCCGGAAATCAGCTGTTATAGGTCGAAAAAGCATCGTCGTGGGGAGCGCGCGTTCGGGCTATTTCCGTCTCACTTCGGCGTGACGCCAAGCGACACGCGGGACGGAGAGGGAGAACGATCGTACTCTCTCGAATAAGGTTGCGCTTACTCGCGATTCTCGCGCCGAGCATCAAATCGTCAAACTCGTAAACTCGACGCGTCCAATATTATCATTCGTTTTTCAATTGCGAGACGAAATAAATTCGAGTAAAATCATTTTCCTGAATTAATACTCGTCTACTGGGATGAAAATTCGGACGCGGTCATGGTCTCTTTGACGAGTGTCAAGAAATCGCCGTTTCTATTCCCTGAAATGCAAGGTTCCATTGTATTTTTGTAATCGAGGAAACTGCCGACTTACACCCCCTCCCGTAACAGTGGAATCGTCCGTCCCGGCGCTGTTGTCACGTCATCGATCCATCTTTCTGGAAAGAAACTAAATTCCGTCGCGTGGGTGGCGATTGGCTCTCGAAGCGTGGGAGGAGAGACATCGCCGCGGCTATTGGTGAATCCATTGCGTATGAAAGAGTGGGGATGAAGAATCGCGGGAGGGGCGACATCGGACGGAAATCTCGGGAGACTGACGGCGCGTAGCTCTTCGTAACTAGAAACGTTTTTGCATTGCTGTCGAAAATGGCGTCGGGCGCGGAGCTGCCAGAATATTCGTCTCCAGCGAAACGTCGCAAGGTCGAGCTCGAGGAATACGAGACGGCCGCGGGTTGCGAACTCGATTTTCGTGATTGCAAAGAGTCTCGCGAGACCTCCCAGGAAGATCTTGAAGGTATTTAATCCAAAATATGTCAAATTTTGTCGTAAAATTTTCTCCATTCCAAGATGGCGTCGGTGCCCTAACGATGACGCCCATTACAAGCGCGATGCGTAGTTTGCGACCTCTGACGCTCGTCGAAGGGGCTTCTCGCCGCCATTGACGATTCTTGGGCGCGTCTCGAACATTTCGATGCATTTTTTTTTCTTCACGCCAAAGTGCTCGTTTCGCGTACCGCGTTCATACACCGAAGTCATTCGATATTTTGTGGCGAAAATTTTCGCGATATCAAATTTTCGCGATGGGAAAAACGGGAAAAACGATTTTGTCGCGGCGATATTTAACGCGGGAATACGGGAGCCAGTGACAGCGACTGTTAGACAGGGACGAGAGAGAGAGCGAGTGAGACGCAACGACAGAGCGTTGCGGCTCTTTCGTGATCACAGATGGCACGAGTTTCACAAACAATAACAGCGAGTCCGTATTTTTGACGTTTGGCGGCTTGATGTAACACGCGCGTATTATCACGACTCTATCGTCATCAACCGCGTCTGTCTTTTGACACGTTGCTCCGAAAACATGAAATAATACACATGGAGCCAATAAAAAAATCTACATTTACCGCGTTGCTCAATTATCGGAAAAAGGTGTTTTCTTTTTTTTTCGCCAACGAATTTGCGAAATCTAAATGCCCTTTGACAAATGAGGAAATTCAACTTTTGTGGTGAAGTTCAAAAGAATCAGTTATGGCATCCGGTATGAAGCATTTACTTAAAAATATTAATAAGAAAAATTGGATCTTAAATATACAAAATAATGGAAGTTTGCACGTTTTTTTTTTGACAATTCGGAATAATTCAAATAGTATCTTATTTCGATTTACAATTTCGATTTGTTGCTCAACTCTACTATTTGATTATGCCGACGGGTAACAAAAAAAAGAGGCTGCTTTTGCTGATGTCTCTGTCACTACGAGTTTTTGAAGTTCCTAATTCCAGCCAGGAAAGATGTCAAGGTCGGCCTTCAATTTGGTGTACTTTTTATTTCAGAAACACTCGGCGGCGACAGCGGTTTTACCGAAATAAGCGACGGCATTAAGTCCGTCTCTACCACGCCGGATCTCAATCATCTTAACTCGACGTCCTCGCGCACAGACTCTACGAGCGACGACACTGGTTGCCCGTGAGTTTGAAATGAGAACACACAAAAAACTAGCAAAGAAATGCACTCGATCTTTAAAAGTTGTAACGGCGTAGTCAAAGTAAAACTTGTCAAGAGAGAAAGAGGCTGCGTCTAACTGGGAAGTAAGTTTTGCGCGACAAGGCGAAAAAGTACAAATTGTAACTTGCACAACGCGCGCTCCCAATGTTCATCCATCTCGACTTTCTCATTGCATTAGATTTATGAATTCGCAATTGTTGCATGTATTTGTTAACGATATTTTTTTTTTTCAACAGCAATGCCACTAGTAACGAATTTAATCCGAGAATATATTATATTGTACAATTTTGTTCTGATGGAGAGAAACTCGAAATCCGATTATTTCAATCCCTTTATTATCGATGATAAATCTTGCAAGTTGAATTCGGGGGTTACGTGGGTTTCGAAGCCAAAAAAAGCATATTCTTTATATTAAAAAAAATATATACTATATAAATTATTTTATTGAAAATGTTAAGCACATGAAAGAGTATTTTTTATTATCTTGAAATGTATTCCACATTTCAAGAACATTTTTTTCAAAATTCATAAAAAAATTTGGAAATTCAGCCGGTGAGACCTGGTTTCTGGAGACACCTAAAAAAAAAGTGTCCTCGTGGTGGTCAGGATAACTCATGATAGCTTTATCCGAAACTAAAAAACCAAATTTGAATTTTTGGCAGAGTTGTATTCAAAATAGTTCAATTTTTGGTACAATTTACACTACGTATAGCCATGTAAAATTAGTTGTAATCGAAAAAAAAAAATCGTCGTTCAATCATTAGTCAATGCTATTTTGAAGAACTGTGCAAAATTCCAATAAGATCGATGCATTAGTTTTGAGAAAGCGTGTCCACCGACTTAAAAAATAGTGTTTTGAGAAAAATGCGATTACCTGCGTCGCTGCCGGCCGGTCTTTCCCAACGGGAGGAATTCCCAAAGGCTCTGTCTCCTAGACTTTTACTCCGATTAACTTAAAACTTTGGGAGAATATTCTAGACATATTGCACTATTAGATACTAAAATTAAAAAAAAACCGATTTTTTCAAATTTTCAAACCCACGTAACCCCTTCACTAAGAATGTTCTTCCGTTGATTGTAGATTTTCTATATTCAACAGTGTTTCTCGTTTTTGTTTAATCGTCGAGGCTCATTTGAATTTCAAAGAAGTAGCCCATCAGCGCTCATTACTTTTTTTTTATTATTATTAAAGTTTTTATTATCAACGCTCATTACCAATATAGTATAAGTGTATAACAAAATGTCAAACGGCAGTTCTAACAATGTAGCAATAACTAGTGGCGATAGCCATGACTGCAATGATAATTAGAGGTGAAGAATTGAATGTTAGTTTGTAAATAATTGGTGATGTTTTCAGGCTCGATACAGCCGATGAAAAAGACGAAGTATCATCGACCGTTTCGAATTTGTCCGACTTGTCAGGGCTCTCGGATCTCTCCGGAGGCTCGAGCCATCTTTGGAGAAACGCCTCGTCCTGGGTCCAGAAACAAATGCTGACCGGCACCAATCCCCGCGATCTTCTGCAACATCTCCTCATGGATCCGTCGCAGATTCCTGATCAGGTTGACGACATCACGTTATGGAAGGTTCGTACATGTCTCTTGTATATTTTTTACGCTAAAAAAGCGTAATTTTTTACGCTAAAATGCAATGTTTTTACCTACCCGGATAGATGTAGACCGTTGAAAATCGTACAAAATGTACAGACACAAAGTTGACCACACTGCAAAAAGGAAACAAATATTTTAATATAATTCAACGAATACGTGAAGTAATTCGTAAACATTTATTGCACAGCTCGTCCTGAACATAATGTCGGAGCCGCCTCGCCGTCAGA
This sequence comes from Ophion ellenae, assembly GCA_963210295.1. Taxonomy (NCBI): domain Eukaryota; kingdom Metazoa; phylum Arthropoda; class Insecta; order Hymenoptera; family Ichneumonidae; genus Ophion; species Ophion ellenae. The sequence goes on from OY723385.1 coordinate 35,803,241, forward strand.
AACTCCGACACATAAACACTCTCACGGACGTTGTGAGGCTGATAAAGAACAGCAAAAAAATCATCGTTCTTACCGGCGCTGGTGTGAGCGTTAGTTGCGGAATACCAGATTTCCGCAGTCGAGACGGCATTTACTCAAGACTTGCTCAAGATTTTCCCGATCTACCTGATCCACAGGTAACCCACACGAGTCACTCGTTATTTTTACACCTCGTTTTTTTTCGCGCCTACAACGAAGACCTTTAATACTCTGATGAAACGTTCATTTTTGCAGGCGATGTTCGACATTAATTACTTCGGACAAGATCCGCGCCCGTTCTTCAAATTCGCGCGTGAAATTTACCCGGGTCAATTCAAACCCAGCCCGTGTCACAGGTTTATAAAAATGCTGGAGAAGCACAAAAAACTGTTGAGAAATTATTCGCAGAATATCGACACCCTCGAACAAGTTGCCGGCATTGAAAATGTGATCGAGTGTCACGGTTCGTTCGCCACTGCGTCCTGTACGAAATGCAAATATCAGGTCCGTGCCGAGGACATACGGGAGGACATATTCGCTCAGAGAATTCCAATTTGTCCCAAATGCAGAGCGAACGCATTGCCTTCGTTGGCTGACCTGAGTCCCAACGAAAACTTCAGAGGTACGTGATTCGCAAGTGTGCCTTGAGGACATTACACTATAGTTATATCCGAAATAAGTCGGCAGGACAACAACTCTATTATCGGACATCGCTGTCATCAAATATTTGGCGACCGGAAATTGGGTTTTTGTATGTCGTCTGGGAATTTCTCCACAAAAACACGCAATTTTAATATTTTTTTTTCTCTGTAATTGGATTGATAACCGACTCTGAAATTTTACAGAGACGTTTATTGGTATTTTTAGTGAAGGTTAAAAAAAATTATGAAAATCATATAGATTGAAGCCCGGCGATATGATTACCTTAAATATGTGTATTTCACAATCTTTCGTATCCGAAACTTTTCTATTCTAAAATATCGGGTTTATTCAAAATCTCATGTCACATCCGAAACATCTGTATTCCGACAATATCATCTCACAATATCTCTCGTCCGAAACATCTCTATTTCAAGAGCCTCTGCGTTGCACTTGTTTTATTCATGGCCAATATAGCAAATGCAATATAACGAATGGAATAGAGATGTTTCGGGAGAGAGATATTGTGAGATGAAATTGTTGGAATACAGATGTTTTGGATGCCACGGGGGATTTTTAAGAATACAGACATTTAAGAACAGGAAGGTTTCAAGTACGAAAGATTGCCGAATGGGGATATCTAACAGCAGTGACATTTGAGAACTGAAACATTGTGGCATTGTGATCTTTACGAATAGAGATGTTTCGACTGAAAAATTATTCAGACATGAGATATTTTGGAATAGAGATGTTTCTGATTAAACCTGCTCCAGAATAGAGATATTTAAGCAGAGAGATGTATGAGAAAAGAGAAATAAAAAAATAGAGTTGTTGTCCTGCCAATATGTAATTTGGCGACTTGTTAGAAAACTTCTCGTATGATCTACTATAAAGTAGATCGTTTTATTATCGTTTGTATACACATCTCGGTAAAAATATTTCAACTCTTACTCCCTCAAGAAGTAATATTAGGTATAAAAAAAGTCACGCCAAACTCTCCTACCCAAATCTGAGTGATATGCGCTCGATATTTGTTTTTCTACCCTTTTTTATTTATATGAAAAGTTCACTTTACGATAAACTCAAATAAATGGACTATTCAATGTTTGTTGGGTCTGGTTGACGATTCTTAAAACTAACTATTACAACTCTACATATCTGGACAAACTATTTTTACGCAGTTCAAAAATCTTGATATAATTATTTTTGCATAACTTAGAGCTATGTGCAAAATGATTGCGTTCCTTCCAATATAAATACGCATCTTTCACATAGCGGTAATTTGTGCAAAAACATGACGATCATGGCAATAGAGATTTTTTTTTAATCTTAAAGTTGTAACGATCAGCTTTAAATATATCCAACCGGATTTGACAACTGCTAATTAGTTAGTGAGATATTCAAGTTTTAACGTAAACTGCGAATTTTCCGTGTAAATAAAATAGGAAAAAATAATCTCGCGCTAATACTTGAGGTATTCCTTTCACGAAGCCGAATATTCAACAATTAACTGACTTTCGTCTACGACGAACTAAAAATACATCCAAGTATAGTCGTCAAATTTCGACCCTGAAAATTCGACTAAGAATCGTCCAAGTTATACGGCACTTTATGAAGATGACACGCTGGCCACATTTATATCTAATAATTTATACACTGAATAACTCTATATGTCTGACATACACTGCTGTACGCGTGTAAAAATTTTAAAGATTCCGTAACGACAAAAAAAACCAGGGGTTAACCGAATGTTTGAAGAAAATAATAATAAAACTTGGAAAAATGTGACGAGCAGAAGAATTTTCGTAGCCGCGACTTATCAGATAAAATGTAAAAACCTCTAAATCTATGGCGTCGAAACTTGCATCGGTGGAATGCAACGAAAGTTCTGTTAGCTTTTTTTAAATTTCTATATTTTAATTACCATCTATAGGTTTTGTTGTAGTTAAAAATCGTGAATCCCTTATGAGGTGAAGGAAAAACCTTTTCAGTGATTTTCGTTCCCCAAATCGGCGAAAAAAACGTGAGCAACGCAAGAAAAATTAACTTTCGCTGCATTCCAACGATGCAAACTTCAACATCGTCTGAGTGTACTGAATTAGCGCGAAATTTTGTATTCCAGTTTATCGTTGGGTACAATAATTGATGGTAACTTATTTTTCATTAAGTGCCACTGTACTTTGCGTATGATTCAGAAGGGGCATGCTTATGCGCCCACAAGATACGGTCCTCCGCGAAAGGAATACCTTAAATTGACGTTCACGAGCTCGAATTTGGCATGAATTTTTTTTAAATAGAATTGTTCGGAAGGGTGAGAGTATCCACTTTTGTTCGGCACATTTTGAAACATACGCGTAAAATTTAGAGTAATTCGTACCGATGTTTAGGGGGTCACTGTAGTGAACCACCTCACGCACAACCGAATATCAGACTCATACGAAGCAATGTATTTCATTTATAGAATTTTCTTGTTTTCATAGATTTAGTTTCTCAAGGGATAATGAAACCGGATATCGTATTCTTCGGTGAAGGCTTGCCGGATGCTTTTCACGACGCTATGGCACAGGACAAGGACGTTTGCGATTTACTCATCGTAATTGGCTCGTCGCTTAAAGTTCGCCCGGTCGCACTTATACCTTCCTCGATACCGTCTTACGTTCCGCAGATTCTCATAAATCGAGAATCATTGCCACATCTCAAATTCGATGTCGAACTACTGGGCGATGGTGACGTCATAATCAATCAACTGTGTCACCTGTAAGTATTGAATCGAGCGCTTATTTCGGAGAATATTCTTGCCTGCTCATGGACGAAGTGATGTAGTTACATTTTTACATCTAAGCTCCGAAATAGGAAATACTGATATAGATATATAGGTTTATTATTGCTCTAGGACCAACGTCCTCTGGCCCACAATCCTCATATTGAAATAGTAAAAAGAAGGCTCAATACAACGAACATTATGACTATACAAATAAAGAGATTTGAAACAAAAAACGCAAATTAAAAACAAGCCGTAGGTTACGTACACAAATACAAATTAAAATAAAATCGCAAAGAAAGAAAAATGCATAAATCTCCAAAAGCCTATCTCCTTAAGGCGTTACCCCCACTTGTAGCGCAAAAAAAGGCCTTCTTCATGATTTTTTTTAAAGAAAACTACGAAACTTTTTTAATCGATCAATATACCATCTTAAAGAACACATCTTGAAGAACTTTCAGTAATTTTTTTATTGAAAAATATTACATTGTTTAGTGGCAAATGGCCGTCAATGAAATAATGTTTTTATTTACACGGTTTGCGGTGACCAACATTACGGCGAAGTGGATCATCTGAAAAAAAATGCGGATGGATTTAGTCAAATATAAGTATAAACTAGTCTTTAATCGAAGGATTTAAAAAAATATTCATTTTTCACAAAATGGCGGACAGTCAAAGTTAATGATTCGATTTTAACGAAAAAAACGGCCGTTTTTTGGCTATAAAATGGGCATTTTTTTCGAAAAAAAAATCGAACGATTAAAGACTACAATTTCAGGTATTAAATAAGCCTGCAAAATTTCAAGAAGATCGGTTCATTAGTGTTCGAGTAATCTTTGTCACCGACTTCAGAAATGCCATTTTGAGAGAAACGCGTTTAAAGTTTCTCTTTCAACGCTCTTTCAACGCGGATTCTTCTCTTTCAACGCTTATATCTCAGTAAATTTTGTTCGGATCGACTTGAAATTTTCAGGACATATTCTCAGATACTTATACTTAAAAAAAATGCAATAAAAAAATCGATTTTTTCAAGATCGCAAGTGGGGGTAACCCCTTAAATATACAATTATATTTGAGGAGATAGGCTACTGTGACGACCCGAAAATCTGGGTTATTAAAAAAAAACTTTAATCTTTTTTAATTGTCCAAACGATTTTTCGTTTTTCATTTGTATGTACAGTAACAAAGTTGTGCACCAACTGTCATGAAAAATATTAATAATTAAAGATGTTGTAAACAATCTCGTTAAGGACCTTTCGACTTGAGGAGCGCAACGGTGTACTTCATTTTGGCCACCCGGTCGATCTGAAAAAAAAAAAACGATTTTTTGCCCTGAAAATAGATAATATTGGCAAATACCTGATTGACCTTTTTTGGTATCTTGTTTTAACGATCAAAGAGAATTTTTTAAATTTTTTCGATTTTTCGTGGCAAAATGACATTATTGTTCATAGCTAGTGAAAAAAAATATATCAACGAAAAAAACGTCCGTCAAGACTAAACTACTATTACACTGAGTGAGTACCAAATTTCGAGTCAATCCGTTCATTAGATGTCGAGAAATCGTGTACACCGTTTTGAGAAACATAATTTCGAGTAAAACTCCCTTCAAGTTTTATCTTTATCTAGATTTCCGCCTGCGGCTTTGCTCGCGCAGACTTATGTCGGATGCTCTTTAATGAAATGTGCTCCTGAAATGTATCATTACGGAACACGTAGAATTGTGTTGAAGAGCAAGTTGTGTTGAAGTTTCAAGTAAATCTGACCAGATATCTATTTTATCATGTAAACTTTGCTACCCCCCTTTCCCCTTAAGGATTGCATTTCAAAAAACGCTGAAATTGCATTTATTGTGTCTAGGAGCAGTTATACAAAGTTTCAAGTAAATTTGACCCGTTTTTTTTGTACAAACTTTGACACCCCCTTTCGTTTAAGGGTTGAATTTCGAAAAACGCTAAAATACGTCTTTTATCAATTGTGTTGAAGGGCATTAATACTAAGTTTCAAGTAAATCTTCGGACAAGATATTTTCACTTTCCATACAAATTTTACCATCCTTTTTCTCCCGTTAGGGGTTGAATCTCTAAAAAAAACGATGAAATACGTGTTTTATTAATTGTAGCGAGAAGCTGGAATGCCAAATTTCGAGTAAATCCGACCAGATTGAAAAAAAGTTCTATACAAATTTTGCCACCCATTTTCTCCCCTTAAGGGTTGAATTCCGAAAAATCTCGTCTCAAATGGTGCTTACATAATAAAATCAACGTGCCTTCCAAATGTCACGTTTCTACTTTCAAAGGTTTAAGCTGAGCGATGATGCGTCAGTCAGTCAGTCAGTCAGGACTTTGCCTTTTATATATATAGATTTCCCATACAAACTTTGCCACCTCCTTTACCCCCTCAAGGGTCGAATTTTGAAAAACGCCTGAATACATGTTTCATTAATTGTGTAAAAGGGCATTGATACCAACTTTCAAGTAAACTCGACCACAAAAGTATTATTTCCCATACAATCTTTGCCACCTCCTCAAGGATTGAATTTCGAGAAATCGCTTCTTCAACGATGCCTCCAATATAAAATCAACACCCTCTCCAAATTTCACGTTTCCACCTTTAGCGGTTTAGGCTGGGCGATGAGTGAGTCAGTCAGTCAGTCGGTCAAGACTCTGCCTCATATATATATTTATGAGGCAAAGTCTTGACTGTCTGACAGACTGACTCACTGAAAATGAAAAAAAAAAAAAATCTCTTAAAAAAATTGAAGAGGAAAGTCCAACTGGTGCTGGAATCGCAGATGAATGGTTTATCTCTCTCTCTCTCTCTCTCTCTCTCTCTCTCTCTCTCTCTCTCTCTCTACACACACACACACACACACACACACACACACACACACACACACACACACACACACACACACACACACACACACACACACACACACACACACACACACACACACACACACACACACACACACACACACACACACACACACACACACACACACACACACACACACACACACACACACACACACACACACACACACACACACACACACACACACACACACACACACACACACACACACACACACACACACACACACACACACACACACACACACACACACACACACACACACACACACACACACACACACACACACACACACACACACACACACACACACACACACACACACACACACACACACACACACACACACACACACACACACACACACACACACACACACACACACACACACACACACACACACACACACACACACACACACACACACACACACACACACACACACACACACACACACACACACACACACACACACACACACACACACACACACACACACACACACACACACACACACACACACACACACACACACACACACACACACACACACACACACACACACACACACACACACACACACACACACACACACACACACACACACACACACACACACACACACACACACACACACACACACACACACACACACACACACACACACACACACACACACACACACACACACACACTCACACACACACACACACACACACACACACACACACACACACACACACACACACACACACACACACACACACACACACACACACACACACACACACACACACACACACACACACACACACACACACACACACACACACACACACACACACACACACACACACACACACACACACACACACACACACACACACACACACACACACACACACACACACACACACACACACACACACACACACACACACACACACACACACACACACACACACACACACCACACACACACACACACACACACACACACACACACACACACACACACACACACACACACACACACACACACACACACACACACACACACACACACACACACACACACACACACACACACACACACACACACACACACACACACACACACACACACACACACACACACACACACACACACACACACACACACACACACACACACCACACACACACACACACACACACACCACACACACACACACACACACACACACACACACACACACACACACACACACACCACACACACACACACACACACACACACACACACACACACACACACACACACACACACACACACACACACACACACACACACACACACACACACACACACACACACACCACACACACACACACACACACACACACACACACACACACACACACACACACACACACACACACACACACACACACACACACACACACACACACACACACACACACACACACACACACACACACACACACACACACACACACACACACACACACACACACACACACACACACACACACACACACACACACACACACACACACACACACACACACACACACACACACACACACACACACACACACACACACACACACACACACACACACACACACACACACACACACACACACACACACACACACACACACACACACACACACACACACACACACACACACACACACACACACACACACACACACACACACACACACACACACACACACACACACACACACACACACACACACACACACACACACACACACACACACACACACACACACACACACACACACACACACACACACACACACACACACACACACACACACACACACACACACACACACACACACACACACACACACACACACACACACACACACACACACACACACACACACACACACACACACACACACACACACACACACACACACACACACACACACACACACACACACACACACACACACACACACACACACACACACACACACACACACACACACACACACACACACACACACACACACACACACACACACACACACACACACACACACACACACACACACACACACACACACACACACACACACACACACACACACACACACACACACACACACACACACACACACACACACACACACACACACACACACACACACACACACACACACACACACACACACACACACACACACACACACACACACACACACACACACACACACACACACACACACACACACACACACACACACACACACACACACACACACACACACACACACACACACACACACACACACACACACACACACACACACACACACACACACACACACACACACACACACACACACACACACACACACACACACACACACACACACACACACACACACACACACACACACACACACACACACACACACACACACACACACACACACACACACACACACACACACACACACACACACACACACACACACACACACACACACACACACACACACACACACACACACACACACACACACACACACACACACACACACACACACACACACACACACACACACACACACACACACACACACACACACACACACACACACACACACACACACACACACACACACACACACACACACACACACACACACACACACACACACACACACACACACACACACACACACACACACACACACACACACACACACACACACACACACACACACACACACACACACACACACACACACACACACACACACATGAGGATGAGGATGAGGATGAGGATGAGGATGAGGAGACTGCCTCATCTATATATATGAGGCAGTCTTGACTGACTGACTGACTGACTCACTGGAAAAAAAAAAAAATTCTTAAAAAAATTGAAGAGGAAGGTCCAACTGGTGCTGGAATCGCAGATGAACGGTTTATCTAAATCTATATCTATATCTATCTATATATATAAACCATTCATCTGCGATTCCAGCACCAGTTGGACCTTCCTCTTCAATTTTTTTAAGAGATTTTTTTTTCTTTCATTTTTCACCACATCCTAACCCCTTGATAAGGCTCTACAGCAAACTTCCAATTTTTTATCGCAATTTTTTTGTCCGCAGTTCGCTTTTGGCGAAGCATTGTTTTCCCAGTTATATTTCTAAAGAGCGGAAACGGGACAGAAGTAGCGTCCTTAAATGTGAATAGCTCGATTGAAGCGTATATTTTCGTGTGTACAGAATGAGCAATGACTTCGAGGAAGTGTGTTGGAGGCCCGATCTTTTGAAGGAAGCGCCACAATTGCTAGCGCCGTCGATATTCCCGACGGACGATCCCTGGGAGCGTTCACAGGATACGGAGACGATTCACGAATTGTCGCAGGACAGCGAGGAAGTTGTAGACCTGAAGCAGCCGCAGCAACACAACACCTCGTCCGAGAGTCAGGACAGCTTGACGATAAACGCAAACACAACGCCGAAACGCCTGGAGAATACGGACATCTGTATATCGCCGTTTCACGCCGGTCACATGGAGAACACCGAGGGAAGTTTCGCCCTGTTGGGCGAGAGTCCGAAGAGGCGACTCGGCGATTCGAGCGCCGAGAGCAGTCCTAAGAGAATACACCTCGGTTGCACGAGAAAGGACGAGATTGTCTGTTGCACGGAAGCGACCGCGACGATTTCTCGCACGTCCGAGGACGATACGAGATACGCCGTGGCTCGTTACAATCGTGTTATATCGGTCGAGTCAACCTCCGAAAACAACGGGCAAATTTTCAATCTCGAGGAGTGTCACGTTGTACCGAGAATAATGGAACATTTGGACGACAATCCCTCGATGAACTCCTCAATCGAAATGTCCACGTCCGCCGCGGATGCGAAAAGCGAAACGGAAATTACCTGCGACGACGATCTACTCGAGCTTGAAAAATTGTCGACCAAAGCCAGGCACGCGTCGATCGATTCGGCAATCGACTCGGGCATTGGCGACAGTTGCAACAGCGTCGATAGCACCGAGGGCACCAATCTCGTCGTCGACAACAATGAGACGAAGATCGAGGAACTCGAGCGACGATGCTGGCAACCGAAGATCAAGGAGAGCCTCGCCGCGCGACTACCCGGTAAGTTTCTTATTTTCGCAATTCGGTTTTTTCTTCTAGGAATGTATGGGAGATGCAATACCAGGTAAAAGTGGCAAAAATTGAAAATTCTTGGATAGACGTTTTAGATGTAAAGTAAACTTAGTCGTAAATGGCCTGACATGCCGCGAAATTCCAGTCAAACGTGTTTTTGAAATTGTTCAACTTTTTATATTCAAAGGACTACCTATAAGCCCGGAAAAAATGGCCAAATTCCGATTGTTTCCCATGGACAATTGCTGGCAAAAAAGAAACGCATTTTTTTAACACTAAGCTACACTTATTGAGGCCCTCTAAGAAAATCACCAGAAATTGTAGAAAAACAACAAAAACATGACCGCCGGAAGATGATGAAACTTTTTTCGCGACGTTTGGCGGTGGACACTCTCCAGCTGAAATCTGAAAACCAAATGGGTTATTCAAGTTAACAATAAATACGAGTCGTTGACGATCGTCGATTTTTAAAATCTGTTTTTTAACACCGTGGTGACGAATTAAATCTCGAGCATTCAAAATCTATGAAAAAAGTCATTTTTACGTAACTTAAAAAATGAAGATCGATTTTCAAAAAGGGAGATTGTCAACGAGCTTCAAATGTTCCTCATCGCATGTCCTCAGGGTTGTTACGCATATGGAAAACAGGGGGAACTGGGAAAACTCAGAGAATTCCTTTCATCCTGGAATAATCAGGGAATTTTGGAAATTCTCGCAACTTTCTCAGAATTCACTTTATGCAAGAATTACGAGAAACGAAACCGACGTGACAAAAAAACTGAGTTTAAAAATCAATATTTTTGTACATTTTGAATATTTATATTATTTTTCATTGTATAAAAAAAAAGTTATGTCAGTGCCAAAAATTGAAAATTAAAAAAACCTGATACCTAATTTACTTTAAAGCTCTGAAAATGTCTGTTTCTAATAAAGAACACGTTCTGTATTTGCTTTTAATGTATTTTCTTACTTTATAATGTTTAAATTATTTTTCGAATTTCAGTTTTTTAAATTTTTTATTCAATTTTGAAACATTTCTATAATTTCATCTTAGAAAAATTATGTTATCCAGTTCAACATAATTTTTCAATAAAAGGATCGCATTGAGAATATCCTTTGTTTTTTCAAGTCGGTTTAAAATGTTGTTTTTTTTCACAAAAATGGTTCATTGCTATTTCTACGTACATAATTTTTCCCGTATAGTTTGTAATGTTTACAAATACTAGTATGGTTGAAAGACTCGTGGTCTTTAAATTAAAAAAAATTATATTTGATGAAAACAAAGTGTCCTTTATTTGACCCTAATCTGGGTCATTTGCAAAACCTGGAATTTTTGCAAAGCCTGTGTGGAAAACGTGGTAAAGTCAGGAAATTTCTAAGTCAATAATGCGTAACAACCCTGGTCCTGTATATTTGCAACCAATCCATTTAGTGGTTCTCGAGATATCATTGCCACCGACTTTGAAAACAGTGTTTCGAGAAAAACGCGTTTAAAGTTGGTTGAAGTATGGTTCAACTCACTTTGACCACTGCCGCCCGGCTCACTGTTAGAAGCTGTAGCTCAATCAATTTTAGGAATATTTCAATGAATCTTTCAGGAAATAAAGCTAAAACATGATACTATGGAGTAAAAATATTTTTTGGCAAATGCCATTTTTTGACCGACCTAGGTACATGTAGCCCGTTAACTTTGTTGCGGCGCAAATAGTACAACGTTCTCAATTTTCGCACCGCCCATCTGCCTACAGCGTTGCCATACAGTTTGCTAATGCGCAATCGAACAAAATAAGCACAATTTTAATACGTTACAATTACGCACTGCAAGTATATAGTGAATAATTGTGGAATTTTCGCAAAAGTCTTCTCCATACGTGAATTACCCACACAAAAATCGGAAATGTTCGGTACCTGGTAATTATTATCCTTTTTCTCATCGGATCACAAGGTCGATCAGTGAAAATGTTCTATTTGTTCTTCCGGACAAACACTCCGCCCTTTCACAGAGGGGCCTATACTTCTTTTCTTTTACATATCAGTTGATTGAGAGAAACACTCGAATCTGTAAAAAAGCTATCGCTCGCGCACTTATGGTGACTCGACGAGACCTTTCCTCTCAATTTTATTTCTCGTTATTCATTGGCTGTAATTCCTTGTAACGGATAAACGATTGTCACAATCTTCCTGTCGCGAAATACGGTACAGCGCATAAGAGTTCTGATACGAAACCGTCACAATTTATCCATGGAAACGATCGCCGTTTGCCATGAATGTTGTCATAATCAATAAACTATGTCGTACGGATTAATAATGTTGGATTAATAAACTATTAGAACTTTCCCGAGAAGCGTATTTTATAAAAATTACCTGCAATTTTACGGAAAATTATGGGCGATCTGACTTCACAAAAATCATCATATCACAATTTTTCAATTTTTTACGAAATACTTATGCCAAATCGAAGTTAATACTCTAGGCTATAAAACAATGCAATGGAAAAATATTAATTCCATAATTTCAAGCTTACGTAGGCCCCTCAGAGTGCAATAGGCGTGCAAGCAACGTAAAATGGCACATAGGATGTCAGGGGACTTTATTTAAGTAATACTTCTCATAAAATAAAATAAAAAGTTACATTTGTCCTCTTTTATGATTAAGATCACTCTTTCCAATTAATTCTCAGATATACCTCCATCATATTTGTACTATTCACCCTTACATTGCCTCTCTGACCGGTATGGATAAGTACCATCACCAGCCTCTCACTGTTCTCACTCTGCTCGAGCAAATGGACAGCCGTTTCATGTTCAGCAAATTGATTATTCACCGACAAAATTTGTGTACAAAAAATAAATTTTCCGAAATCATTCTGACGATGTAAACAATATTTAGAAAAATTAAGTAGTACCTGTTATTTCGTCGGGATGAAAAATGAAGAAATTGCGGTTTGAAGCCCACCCCCGTTGACCAATGTAATTTCTAAGATCGTAGTGAAGTTTATCAAAATGATCTCAATTTTTTATAGACTTCCATAAATTCCCGCAACACTCCTACGAAAAGATGTAAAACGTAGATATTTCGCACTTTACAGAAAATTCCTACTATCAAATATCACCAGGAAAGTACATATTCCCGGGTGCGGAGGTTTACTTCGAGCCCGAAGAGTACGATCGTTGCTCGTTGTCGGCAAATTCGGAGAGTTCGAGCAGCGACAGCGACTCCTCATCGTCATCCTCGGGCGACGAGGAAACATGTGAGTATCGGTTGTTGAAAGCATACGTTTTTTTTCCTCGAACGACTCGTCGATGAACGCTTGCTTATTGAAAAAAAAAATGTCTACAGGTGCTGAAAATGACTTTTCCGAGGGTATCGAGGTGGAAGCCGAGTCCGACGTTGATTCAAAAAAACGTCGCAACAGAGTCGAGTTTTACGAGTATCTGAAGAAATTTCTTTAAGATATTTCTACGTTGCGTGACCCGTTCCGCAGAGCACACACTCGTAAACAAACCAACAACACACACACACACACACACACACACTTACACTGATATGCGAAAATACGACACACAGGCGACTTGCAGTCGCGACTAATTTTCGGGCTTACGTAATCGTGCAATTTGGCGCGAAAGGCAATACTCCCGAGGAGAATATATCTATTTATTTCATTCGTGCGACCAATATCCCGGACACTTCAGAACAAGTCGTCGGACGTAATGTTGCAACCGCAGCTCCGTGAAATTCGATTCAGGGGACGAAAAAAACCTGTGTAAAGCGCGTCAGTTTCAATAGGCGGTGCGCGTCCCACTATTTCGAGAAACATAGGAAAAGGGGGGACGAGAGGGAAAGAAAAATAGAAAAGAGAGATTGATTTATTTTAAGATTAAGCTACGATGGCGCGTTCAATGCTCAATACAGTCTTCCACCAATATTCACGATCATCGGCATTTAAATCGGAAATTCAGTCAAATATCTTTTCGTACAGTTCCCGAGTGAGCTTTTTTTTTGGATCAAGGAAAATTCGCTGTACTCTGTTTCTTTCCCTCTCTCTTTCTCTCGTGCTTTGACACTCGAATTTCATATATTTGAGAACGAAGGAACGAGCTGTGGACTTTCGTGTGCTCATCGTTCGATCGTGTTCGGGCTTTGTCCCATTGATCGTTTAGTTACTCGTATCTGTACATAACAGGTTTTCTTTTCGCTGGCAGGTTTTATTCGACAACCGGTAAGCACGTATTAGATGTTAGGGAGGAAAAGAAAAGGGGAGAGAAAAAAAGCGGTGGTGACATTTTTCATTTCGTCATTAGATAAAATCACGTGTAAATATTGTCGAGTCGCGGCGGAGAAACCATGTCGATCGGTGAACTTTTTCGAGATAATTCGCGACCGACGCGATGGTAACTCGTTCGCGAAAAGGGCCCGCGCGATCGACCGCAAAATCTCGCACTTTCGTCAGATTTCGTTGTCGATTGTTGATCCTGAAAATTGTACGTAAATAAACCTGCAGGAATGGTACGTTTGGTGCGACGCTCGTTATCAGTGACAATGTTCCATCGATGATGACTTCAATGATGTCATCAACGTCATTGACGATCGTAACGTCGATGTTTTAAACCGGGTTACGATCAACTTCACGGAACTTCGTTGTCGATAATACCATTGCTGTTGTCGATGATAACGCCAATAAATGCTTATCAATGACATCGTCACTGATACTTTTTTCCCCATTTTTTCGCTTCATTTTGCATCAGTGACGGTGTCACCAATAGTTATTATCGGAGGCAACGTCTCGTGTTGTCAGTGATAAATTCAATATTAACTGTAATTATCGATGATATAATTACGAGAGCGGGATCATTCGCAAGAATCGTTCTCGCGTGCACTTCGAATACGTTTTTAGTCGAATGAATCATTTTTCGAGGCACCGTTAGAAAAGAGTCGGAAAAAGTAACGCGATAGCTCCTCATCATTTTTCCGAGTATTTTACATCCCGGCTTTTCGTTCGTCGAGTGTCGAGACGAACGAAAGGAACGATGTCTTTTTTTTTCCAAAGCAAGATCAACGAACGTGTTCGATACTCGGAAAGATCGCGTTTTGGAAGCTCGTTGATAGTAACGAGAAACTTTTCATTTATCCTTTTTTTTTTAACACTTCGATAAGGTTTGGAAAAAAAAACTACATTTAAATCTTAACGCGTAACGAAGTGAATATATATTATATACTATTATATATGTATAAAGAAAAGAAAACAAACGGGCGATAAATCGGACAGACGTTGATTTTTCCCCACGTTAAAATGCGATCTCAATTATGTGTATGTTAACCGTAGCGTGCGCCGGAGGAGTCTCGGTACTCACGGGAAGGGTTGAAATTACTTTTTCACATATTGATATAATTGTGAAATAAGGATCGATAGTTGATAATTTTTTTGCTCTTTGTCATTTCATTTTCATTTTTTTTACACACGTATGACTATCATCCTTCCGGAGTTTATGGGTGAAAGTTGTAGTCAGTATCGGGCCATCTCGATAGGTGTTTCCCTCGCGGAAACGCGATAGAATCTTGTAGGCGCTAACGTTACTTCTCTTTTCTCGTCCTTTTTTTTTCTACACAAGCACATAAACACACGTAAACACTGTGGTTAGGTTTGGAAATGGTTTGGCAATGATCAAATGATTCATTAATTTGATTGTTTGTTTTCATTGGAGCACAGGCGAATGTACAAAGCAATGCTGGATAGCTTCGCATTGCGTGTTTATTTTTATATGAAGATGATGATGGCGGTGATGATGTATGGTGTGACGAAATAGTGATAGACGATTCGACAACAAGATAAATCCTGTAATTGTAAAAGCAATTCTTTTCTCTCTCCTTTGCGCTTCTTTGTAACGGAAGGAGAAAAAAATCGCTTCTTTTCTGCTTAGAAATTGTCCCTTGGCGAATAAACGAGGCGTGTGTACGAGCGCTCATCGTGTACGGATAAAAAGGAGAACATTGGGGAAAATAGCGTGACTCGAGTGATCTGACGATCAAACGAATCCCAAGTTGAGAGAGACGCGCCAGAGAGAACACGTATTTATTTTTTTTCATTTTCTCGTCGCGTATTTGTTGAATGGTTGAAATTGTGAGATTACTAGATAATAGACACGATTTATGCGTATAGGATTAGTTAGTAGACTACGCGGAAAAAAAAAGGAGAAACAAACGGTGAAAATATCCCTACCGAGGCATTTTGCGAAAATTTCCGAATAACGAGACACGAAACTTCGAGAATCAAGTCACGTGGAGTACGATGAGTAAATTTCTTTTCGTTTATTTCTTCTTTTTTTTATGTTACTCGACGTTGGGACTTTTGCTTTGTACAAATGCCACTATTTATATACTTGTTGAAACGATGGGAATACGCATTAGAAAATTAGATTTATATCTTTCTCTCTCTCTCTCTCTCTCTCTCTCTCTCTCTCTCTCTCTCTCTTTCTCTATCGAGACTTATTTATTGGGAAAAAAGTGGAGAGAAAGGAAAATAAGCTGAAAAGGAAATTCGCGAATAAAAGTCGAAAAAGTCAAGAACACGTTTTCGATCGAGCATGTTGCAAAGTTCGACGATTCGCGTGACGATTTCTTCTTCAGCTGACCAGGTTTTTTTTTACGCATATGTCTCGTCATTGTACATATTTATTATTTCTATTGTGTAATGAGAATTTGAATTTTGTCACGTTGACGCAGTAAATTCGTTTACCGAAAAGTTTCGCGTCTCTCGACACTTGGGAAAAAAAAGGTTGTGTCCGCGCCTCGTGTCTTTCCCCGCTTTTTGCTCGCCCATCGATCGCGCCAAAGTGACGAAATTCGAATGAAACAACAGGAAAAAAAAAACGAAAAGTTCACGAATCTTTTATAATTTGTTATTTAATGTAATTGAATGTTATAAAAATGTTCTCTTTATTATAAATGTTGTAAGCATTTTGTTTCTTCCGGTATTACTAACGTATAAGCTCTTACGTCGTAAATTAAACACTTTTTTCTACGGTAAAGAAAAACAAATGCAGCAACGATTCATTTATTTCATGATCCTCGGCTCTCGCGTTGAGAAAATATTGTACGCCCTTCGGAGGCGAGTGAACGTCGGAAGCATCACATACAAGAATCAAAGACGATCAAGACATTGATTATCGCTGTTGATATTTCTTGGCCATTTTTTAGAAGAAAAAGAAGATTACTGCAAATTAAGTAACGTTACAGCTCATCCGTTAATTCCAAATCCACAAGTGTTTTTTTAACCTCCGAACGACCCTTTATACCCTTGCAAGTTTTTACGATCAGCCCCTTCACTTTTATCTCGCACTCGCGACGTAAGGTATTCCTTTCACGAACCCGAATATTTAACAATCAACTGATTTTCGTCTATAATCAAGTAAAAAATACATCTCAGTATGCTGGTAATATTTCAAGCCAACTATCCGAACTTTAAACGAAAAATAACGACTCCAAAGATCGTCTAATTTGTACGGCTCTTTATGCAGATGACACGCTATCCACATTTCTATCTAATACATGGCTGTTACGCATATCGTCGTTGATATTGCAATTCGTTCTATGTGATTTTCGGATGACTACGAGAGAGCCAAAAATGTTATTGCAATATCAAAAAGTTGGGGCTTGGGGTCACGTGACGTATTGCATCAGCCGAATGAAGCGTTCTGATTGGTTATTGACGTAGAACATTTTACAAATGCGTTCAGAATGAAAATTTTAAACATGATGGTCACAAATACATAAAACGTTTTGCAATATCAACGACGATATGGGAAATAGGAAAAACTCGGGGAATTTCTTTCCTCCTGGAATAATAAGGGAAAAGTCAGGAAATTTATTTTTTGCAAGAATTACAAAAATAAAACAAAAGTATAAAAATAAATATTTTTGTATAATCCTTCATTATATACGAAAAAGCTTTGTCAGTGCCAAACATTGAAAACTTCAAAAACTAAAAACTAATTTACTCTAAAGCACAATACATTTGCATTCCATTCGTCGATACACAACCACACAATTATAATTTTAGTTAAGTGGTTCATTTTTTTATTTATTGGCACAGACATAAAAATGTCTTCATAATAAAGAACAGGTTCTATATTTGCTTATAATGTATTACTTTTCTTTCACAGGGTTTAAATTATTTTTCGAATTTCAGTTTTTTAATTTTATTTTAATATTCAACATTTCCTTATATTTGATTTTTTTAAATGGTGTTCTTCGGTCCCAATATCTCTGGAGATTTGCAAAATTTGTGTGGAAAACATGGAGAAGTTGGGGAATTTCTGAGTCAATAATGCGTAACAACCATGTAATAATTTATACGTTAAATAATCCCATCGATTCCGTAGCGACAATAAAAACAGGGGGTCACCGAAGGTTTAAAAAAATATTAATGATAAAACTCGGTACAGTGTGACTAGCAGGATTTTCGTAGCGGCGACTTATCAGATAAAATGGAAAAACGTCTCAATGTATGGCGTTGAAGTTTGCATAGTTCGAATGCAACGAAAGTTCTGTTTATTTTTTTTTCTTTCCTTTTAGTACCATCTATAATTTGTGTTGTAGATAAAAATCGTGAATCCCTTATGCGGTGAAGAAAAAAACTGTTTAAGTGGGGACCGGGTTGAAATTTCGAACTTTGCATGCACCGACGGTTTAAAATTCCGAATTTTAATGTTCCGAAATTCAAGATGGGGCCGGGTTGAAATTCCGAACTTTGAATTGTCAGAGCGCTCAAAACTCCGAAAGAATTTTACACGAAAGACCAAAACTCCGAAAATCTTAACACCGTCAATATAATTCGGCTATGGAAGTTTTGAAAATTTCAAAATTTTCAATAAATCGACGAATTTTTTAAAGAATTTTTTTTCATTAAGAAGCGATTTTCCGTCAGTTTTGAAATGTGTCCAGACAACGTTATACGTTCTACATCATTTACAGTCAACTCTGTAGACTTTCGCTGGCATGACCTTGACATGAGGACCGGGTTGAAAATCCGAACTTTAAATGCGCCGACGGTTTAAAATTCCTAATTTTAATGTTCCGAAATGACAAGGTTCGTCAAGATTATGCCAGCGAAAGTGTACAGAGTTGACTGTAAATGATGTAGAACGTATAAGATTGTCTAGACAAATTTCGAAAATTGACGTAAAATCACTTAATAAAAAAAAATTATAGAAAGAATTCGTCGATTTATTGAAAATTTTGAAACTTTTCAAACTTCCATAACCGAAATATTTTGACGGTGTTCAGATTTTCGGATTTTTGGTCTTTCGGGTAAAATTCTTTCGGAGTTTTGATCTTTCGGGGTAGTATTGTTTGGCAGTTTTGAGCGTTCTGATTATTCAAAGTTCGGAATTTCAATCCGGCCCCTTTAAGTGATTTTCGTTTCCTAAATCGGCGAAAAAAACGCGAGCAACGGACGAAAAATTAACTTTCGTTGCAATCCAACGATGTAAACTTCAACATTGACCGAGTGCACTAAATGTGCGCGAATTTTTTTTATTCCTCTTTATCGTTGTGCACAATAATTGATTGTGACTTATTTTTCTCAATTGCTTCGCGGAAGGAATACCGTAATTATTTCTACTTTCCGACCCTGCCCTGAGTGTTGAAAACTAAGAAATATTGTATTGTTACCTGTCAACGAGTATTTCTTTATCGCTCTTCTCGACACTCGATGCCAACCTCGCTTCATCCATATTGTCAATTTCCTCTTTGACCGAAATTTTCACATATCTGCCACAATTTTCCTTCGTGCGTCTGGAGTAAATTTTCGATTTAATTGACGCTCAAAAATCGGAGTGTTCTTTCAACGAATTCGCCCTCATGGCATTCTAAATTTTTTCTCCATTCACCTTATTGACATATATATTTTCCAAATGGAACTGTAAAAAGAAATGCTTTTCCTTAATTTTACGATATGAATACATCGCACGGCTGGAAAGCGGAACACGAATCCTCACTTCAAAAAGTAAAAGCCTTTCGACTAATCGCTACTGTGACGAATCGTCGATAATTGTACAAACAAAACGTAATGCCTAGTTAGTAAGGTTCGATAAACGTATTTCCAGACTAAAATTGTTTTTTTATTTCTCGTAGCATAGAAAAGTAGATAGCACTATCAAAAAATTATTACTCATTTGAATTTTATGGCACGATAGTTATTTTTCTTCAAGGGTTCATCACAGTGTACCCGGTCGAAAACTAGCTGATCGCGCTTTTTTTCGATCGTTAAGTACGCTAATCAGTCTGATTTTAATGTCGAATCAAAGCACTCATGAAGAACAAAAAATACATTTTTAATCGTTTATTTTTATCTTTTGTTACATTTTTTTTAACGGTTGAAAATTTCTAAAAAAAGGAGTCCTCACGGTGTACACGGTTGTGGCCGTAAATATTATCTGAAACAAAATTTGTAAAAAGATTATTAATCAGCATGAAAGCCGCTATCTTGCTATGGAGGTTTCAAAAAAATCAAAATTGACAAAATGGCGGTGGTTTGAAAAAAAGTATCGAATTAGACTATTTTTCCGACAGTTTTTCGTTAAAAAAAATACGAAGATTTAAAAAAAGCTTCCACAGCAAGATAAAGAATGGCGTGAAGATTGTTGTGTGAAAATTTGAGACGGATAGATTAAAAACTCTTCTTTTGAGAGTGTACACCGTTTTGAAAAACGACATTTAGAGAAAAACGCGTTTAAAGTTTCGAGTGAGGAATTTTTATATAAATTGTCTACTTACGTTTATGTAAGTATACGAACAGCATGTTTATAACCGGCTATACTATCATATAATGCAAAAAAGATCGGTTTCTGAAAATTCTACACTGTGATGATCCCATAACTTTCTCTCTTTCTCTCTGGCTCGCGACAAAACTGTGTGCACCTTACAAAAGCCTTTTCATCCGTACACAATGCAATCAAATAAACAATTTACCCAATGACGTACACCAAGTGCATAAGACAATCCCTATAATCGACTTCGCGATTGTGTTGTTTGTCTTTTTTCCTCTAATGTACTTTATCATTTACATTATTGTTATTGCTGATGTTTTCGGTATTACAAAAACGTACTGCTTGGGGGTTTCTGTCGATACATTCAACGAGATCGCTAGGTTTAAAAATTTATTAATTAGCCATTCTAGTTACTGTAAAATAATAGGCAATGTAAAAAAGTAGATCTCATCGTAGAATTCATTGAAAACAATAAAACACGTTATAAACTCTGACATTATATATACATATATTTTTGGACAAAACCAAGTCCAATAATCTTGCACCAGCTAGTAAAAACGACGCGGGTAATTTGTTTTTCCTTCGAAATGCGCTGAAAATAGGGCAGGAGTTTACAAATATCAAAATATCAATTGTTCGTTAAGTCGGGATGTACATTTACAACGATCAAAAAATCGATTTCTTTTTTTTTTCTTTAAACGATAGAGCTATATATGTAAAATATTTTCCTAAAGTTTCAAAGCGATATTCGAAAAACTTTGAACGTTACAGCCCGTCAAAGCTGTGCCTCACCGCTCGGATTCGGGGCGAGCATGAACTTCAAACGCGTTTTTCTCAAAACTGCAGGATTACTCAAAAACTATTAAGCCGATTGAGTTGAAACTTGGTAGAAATATTGATTATATTGGTACCTTCTACTTGACAAGAATTGTTTTTGAAAAAATGAAGGAAAAAAACGCCTTTTTTAATCCACATTTTACAGAAATGTTGATTTTTTTTTGTAAACGCGTGCCATTTTATTAAATTTGCATTTTATTCATTTTAATTACCGTCACGTAGAAACTATACATGTTCTAACTGAAAAAAAACGTTTGAACTTTTTTGCAAATCAAAGTCTACAGGAAGCTATAAATTAATTAAAAAAAATGTTTTGTATACTCAAATATACTATTGAAGTATAGCTAAAGTTTGATAATTGTAGAATAATTATTTCTTAGCTTAAAAAATCCCTCAATATTGCTTCTTTTTTGTTTTGTTTAAATGTATATCCCGCCTTAATGCAACGAGTTTGATGGCCAATCGGTCACTTGGAACACTTGTCGAATAACACGAATGATATTTGAAGAATATACCAATTCGATTACCTTGACTCGTAACACGTGGATGCGTGAAATAACACTTTTCTTTCGATCCGCTCACCGTGTCGTAGACGCCATCGAAACTCTTACGTCCGATTACGTTATGCTTGAAATACGAGACATTATGGAATCTTGATAGTTACTGATAGAAACAAGCTACAACGATGTGACCCTGCATGATTGTCCTCCAAAAAATATTAAAATGTATGCAAACTGCTCAAATTTGTTATGCCGTATTAACTCTGGCAATTAATCGACCCAGCGTCAAATGAAGGTAATCGAGGAAGTAGGTAAGGGGTTAGGCTACTGTGTAGACCCGAAAATCAGTGCTAATAAACGGAAAAAAAATGGAAGGACCAAGTAGGATGATTGAAGATTAGTTTGGATATTTATTTTTATGTACATTAAGGAGTTACGTGGGTTTCGAAGACAAAAAAGCATATTTTCTCTATTAAAAAAAATATGATCTATAAATTATTTTATTCGCAATGCTAAGCACATAAAAGAGCAGCATTTCAACAATTTTTTCAAAAAATTGGAAAATTCCGTTAGTGGGACCTGGTTTTCGAAGACTCCTCAACCTCCTCGTGGTGGTCAGGATAACTCATGATGGCTTTATCGGAAATTGTAAAACCAAATTTTTTCTGTTAGTAGATAAGTACAGCTCGTGATTGAACGAAGGATTTTAAAAAAAAATCGAAATTTGAATTTTTAGCAGAATTGTATGCAGAATAGTTCAATTTTTGGTACAATTTACACTACGCATAGCCTTGTAAAATTAGTTGTAATCGAAAAAAACCTTCGTTCAACCACTAGTCGATGCTATTTTGAAGAAGTGTGCAAAATTACCTTTGAACGTTAAAGGCTGAACCGTGAATTTTATTTTGGCCACCCAGTTGATCCGAAACGAAAAAAAACGAGTTTTTTTGTTAAGGAGGTTGGATCGATAGCCACAATACAAGATTTAAATATATATATATATATATATATATATATATATATATATATATATATATATATGTGTGTGTGTGTGTTATTGTCTAGACTATACTGAGTCTAAGATTTTTTTAAATTCTTTCACCACAAAACTCTAGAGATGAATAATAGTTTAATGTGTTTAATTTCACGTGCGGTTAGATGGCCAAGACTTTCACGCTACGGGTGATGTAATTTTTTTGGCTAGGATTGATAAAAGACTACGTATGTCGGCGCCACTTAATATCAATCAATGGTAGTAATAAATAATCTCGTGTCATAAATATAAATATGCATCATTAGTAGTAGTCGTAAGACGTTTTATTTGCATCGTTTTTTTCGGCTTTTTACAAAGCTGTTGCACCGTTTAACATCGTTTTCTTACAATGTAAGTTATATCTTTCCTCTATTATTATTTTTAATTTTCGTTACACTCTACATTCTCTCTCTCCATTACCATCGTTTCTCTTTTCTTACACTCTCTTTCTATTTTCCTAAAAAATGTATACATATATTTACATCTATCTCCATTCTCAGCTACCCCATTAATTTATTTTCTACTCCCCCCTTTTCTCCTTTACCCACTCCTCTATATATGTTTTAAATAGGCATCACTATAAATGACTCGCAATTCCATTATGAATTATATCAAAAATTTACTGACCCAGTTTTTTTCTGATAATCATCGATAATGTTATACTTTTTCAAGTTGGTAGAAACTGAGAAGTTTTTCTTGTTTATGTAATAAAAATATAAAAATGCATATTTTTTCTCTTTAATTATATATTTTCTGAACAATCAGCATCTACAGAACGAATCTATACCTTGCATGAATTTTTTCAGGATCATTGAAAAACGAAGCAAACCGTCTTTTGTATCAACTAGACCGCTCCAACCTCCTCAAAATGGATATTTAATATTGGTTATGACTTGATTGAGCTTCCTTGCCATCGCGTTTCAATCATAAAAAAAACTAGTTTAATTTTTTCGATTTTTCGAGGATAAATGACATCATTATTGTTAATAACTAATGAAAAAAAATGCTAAGAAGAAAAACGTCGGTCACGACTAAACGACTATTACACTGAATGAGTGTACCAAATTTCAAGTCATCCCGTTCATTAGATATCGATAAATCGTGTACACCGTTTTGAAAAACAGAATTTCGAAAAAAACTACGAACGATTTTTCGAAATTTTCACAGTAGTCAAACCCCTTAAAATATTTTTGTACTGTTACGAGAATAATAACGCCACGCGATATTCGAGGGTCCTTATTTGATAATAGAAAATCTGTCGATTTTTTCGTCTCTATAGTAGAGCGTGTTTGTAATTAGAACGTAATACGAGATTATTGCTGCATTCAACCTACGTAAACTCTTAGCACGGTGTAAAACGAAATTGATCTCTAGAATTATTCGTCATACGGAAGGGCACTTCGTAGTTTGGATATAGAAAGAAAAGTGAAAGGCAAAAGGCGCTATTCGTGTGTCTCATTTCGCCACGTGAATATATATACATATAGAAAATATATCGAGTAAAAAAGGTCATCGCAATCGTCACAAGGCGTTACATCACTGCGAGTGGATTAACGAATGCTTTCTCGTAAATTGACTCCTGTTTGGTTTGCATGGGAATATCGATAAAATTTCACCTGCGATAATACTTTAGGCAAAAACGTGAATTTTTAACAGTGGGAAATGAGAAGAAAAAGCATCGCTTTGATGTTCGTCAGTATTCGTCAGTATTCGGTCATTTTCGTGTTTTCTCGTATGTGTCGTATAGCAAAACGTTTCACATAACCTGTCAAACTTCCTCTGAAGATCAACTGTGTTTTGGAAATGCCACATGAAAATTGCAATGCAAATGATTCCGAAAGCGAGTCGTATACATCAATTCACAAATAATTTATAACAATCGTTTGTCCGTGTAGACTTTCATTCATTAAATCGACAATGTTATGAAATGAAATTGTGATTCCATACCCGAATCATGAACATGCCTGAGCATTGTAAAATTGAATTATAATTCACAATAATATGCATAAAAACAGACATTTGCACGTGAATGCTTGTTCGGGAGCATCGGGCATCGAAAAATTGATCGAAAATATTGTGAACGAGCGTGAGCGACAGGTGCTGCGCCACGGCGGCAAACTCCAAAGCTCCCCTCCCCAACTGCGCGAGTCAGACGAGCCTACCGGAAAAAAAAATCCACGATAGTCGTCGCCTTGTGCCGATAAGAGTGACCACTCCATTACGCGCTACAATGAGATTATCATTATTTTGCGACATCGCATAAATAAAACGCGTCCCACACGCGTTACCGTTGCGTTCGAAGAGTATTGTAAATAAAGCAATCGCGAGAAGACAGCGCGAGACGCAGCCGATGTTGACCAGCTGTCAGTGAGTAGCTCGGCGTGTGTGACTTTTTGACTTCCTATTGGTGGATACGGATGTGTGCCTCATAAAAACCGTAGCAAGTGAAGTCTCGCGGCTCAGACGGCTTGGGGTCGCTTTCGAAGTGTGATATCGTGTGCGCCTCGCGTAAGAACTTGACGTACCAGCTTTCATAGACCGGACGATATTTCGAGCGTGTTTGAACGTCATTATAGCGACACCATGTGCGGTAAGTGATCGAATCGTATTATTTATTTTAAAAAAACAACGTTTTTTAGCCGAGCAGTGCAGCGGGTGCCTGCGAGCGATAAGACGGCTAAAAATAAACTAGTGTACGTGGTGATAATAGACGCGGAAGCTTTATCCCGAAATATCGACACTTTGTTTTGCTGATAAAATCGCCTTCATTTCATTGGAACACGTATATCGTCGAGATATTCGTCAATCGTATTCGCTCTATCGTGCTTCCTGTACTGAGTTTGTCAGTGTACAGGGAAATATTGAAATCTACTCGTATTTCGAACGTTTTTGTGTTGTAAGAAAATATCATTTTACGCTGAAATCCAAATTAACTTGGCTTTCCCAGCATTCCCAACGGCGCCAAATAAATTTTGTTATTCCATTCATTGAATTCGTTCCATTAACCTCTCCGTTGATATCGGAGAGGTTTTTTTAAACCGAGGTAAAAAAAATGGCGGGAGATTGTTTTCCTCGCTCGTTTGGAATGATACAATCATTATGTATTCGCTAGAGGGGTACAAAGCCGCAAAATAAAATTTCGCGTCTCTTAAAACACATATGTCTGTGGAGAAACGACGATAAACGTGCGGTGGAATTTAAAACGATTGGTGCGAGCCGAGACTGAATACTACTTATCTCGAAATTCGTATCGCCACTCGCCCACGAAAGTATCTACAATCTTAGAGAAAAAAAACGCGGAACACGCGGCTGAGTAACAAAGATAGAAAGTTTTTCCAGTTATTGAATTAAAGTTACGGATAATTACCGAATTCGATCTTCGGTTTTTCATGAGAAATATTTTTATTTCGCGAACACTCAAATAGTCAAAAATCCATTTTTCTCCACTCAGCCCCATAACTTTCATTCTTGATTGATTTTCATCTATTTTGCTGTCACAGCGGGCTTTCATCACTCCGCGCCACTCGGATCTGTCTCCCATAAATATTCTACTTTGTGAAATAAAATAATTCTTTTTCAATGGCATTTAAAGAATTATTTTTCCAAGTAAATTTCAAATATATTTCTCGTGTTTAAGAGAATTAAAAAATAATCCTTGTTTTTAATATAATTGAAAAACAATTCTTGTTTTTGATAGAGTTAAAAAACACTTCTATATTTTAATACCATTTTTTTAAATCTTTTTTTTAAATAGAATTTCAGGAAAAAAATTTAAATGGCATTTTTAAAAATGATTTTTTTTTAAATAGAATTTAACGGAATTCTTTTTTTTATAGAATTGAACAAAATGCTTTGTTTAATAGAATTTTTTTAAATGCTTTTTTTATATAATTCAAAGAAAATCTTTTTAAAATTCTATTTCGCAACGTTGAATATTTATGGGCGACGGATCCAAGTTTAGCGAAGTGATGAAAGCCCGCTTGTCGAAAAAAATAGAGAGAAATCAATAAAGCATGAAAGTGGCTGGTACTAAGAGGGGTTTTTAACTGATCGAGTGTTCGCGAAACAAAATGATTTGTCGTGAAAAACCAAAGATCGACTTTGGTATGTATCAGTAACTTTAATTCAACGACTGAAAAAAAGTTTTTAGAACGTTCTTTATGCAGAGCAGGCGGGAGCGCGTTTGGTTATTTAAAAAAAAATAAGGTTACGCATCGACTTACATCGAGGTACGTGCATCAGGAAAATATTTGCGTCGTGAATTCGTAAACAGGTCAATGGCTATTAGTCCAGTACAAAAGAAGGTAGATGGTTGCAGACTGAAAGTAAAACCAATAAAATTTTGCCCCTCAACTCGCCCCACCCCTAAGAAACAGGGGTTGAAAAGTTAAAAACCGTCGTATCTCGATAATTGATAGCCCGATGATAAAATGTTTCAAACAAAAGTTGTTTGGTAGAATAAACTCCGTATAAAGTTATTTGACGTCCAATTCCCTATCTTTGAAAATAGCGGCACAAAAACACGAGAGCACCACTGACCCGGACAAGGACGCAGCGATATGTTCACTCCGCTCGCACACGCATCAACCCTGAATTTTCGAATCGTTTTTGTGCCGCTATTTTCAAATTCAATTCAGATTTTGATGATTCAAAAGTGTTTTTTAATTAAATATGGCGGTTGTAAATGCGTTTCAAGGTTCCTAGGACTTCAATAACTACTAAAACATAACTATTAAATTTTTATTTTTCACGTAGCGGGTCTCATCAATAACGAACGTACAAAAAAACTAACTTTTTACATCATGAATGTGATTGCGACTAATCCAGCAGGTAAACCGTAACCAGAAGATAGGTAAAAACTTGGTATTTGATCCACACAATACGAACCCCAAGTATAAACCGTCAAATTGAAAATGGCGGATCCAATATGGCGGCTGTAAATAGCAAAAACTATAGGATTTTTTCCAAATTTGATGATCTATTTTTTTGGGAGCTTATTTCATCTAGTAGCGACCCCGAAAACTCCCGAGTACCAACTTTCGCAATCATCAAACGAAGTTTTGCATTTATGGTCCGCCATATTGGATCCGCCGTCTTGAATTCCCGAATTTTGAGTGGAGATTCGTAATCAGCGATCCCGAAAACCCCCGAGTACAAAATGCCAAGCCAGTTGCACTTAAAGAAAAATGTATGCTTCAAAGGATTGAAACCTTTTTCGATCGGGCTATTAAGGGGTTACCGCCACTTGCGACTTTGAAAAAATCGTTTTTTTTTTATTGCATTTTTTTGAAGTATAAGTATCTGAAAATATGTCCTGAAAATTTCAAGTCGATCCGAACAAAATTGACTGAGATATGACCGTTGAAAGAGAAGAATCCGCGTTGAAAGAGCGTTGAAAGAGAAACTTTAAACGCGTTTTTCTCAAAATGGCTTTTCTGAAGTCGGTGACCAAGATTACTCGAACACTAATGAACCGATCTTCTTGAAATTTTGCAGGCTTATTTAATACATAAAAATGTAGTCTTTAATCGCCAAAAAACGGCCGTTTTTTTCGTTAAAATCGAACGTTTAGTTAGAATTAACTTTGACTGTCCGCGATTTTGTGAAAAATGAATATTTTTTAAAATCCTTCGATTAAAGACTAGTTTATATACTTATATTTGACTAAATCCATCCGCATTTTTTCCTTCAGATGATCCACTTCGCCGCAATGTTGGTCACCGCAAACCGTGTATATAAAAACATTATTTCATTGACGGCCATTTGCCACTCAACAATGTAATATTTTTCAATAAAAAAATTACTGTAAGTTCTTCAAGATGTGTTCTTTAAGATGGTATATTGATGGATTAAAAAGTTTTGTAGTTTTCTTTTAAAAAAATCATGAAAAAGGCCTTTTTTGCGCTACAAGTGGGGGTAACGCCTTAAGTGTCCAGATATGGCGATTTTTAAGTTTTCTTTAACATTTTATTGGGTTTACTTTCAGTATGCAACCATTTACCTTCAGTGGAAAATTCATATTCTACGCTAAAAAGTGCTGGGTTTTCGTATTTTCATTCTTTTTATCCAAGTACAATCCATAATGTTCGTCCGATCGTTTCAAGTGCAGCATCGGCACAATAAATGCTCTTAAAGTTTGCATCGTTGTAACGCAACGAACGTTTCGGAGCCCAATTTTTTTTAGTACACCTTGCCCTTCAACATTACTCAATTTTTGTTTCATTATCTTTATTAGAGATCTTCAGCCGAAATATGTAAGAAAAGATTCTGGATGATAATAATAATGAGGGAATAAAAATATTCAAAATAATTTTTGTTGTTTTCCAAGAAACTTCGACATTGTCACAATAAGCGGGTCTGCATGAGCTTCCGGCCTAACAAACAAGTCGATTTTCAATATTTTTGTATCGATGACGGGGTTGGGATTTTGCACACAATTGATACATAGTGTTGCCAATATTGAGGGTTTTTATTATTGATAAGTATTGATGAGCAATAAAGTTTTTATTATGTAAACGAAGAGCCACCTTTGCTGTACGGCCAATCGGCGTAGGTGGTTCTGGCAACTAGGATGAACTCAAATAAAAAATACAAAATCAAACTAAAAATATTCTATTAGTATTATTAAGTAAAACTTTCGTATGACCGGATACTTTTTTGAAATTTTGAACATTACGAAAATGGCAAGCTGTAGAAAAAAGTTCCATTTTCGACGAAAAATAAAGAATTTCAAGAATTGGTTATTAACGGATGGGTAAGCGTATAAAAAAATCTACACATATTACACAAAGTGCAACTATTTCATGGCACTGAAAAGGTAATCAGACTTTGTGGGTAATAAAAGCAGATATATTTAAATCATATGAGTTGGTTTTTATTATTTTTCAAAAAATATTTATACTTTGGAGTATATAATTGGGTTTGTTTGGGTTTATTTGTATAATAGCTGTTATATAATTGTTGTAATATATTTGTAACTTAGACTATCTAACTCAGACCCCTATACCTAGCCTACCTCAACGAACATATACAGTTTTAAAATGGCGTTGAAGTTTGCATCGTTGGGATGCAACGAAAGTGCTCTTTTACATTTTATTTTCCATACTTTCGTTGTTATAGAAGTTTATATTATAGATTTATATTGTAGATTGCTGACCAAATATCTTTAAAAATGGTTGAAGGATTTTGGTAGGCAATAACTGCCAAAAGATATTAAAGGAATTCAGAAATATTAATTTTCGTTGCATTCCAACGATGCAAACTTCAACCTCATGTTTTAAAAGCATTTCCAATGCTAAAATCATCTAGTCATACGATAGAATGACCAAACAACGACAGAGTCGACTTTATGAATGGAAACGACACCCTTTTATGGAAAAAGTTTCGAGAAAAACACAAAGGGAAGAACGGTAAATCACAATGACATTGAAGTTTGTACCGTTGGAATCCAACGACATAAGTATTTTTCTTCATTTTTATCATTGGCCAGATTTTATTTTGCAAATTGAGTCCGTAAATTTCTAATAAGTATACGTAAAAACGTTTGAGCGATTTCCACTGTCTGAGTCAGCATGAAAAATTGGGAAAAGTAATCCTATGATTTGTAAGTACATAGGACAGTAAATATTCGCAGGCCACATTGAAAAAACAAGCCTCCATCGCCAGCACATTGACATTGGAAAATGAAAATCCACTATAAAATAAAAACAACCAAATAAAGAGTACGAAAAAAATTGAGAGTACCGAGACTGTACTTAAAAAAAGAAGTGCAACCACTATACATATTTTGCGAAGCCAGGCCCCAGCGCAGTCTGCGTTTAAATACATCAATAACTATGAGGTTGAAGTTTGCATCGTTGGAAAATGAATTTCTGAATTTCTTTAATTTATTCTTTAATTTTAATGAATTTCCGAAATGAATGAATTTTAATGAAATTCTTCAATCTAAATGAATTTCTGAATTCTTTAATTTATTTTGTCAGATTTCGCCACCAAAAACGTTGCAATAACTCTTTAAGATATATGACGCTGAAGTTTGCATCGTTGGAATGCAACGATTTATTTTCCTTCTTTTTCGTTTCTTTATTTTTATCATTATTCAAAGCCTTCTTTTTGCAAGCCGAGATAGTAGATTTCTCTAATAAGAATATGCGAAAACGTTTTAATGATTTT
This sequence comes from Ophion ellenae, assembly GCA_963210295.1. Taxonomy (NCBI): domain Eukaryota; kingdom Metazoa; phylum Arthropoda; class Insecta; order Hymenoptera; family Ichneumonidae; genus Ophion; species Ophion ellenae. Next base: position 35,835,025 of record OY723385.1, read on the forward strand.
CACAGCCTATATCGGCCGAAAAAAATTGAACGTGCAAAAATAATTAATTTTCGTTGCATCCCAACGATGCAAATTTCAACATCATAAAGATATTTAGTTAGCGATCTACTATATGAATTTACAAAAAAAGCTCTAGTTTAACAATAAAAATAAGGAAATCGGAATATAAAAAAGAACTTTCATTACGTACCAACGAAGTAAACTTCAAGATCATCAAAAACTGTTATCCTTAATAATTCATGATGTTGAAGTTTGCATCGTTGGAATGCAACAAAAGTTCGATTTAGGATACGAGAATCACTCAAACGGATTTTCTTATCAGTATACGAAATCCTTGATCTCAAAAAACATTATAGATTGTAATAAAAATTAAGAAGTAAAACAAATTGAAAAGAACTTTCGTCACATTCCAACGCTGCGAAAACTTCAACGTTATCATAAATTCTAGTATAATCGACTATGAATCAAGCAAATTAATAATACCGAGAATTTCGAAATCTAACAATTTCGTAGTGTCCTTTCTCTCCTAGTCCCGTAAGTTTGGCAATATTCGAAAAATATCAAAGACGAGATTCGGGCAACGACCTACGTCAACCCTCATCGTCTCGACGGAGAAGGTACTTTCATAATCGTCGTCGTTCGTTGCTGCTGTGCACGAGCAGGATACCATTGCAAAATATCTTCCAGCGGCTATTTGTACCACGAAAATATTTTATAGATGGGCATAGAATATCCACATCGATGGCTGACTAACATAAGGACCTAAAGATCCACAAGAAACGACATTCCATTCTTCTCCATTAGGAGATTGCTATATACAACGGGTGTCGTCATATGAATGGATAATCCTGCAACTGTCGATAGGTCAGATTATGTCCTACTATATGCTGGAATCTCAGTTTAGTAAAAGTCCCACTGTTTCCAACATAAGAATCATCTACTTTTGGTTTTTCGCATGCCATTTCTACAAATGATAACTTTTTTGATCCGGTTTTTGAAAAAGTACTCTTGGTTATTTGTTTTTTCTAGAAAAGTCTTCTTTTCAACCTTAAATGTTAAGGTAATCCGATCGCTTCGTACTAGTGATAGCACTGATCATAATTGAGACTTGGACAATTCAATTTTTAACATATGCAAAAAAATAATTTGTAATAACTAAAATTTTCTATGTGTAAACTGTTTGATGAATGTTCACATTTAATTAGAAACAATGATAAAATAGTTATTTCACCGATTCGCGCAGTATTTCTAGGTTTGATATTTGGCAACATTGGTTCTATCTCCGTCTCCTTTTACTCAACCAGGCGAGTTAAACCTCCATGCTTTTCAACGTCGATCTGTCAAAAGAATGTCAGGTGCGGGAAATATAAAGTATTGTATTCGGGCCACGACTGGCAAAAAGCGTGGAAAATTTGTGTCGGCGAAATATGTCGGCGGAAATTCGCATGAGCGAGATGAGGTTAGGACTACAGTCAGCTGTTGCTTTGCTGTCAAGTCTCTTTATCGTAGCAAGTGGTAATAAATCCAATACCGGAAGTTCAAATTAAACTTGATATTACATAAAAATTAGGCCAATAAGCGCTATTTTTTCTGAGAGCACTGGATTACTACAAGTATTAAGTACGTAAATCTGATTATTTTTAAGAATCTGACGGATTCCCACTATTATATACACTTTTGTAGCGACCGAAAATTGGGTTTTTGCATGTCGTCTCGGAATTCCTTCACAAAAATATGCAATTTTAATATTTCTTTTCTCTGTAATTAGGTCGATAAATGAACCTGAAATTTTACAGAGACGATTATTAATATATTTAGGGAAGCTAAAAAAAAAAAGAAATTGCTATGGATTGAAGCCTGGCGATAGGATCACCTTAAGGAAACTATGAAAAAAGATCTTATGCAGAATTTTCATACAAACCAATTCGAACATCTGACTTTGATAGCCGGCGGTGTGAAAAAATGTATTACGCATATCGTGCCAATTACTTTAAAAAGTTGCTTAGTTATTGTCGATTCACGTCATTTGTAGAAATGGCACGCGAAAAACCAAAATCAGATGATTTTTTTTCAAAACATTAACATAAAGCCCAAAATCTCGAAAACCGTGGGATTTTGCCTAAACTGCAATTCCAGCATATAGTAGGACATGATTTGGGCTATCGACAGTTGCAGGATTATCCATTCATAACAGGACACCCTGTATATATATATATATATATATATATATATATATATATATATATATATATATATATATATATATATATATAAATATATATATATAGATTTGTAAAGAAGCATATCTATGCGGACACAACAAACCATGCTGTACACAGCCCCCACCTATATTTATTCTCGAGTGAAAGTTATCTCGTAGGCTATGTGTACTGTGCCCACCTTTCGTCGATCTCCTTCGACCCGGTAGTGAAAAACGAACCCGCTTTACCCCCCGGTTTTCTTTCCACATGCAAATATGAGCGCAAGCCCCGCAATACATTTTTATTGAAGTACAGTAACGTGTTACGAAGGCCCGCGCGACGCGGTGAGGGACTGTTCGAGTGTAAGACATATACCGGGTGTCCGCAAAGTAAAAGCATCTGAGCTTATTAAACAAACAAACGTTGAGCGGATATGGAATGAATGGCATTAGTTCCTTGATATGTGGTAACGAGGATAAGGATATAGCGTTGAAGTTTGCATCATTGGAATGCAATGATTTTGTCGTTTATTTATCATTTTTTAGTTTTTATCAGTATAGATTCCTTTTAGTTAATCGAGGTTGTAAATGACTAATAAAAATACGTGAAAAAGTCGAAGTGATTCTCATAGACTTGATCGGCCAACATTTTTTTTAACAATTAAAAGGAATTCAAGTGATTTAAACGAACAATTAAAACGATGTTCAGAAGGTTCCTTGACCGCTAGAAATCCTCATAATTCTTCCCTTCCTCGCTTCATTGCTGTAAGATTCAAGCAAACTTATTGCAGTTACTGTAATATAATTACTTTCGATGACGTTGAAGTTTGCATCGTTAGAATGCGACGATTTTTTTATCGTTAATTTTTCATTTCTTAATTTTTATCATAATCCAAAGCCTTTTTTTGCAAATTAAGGTTGTAAATGTCTCATAAAAATAGTTTAAAACGTTTCAGTAATTTTAATAGGCCAACAAAATTGAACAATTGAAGGGAATTAATTTTCGTTGCATTCAAACGATGCAAACTTCAACGTCATATAAGGATTTACGATGTTCAGAGGGTTCCCTGATCACAAGAAATCCTCATAATTCTCCCCTTCCCGCTTCATTGCTGTAAGATTCAATCAACCTCATTGCAGTTACTGTAAAATAATTACTTTCGATGACGTTGAAGTTTGCATCGTTGGAATGCAACGATCTTTTTCTTAATTTTTCATTTCTCTATTTTTATTATTATACAAAGTGTTTTTTTGCGAATTGAGATCATAAATCTCTGATGAGAATACGTAAAAACGTTTGAGTCATTTCCACAGTCTGTATCGGTCAAAATAAAAGTTGAACAATCACACAGAATTAATTTTCGTCGCATTCCAACGATGCAAACTTCAACGTCACTACTTTCGAGAAGAATACAAGGGAATACACAGGTGTGTTAGTAAAATAGATGACGCTGTCTGCAAAAATGTGACGTGTCGAATGCCGATAATTATCGACGCTTCTAAAATACGTGGTTAGCGAATGAATTACTTTTACAGCAAATATTCGTCTCATTTGGAAGATAAAGATCGTTGTTGATATTTGTTATTTCGTTTGTCGAATGCAACTCAAATGAGGAAGCATATTGTTGAAGTAATATACTTTCATTGTTCAACCGAAGTTTCCGCAGCTGCACGGCAGGCACCTGGTATAGACAGGCACGTGTACAGGCAAATGTCGTAGGGGCAAAAAACAGTCGAACGGTAAATATGAGCCGGTGACATTTAAACAGTCGGGTGATGTTGCAATCGTAGATAGATAATGTAATAACGGTATAATGTACGACGGATGGAAATTATTTTTTAAATATATGCTCCTTCGAGTGCTTGGGTTGCATGCCCTTTTGAGAGTAACTTTTGAGTAGATTGAAGTATCACTCATGTATGACAAATACTTCCGAGTCGTTGTACAGCCGAACTCTCCGAATGTCAAATTCAGAGATTTATTTCACTGAAAAAAAAATGACTCGAGATGATTGAATCCGTCATTTGGGGATGCCGACGAATAATTTATTGGAGAAATAGAAATATTTATTGGAGAAATAGAAATATTTATTGGAGAAATATAATTTCAAAACATTTTAAGAACTATTGAATCCATCGAATTAACGAATACTCCGAATACTTTAGTGTTTCAAAATATTTTAGTGTTTCATCTTAACGGGTCTGTCCAAGCTTGATGTTGAAGTTTGCATCGTTGGAAGGCAACGAAAATTCTTTTTTTTTTATCATTGTTTATTGTTATCCAAAACAATTTTTGAAAGATTTAGGTTGTATGTTTCTAATGAGGATCTTGAAAAAAATTTGTCGTAACTTTGATTTGCCAAAAAAGATTCGTTTCGTTCGGTTGGAACGGAACGAAAATAATTTTTTTCCAATTGCGCTGCCTTCGGAGACGCCGAAAAAAAGTTCCTCCACTGCTGACATGATTCCGGCCGATTGAGTAGCTGAAACCGAAAAAGGAAAAAATGTCGTTAAACTGGAAGGTATTTCCTGTACAATGACGTAGGATTTTCGAAAAATATCAAAATCTAACAAAATGGCGTGTAGTTATGAAAAAAGTCTGTTTTCTTGCCTATAAAATGGTCGTTTTTTTCAATGCCAAATCGTCAATTTTCATCCAATCAAAAATATCCTACGTCATTGTAGAGTAAATATATTCAAGAGTACTCAATTCAAATTTCAAGTCAATCGGATAATTGCTCTTTGAGTTACAATGTCATCAAATTTAAAAAATCTCATTTCGAGAAAAACGCGTTTCAAGATTTAACTATCGATTTTTGCAAGATAAAATGATATTGATATAGATGATATAAATGATAATGATATTCTTGAAAGTATAAACTGTCGAAAAAGGCGAAAAAAATCGATTTTTTGAAAGTGTCACACTGGTATAGCCCCTTAAGAAGAGAAACGTCAGTCAAGATTAAACTACTAGTACACTGAATAAGGGTAATAAATGTCAAGTCGATGTCGAGAAATCGTTTACACCGATTTAACAATCATCGTTTTGAGAAAAAGGCGTTTAAGGGGGGAGATACCTTTGGGCGAGGAAAAAATTGTTGATTTTGATGATTTTCTTTTAAAGGAAAGATTTTTTCACCATTTTTGAGACTTAGGGTACATTTTATTGTCATATTGAAGTTTGCATCGTTGGAACGCAACGGACGTTTCGTAGCCTCAACTTTTTTTTGGACAGATTTGAGCTACGGAATATGTCAAACGTTTTTTAGAATCTTTATTAGAAATCTGCAGCTGAACTTTGCAGCACAAGCTTTTAGACGATGAAGAAGAGGAAGAAATAAAAATTAAGAAAGAATTTTCGTTTCATTCCAACGAAGCAAACTTCGACATCGTATTTTATTGCTCCTTTTGGATGTTTCGTGGTATTTAAAATTTGAATTCATCTTTGAAAATGATGGAGGTATGGCACGGTCTTCCAAACGGGTTGCGGCAGATGTTGTCAGACGGCGTAACACGTAGTGTTGGTGAGATTGATCTGAAAAAAAAACCAACGAAGATTTTTCTTTCATTAACACTCATGCGCAGAATATGAATCAAGAAAAAGTGAGAAAGGTTGGAAATCCATTAAATGGTACGCTTTGAAACGAAAAGATTGAATTTTCCGAAAATATGGCTACATTTTGAAATAAGAATACTTGTACTTAAAATTTTCCAAAACATTTAGAATCATGTTTTACACAATAAGGTTACAAATATTTATACCAAATTTCATCAGAAATTGGTCGATTAGTTTTTAGCTATACGTCCATCATTTTTAAAGATTAATGAAATAAAAAATACCATTTTACAGCCGAAAGTAGTAATAAAGTATACCCTAAGTCTCAAGAATGGTGAAAAAATCTTTCCTTTTAAAAAAAATGCATGAAAGCCGGCAAATTTTTTCCTTGCCTGAAGGTATCTCCCCCCTTAAAGTAACACTAGCAGTACTATCGTTGTAATCATAAGTTCTTCAATTTGCGATTCCTGCACCATATGGATCTTCTTCTTCAATTTGAGTTGCGCCAAGCGACGAACTAGAGTTTCGAAATTTTCACAGTAGCCCAACACCTTAATTTACGCTCTCGAAATGTGTGGGCACTTTTCGATTTTTTCGTCATAGACGATTCTATCGTGTGTAGCAACGATCCGAGTGTAGACTTAATCCGGAATTCGACACTCAACTGCCCCTATATTAGGACATTGAAGTTTGCATCGCTGGAATGCAATGAAAATAAATACTTGTGAATTTGTTTTTACTTCTTTCGGAAAATTTCATCTACAATAATTCCTTAATTATTTTTGAAGACACTCATGTAGCCGTCTACAATATAAATATGCAGAAAAGGATTTTATGTGATAATAAAAAAAAGGAAATAAAAATATAAAACAGAACTTTCGTTGCATTCGAATGATGCAAACTTCAACACCATCCTCCATTTTACCTCGTGTTACGAAGAAAACTTTGGTAATTGTGCAGTTTGAGGACTTTTCCGAAAAATGACGGGCATTTTTTTTTCATCGTGAATTTGTTTATTCCATTATATTGAGTAATATTCTGTCGGGGTAGGGTGACACTTTCCATTAATTCCATAAGTTTTAAGATTGATTCCATAGGTTTCGAAGTTCGAGGAAACACGTGATAAAATAGGGCATTTTTAAATATTTGAACGCCTATATTGGGAGTGGGGGGGGGGGGGGGGGCATTTATAAAAAAGCCTTTTTCAATGCAATGCCGAAAATAAATTGCGGCGGTCACCCTCCCATGAACAGGTATAGGGTCTAGAAGTTCACGAAAACACGTTATGAAATAGTGTATTTTCGAACATTTTCGGAACACCTATATTGGATGTGGGGAGTAGGGGGATTAATAAAAAAACCCTTCCTAAATAGCCCCTGCTTCCCTCTGTTTTTGTGTGTTGTATGCGGAAGGTGTTTGATGCGGCTGCGTAGGGCAGCAACCCACCCGTGGGGTCAAGGGGCAGAGCCCCTTGCGGCAGTGGAGGGGGCGGCGCCTCCAAAGACACTAAACGTAACTTTTAAATATATTTAAATGAACTACAATTGTACTACGTTGATAATTTTTGGGGCCCTAATAACAACCCAAACAACGGCTGCAGAGGGAGAGGGGGGAAGTGGCCGCCGCGTTTCGTCTTGGCCATTGTATTCAGGAAGGTTTCTATTATAAATCCCCCCACCTCCCACCCTCAATATAGGCGTCGAAATATTTAAAAATGCCCTATTTTATTCCGTGTTTCCGGGAACTTCGAAACCCCATACCTTATGGAATTAATAGAAAATGTCAGCCTCCCCAACGGAATATCAATAGTGGTGACCAATTAAAGCATCGCAAAAAAAATGAAATTCCGTCGTTTTTTGCAAAAGTCCTCAAACTGCATAATTACCAAAACTTTTTCCCCCTATTGTAGCACGCGAACTACGTTAAAGGACTAAACTGCAAGCTTCCGATGATCGTGAAGTTTGCGCCGTCGGAACGCAACAAAAAGTCATTCTATTTCATTGATAACACTTTTTTTGGCTGATTTAGGCTATGAAAATCATTCGGACGTTTTTATCTATTTTTATTACAGGTTTACCGCAAGTTGCAAAAAAGGGGTTAGAATAATAGTAAAAATGACGTAACAAGAAAAAAAAATCGTTGTGTTCCAACGATGCAAACTCCAACGTCATAGCTTCCGAATCTCAGCCTTCTCGTGGGCAAATTTTCTTTGCTGGAGGCTAAAAAAACGCCCGATCCATTGCTCCGGAGCATTAACGAATTTGAACCGAAAATGTAGAAAACGAGCCCAGTGACATACATCCGTGGTATATCGCTTTCGATACTCGCGGGCGCCAACATCAAGAAAAAAAGACGTCGGAGATGCCCACGTGTATAGGTCGCCACGAACGGGCGCACTTTCCAATCCTCTTCTCGGCCGTCGTCACCTCCGCGCACCGCATCTCATTGCGAAACCGGAGAGTCGAATGTTCGAGGCTGGGTTTCGATACGTTCCGTTCGATAGCGGAACATTATCCTTCAGCCATGCTCGGTCGATCGGCTCGATTGTGCACGAGAGTTCGTCCAATTACGGGCTAACCGACTTTGTCGTAGGGTAAAGCCACCCAGGTAGGGAATCAAAAGGCTGACGATGGAAACAAACTTGTGCGAGCCTTGTTTCACCGAGCCTGAGTGAGACAGACCTGGGCCAGGTTTCATTGCATCGTTCGGAGCAGCCTGGAACCAAGACTGGCTGCTTAGCCTAAACTCAGGGTTATTTCAAGCTTTATTCAGCCAGTGAATTTTAAGGCTAAAAAATCAAGGCTGGATGCAGGCTTGTTTCAGGTTGTGATAAAATAAAATAAATTTTAAATAATATTTTTTCTGTACGTATATGAAAAAAAAATTAGCAATAAATTTGTCGGGTGCGAAGGCACGAAAAACGAAAGCGAAGGAGGCAGCTCAGAACATTTAAACATATTCTCTTATCGATATTTATGAGGTACACAAAAAAGTTTTTTTCTCGTCACATACACATTTCGTATATACTCACTCTCTGGGGTTTGCGTACACTCTGTGTATTACGTGTCCCATAAACAATAAACAAAATAAAGTATTGTGTTTAAAATATTTTATATATATTTTATAACAAATGATATAATGAATAATAAATATATATAATAAATAAAATGAATTCTTTACAAATTTATTAAATTTATCTCAATGTAGAATATAGAAAACTAAAAAACAGGCCTCATATAGCCTCGAGAAGAGTTTGGGATAAGCCTGCTCATAAATGCTCGTGAAGGCTTCATTAAGGCTCGTTTTGAACCTTGTTGTTTCGTCGTTTCAGGCTTAGTACAGGCTTTTCTACCAGTCTTTGGTCAAGCCTGTGTGCAACAGCCTGAAACCGCGTTATCATTCAGGGGTTCAGCTAGGCCTGAAATCAGGCTGGTGCTCAGCCTGAATAAAAAAATGTGAGCCTTATTTCAGAGCTTGGCGAGCCCTTTTTTCATCGTCAATTCCTACCTGGGCAGCAAAGAGTACGCACTTTATAAACTTTTATTTATAGAAAAATCAATTTTTATAACACACTTTGTACTTATTATTTAAATTAAGCTCTAATCATTTAGGAACATTATTTGAAATATAAATCTTAAGTAACAATTTCGAAAAATAAAAAAAAGGCTACAACTCAGAACTCGTCGCGTGCTGAGTTGCGAAGAGTACGCAGCAAGAACTTTTCATAGTGCGCATTAGAGCCGAGTAGTGGTAAGGAATAGTGGTAAGAGTTCGCACTCTTTGGGTGCGTACTCTTGACAAATACGTGTTTTTAGTCTATGGTCACTATAATTGTCGTAAGCAAGCAAAACGGCGAAATAACTTTTTAATAAAAACGAAATTTGGATAAAAAATTTCAAGTATAATAACATTCGCTGGGTGCAAATTAATCGCAAACCTTACAAAACGTGTTTAAGGCGGGATATATATTGACAACTACCAAAAAATCGATTTCTTTTTTTTCTTTAAACGATAGAACTATATATGTTGAATATTTTTCCAACGTTTTGAAGCGACATTCGAAAAGCTTCAAACGTTACAGCCCGTCAACGCTGTGCCTCACGGCTCGGATTTGGAGCGGGCGTGAACTTCAAACGCGTTTTTCTCTAAACTGCACTATCAAAATTGGCGTGCAGGATTACTCAAAAACTATTAAGCCGATTGAGTTGAAAGTTGGTCGAAATATTTATAATATTGGTACCGTCTACTTGACGAAAATGGATTTTGAAAAATTGGAAAAAAAACTATTTTTTTAATCCACATTTTACAGCAATGTTGCGTGAATTGTTGATTTTTTTTGTAATTGCGTGCCATTTTCTCAAATTTGCATTTTCTTCATTTTAATTACCGTCACATAGAAACTATACATGTTCTAACTGAAAAAATGTTTGATCTTTTTCGCAAATCAAAGTCTACGGGAAGCTAGACTGCACGCCGATTCGCAACTCCCCCGGCGACCTTGCTGTAACACTCTGCCACAGCTCCGCCAGTTTGATGATGAATTAATTTTGAAAAATTGTTTCGTATACTTAAATATCCTATTAAAGTATACCTAAAGTTTGATTATCGTAGAATAATTATTTCTTAGTTTAAAAAATCCCTCAATATTGCTGATTTTTTTCCTGTCTAAATGCATATCCCGCCTTAAGGGATCATCCCACTTTAGACGACTAATACATTAGGTATTTTTGGGAATTTTTTATATGGTTCCTATAAAAGATATTGATGTAAATCTTGTTAGGCTTGATAAAATAACTCTTGAAACGTATGAAATTTTTTAAAAATTCATTTTACATAATTTATCTATCCCTGGTAGCAGCGTCCGCATAGCCTCTCGAAAAAAAGCGATGTCCGCTTCGTTGATGTTATTCCTGAGTAGATTGATTTGAAATACAAAAACCAAAAAGATTCGAGTTCAGTATGGTTGTGGCTACTGTCCGAACTAGAATTATCAATTTATCTGCAAAAAGAAAAAAATGGCGGCTGTTGAAAAAAAAAACGTCTCCAAAAATAAGACTTTCTTGTGATATTTCGGTTAACAAACGTATTCAGAATCAAAATTATCGAATAATTTTTGTTCCAGCAGTAGGCATACATGTCACGAACGTGTAGTTAAAATTTCGCAAGGATCGGTTTAGTAGTTCCGGAGAAAAAATCAACGAAGCAAGAAAAAATCGTTTTGAGAAAAACGCGTTTAGAGTTGCCGCTCGAGTAAGAGCACGCCGTAGATGAAAGCGCTCAAATAAACTCGCAAAGAATACTTAGACTGCTCCGATTTTTATGAAATTTCTACACAATATTGTTGAAGTGATCTATTTTCGAAATCCATTTTTTTTAAATCGATTTTTTGAAGTTGATAAAGCGGAATGATCTTTGAAATTGTAAAAAAAATAAAATAAATCACATAAAAAATCTATTATTAGTCATAAAATTGGAAATAAATACCTTAACGAACCGAGTTGTTCAACACCTTGACATGACATATGCCACTGACAGGGTAGGTGGTGTTGCCAACATAAGAAAAAATAAGACAATTAAAAGCACTGCGTGCTCTTACACAGCTCGCACTCTTTGGAGACTTTTTTTTTCCTAAAAGATAAAAAAAATAGACCTTTATTTGCTCTCTTTATTTCGATCTCTCCGTTACTGATCTTCGAACGATGAAAGGGCACGGAAACGCATTTGATCCACTGATACGTTGAAGATATGAAAGATAAAATTGAAAAAAATGAAAGAAATAGCCCGGAACTCCATCCGGTGGAGCTGTGGCTTGTCTTCTATAATCTTGTCGCAATCTTCGGATACTTGGAAGGTGATTCATGCGATACCTTATTTCTTGCATCGTCAATGTACTCGAGATAAATGATTTTCTATGCGGCATTTCACGATGATCGTTACCAGATGTCTACACGATATACGCTGGGTCAAATACTCTCATGAATCTGATCCCGAGCATTTGCAAACGCGAAAATTCAACAGACTATTAATCTGATCATTGAAGGGGGAGACACCTCTAGGCGAGGGAAAAATTGCTGTATTTCATAATATTTGTGTAAGAGGAAAGATTTCTTCACCATCTTTGAGACTTAGGGTATGTTTTATTATTACTTTTGGCTGTTACGTGGTATTTATTTTGTTTCTTTTTTAATTAATCTTTAAAAATGCTGGAGGTATGCGACGGTCGTCTAATGGGGCTGCGGCGGATGTTGTCAGACGGCGTGACACGTAGCATCGGCCGGATTAATCTGAACAAAAACTGACGAAGATTTTTCTTTCATCAACACTCATACGCAGAATATGAACCAAGAAAAAGTGAGAAATGTTGACAATCGATTGAATGGTATGCTTTTAAACAAAAAGATTGGAATCTTCTAAAAAAAATGATGATGTTGAAGTTTGCATTTTTGGAACGCAACGAAAGTTAATTGTGATTCTACTGATCACATTTATATCGTCACTTCAGGGTACGGAACCCACCCAAATGATTTTTCTTATCTTCATTAGAGATCCACGACCTTAATTTTGAATAAAAATTATAGACCATAATGAAAATTAAGATATGAAAAGAATAGAAAAAACCTATCGTTGCATTCCAATGCACACTTCAACGCCATAAAAATGGCTATATTTTGCACTAAAAAATACTTTTCTTTTATTGTCAAAAATATTTGAGGTCATGTTTTAGACAATAAGTCTAAAAAAATAGCGAAGAAATCTTTCTTTAAAAAAAAATCATGAAAATCATCATAAAAATTCCTCGGCTAATGGTATCTGCCCCCTTAATTCTGCAACGATTGTCACAAAATGTCCTAAAATAATGATTACCTTCTTCTCCCTGCAGCGATCGTGTTGAAGTTTGCATCACTGTGAGGCAACGAATATTTGTATTATTATCGGAAATCTTATTGCAGATTTAGGCAGTAGGTCCCTGTACCAAAGAACGCTCGAGCCTTTATTTTAGCCTAAATCTGTCAGAAAGAAACTTTTGGCGATTTGCCGGACGTAGTGGACCGGGGTATAACGGTGTGGCAAGGTCTCGGAAAAGCCCGCAAGGGACCACGAGGGAAACTTGAAAATACATTTTTTTAATTGAAATTTAAAAAAAAATTGTATTGTACTCCGACGTACAAAGGGTTATTGAAGAAAAAATCATTTTGAAGGAATAAGCGAGATGATTGAAAAATCGTTTGACCACTTATTTCTATGTACATCAACAAAGTTGTGTGCCAAATTTAATTTAAAAATATTGATAATTAAACAAGTTATAAAGAATCTCGTGGAAGATCTTTGAACGTGAAGGGGCTCAACGGTGTACTTGATCGTCAAAGAAATATTTTTTCAAATCGATTGTTTGAGGAAAAATCTAATAATTATTGTTAATAACTAATGAAAAAAAATGTTAAGGGGAAACACGTCGTTCAAGACTATTATAAGACTACTAGTACACCGAATAAGTTTACCAAATTTAAAGTCAATCCGTTCATTACTTAGATGTCGAGAAATCGTGTACACCGTTTTAAGTTTCTCAAGTAATCATAAGGTTACCTTGAATCTACGATTTTTGCACGATATGTTGGACGTTCCTCTTCAATTTGAGTTGCCTCAAGCGACGATCGAGTGTTTGTCATTTTCACAATAGCCTAACGCCTTATGGTATTGAAGTTTGTATCGTTGGAATGCAACGAAAAGATTTTTTGTCCCGTTGCCAATTTTCTTTGGCACATTTAGGCTTAAAAAGTCGTCGACATATTTTTAAAGGTCCTTCTTAGGCATTCGTAATTTAAACTCGCATGCAATAAAATTCAGGTAGCGATAAAAACAAAGAAATGAAAAATTACGAAAAATTTTCGTTGCACTCCAACGATGCGAATTTCAACACCCTAACCATAACACCATAACTCCAAAAAGCGCAGTACTCCGGTATTTCTTTCTAAATTTATCGACACTTCGGATCTGCCTGGATATTATGGGGGTGAAGTATGCATCGTTGGAGTGCAACGAAAATGCGTCATTCAAAAAAATTATTATCCGAAATTAATTTTGCATGTTTAGGCCGCAGATTACTAAATGAGGATCCTAAAAAATGTTGGCGTGATTTTTGTGGCTCGAATTTGCCGAAGGAAATTCAGGAAACCCGAAAAAACCAATTTCCGTCATAGTGCAACGATATAAATGTCAACGTAACTGGAGTCTGGGCGTTTAAGGGAGACTTTGTCCTTGAAATGCAGCGGGAGATGTTAGCTGCTCAACATGAGCAGCTAGACGAAGAGGAGGGATGCCTCTATGGACCAGGCATTGTCGATTAGCGGTAATTATAAACACATTTGTGTAAACACATTACAAAACTTTAAACGCGTTTTTCTCGAAAACACGTTTTTAAAAATGGCTGACATTCTACTGACCGCTGTAATTAACATATCGACCTGAAATTTCGAGAGCATACTCAGAAAATATGTCTTCACGGAATGACGGATCGTTTTTTCGATAGATACATTTTTGCATTTATTATTTATCTTTTTATGCGAAAAAAAACGCGAAAATTCGATTTTTCTTTAAATTGCCGCCATTTTCCGAAATTTGTACTAAACGAAAAACCCATCCGTCATTCCATGACCAAAGGGTCACAGATTGATAATATACTTTGAATTTGTGTTTCAGATCAACAAAGAGGGGGTAGTGATGTCAGCCGTTTTCCTCCCGCGATTTGAGGACCTGTTTTCGCGTAGCTGCAACGCCCGCCATGTTGGTTTTTTTTTTCAAAAATTTTTTTTTAACGTTCTGTATATCATGAATAAAAGCAAGAAAAAAACCGCACTCAAAAAGCTTTACTCGTTTGCTTTAAAGAAAATAAAATGTAAACACCTGAAATATGGCACTCCAAGGACAAAGTCTCCCTTAACACTTTGTCGCATCCTGTTCAGTGTTGTATACCATCAATTTTTACGGAGCTAAGACCCGACAATCTTTGCGAAGAAAGGGATCGTACGTGCGGCGATAAGAATTGCCCTAACTGCTCCAGTAAACGTCAATTGCGCCAGTAAACGTCAAAAAAAACGCTCAAAGATAGCGCAAAAAAGTATAGCTCACTCGCGGCAGGAAAACGAAGATCGAGTGGTCGGCGTTATAATCCGCGATGAAAGAAAACAAAAAAAAAATAACACGTCGCTCCGCTACTCGGTAGAATAAAGCGGTTACAATTACCGTTAAGTACACCTTTACTGCGCTTGTACATTTTTATCGTCGTGTTCCGCAAAAAGATTATTATCGACCGTGTACGTGGACGATTTTACAAACGCGATTAATCTTGGATGATAAGAACAAAAAACGTCTCCGATTTCATTCCATCGTTGAATTAATCCTCAATTTGAGGGCAATTTGCACAAGGAAGTTGGAAAGAAGTTGGAATGCAACGAATTTTTTTTTCTCGCAGAGCTCATTTTTTTTC
Source organism: Ophion ellenae (assembly GCA_963210295.1). Taxonomy (NCBI): domain Eukaryota; kingdom Metazoa; phylum Arthropoda; class Insecta; order Hymenoptera; family Ichneumonidae; genus Ophion; species Ophion ellenae. Next base: position 35,850,265 of record OY723385.1, read on the forward strand.
TGACACATTTAGACCACAAACACCGCTGATTTTTTTGTTTAAACATCCTTATAGAGATCCCAAACCTAAAACTACCGAAGAAGAGTTGTGATAGCAATAAAAAATGAAGAAATGAAAAAATAAAGGACTATCGTTGCGTTCCAACGATGCAAACTTCAACACCATAAGAAAATAGCCAACGGAATAATCCACTATGGGAATATCGAAAGTACAAATCACTCTGATACTCACTGCCGTTTTTTTGTGCGTGAACCCTTCGGTAATAATTTTCTTCCGATATGGACCAATGTATTAGGCTTTATGTTTGCATCCTTGGAGTGCAACGAAGATTCTTTTTCATTTGATATTTTCGTTATTATTAAAAATCATTTTTTGCCGATTCATGTTCTAGAGCGCTAAATAAGGATAAAAAAATATTAGCGTGACTTTCGCAGCTCAAATCTGTCTAGTGAAATTTTGAAAATCAAAAAGGCATGATTGTCGTTGCATTCCAACAATGCAAACTCCAATGTCATCTAATGTATAGGAAGAGACACGCAAAAATTAAGATTACTCGTTTGTTTTTTGTTAACTTTACGCTTCTTTTTGCATTCCTGTAGGTTTCGCGAAGAAAGTTATTTTTTCGCGACTTGTGTATCGGGGATTTAATGCAGACGCGATAAAGTAACATGGAATTAAACGGTAAAGAGATACAGAGCATATTTGTTTGAGCATTAACTGCGTGCCCATATCGGACGTATAAACGTATCTGAAAGTGAAACAAAAATGTAAAAGAATGGAAAATTATGAAAGTATAGACGGGGGGAGGGGAGGGGGGTAAAGATTGCCGACATTTAAAAATATACGAGGCACTGGTATCGATTCGAGACCTTGAAGTGCGAAAGCCGTGAAAAGTATAACTGTATTTATAATCGTATATAGCCGAGGGCAAGAATATCCCGAAAGCCTTTCGATTTCTGTGAAGGTCCACGATCTCTTTTTCCCGTCTCTCCTCTCTCCCCCTATCTCTTTCTCTTTCTCAAACGACAATTTCTCGTTTTTCCATTCGACTCTCCAAGGACGATTTTTATTCCCAGATGAGGAAGATTGTGACAAAAATAATAAAAAATAAAACACAGCAAAGTTGTGGCTCGGGGATAATGCTGGGAGACCGGAGAAAGAGGTTTCTTCGTCTCTAATGGAAAAAACGAGAATAAGAATGCACCCAAGTGCCTCCGATCTTGGACTTTTTATTCTTACATCGTAAACTAATTTTTCGTTTTCTCGTGCCTTCTTCTGATTTTAGGAATTTTTGCATACCTGAACCATCTCACTCCAAAAACGAGGCGCGAGATTCTCAATCTTCTCGTCGGTGGCCTCAAGAGGCTCGAGTATCGCGGATACGACTCTGCTGGTATTGTTTTTCTTTGAGTACTTCTTATTTAGAGTTAAAATTAATGCAATCGCGATCATACAAGTCTTTGCCTTTTTGCGCAGCAGCCTGGCTCCGTAAAGTTATTTTTTTTAAATAACTTTTACTTTGAATAAATAAACTTCAATGAATTAAAATAACTTTTAATAACAAGTTTTTTTTAAATAACTTTTACGAAGCCAGGATGCTCTTTCTTACATACTTTTTAAAATAACTTTTATAAATTTATTTTCAAATGCAATATTTAAATTTACGTGCAACGCGATTAACAATAGGGTTGAAGTTTTCAAAGCCGGAATGCAACGAAAATTCTGGCTAATTTCTTATTTTTTATTATTATCCAAAATCATATCTTGCAAATTTGCTGTAGATCGCTTAATAAGAATCCTAAAAAATGTTTGCGTGATTTTCGTAGCTCAAATCTGCCAAAGAAAATTCGGGAAACTAAAACACAAATCACTTTCGTTGCATTCCAACGATGCAAACTCCAACGTCATCATTATCGAAAATCAAATGTTGCGAGTTTGTTGTAGATCATTAAATAAGAATCCGAAAGAACGTTTGCGTCATTTTCGTAGCTGAAATTTGCCATAGGAAATTTGAAAAATTAAAGAGAAATCACTTTCGTTGCATCCCAACGATGCAAACTTCAACGTCATGATTGCAAATTACATTACATGTATATATTCGTGTAGAAAAAGCCGACGTTTCATGTGGAACATTTTAAGGACATTTCGAATTGAAAAATACGTTACTAGTTTCCGTGTTTCAAAACCTGGAATCAATTTCGCCTGATTTATTTTATAATATCCAATAAAAAATCATTTGATTGGATCGCGGAACCAGCCCTCTTTCAGCTCCGGGACCCTCACCCCCATTCCGATCCAGTAGCTTTTGTTAAATTTTCTCAAATTCTATTTGTGTTGGTCTTAGCCTAGTTAAGGAGTTACGTGGGTTTCGAAGCCAAAAGAAGCATATTTTCTCTATTTTTTTTCAGAAAAATAGAATATATAAAGTATTTTATTTAAAATGTGAAGCACATAAAAGAGCAACATTTCAACAATATTTTTTTTTAATTTGGGAAATTCAGTCGGTGGGACCTGGTTCCCGGAGACGCCTAAAAAAAGTGTCCTCGTAGTGGTCAGGATAACTCATGATAGCTTTATCTGAAATTAAAAAACTAATTTTTTTTCTGTTAGTAGATAAGTATAGCTCGTGATTGAAAGAAGGATGAAAAAAAAATTGAAATTTGAATGTTTGGCAGAGTTGTATGTATAAAATTGGTTGTAATCGAAAAGAAACCTTCGTTCAACCACTGGTCAATGCTATTTTGAAGAAGTGTGCACAATTTCAATAACATCGGTGCATTCGTTTTTTAGAAATCGTGTCCACCGACTTCAAAAATAGTGTTTCGAGAAAAATGCGATATACCTCAGTCGCTCCCGGCCGGTCTTTCCAAACGGGGGGAATTCCCAAAGGCTCTTTCTCTCTCCTAGACTTTTACTCCGATTCACTCAAAACTTTGGGAGAATATTCTAGACATATCGTACTATTAGATAATAAAATTTAATTGAATGGATTTTTCGAAATTTTTTAACTCACGTAACCCCTTAACGTTTCGGAGCAGGATTGTTGTAAAAAGAATACAACGTGCCCCAACAGAATTCGATAGCACTTCATTTTTAAATTCAAAGATCGAAACTTTTTTAATCGATCAATATACCATCTTAAAGAACACATCTTGAAAAACTCAAATTCAAAGATCGAAACTTTTTTTAATCGATCAATATACCATCTTAAAGAACACATCTTGAAGAACTTTCAGTAATTTTTTTATTGAAAAATATTACATTGTTTAGTGGCAAATGGCCGTCAATGAAATAATGTTTTTATATACACGGTTTGCGGTGACCAACATTGCGGCGAAGTGGATCATCTGAAAAAAAAATGCGGATGGATTTAGTCAAATATAAGTATAAACTAGTCTTTAATCGAAGGATTTTAAAAAATATTCATTTTTCACAAAATGGCGGACAGTCAAAGTTAATGGTTCGATTTTAACGAAAAAAAACGGCCGTTTTTTGGCTATAAAACGGCCATTTTTTTTTCGAAAAAAAAATCGAACGCTTAAAGACTACATTTTTATGTATTAAATAAGCCTGCAAAATTTCAAGAAGATCGGTTCATTAGTGTTTGAGTAATCTTGGTCACCGACTTCAGAAATGCCATTTTGAGAAAAACGCGTTTAAAGTTTCTCTTTCAACGCGCTTTCAACGCGGATTCTTCTCTTTAAACGCTCATATCTCAGTAAATTTTGTTCGGATCGACTTGAAATTTTCAGGACATATTCTCAAATACTTAAACTTCGAAAAAATTCAATAAAAAAATCGATTTTTTCAAAATCGCAAGTGGGGGTAACCCCTAATATTGATACTAAACGGAATCAGTACCCTCGAAGAATAAGTTTGTATCCAACAGGCTGCAATTGGCATTCTGTTGTCGACTCGGTATAAGAGAGAAAGAAAGGTTTCTCAAATGAAAGGAGGAACAGAACATCTGAACTCTGTACTTCGACACGACCGTAGGTTTGAAGACTAGTTGATATTCACGAAGAATAAGAATGCATGCCCCGTGGTGCTGCAGACGTGGAGAGCACTCAAATTCCGGCATACGCTACTTTTTTCCGAAGCATACACCTTCCAATCTGTATTCGAGAAACAAATCCTCTGAATTTCATGAGATTTATGGAATAGAGTTTTTTTCAAATTGTTATTCGTTTCACAAATATTGCTGATTTTATTTCTTCGAGGGATTATTTATGAGCGCGTAAAATGAATTGCAGGAGTCGCGGTCGACTGTCCCAACGGTAAGGACATTTCGATAATCAGGAAGCAAGGAAAAGTTCAGGCCCTGGAGAACGAAATATTCGATGGTAAGGGATTTTCTTTTTACTCGGTTCGAAAGAGTTGCATGTATTCATTTTTGATTATGATTTTGCTTACACGTGAAATCTCCAGGCCACAATCTCGAATTCGATGGGAAAACCGAAAGTCACTGTGGCATCGCTCACACGCGTTGGGCAACTCACGGTGTCCCATCGGAGGTAAATTCTCATCCGCAGAGATCTGACCCCGAAAACTCCTTCGTCGTCGTTCACAATGGTGAGAAAATAATTAACTCTGTATTCGTCGATACTCGGAAGCACGTTGATCATTAGCGAATTACTTGACAAGATCGAAAAACAATTAACTGAAAGCAACGATAAATTGAAAAGACTTCGAAAGAAGAAATTACGGAGATTGGAGCGGTCCAGCTGAGTCAAATGACGGTTGTTTTTTTTTCAGTGAACATAAAAAAAATGCACACGAGGTGTAGATTTATTCTGTAGATGCTGATTTTTCATGAAATATATGACTAAAGGGCAAAATTATGCATTTTTATATTTTTATTGCGTAAATAATAATAACTTTTGGGTATTATCATTTACGCAATGAAAATATGAAAATGCAAATAGCGTAAAAAAATAATTGCGTAATAGCGCAAAAAGCGTAAATAATAATAACTTTTGGGTATTATCGACGATTATTATGAAAAAAAACGATGTCAGCGAAAGTTTTATGAAACTCAGAATGGAATTTTGAGTCATTCATAATTATGCCAGTTTATATTTACGTCACGAGATTATTCATTATTACCATTAATTAATATTACGTGCGGCCGAAATACGGCAACTCCGCGGACATTGGGGTTGGCAGCAATGCTCTTCATTCGCCAGCCGAGATTCGTAATCTTTCATCAAATCTTGACGGTTCAATATTGAATATATTAGGTGAAGGAAAAAGTTCGCGGCATCTATCCCAATAGCTGGCTTGAGAAAAACGCCACGAAGTTTTTTTTCACCTAATATACGGTTTACGATGGGCAAGATGGATCTCTTTTTTCTCAATGTTCACAAAGGTTTAGTTCGCGTTAAGGGGCCAGTCCACTTTGGAGCCACGAAAACGACAATTTTCGCGATTTTTTTTGAGGATTTTATAAAAGATATGAATATAAAAGTTTTCGGGCTTGATAAATAAAGTCTTGAAATACAATTAAAAAAAGTTTCATTCATTTTTATTCATTTTTAAGCACAAAAACTATAGTTTAACGTAACGCCTCCAAAATAGGTGGGCTAGGTGGCTCCATCACAACTCGGCAAAGGCTTGTCCGAAACAAAAAAATCAAAGTCCATTAGATTCAGTATGACACCAGCTACAAAATGACCCTCGGATATAAAGTTTTATCAAAAGATAAAAAAATGGCAGATGAAAAACGAAAAAAGTTTTTAAAAAACACGTTTTTTTTCGCAGTTTTTCGCAAAAAAAGAGTAAAAATCAAAATTTTAAAACCATCGAGGGTCATCTTGTTGCGAATCATGTTTACAATATGTGGTTCAAATTTCAAGAGAATCGGTTTATTAGTTTTAGAGATACGGTGGAGCTAGATTTTGAAAACGTTGTTTCGAGAAAAACGCGTTTGAAGTTTATGCGATGATCGACCGAGCGCGCTATACGCTCAGGTAGACGAAATGAGGTCCTGACGTTCAGGTAAAAAATAAAAATACTCAGAGAGCTCGGATTTTCGTAAAATTTGGACACAATATTTCTAAATGTATGTACTTTCGAAAGCAGTTAAAAAAATCGATTTTTTTTTATTTTCAAAGTGGACTGGCCCCTTAATCATTGGTTAGAGATGCTAAATAGCCAAAAAATTACACACCCGTAGCGTTAACGTCTCGCCCATTTAACCGCACGTAAAATTACATACGTTAAACTATTTTTGATCTCTGGCATTTTGTGGTAAAATTTTTTTTTAAATTCGTAAAAACCCAGCACAGTCTAGACAATAACATATATTTCGTTTCAAATTTAATCTTCGACTGTGCCTAACCCTCCAACCTCCTTAGAAGGTACAAAACAGTATCTCCGGTCGTCTCAAACAATTTTCCAAACGGTATGATAATTCACTAATCTATTTCACAATCAGCATACTGCATTTAGTCAAATACGTCACAATGTAAAATATCATTTCGTACTGGAATATCTTTTTTTCATTACTCATATTTGGACGTGCCGGAATATTTCACCAATCAAGAAAAAAGCCACAAAAAAGAGATGCATATCCGTGTAATTACTTTCAGGATACATTTCCAGATACTTCATAATATTTGTTTGACTTTCGGAAATACACATCCCAAAAACGTTCAATTTTTTCCTGACATTTTGTTTCTACAACACGATCAATTTCACATCTCTGCTATTTTTCGCCAATCAGGTATCGTGACAAATTACAAGGAAGTGAAAACTCTTCTGCAGCAACGTGGATACGTTTTCGAGAGCGAGACCGACACGGAAGTTATTGCGAAATTGATCCATCATTTGTGGGTGAAACACCCGACGTATTCGTTCCGCGAGCTCGTCGAGCAAGTTGTTCAACAACTGGTATGGCTTTGTTCCTTATAACAAAAATGATTTCGAAAGTCATCACCACTCAAACGCCTTTGATTTGGAATTTGCATGGGACTTATTCGTGTTTACACGTAACGGATATGTTTCTGTGTGTGTGCGGACACACACACACACACACACACACTTTTTTGCTATTTATTTGAAACTTTATGTATTATATTTATATAATTGTACAATTTTTGGTCGAAAGAAAGTCACTGTGAGAGTTCGAATTAATATGGGATATAAATTATTCCCATAATTACTACCAAATCCATAAAACACTTTATATATATATATATATATATATATATATATATATATATATATATATATATATATATATATATATATATATATATATATATATATATATATATATATAGTTTTGCGGTATCTGGGATGCTTCAAGTTGAAAACGCAATTTTGACAATGGCGGTAAAAGGTGCCATAACTTCAAGGGATCATCACAGTGTAACGGGTCGGAAAATAACTGATTTACGCGATTTTTTTTTCGATGGTTAAAATATGCTAATCCGTTTGATTTTTTTGTGTCAAATCAAAGCACTCATGAAGAACAGAAAATAAAATTTTGAACGTTTATTTTTCTTTTTTTTAACGTTTCAAAATGTCTTTGAAAAAGAGTCCTCACGGTGTTCACGGTTGTGTCAGTAAATATTATCTGAAACGAAATTTGTAAAACGATTATTAATTAGTATTGAAGCCGCTATCTTGCTATGGAGGTTTTTTTAAAATGAAGATTGACAAAATGGCGGCAGTTTGAAAAAAATGTCGAATCTAGCCTATTTTTTCGACAGTTTTTCGTTAAATTTTTTTTAAGGTTTCGGGAAAAAAAACTTCCATAGTAAGATAAAAAATGGTGGGAATAAAGTTGTGTCAAAATTTGAGACGGATAGCTTGAAAAACTCTTCCTTTGAGGAGTGTACACCGTTTTGAAAAACGACATTTCGAGAAAAACGCGTTTAAAGTTTCAAGTGCGGAATTTTCGTGTAAATTGTCTACTTACGTTTATGTGAGTATATGAACGATATGCTTCTAACCGTCTATACCATCGGATAATGCAAAAAAAAACGACTTTTTGGAAACTTTACACTGTGATCATACCGTGAAACAGTGCAAGAAATTAAAAACGCCGCGGTAATAAATATCAAATGCCAACAAGGTTACGCGCAGTTTTTGAAAATGGCCCATGATAAGGTCTTGAAAATTGCGAAGACCCAAAAAGGTATCTTGGCGTGAAAAGCAGGAGGAGGTGTGTTTAAGGGAGACTTTGTCCTTGGAGTGCCATATTTCAGGTGTTTACATTTTATTTTTTTTAAACGAAACGAGTAAAGCTTTTTGAGCGCGGTTTTTTCTTGCTTTTATTCATGATATACAGAACGTTAAGAAAAAATTTTTTGAAAAAAAAACCAAAATGGCGGCCGTTGCAGCTGCGCGAAAACAGGTCCTCAAATCGCCGGAGGTAAACGGCTGACATCACTGCCCCCTCTTTGTTGATCTGAAACACAAATTCAAAGCATATTATCAATCTGTGACCCTTTGGTCATGGAATGACGGATGGGTTTTCCGTTTAGTACAAATTTCGGAAAATCGCGGCAATTAAAAAAAAAATCGAATTTTCGCGTTTTTTTTCGCATAAAAAGATAAATAATAAATGCAAAAATGTATCTATCGAAAAAACGATCCGTCATTCCGTGAAGACATATTTTCTGAGTATGCACTCCAAATTTCAGGTCGATATGTTAATTACAGCGGTCAGGAGAATGTCAGCCATTTTCAAAAACGTGTTTTCGAGAAAAACGCGTTTAAAGTTTTGTGATGTGTTTACACAAATGTGTTTATAATTACCGCTAATCGGCAATGCCTGGTCCATAGAGGCATCCCTCCTCTTCTTCTAGCTGCTCATGTTGAGCCGCTAACATCTCCCGCTGCATTTCAAGGACAAAGTCTCTCATAATGCATAATTATGGTATTTTCAGGAGGGTGCATTCGCTCTGTGCTTCAAGAGTAAACATTTTCCGCGAGAATGTGTCGCGACCCGGCGTGGATCGCCCCTGCTCGTTGGAATCAAGACGAAGACTCGTTTGATCACAGATCACGTGCCAATTATGTACGGAAAAGGTGAGTCGATTGGAGGGATTTGGAAAAAAAAACGCCGAATGACCGACAAAAAATCAGTGAGAAATTACCGATGGCGAGACAGGGGAGAGAGGGAGGAAGAAAAAAAAACGAATTGAGAATGGAGGAAAAAGAGAAAGTGCTGAAACAGAGTGCCACAAGGCATGGTATTCTCACATCCAAGCTTGCTCTCGTCGAAAGCAAAATTACGAGAGATATCAATCTCGTAAGAATCTTCGAAAGATTTGGCGAGCAGACAAAAAGTTGGTACGACGAAGAGAAAAGAGCAAAAAAAAACGAAGAATCATCGCCAACTGCGTTAATTACTAACATTTTTCTTCGCTTCTTTTCGTTGTTTAACAAAATTGGCTGAAGCGCATTGGCACGATGCGCGACGTGTGTGCTGCCTTCACGCGAACGTTCGGTAATGACAAAAAACGAGCACGTTCACTGTCGAAACGAAACGTTGGTCGTCCCCGGTACGCCAAAGTTGCTAACATTACTAACGGAAATGCACGCGCGGTCGTTCTTGCACGAAAGTATTATCGAAATAGCAATCCTCTCTCTATAGCGCATGTATACTTTTGGCTTTTGGAGCGGTTTGATCTTGCGGTGGAAAAAAAATGGATTTAACGGTGGATTGGAGAATCGGTTAGTATCCATGTCATTGTGAGATATATTCCGAAGAGATTTTTCTGGTCACGTCGATTGTTTTGAAAGATTCGGGATTGTGCGATTATTTTTCATTTTTCAGGGTACAGTCCGGTAGATTGCCCACCCTGGTCTTGTAACCCTTCTGGTTGAAAATCCGAAATAGCACACAAGAATAACATTCGGAGTACTTTCGAATACAGTTGTGGGGTTACTGTGAACTCGTGATTCCAAAAGGAAAACGGTCTTTAAAGGGCCAGTCCACTTTGGAGCCACGAAAAAAGGCTACTCGCGCGATTTTTTTTTGAGGATTTTATAAAAGATGTGAATATAAAAGTTGTTGGGATTGATAAATAAAGTATTGAAATACATTTTTAAAAAATTTAATTCATTTTTATTCATTTTTAAGTACAAAAACGATAGTTTAACGTAACGCCTCATAAATAGGTGGGCTAGGTGGCTCCATCACAACTCGGCAACGGCTCGTCCGAAAGAAAAAAATCAAAGTCCATAAGATTCGGTATGACACCAGCTACAAAATGACCCTTGGATATAAAGTTTTATCAAAAAATAAAAAAATGGCAGATGAAAAACGAAAAAAGTTTTTAAAAACGCGTTTTTTCGCAGAGTAAAAATCAAAATTTTTAAAACCACCGATAGTCATTTTGTTGCGAATCATGTTTACGATATGTGGTTCAAATTTCGAGAGAATCGGTTTATTAGTTTTAGAGATACAATGGAGCTAGATTTTGAAAACGTTGTTTCGAGAAAAACGCGTTTGAAGTTCATACTATGAAAAACTCTTGCCTAAACTCAATCGGCAATTCCTGGACTGTATAAAATCCCTTCTGATTGCTCATCATCGTCGATTTCTTCAAGTCTTGCTCGCTTTTGATTTTTTGAAATTTTCAAAGTGGACTGGCTCCTTAAAATATAATGATTTTTTCTTCCCTTTTATTTTTTTTAAATTTTTATCTTTATCCAAAACCATTATTTTGCTAATTGAGGTCGTGAATCTCTAATACGAATACGTAAAAACACCCGGTTGGTCTGAAACAGAAAAAAACCTTTTTTTTTTCTTAAAATAGACAACATTGCCTAAGACTTGACTGAGCTTTCTTCTATTATCGTCTGACAATCATCAAAATAAACTTTTTTAAACTTTATTTCCGATTTTTCGCGGAAAAAACCCATTATCATTGTTAATAACTAAATGAAAAAAAATGTTAAGAAAAAAAACGTCCGTCAAGACTAAACCACTATTACATTGAATAAATGTACCAAATTTCAAGTCTTATTAGGCGACGAGAAATCATGTACATCGTTTTGAAACACCTGCACTACCGGTCAAAAGTTTTCGGGCACTTCAGATAATTGCGAAACTTTCGATCGAATTATATTATTTTAAGATAATCTTGCAATTATGCAAAGTGATCGAAAGTTTTGCAATTATCTGAAGTGTCCGAAAACTCTCGACCGGTAGTGTAGATTCGAGAAAAACGCGTTTAAAGTTTCACCAGCAGTTCGATCGTCGTAATCATAAGTTTACCTTCAATCGGCGATTTCTGCGCGATATCTCGGACCTTCCTTTCAATATGAGTCGCCTCAAGCGACGAACGAGTGTTCGACGTTTTCACAGTAGCCTGACCCCTTAATTAGACAAGATTCCATCTGCCATATTTTCGAAAGTATTCGCAAAATTTGACGCGATGCATATTAAAAATGGTCGATATCTGCAAAATATCGTTATTTCATTAAAAACAAATCGATTTGCAAACTTTCGAAAAAGTAATTAAGAACAATTGCACGAGTCGACAGTTCCCAAGAATCGCCGTAAAAAGGTTGCAGTGACCAGTTTTGATATCTCTCATTATTACCCGTACGCAAAACGTTCGATCACTGCTCACGGAAGTCCGATGAATTCCATTTTGTTCGCTTGTAGATACTGTTTCACAAATTCACAACCAACAAGTAAAGCACGTAGCTCCAATCGCTTTCATAATACAGTTAAGAATATCTCTAACAAGGAACATTACTTACGTGTCCGCCTTCGATTTTGTTGAAACTCATGCATGTGATAAAGCATTGAACACTATTAGACACGTATTTTTTTTATCTGCGGGAAAACGTTATTGAGGAAACGACGCCTCAAAGAAAGGTGTGTCACCCCTTAATTTTTTTCAATTATTCTACAGTGGCTTTTTCATTGCTCTACATCAGAAGAATTTTGGTTTCTGTTTTATTCAGAGCGGTGGACTGCGTGTGAGTAAAACTGCAAAACCATCCCTTGAGACGCCTTCCTTTGAGGGGTAGTTTCCCCCCTTAAAACCGTTTTTCCGCAGATAAAAAAAATACGCGTCTAACAGTTTCCCATGCTTTATCACATATAGTGTTTATGTTATCACACATGTTGTCGCATATAGAGTTTCAACAAAATAGACGGCGGACACTTAAGGGGGGGATTGTCTTTTTTTTCGCAATATTTACCGCTTTTTGGGAATTTTTTTGTGAAGAAAGTATACAACGGAAAACTTGTGAAACTTGGCATATAGTTTTATTGATCTGTTTACTACATACAAAAAAATGTTTAAACAATTTCATCAAAAAAATTTGCCTCCCACCCCCCTCGACGCGCGATGGTCCTTTTTTGATGGTGTGCACGATTACAGCCTTCACGTTCATCCTGCAACAAAAACCCAAAAAGCATTTTACTTTAGACACATATAGCTATCGTTCGATGAAGGGGAAAAAAAGAAAATTGGCGATTTGGTGACGTTTTGAACTTGAAGTATCGATTTTTCGAAAAAAATTGATCGATTTTTTGTTATAAATAAAAAACTATTGAACGTATTGCTTTTTTGCTTCATCAAACGATAAAAGGATGTCAGCTGAGCATTCTGTCCAAATTTGAAGGCAATCGGTTGAATAGTTTTTGAGAAATCGTGCACACCATCAAAAAAGGACCATCGCGCGTCGAGGGGGGTGGGAGGCGGATTTTTTGATGAAATTGTTTAAAAATTTTTTTGTATGTCGTAAACAGATCAATAAAAGTATATGGCAAGTTTCACAAGTTTTCCGTTGTATACTTTCTTCACAAAAAAATTCCCAAAAAGCGGTAAACTTTGCGAAAAAAAAGACAATCCCCCCTTAAGGGGGTAGGCCACTCTAGAGGCCGAAAAAATAGGCTTTTTGGGAATTTTTTTTTCGGAAAACCTACAAAATAAATCGAGATTACGAAAAAGGGTGTTTATCATACATATGTGTACTGTGTACAGTGACTGTGTACAATAATTTTTTCGACGCGATTCATTTCAAAATGGCGGTTGTGCAGTGTTTTGCGATGACGTCTCCGATTTTCCAGGATCCACGGCCGGAAGAACAGCTCCTGTGATTTTTTAATTATAATGAGCCAGTGAATTTTTTTCGATTATATATAATAACTGCTATAGAAGTACGTAGGATTTTTTCGATATATTGATTTTTGGCTAAACGGCGCACTTCTAAAGTGACAAGTAAATAATTTGCCTGAAAAATCGTCAGATAATTGTTAATAACAAATTATCTTTGCAATATCAAAAAAAAATCCTACGTACTTCCATAGACAATGTACTTTTCAAGATATATTCACCATTTCAAGTGAATCGGTTGAAAATTGTCTCAGTTATGTTTCCGGCCAACTTAAAAAATGCAGTTTTGAGATAAACGCTGCACAGCCGCCATTTTTAAATTAATCGCTTCAAAAAAATTATTGTATACAGTCACTGGTATGTATGATGAACACCTTTTTTGTAATCTCGATTTATTTTGTAGTTTTTCTGAGAAAAAAATCCCAAAAAAGCCTATTTTTTCGGCCTCTAGAGTGGCCTGAGGCCTTAAGTGATGTTCGTTGCAAGTCCACCGAACCCTTTCACTTTTAATGTTATTAAACCGCACATCATGGTAAATATTGTAGCTAGTTTCGCAAACGAAAGAAAAACGATTTTTTGTCGTCGCGAGTGCAAAGAAAAAAAACGAAGATGTCCTGGATGAGCCGGACGTGAAAATTCTCCCCATGCGTGAGAGATGTGGATACTACACGAGTGTTTCTTTTGCATGAACCCCCGGCTATACGACTGTCACGCCTGAACAGACGATCTGCCGCACGCGACCAAAGGTATTCACACTATTAATACGACCCACCTTCGATCGTACCCATGATCTTGAATCACTTTTTTTTCCTTTTCCAATGCAATGTACAATTTACGATGGCCTCGTTTGAGCCACTACAGATTTTGCATCGCATCACTATATGGTAGAATTGCGAAATCGGAGGATTTTGCACTGCTCGATATTCGCGTGGATTTGAATTCGATAATTTTACAACTGTACAATTTAAGGGGTTACGTGGGTTTCGAAGCAAAAAAGCATGTTTTCTCTGTTAAAAAAAAAATAATATGTAAATTATTTTATTCACTATGTTAAGCACATAATGGAGCAATATTTCGACAATATTTTAAAAAAAAATTCATCCAAAATTTTGGTAAATTCAGCCCGTGGGACCCGGTTTCCGGAGAGCCCTAAAAAAAGGTGTCCTCGCGGTGGTCAGGATAACTCACGATAGCTTCATCTGAAATTGAAAAACCAAAATTTTTCTGTCAGTAGATTAGTATAGCTCGTGATTGAACGAAGGATTTTCAAAAAAATTGGAATTTGAATTTTTTACGGAGTTTTATGCAAAATAGTTCAATTTTTGGTACAATTGACTTAAAAAATAGTGATTTGAGAAAAATGCGATTCCCTGCGTCGTTCCCGCACGGTCTTTCCCATCGGGGGGAATTCCCAAAGGCTCTCTGTCCTAGACTTTTACTCCGATTGACTTAAAACGTTGGGAGAATATTCCGGACATATTGATGATAAAATTCAAAAAATGGTTTTTTTTTCATTTTGAAACCCACGTACCCCTTAAGGGAAAAGGTGAGTTCAGTTTCATTTGATGTAGTGAACTCTGTAACGACCAAGGCACGGTATAGTTTTCGTTGGAAAACAATACCGAATAATTAATCGTTATGCCTAACGATTAATTTTTTACTATTTTCATCATTATGATCACTGAGCTCCGATTTGTACGGAAATTTCGCTGTAATTGTTTGGGTTCGTATCTCGCTTGGATTCTATAATTTGCATTGAATTTGAGTTTTCCATGTTCCACGAGCGAAGGAACCTTCGTTATCACGGGAAAATGACATTACAATAACAGTCCACGTCTCGTGGATACAAAAAAAAAATGATTGAACGCTGGGTGGCTCCATCTTTGCTTAATTCTACAGGAACGTGACGATTAGGCCTTTCGTGCCTTATCAATGCCCGTCTCTGCGATCTATGTTTTTTCTCTCCGTTCAAAATATGATTTAATTAATTTTCACGTATAACCCAATAACTTTTTTAGCTTGTGTAATTTGTGTGTCGCAAAGTGTTATACTGTCGTTAATATTTGTTTGTTGTAAGTGTATATTGTATACGATCGTACAACGCACGATATTCGGAAATTTGGCATGTTTCGTTTTTTGTCTCTGGATAGCTCATATCTATGAAATCAAATGTTCACAAGTCCCGGAAGAATTTATTCTACGAACAAAACATTAATTTTCTCCCGAAATTTTTCGAATACCGTGCATGCGATCGCTTGTTTGTTTTTTTTTTTTTTTTCATCCTAAACGGTACTCGTCTCCGTTCCGTTGGCGTTGCTTACTACGATTTTATTTGATTTAGTGTATAAGCATGATTTTTTTAATGAATTGTGTCTTTTTTTCGACCCCGTCCAATCAGCCGAGAGCGAAGCATCGACACCAGGTATTTTTTTTAACTACATTTCTTTGATAAGAAAGAAACGATAGTCCCAGTGAGCTTTTGCATGTTTAATGTCTGCCTATTTAACGTAGCTATCGTATGCTTAGTGTCTCCATGATTGATCTTCTCGCAATTATCTTGTGGTGTATCGGGCATGCCGCACCTAAACGAGGATCACGTTGAGCAGGAGTGTGAGATGTGGCGATAAATAAAATGAAAAGCTGAGAAAATAATAAACCGAGCAAACGACCGTACTTTACTAATACACGCGACCGAACGTGCGAAAGGTACTTGACAAGGGATCTACGGAATTCGAATGATACTTCTATTCCACAATAATACAATAACCTGTACATAAGTTACACACGGATCGTCGTGAGATTGCATTCCACGCGATACTGGGACCTGCACTCGTCGTTTAATATGATCTAGTTCCAGAATTATTCCACTAATACATTTGAGCGACCGAATGCTGGAAGATCGTGATTCCCTAGGGTCGATAAATACACAGGTAAAAAAGTCGCGAATAAGAGGCCCCGAATTATTCTTACGAAATTTCAAGTATTTTATTTTTTCATGGGTTATTTTGGGGCCGCGATGAAATTCCGAACTTTGAATGCTCCGACGGTTTAGAATTACGAATTTTAATATTCCGAAATTCAAGATGGGGCCGGGTTGTAATACCGAACTTTGAATGATCAGAACGCTCAAAACTCCGGAAAAATTTTACACGAAAGGCCAAAACTCCGACAATCTGAACACCGTCAAAATAATTAAGCTATGGAAGTTTTAAAAGTTTCAAAATTTTCGATAAATCGAAAGCAGAACGTATAACATTGTCTAGACAAATTTCAAAATTGACGTAAAATCACTTCTTAATAGAAAAAAATTCTTGAAATAATTCGTCGATTTACTGAAAAATTTGAAACTTTGAAAACTTCCATAGACGAATTATTTTGACGGTGTTAAGATTTTCGGAGTTTTGGTCTTTCGTCTAAAATTCTTTCGGAATTTCGATCTTTCGGGTAAAATTCTTTCGGAGTTTTGATCTTTCGGGGTAGTATTGTTTCGGAGTTTTGAGCGTTCTGATCATTCAAAGTTCGAAATTTCAACCCGGCCCCGTTATTTTGTATTCCAATTAATCCGATTTAATTAGGATTCAGATATTTTATAGATTTCTATGTTATTTGGTTTGCTCGATATGGTTTTCTGAATTTCGAGACACTTCGGTTAAGGGGTTAGGCTACGATGACGACTCGAAAATCGGGGTTGTTGAAAAAAATTAATTTTGAAGGTATAAGTAAGATTATTGAAAAATCAGTTGGACCTTTATTTTTATGTACGTTAAGCAATTTGTGTAACAAATTTCATTAATAAATATTAACAATTAAAGAAGTTATGAACAATCTCGTGAAGGACCTTCGAATGTGAGGGGCTCAATGGTGTACTTCAATGGTGTACAACAAAAACAAAATCGAGGCTTTTGTTAAAATAGATAATATTGGTTAAGGCTTAACCGAGGCTTTTTTGGTGTCGTGTTTCAATCATTTTAAAAAATGTGGATTTCTTTTTTGATTTTTCGAGGACAGATTATATAATTCTCGTTAATAAGCAATGAAAAAAAAGTTACCAAGGAAATCGTCGGTCAAGACTGAAGTACTATTACACTGAATAAGTGTACCAAATTTCAAGTCAATCGGTTTATTGGATGTCGAGAAGTCGTGTACACCGTTTTAAAAAACATAGTTTCGTGAAAAACAAAACGAGCGTTCGTCATTTTCACAGTAGCTTAACCCGCAAGCTGTTGATGTTCGTTACTCGGAATACATTATTTTTCCTTGTCCACTTAGTTGAAGAAAGAAAATCTGAGAAATTCTATGATAATAAATAGAATTAGAAACAGAACATTTTTTGCGTCGATCTATAGTTTTTTTACGGCGTTTTATGCCCTTCGTAGATCATTCAGATCGTAGAGTTAATGATCGACGTAGTTCGCGTATCAAAAGTTGTAAAATGATCGCCTCGTGTACGACCTTTTCGCTCTTGACAACTCAACGCGAAGAGTTTACAAATTATGTAAATATTCGAGAAAAACATCTTCATTTCTCGTTAATTGTATCACGACCTTCTACGGTTCATCACTCGAAACAATAAACAAATAACCAATGTTTCAGAGCTGCTCAAGGGGGCCAATAATTTTCGGTATACCTACTATTACTGCTCATCTATACGTACATTGTAAAAAGTAAAACTCGATGTCGCGTTTATCGCGTCACTGTCGCGTCTTCTACTGGGGCTTCGGTAGAGGGTTGTGCAAAATTTCTTAAATATCTCTCCTTTTTAGCGATAATAATATATAATCACAAGTATGAAGTAATTACGTGCCTCACGTCAACTTCGCCTAGAAAGATATTGAAACAGGCGTGAAATTCGAAATATAATATATTCATTTATATTTACGAGTTTTTCGTGAGCCACGTAATTTTGCAAACATACACAGGTTACTGGAAAAAAACTACGAGCTTTCATGGTAGTTGCCACTTCGCGTAAGATGAGTCGGGTCAAAATCAAAAACCTTTTTCGAAAATTAATCAAGCCACTTCTGAATTAAACTTTTACGCCGATGATTAATTCGCGAATACCAATTCGTAACTACGAGCAAGTTTGATTTTCCACTAAATGTACAAGAACGTAATTTTCTATTATTTGAATTTTTCTCTCGAACGATACAAAGCCCGAACATACAAAAAGTGCGTGCACATTGGTATCCGATTTTCGCGTATCTCGAATACATTCAATTTATGGAA
Organism: Ophion ellenae; assembly: GCA_963210295.1. Classification (NCBI taxonomy): domain Eukaryota; kingdom Metazoa; phylum Arthropoda; class Insecta; order Hymenoptera; family Ichneumonidae; genus Ophion; species Ophion ellenae. The sequence continues at coordinate 35,868,585 of OY723385.1, forward strand.
TTCCCATTTTCTCACGAATAATTCTGAAATCTCTGGAAAATTGCATTTGTTGGGCAATTATTCGATCGTATTAAAAACATTCTCTATCGTATATTACGAAGTGGTACAAAGAACTGCAATTTGCTAGTAATATTTTTCTTTCCTCCAATTACGAATACGAAAAAGCCACAAGCTCTAAAAGTGATAAAAAAAAGGGATATTTTTGCGGATGTCAAATTAAAATGTCGCTACTGCGACTCAATAGAGTAGGTGACAGTCTATCAGTACGTGCGGTAGCTCGAATATCTTCCCTGACGTTGCTGTTCTATGAATGACTTTATCGCTCAAGGTAACGGGAAGGGAAAAAATGAAAGCTCGTAACAACAAATTCCACTTAGCGAACATGATTTATCCGACACTCGACGAAGTTTATCGTTACTTTGTGATAACAGAATCGGTAACGTGGCGCGATTTTTTTGCAATTAGACCATCGCCCCCACGGAAGAAACGCGGAGGTTCCAGTCATATCGAGAACCGACAGTACGGCCGAGTTTCAGCCTCTCGTCGAGAAGGAAGTCGAATACTTCTTCGCCTCCGACGCCAGTGCCGTGATCGAGCACACCGATCGTGTCATATTCCTTGAGGTATGCATCGCGTTCACCGACGAGGGAACAAAGAACCATGCCGTTATTTTTTTTCATCTTTTTGTATCAGATTTTATTTGAGGGACCTGTTTTATCGACTGATGTTGCGCTTTAATTGAAAATATATACTGAAGAAGAATCTAAAAGAATTCTAAAGAAGAAAGAAAACCCAGGTAGGAATTGACGATGAAAAAAGGGCTCGCCAAGCTCTGAAACAAGGCTCACATTTTTTTATTCAGGCTGAGCACCAGCCTGATTTCAGGCCTAGCTGAACCCCTGAATGATAACGCGGTTTCAGGCTGTTGCACACAGGCTTGACCAAAGGCTGGTAGAAAAGCCTGTACTAAGCCTGAAACGACGAAACAACAAGGTTCAAAACGAGCCTTAATGAAGCCTTCACGAGCATTTATGAGCAGGCTTATCCCAAACTCTTCTCGAGGCTATATGAGGCCTGTTTTTTAGTTTTCTATATTCTACATTGGGATAAATTTAATAAATTTGTAAAGAATTCATTTTATTTATTATATATATTTATTATTCATTATATTATTTGTTATAAAATATATATAAAATATTTTAAACACAATACTTTATTTTATTTATTGTTTATGGGACACGTAATACACAGAGTGTACGCAAACCCCAGAGAGTGAGTATATACGAAATGTGTATGTGACGAGAAAAAAACTTTTTTGTGTACCTCATAAATATCGATAAGAGAATATGTTTAAATGTTCTGGGCTGCCTCCTTCGCTTTCGTTTTTCGTGCCTTCGCACCCGACAAATTTATTGCTAATTTTTTTTCATAAAAGTACAGAAAAAATATTATTTAAAATTTATTTTATTTTATCACAACCTGAAACAAGCCTGCATCCAGCCTTGATTTTTTAGCCTTAAAATTCACTGGCTGAATAAAGCTTGAAATAAGCCTGAGTTTAGGCTAAGCAGCCAGTCTTGGTTCCAGGCTGCTCCAAACGATGCAATGAAACCTGGCCCAGGTCTGTCTCACTCAGGCTCGGTGAAACAAGGCTCACACAAGTTTGTTTCCATCGTCAGCCTTTTGATTCCCTACCTGGGAAGAGGACTAAAAGAATACTAAAGAAGAATCTAAAAAATGAATCACCATCCCAACATTCATCGCGGAAACGTTCGACTCTTGTCACACATTGTTTTTTGCTCCTTTTTTCATTGCACGTGTTTGCGGTAAAATTCGAACTATTTTCTACAAAATCGAGGAATGTCGAAGATAATACAGCTCAACAGTCGATTTGGTGCCGCAAAATTGTATATTTTTTCGAAATCTTATCTCTATACTTATTCTACTGGAACACTCGAGGCGGGAGCCTGAATTAGTAGGTCCGAAAAATCGTTTTTTTCATTGCTTCAATCTATAGATAAACTATCGAAGAATATATTTACAAAGTTACAGAGACCAATTGTAAATATTTTCGAAGATACAAGGCCCAAAGCAGAGAAGCCATTGATATTTGATATTGATATTTTCGCCTATTGAAAACTTTGAAGCTCGTTTTCTCCAGTTTTTATTTTTACGCTTTTTCCAAATTGGCGGGCGTGATAGCAAAAAAACTAAACGACCCATTGAAGCAAACCAAAGTTTATTTTTTTTCAGTATGAAAATCACTTCAAAGTGAATTGAAAAAGTCTTTTTGAATATTTTTTATAGCACGTTAAAGGGGTTTTTTAAAACATTTTTTTTAACCTGAGAAAAGTTATAATTTCACGATTTTGTCAGCTTTTTCTTAGTTCACCCAGAAGAAAAAAATATGACAATTGGAAAGTTTTATTGGTTTATTTGGTTCAGTCAAGAATTACGAGCTGCATCTTTCCCGCCGATTGGGGACTGCAGTGCCAAGACGCGAGGATGATAAATCTGCAGTCATTTATTGTATCATGTTTGAACATTTTTTTAATGCATTTAAAATATGCATAAAAAGATACCTCAATGTTTTTGGCTGACTTGTTTTTTTTTCCATCTAAACGAATTTTCCGAAAAAACGCTTTTTTGGACATTCTAATTCAGGCTCCCGCCTTAAGGGGCTACCTAGAGGCCCAAAAATTTGGCACATGGCCGATTTTTTTTTCTAGGTAACGGTTGGTGAAAAAGAAACACACTTTCCTTCAGCATATACATATTGAGAGGCTTTAAAAAAAATCACCAAAAGATATAGAAAAACAACAAAAACTTGGCCACCGGCAGATGATGACATTTTTTTCACGACGTTCAGCTGTGGACGCTCCCCAGCTTAAACGGTCCACCTGAAACCTGAATACCAAACGGGTTATTCCAGTTAACAATAAATACGACTCGTTGACGATCGTCGATTTTTTAAATATTTTTTTACAACAAAATTGCGACAAATTGAAAATCGAGCATACAAAATCTATGAAAAAAGTCATTTTTACATACCTATTAAAAAATGAAGATCTATTTTTAAAAAGTGCGATTGTCAACGATCTTGAAATGTTTCTCATCGTATCTCCTGTAAATTTGAACACAATCCATCAAGTGGTTCTCGAGATATCATGTCCACCGACTTTGAAAACAGTATCATCTGTCGGCGGCCATGTTTTTGTTTTTTTGTATTTTTTCAAAGGCTCTCAATATATGTACCTTTGTGTTAAGAAGAAATGCGTCTTTTTCACCAACCGTTTTCCATTTAAAAAACCTTCGGAATTTCGCTTTTTTCGCCCCTTAATATTGATATTCTACATAAGAACGCGAAAACATACAATTTTTCGATAAAATCCAATTTTATTGAAAAATGTAAGTTCTATTAAACATTTTTTACATCCAGTACACCGCTTTTTTCGTGATTTTATTGAGTGAGACTTGTCGAAGCAGTCATACATTAAACTCCAAACGTAATCAGTCATCATGCCAGTATGGCCCAGCTTCTCTGATACCTACCTTCAATGAGTTTTATTTCTTTTCATTTTTACGTCTCTTTATGTCATTTTTATGTCTCTTCACTGAAGGCGCCAAGTTTTTCTGCGAATTTTATCTGATTCTTTATTTCTATTTCGAAATAAGAAAAAACAGGCACTTTTCACGATATCTGCAATCGTTCTTCTAAATTTTTTAATAACGTGGCCTCCTCGTATATAACAAAATACATCAGGGTAGTTCGAACAAGCTCGTCTTCGCTTTGCTGCGGTCGACATATCACTGAATTAAATTATGAAAATTAAAACTGAAAATTGTGTGCTATTGCAGAAAATTTTAAAAAACAAATAAAAAGATTCATAAGGGATTACGTGGGTTTTGAAGCCAAAAAAGCATATATCGTCTATTTAAAAAAATAGAATATATAATATAGAATATAGAATTTCAACAATGTTCAAAAAAACATTCCTCCAAAAATTTGGAAAATTCAGCCGGTGGAACCTGGTTTCCGGAGACCCGTAAGGAAAAAGTGTCCTCGTGTGGTCAGGATAACTCATGATAGCTTTATCTGAAATTAAAAAACCAAATTTTTTCTGTTAGTTGATAAGTATAGCTCGCGATTGAAAGAAGGATAAAAAAAATTGAAATTTGAATGTTTGGCAAACTTGTATGCAAAATAGTTCAATTTTTTGGTACAATTTACACTACGTATAGCCTTGCAAAATTAGTTGTAATCGAAAAACAACCTTTGTTCAATCACTAGTCAAAACTGTTTTGAAGAAGTGTGCAAAATTTCAATAAGATCGGTGCATTAGTTTTTGAGAAATCGTGTCCACCGATTTCAAAAATAGTATTTTGGGAAAAATGCCGTATACCTGCTCCCCGCTGGTCTTTCCCAACGAGGAGAATTCCCAAAGGCTCTGTCCTACGCTTTTACTCCGATCGACCAACAACTTTGGGATAATATTCTAGACATACTATTATATAAAAAAAAAATCAAAGTGGATTTTAAAAAATATTCAAACCCACGTAACCCCTTAAATGAACTGCCAACTCACTATGAAGATAAGATTTATTTGAAAACCCTGTGTAGTAACTTGAAATATAGTTTGGTTCAGGCCTCACCAGTAGTCACTCGCCAAAAAATGATACAAATTTCGCCTGCACCGAAATTTTTCGTTCTCGATCACTTGTGTAATCGTTACATCGCATTGAAGCATTGGGACTTATTACCCTTTTTTTCAGGATGACGATGTAGCGGCTGTGAAAGGAGGTATCCTGAGCATTCATCGTCTCCGTCGTTGCATGGACGATCCTCACGGTCGTGAAATAATAACCCTCAAAATGCAAATCCAGCAGATAATGAAGGGAAATTACGAGTACTTCATGCAGAAGGAGATTTTCGAACAGCCCGAATCCGTTGTCAACACCATGAGAGGACGTCTCAATTTTCAGAACAATTCGGTTACACTCGGTGGTATTACCGTGAGTGGAATAAATAACTACACTGTATTCTTGATAAAAATTCATTTGCATATATACAAGGGCGTAGAAGAAAAAATTAAGCAGGGCTGTTACGCATATGGAAAACAGGGAAACCGGGAGAACTCGGCGAATTTTGGAAATTCTCTGGAATTTGCTCAGAATTTACTTTCTGCAAGAATTGCGAAAAATGAAACCGGCTTGAAAAAAAAACTGAACAGAATAAAAATAAATATTTGTAATATTTTTAATAATATAATAATAATCATCGAGTTTTATTTGTACAACTTGCTTCACAAGTTTTTTACAAAAAGTTTTCGATTTGTTTGTACACATTTTTCTTATATCTACCTTAATTCTATGTTCTACCCGGCATATCTTTGCTGTATTTTTCTCACTTTACTCCTCATCTCCATCGCTTTCAACTCCCTCTTCCTCCTTGCGCATTTTTTTTTTAACATACTTCCTCTATTTCTCTGAAATACTGACAGTTCCCTATATTTATCTTTTCACTCAACGTGTTTACAAATTCGCCCTTTATCGCCACCTTATCCACTCCTTGCACCCACTCCTCAGCTTCCTTTCTCACATGCGTCGTTGCAATTTTCCATCCTTTTTCACCTATTAGCAGGTGCTCCATTGTTTCATTTTCTTTATTGCAATTTTTAATATTTATATTTTTTTTCATTATATACATCAAAAAAAGTTACGTCAGTGCCAAAAATTGAAAATTTAAAAAACTGAAATCTAATTTACTGTAAAGCTTTTGCTTTCGATCTGTCGATACACAACATTCGCATTCGCATTTGCATTCGATCTGTCGATACACAACCACATCATTTTTATTACAGATAAGTGTTTATATTTATTTTTTATTTATTATCGCCGGCATAAAAAATTCTGCTTATAATAAAGAACAGGTTCTGTATTTGCTTTTAATGTTTTTTTTTACTTTACAATGTTAAAATTATTTTTCGAATTTCAGTTTTTTAAAATGGTATTTCAATTTTTAACATTTCCATAAATTTGATTAAAAAAAAAATATGTTAACCAGTTCAACATAATTTTTCAACAGAAGGATCGAATTGAGCATTTCCTTTGTTTTTTTCAAGTTGGTTAAAAATGTTATATTTTTTTTCACAAGGATTGATTGCTATTTCTATGTATATAATTTTTCACGTATCGCTTGCAACGTTTACAAATACTAGCATGGTTGAAACGACACTTAACTTGTGGTCTTTAATTTTGAAAAATATATATTTGATGGAAACAAAGTGTTCTTTTTTTACCCTAATCTGTCTAATTTGCAAAACTTGGAATTTTCGCAAAATTTGTATGGAAAACCTGGAAAGTCAGGGAATTTATGAGTCAATAATGCGTAACAACCCTGTTACGGGGTTATATACAGTAAGGAGGCCCAAAAAGATCGATTTTTCAAGATTTTTTCTTTAGAAGACCTTTAAATCTATTGACGTAAAAATGGGTACATATATTATGGTAACTTTGAACTGTATTGTAACACTTTTTATTTGTAAAAATAATTATTTTGAAAGCTGCTATAACTGATCGCCGGGAGTACCTCTAAAAAAAGGCGTCTTGCGTTGAGCACGATATCTCTGGACTGGATCATCTAAAATGAAAAAACCAAAAATATTTCGTTAATCTAATGGATTATCTTATAATTGATCGAAGGAATAAGCAAAATAATAATTTTTGACAAAATAGCGGCCTCAAAAAATCGATTTGTGACAAAACTTTACGCCTCAAATTGTTTACAAAATGAAAAATATTTATCGGTGAGAAAAAACCTCCCACTAATTACTGAAAATTATACTTGATTCGGTTCAATCGTTTCCGAGAAATCTTGCTCACCGACTTTAAAAACACGGTTTTGAGAAAACCGCGTTTAAAGTTTCAAAAGCACTTTCGAACGTTCTGACACGTCATTACAAATGTGTGTGTAACTTCGAGAATATATGCCGGATTGACAAGAAATTTTCTATGTGTGTACTTAAGGCGTTACCCCCACTTGAAGGGCAAAAAAGGCCTTTTTCATGAATTTTTTAAACGAAAACTACAAAACTTTTTTAATCGATCAATCGATCAATATACCATCTTAAAGAACACATCTTGAAGAACTTTCAGTAATTTTTTTTATTGAAAAATATTACATTGTTTAGTGGCAAATGGCCGTCAATGAAATAATGTTTTTATATACACGGTTTGCGGTGACCAACATTGCGGCGAAGTGGATCATCTGAAAAAAAAATGCGGATGGAATTAGTCAAATATAAGTATAAACTAGTCTTTAATCGAAGGATTTTAAAAAATATTCATTTTTCACAAAATGGCGGACAGTCAAAGTTAATGGTTCGATTTTAACGAAAAAAACGGCCGTTTTTTGGCTATAAAACGGCCATTTTTTTTTTCGAAAAAAAAAATCGAACGATTAAAGACTACATTTTTATGTATTAAATAAGCCTGCAAAATTTCAAGAAGATCGGTTCATTAGTGTTCGAGTAATCTTGGTCACCGACTTCAGAAATGCCATTTTGAGAAAAACGCGTTTAAAGTTTCTCTTCTTCTTCTCTTTCAACGCGGATTCTTCTCTTTCAACGCTCATATCTCGGTCAATTTTGTTCGGATCGACTTGAAATTTTCAGGACATATTCTCAGATACTTATACTTAAAAAAAATGCAATAAAAAAAAATCGATTTTTTCAAAATCGCATGTGGGGGTAACCGCTTAAATATATGTACATTACGAAAATGAAATTTCATAAAAATCGATTTTTCGAAAATTTTAACTGTATATAACCCCTTAAGGCGAGAAATCCCTTTAGGAGCGTGAAAAATAGGAGTTTTTCGGGATTTTTTTTAGATGGGATAAAATAATGTGATCATTTTTAAATTTGGACATGAGTTTATCATAACTGTAAAGTTTAAAAAAAAAAATTCTATTTTGGATGACCAACAAAATGGCGGCGTTATTAAGGGTCTCCGGACGCCTGTTTTCCGCGACATCGGAAAGTGCCGCAGTTGTCACTCTTTTCCTGTTGGTCTGAAAAATATTTAACAAGTGTCATTCGTTTACTGACATATTAAGGGGAAGGATATGCCTAAAAAGTGACGAAAAAGTGCAAAATTGAAAATTTGGGAGCCTTTTTACTCCAAAGTTCGAATTTTTTACCATTTTTTCGACATATTTTACCCCAAAAGAATTATTTATTTCCACGCTACCTTTCAAACTTTAGGTATATCCTTCCGATAATATTACTGAGAGTAACCTCCCAAAATTTCATCCAAATCGGTCGATAACTTTTCGAGCTACAACACGAGCAGTTTTTGAAAAAGTAGTTTCGAGATAATCGCGTTTAAAGTTTCAACATGTGACGCGCTACCTGACCGCATGCTGTCTCCGCGCTCTCGACTACACGCGATAACTCCGCAAATATTCAATATTTCGAGTTTTCCTTTGGTCAGTATATTCTTTGGGTATCATACTTTCGAAATATGTAAAAAAGATCGATTTTTTGAAAATTCTAAAGGGATTTCTCGCCTTGAGTCTTTCATGTGTTGCCCCCCCTTTCTTCTGCGAAACTAATATGAGCTGCCCCCCCCCCCCCTAGTTCAGACCCTGGATACGCTCTTCCACATATAGGAGTGTTTAATCCTAATTTAACAATGATGAAAAATCGATCTATTTCTTTCGACCTGTCTTATTTCCCTATGCACAGAAAATGTGCTTCAACGGTTTTTTGGAGTCCGAAACAGGCAAGTTGAACAAGGGGGAGTAGAAGTAATTTGATTCATACTTTAGGATTACATTCCTGAGATCAAGAGATGCAGGCGTTTGATGCTGATCGGCTGCGGAACGAGTTATCATTCGGCGGTCGCTACGAGACAACTGCTCGAGGAGTTGACCGAACTACCGGTCATGGTGGAATTAGCCTCGGACTTTTTGGACCGCAATACGCCCGTCTTCAGGGACGACGTGTGCTTCTTCATCTCGCAGTCCGGTAATGAATTACTTGCCCGCTAAGTTCTTAAGGAAGCACATACAATTGGAAAAAAATTGCTGATTTTCATGATCTTTTATTCAAAGGAAAGATATTTTCACCATTTTTGAGACTTAGGGAATGTTTTATTATTACTTTTGGCCGTTACATGGTATTTTTTTATTTGATTAATCTCAAAAAATCCGGGGGTATGGCACGGTCTTCTAAACGGGTTGCGGCGGATGTTGTCAGACGACGTGACACGTAGTGTCGGCGGGATTAGTCCGAAAAAAAGCCAACGAAGTATTTTCTTTGATCAACACTCATACGCAGAATATGAACCGAGAAAAAGTGAGAAATGTTGGAAATCGATAAAACGGCACGTTTTCAAACAAAAAGATTGAATTTTCGGAAAAAAAATGGCTACATTTTGCAATAAAAAATATTTGTTTTTAGTGCAAAATAATATTTATACCGAATTTTATTCAAATCGGTCGATTAGTTTTTTAGCTATACGTCACGCCAGTTTTCGAAAATGCAGTTTGGAAAACCGTGCCATACCTCCGCCATTTTTAACGATTTATAAACAAATACCATGTAACAGCCAAAAGTAGTAATAAAACATACTCTAACCCTAAAAAATGGCGAAGAAACGTTTCCTTTAAAAAAAATCATGAAAATCAGCAAATGTTTTCCTCGCCTAAAGGCCCCCCCCCCCTTAAGCAACGTTAATTTCTCCATTTTTATACATAACAATTTTGCATTAGGTTTAATGTAGCGTTAATACAAGGTCAATAATAATCATAGGCAACCCGAATATTTGACATAATTAGCATTCATTTGAATATGCTCCACATTTTATTTTGATTTCATTGGTTTTTATTGGTAAAGTGTTGCACAAGATGAATGAATAATTAAAAGAAAGCGGATGATCCTTCGATAACTTGATCAGTACCTGAAAGGCCGGGTGTTGCTCAGCACAACGCAGCCCATCTCATTGAAAAAGGACCTAAAGACTGTCAAGGTCCATAATTGCCAATTCCGAATATTCTCTGAAGTTAATTGATTTGTTTAAATCCAACTTCCAAGTTCACTTACAAGTTTTCAGTCTAACATGCAGGTATAACTCCTCCATGTTAGACCGAAAATGGGCATGTGAGCTTTGAAGTTGGACTTAAAAGAATGAATAAACTATAATGAACATTTACAATGGATTTTCCAAAGTATGTATGAAAAAACAGAACAAACGATTTTTAAAAAGTTTTTCGAAGTACAAATTCACAGCACATGAGCAATCTGTCTGAAAGCATTTTTTCCCCGAAGCCCGCCGTGAGGTGCCTTCGCCAATTTTTTCAATTACACCCGGAGCAAAATAGCGGAGCCGTTTTTAAAAGTATTTACTCTTGAAGAAATAGCGCACACGCGAATCTTTTTGAGAAAAAGAAATGCTCGGATAAATGTCAATTGCAATGAGATTGTTCAATATTTTGCAAAAATCTTTGGTACCGCCTAGAGTGCCACCGTTTTGCATGAAAAAAAAATCTTTATATATTTTTTGCACATTTTTCTGTGTATTTTTCTAAGTTTTTCATTAATCAGAAATTCTGTAAGTACTTCTGCAATAAATGCAATTAGGAATATAACGTTTAAATTTGAAGTAAATCGAGTGAAAATTGTTGAAGTTATTTGTTATACCAATTGGAAAAAAGCTGTTTCGAGAAAAAACGCGTTTAATGTTTTACATATGCTCTGGCCGTGCTAGAGGTGGGCTTACGTTATACGCTGAAAGTCGGTGAACATTTTTTTTTCTATAAATCGAATAGTAACTTATTCTTATGATGATAAAGCACCGTTTTAGCGAAAAATTCGATTTTTTGAAAATTCTACTGTGGCCTTACGCCTTAAAGAAAAATCAACTTCAAAGGCCTAAGAGAAGCTTTGGCCTCATACCCGTTGGTGTGACTCCTTAAGGAGGGAGCCTGAATCAGAAGGTTCAAAAAAACTGTAAAAATGAGCCCAGTAAACATTAAGGTATCTCTCCATTTATATTTGAAACGTATAAAAAAAATTTCAACATGAAACAATAAATGACTGCAGATTTATCAGCCTTATCCATGTGCGTCTTGGAAAAGATGCTGGTCGTAATTCTTGACTGAAACAAAAAAACCAATAAAATATTCAATTTTCATATATTTTTCTTCTGGGTGAATTAAGAAAAAGCTGAAGAAATCGTCAAATTATAATTTTTCTCAGGTTTGAAAAAAATGTGTTAAAAAAAACACTTTAACGTGCTATAAAAATGATTTAAAAAGACTTTTTCAACGACTTTTTTAATTCACTTCGAAGAGATTTTCACACTGAAGAAAATAAACTTTGGTTTGATTCAATGAATCGTTTAGTTTTTTGCTATCACGCTCGCTTATTTTGAAAAATTGTGAAAATGAAAACTGGAGAAAACGCGCTTCAAAGTTTCCAATAGGCGGGAATATCAATATCAAATATCAATCGTTTCTCTGCATTTGGCCTTGTATCTTCGAAAATATTTACAATTGGCCTCTGTAACTTTGTAAATATATTCTTGGATAATTTATCCATCGAATTAAGCAATAAGAAAAACGATTTTTCGGACCTTCTAATTCAGGCTCCGATCTCGATCGTGAACATCAATTTGAATCCAACAACGAAATATATCAAGGTCCGGTAATACGTTGTTGATTAAACTTCCGCACAGGTGAGACTGCCGATACTCTAATGGCGCTTCGTTACTGCAAGAGCCGCGGGGCTCTCATTGTCGGAATAACGAATACCGTTGGTAGCAGTATCTGTCGGGAATCTCATTGCGGTGTTCACATCAATGCGGGACCGGAGATCGGTGTTGCAAGTACCAAGGCGTACACGTCTCAATTCATTTCCCTCGTAATGTTCGCCCTTGTTATGAGCGAGGACAGGATATCCTTGGGTGGCCGAAGAATGCAGGTAATTCAGATAGAAATTCTTCGTCGTTGGACACGCGAAGTTTTTCAAACACGATTTTATTATCAATGCAATGTTTCCATTCTCCAGATAATTGAAGCTCTGAAGAATCTCGACGGTCAAATTCGCGAGGTACTCAAGCTCGACAATAAGGTTAAAGAGCTGGCGAAATCTCTCTATCAGCACAAATCACTTCTGATCATGGGCAGAGGTTACAACTTTGCGACTTGCATGGAAGGAGCACTGGTAAGAAATGTCTGGGCGTCAAAATCTTGCTGACCCACTCAGTTACCGGAAATAAGGTTTTTTTTCTTTTTACGTAAAAACGTAATTCATGAATCGATTGACAAGGCGACGAAAAGAAAAATCAAAAAGTACTACAATGGGTTAGGCTACTGTGACGACCCGAAAATCAGGGCCAATGATAAAAGTTAATTTCGAAGGAATGAGGAAGATGATTGAAAAATCGTTTGAACTTTTATTTGTATGTACATTAATACTTCGTCTGTAAGGCCGGGTGTTTCGTGTCCGAGCCAAAATTACTTTCCTACCGAGTTGCTTAATTCGTTTGAAAAAAAATACACGAAAAAAAATTATTTGGCTATAATTTTATGATTGATATATTTAATTGAATGTTGCGAACACTAGCATGATTTTTTTCAAAAAATTTCGAGTGTATTAAGGTAGTCCTATCGCCAGGCTTCAATCCATCGGATTTTCATAATTTTTTTTGCGCTTCACTAGATATATTAATAATCATCTCTGTCAAATTTCAGGGTCGTTTATCGACCTAATTACAGAGAGAAGAAATATCAAAATTGCGTATTTTTGTGAAGGAATTCCGAGACAACATACGAAAACCCAATTGCCGGTCGCTACAAAAGTGTATATAATAGTGGGAATCCGTCAGACTTTTAAAAATAATCAGATTTACATACTTAAGGCGTTACCCCCACTTGTAGCGCAAAAAGGGCCTTTTTCATGAATTTTTTTAAAGAAAACTACAAAACTCTTTTAATCGATCAATATACCATCTTAAAGAACACATCTTGAAGAACTTTCAGTAATTTTTTTATTGAAAAATATTACATTGTTTAGTGGCAAATGGCCGTCAATGAAATAATGTTTTTATATACACGGTTTGCGGTGACCAACATTACGGCGAAGTGGATCATCTGAAAAAAAATGCGGATGGATTTAGTCAAATATGAGTATAAACTAGTCTTTAATCGAAGGATTTTAAAAATATTCATTTTTCACAAAATGGCGGACAGTCAAAGTTAATGGTTCGATTTTAACGAAAAAAAACCGCCGTTTTTTGCCTATAAAACGACCATGAACGATTAAAGACTACATTTTTATGTATTAAATAAGCCTGCAAAATTTCAAGAAGATCGGTTCATTAGTGTTCGAGTAATCTTGGTCACCGACTTCAGAAATGCCATTTTGAGAAAAACGCGTTTAAAGTTTCTCTTTCAACGCTCTTTCAACGCGGATTCTTCTCTTTCAATGCTCATATCTCAGTCAATTTTGTTCGGATCGACTTGAAATTTTCAGGACATACTCTCAGATACTTATACTTCATAAAAAAATTTTTTTTCGCAGAAAAACGAAATCATTATTTTAAACAACTAATGAAAAAAATGTTAAGTAGAAAAAAGTCATTTAAAACTAAACTACTATTACCCCGAATATGTGTACCAAATTTCAAGTCAATCCGTTCATTATTGTCGAAAAATCGTGTACACCGTTTTGAAAAACATAGTTTCGAGAAAAACGCTTTAAAAGTTTTACCAGCACTCTTATCGTTGTAATCATAAGTTTACCTTCAATCTGCGATTCACAAATCTTTGATGAAAGTAATTAAGGGATCATCACAGTGTAACGGGTCGAAAAGTGGCTGAAATTCGCGATTTTTTTTTTCGATGGTTAAAATCGCTACTCAGTCTGATGTTCAACTTTAAATCAAGGCACTCATGAAGAACGAAAAATTTTTTTTTCAAAGTTTAGTATAGACGATCGATTTTTTGAAAATTTTACACTGATGATCCCTTAAGGCGGGATATACATAAAGACAGAAAAAAAATAAGCAATATTGAAGGATTTTTTAAACTAAGAAATAATTATTCTACAATTATCAAATTGTAGAATAATACAAAGGTATACTTTAATAGTATATTTAAGTATACGAAACAATTTTCTTTAAATTATTTCATCATCAAATTGGCGGAGCTGTGGCAGAGTGTTACAGCAAGATCGGCGCGGGAGTCGGCGTGCAGTCTAGCTTCCCGTAGACTTTTATTTGCAAAAAGTTCAAACATTTTTTCAGTTAGAACATGTATAGTTTCTATGTGACGGTAATTAAAATGGAGAAAATGCAAATTTGAGAAAATGGCACGCAATTACAAAGAAAATCAACATTTCACGCAACATTTCTGTAAAATGTGGTCTAAAACAGTAGTTTTTTTTTTCCAATTTTTCAAAAACAATTTTCGTCAAGTAGAAGGTACCAATATTATCGATATTTCTACCAATTTTCAACTCAGTTGGCTTAATAGTTTTTGAGTCATCCTGCAAGCCAATTTCGATAATGCAGTTTTGAGAAAAACGCGTTTGAAGTTCACGCCCGCTCCGAATTCGAGCGGTGAGGCACAGCATTGACGGGCTGTAACGTTTGAAGTTTTTCGACTTTCGCTTTGAGACTTTGGGAAAATATTCTACATATATAGTTCTAAGAAGAAAAAAAAATAAATCGATTCTTTCATCGTTGTGAATGTACACTGAGAAAAAAATCATTGTACCAATATCATTGGTCTAATTAAATGAAATTTTGTTGATTCAATTGTAAAATTGGTGGTGTTAATAATCGGATTTATTAACCCAAACAAAACGCTATTGACTTCAATAGCATGATAAAATTGAAAGTTTTTTTTTCATCCAAAAGATATATTGTTAGCCGAGAACAATATATTATCGAAACTATCTAAAAAATTATCGCGAACAAATTATATAGTTTTGAATGCAATTTCTGCAACGAACGAAAAAAGCGTTTCATTTCATAACATGAATATTGTTGATTCGAGTACACAAGAAAAATTCAATTTCGCTCGTTTGATTCAAATAAAATTTCTATTGAGTAAATATGTTATTTTATTGTTTTCGCCATATCCGATATTGATTTTAAGTACATTATTCGTTAAAATATTAATATTTTATTTTGATTGAAAAATATTAAGCAAATGTCTGAATTGATTAAAAAATTATGCGAAAGTAAAATTTGTTTCTTGCGCATTTGATTGAAAAAATTCAACCAAATCATTGCCGAGCGCCACCGAAATTACAGGTGTGGGGAAACCCGTAATTCTCGGAGTAACCGCCAGAGGCCGCACGTGCGCTCGTTTCTCGTAAGCGTAGCGTGACCCGAAAATCTACTTAAACGCCGGAGAAACTCTAAAGAGTATCGCTTGTTGGCCTGTGGCTAAGATCAAAGTGTAGTATCTGTTCTAATCAGTTGAACATCTGATATTCTCTCCATGGATATCCCATTGGATATCTGATATCCTCTCCACTATTATCGTGGCTGATCATTCTAATGCTCACTTTTTATGTAAGATATAAAACAAATTTAAAAAACTTACAGTCCATGGCGTATTCGTTTCGATGTCGTAAAGAAATAATTAATTCTATTGATTATATTTTTGTACGAAATAAAAAATGTTTGTAGCAACCGCTTAATTATCTATCCAGCACATCTACGGATTGCATATAGAATAATTTCAATAGAATACAATTTTATTCGAAGGATAGTGTAGATATTCAGAGAACAGAAGAGCTTTTTTAAATAAAATGATGTTATTTAAATCAATCACATTTACCAATATTTTATAATATTGAAACAATCGCCTATATCGGTGGCACTCCGCAGCACATTTATTTGGATCAACCAATATATTTTGTTGTTTCAATTATTTTTCCTCAGTGTATATCCCGCCTTAGTTTTCCATTCAATTCTAGCGTTTTGTTTCTGCAATTGATATTCTTGTGTAATTGCAATTTTCGTAGAAAGTGAAGGAGTTGACGTACATGCACAGCGAGGGTATAATGGCCGGCGAGCTGAAGCACGGACCGCTCGCTCTGGTGGACGATTCGATGCCCGTCATCATGATCGTCATGAGAGATCCTGTTTACATCGTAAGTCACGAGAACTTCGCGTCTCGCGTGTTCGTTTCACGAACCCTCAACAATGGCATTGATCCCTAAAGGACTTTTTTCGCTCACTCTTTCGACCTCTGTGTGTCTAGAAATGCATGAACGCTCTGCAGCAAGTGACAGCCCGCGAGGGTAGACCAATCGTGATATGCGAGGACGGGGACGAGGAGACCAAGTCATTGGCAGCCCGTTGTCTCGAAGTCCCAAGAACGGTCGACTGTCTTCAAGGCATACTGACCGTTATACCGATGCAATTGCTCTCCTTCCACATCGCCGTGTTGCGCGGTTGCAACGTCGATTGCCCGAGAAATCTCGCAAAATCCGTCACGGTCGAGTAAAAGAGACAAAAAGAAAGAAACAAAAGCACACTTGAGCGAATAACGCGCGAATCCTGCGAGCAGGTGAGGAACGAAACAATCTAGTTTTTGCTTCGTTCCGGATAATTGATGCGTTGAAGGCACGCAGATATCGCACCTTCGACAAATTTCCACAAAAACGTCGTTGGTATACGAATGTTCATTTTACCCACTGACATTAACGTCGAATCCGGGCCACGAAGTGATAAGGATACTACAATCTCCGCGCAATTTCCATCGGCAATTACGCGGCAAAATATCGTTGAGAAACAGAGGGGGAAAAAAATCGTCTCGTCGAGCGCCGAACTGAGGAAAAAGCGAAATTACTGAAATTAATCATCTGTCGTATCGTCGGATTTCGTACGTCCGAAGAAATTCACCAGTCGTTGAGTCATTAACGATGCTCGTTGAAATTTGTCATTTTCGTAAATTACTACGATTCGAAAATTTCCGTATTGTCGAAATTTGGGAAAAACGTGCCGAGTCACTCAAATCCATGGGGTACTAAAAATCGAAATTAGTGATTTTCCAGGTGTCCCGCGCTGTGGGTATTGTCACATTGATTCCCAAGCGTCCTCGCTATTTCGAAGAATCCGATGGTGCCCCAATAAAAGACCACGGGAGATACACCTTGCGTTCCTGAACAGAACGGAGGCATAATGTTATTACCGTTTTCTTTCGGTTGAAAATGAAGACTCGCACAACACTCACGATGCATTTATTCGCCTTAACGAGATAGCCTAGAGACGAGATAGCCTAGAGACGAGATATGGAGCAACAGACATATTTTTTTCTGTTATATCGTCCGAACAACGGGCAATTTTCAATAGTTTTCAATCGTTTTACTATTATACATACACATATACATATATTTTTTTTTCTTTCAATGCTTCGGTGGCGGACGAAACTTCTGCCATTTCTTTTTAGAGACTTACTTTGAGCATCCAGATTTTATAACCAATAAGAGTGAAATATCATAGAAAATGTATATTAAGAGGCCCGCTAGCGCCTGGATACCTAGTGGACAAAAAGATATCCACGATAAATGTCTTTTGATAATCCGGAGAGTACGAGGATGATTTTCAACGACGAACTGCGTTTACACAACGAGAGATATATTGTCTAGCGATAACTATTCATACGTGTGTTAATTATTATCTTTGTTTTTGGACTGTCGTGTTTGTATTGGACGATATTACAACTATTGACGGATCACGTGTATTCTCGAATCATTCGTACGAGGCCCTAAAATTTTTCGCTCTATTACTAATGGTACCCCTCTCGGAAATCGTCCCGGAGCAACAATTCTAAACATTCGATATATATTTTTTTCAGCTGACCTTATTTTTATATACTCTAGTGGAATAAATCCTGGACACTTTTAATACAAGTTAGTTTTTTAAAATAGTTACGCCGAAAATGTATATTCTGCTACACCGAAATGATACGGTAATTTTTTTATTTCAATCTACACTGTTTCTACTTAAGGGAAAGGTAGGGGTTTTAGCGTGAAAAAAAAACACTTTTTTGCGAATTTTTTCATCTATATGGATAGAGTAAATTTATTGAACCCTTTTGTACATTCTTAAGTGTCATTTCAAGAACATTCCGTGAAATTTGTACGCGAAAATATCCACAAACAAGCCGGTGACAAATCTTTACCAAGAACGCCTTTGGAAAAACACGATTTGCGGTGTTCACTGTATCTCAGCTAGAAATTATCTGAAATCAAGTACCATTACAATTTAGTTGAAGTATCATCAAATCCTGGCCCCAACGGTCTTTGATAAATTTTTTTTTCATTTCTAAATTTTTGCTGGTCATGTAAAGTGAAAAGCGCTATTTTTCACGAAAAATACCGCCATTTTCGGGGTGGAAAACCCCCTCAATGTAGATAAAAATCTCAAACTAACCGTTGGGGGGAGGTATTTTATATGTAGAAAGTGTGTACCAAGTTTGAAATAAATCGGTCATGTAGTTTTCAAATGGCAGTGAACACGGACTTTGAAAAAGTGGTTTCGAGAAAAACGCGTTTGAAGTTTAGAGAAGTCGGAGCTACAGTGTTAGAGGAGCGGGACTGAATAGTCAATAACTTCGAGAGTTTTGCTCTGATCGACTTGAAATTTTGGGATTATATTCTTGAAATGTTTAACTATAAGAAAAGACAAAAAAAATCGATTTTCCAAAAGTGAAAACCCCTACCCTCCCCTTAATATTCGCCTTGATCAGCCGACGTTGATATGAATATAAAATATGAGTGATCATAACGTAAAAATGATGGTTGAAAGCGAATTTTTTTTAGAATTCAAAGTGTCCAGAATTAGGTCCACTAGTGTAGACCGGGTGAGACAACAACTATTAGAAGTGGATATATTTTGTAACCTATAATCCTTAGGAGAAAGCTTTTCCTGCTAAAGTTGCAGTCGCATAAAGTTGCAGTTCGAAGGGGGTCATCGAGTGGCGGCTACGAGGTTCATCCAGGTGGACGCGCTTCGGAGATTTTAAGGTCGCCTACATTTTCAAAAATGGGGCCACTATCTTTTTCCAGAAATTTATCAAGGAACTAAAACCAGTTTGCACACCAAATTTTGCGATGATCGATCGAGATTTACTATTCAAAAAATCGATATAAAAGAAATTTTTGTTTTTTTAGTTTGATGTCTTCATAAGGAAACATTTTGCAGAAAATTTAATTCTGTATTGACAGAAGGAAATTTTGTTGTAGTAATGTAAGTCCCCGATTAACCGTGGCACTTGGGACTGAACGATCCATGGATAACTAAAAGCACTGTTAAGGGGCTATACCAGTGTGAACGCTGAAAATTTGGGTGATTTTCGGAAATTTTTTGGAAGAAAAGTACTCAATTAAATGTTTCGGAAAATTAAAAATATATTTGGCTATATTTGACCTATATTACATAATTTTTTCATAGAAAAATATTGAGATCCAAGCGACTTATGCGCTGCCTTCGGAGACGCAAAAAAAAGTTCCTCCACTGCTGACATGATTTCGGCCGATTGAGTAGCTAAAACTGAAAAAGGAAAAAATTTCATTAAACTGGAAAGTATTTCCTGTTCAATGACGTAGGATTTTCGAAAAATAACAAAATCTAACAAAATGGCGTAGTTATGAAAAAAGTCTGTTTTCTTGCTTACAAAATGGTCCTTTTTCAATGCCAAATCGTCAATTTTCTTCAACTTGCTTTAACAGTGCCGTACGAACGTTTTTTTCCATTGGTTGAAAACTGTAAAAAATCTCTAATTCTGACCACGCAGCCTTCATATTTGACCCAAAATAAGACTTTTTTCAAGAGGCAAAAATCGAAATTCGACCCTTAAGCGGGTCAAACGGGGGTGTTAAAGGTTGTATAAGACTACATATTAGGTGTACAAATGAATAATTCAATTTTTTCATCTACATTCAAGGTTTATTTTAAAAGAAAGTAAATTAAATTGTTTAATCAAAGTATTCGCCGTTGCTTTATATAACTTCAAGCCATCTTTCATGCAGCTGATGAATTCATCTCGAAATCATCTCGAAAAAATGTTACGTCTTTGGACACGATAAAGTCATCAAGCCATTTTCGGGTCTTATCCGCTGATTGGAAATGCATATCGGACAAGGCGTGTTGCATCGACCGGAAAAAGTGGGAATCGGATGGAGCAATGTGTGGTGAACATGCCGGGCACTGCAAGACGTCCCAGCTAAGACTCATTATGACGTCTTTTGTATTGGAAGCAATGTGTGGCCTGGCGTAGTCATGCAACAATTTCACTGGACGTTCTCCTTCGCCAGTATTCGGGCGTTTTCGTTCCAATTCTTGACTCAAGCAGATTAATGGACGTTGGTAGCAGTCAGCAGTAACTGTTTCACCATCCATGATTCCAAATCATCGTTGTCGCACTTTCGAGGGCCTTCAGGGCGTTGTTTGTCATTCAGACAGAAATCACCGCTTTTAAACCGCTAAACCCCTTCGCAGTCGGGCGAAAATTAGATTTTCGTGCCACTTTTGTGTTGGAAAAAAATCTTCACAGATTTACCCTAAAATTTCAGTGTGAAGGTTTTTAGGGTCGCTGAATCTGAATCTGAAATCGGATTTCCAAAATAAAAAGTGGCGAATCCAATATGGCGGACGCAAATTTTAAAAATGGTTTGAATCCGAAGAAAATGAGTACCATAGGGTTTTCAAGGTTGCTGAATCCGAATCTGAAATCGGATTTCCAAAATAAAAAATGGCGGATCCAATATGGCGGACGCATATTTGAAAAATGTTTTGATTCCGACAAAAGTGAGTACCTTGGGGTTTTCAAGGTCGCTGAATCCGAATTTGAAATCAGATCTCAAAAATTCAAAATGGCGGTTCCAATATGGCTGACGCAAAGTTGAAAAATGGGTTGGTTCCGACGAAAGTGAGTACCTCAGGGTTTTCGAGGTTGCTGAATCCGAATCTGAAATCGGATTTCCAAAATAAAAAATAGCGGATCCAATATGGCGGACGCATATTTGAAAAATGGTTTGATTCCGACAAAAGTGAGTACACTGGGGTTTTCAAGGTCGCTGAATCAGAATTTGAAATCAGATCTCAAAAATTCAAAATGGCGGATCCAATATGGCTGACGCAAAGTTGAAAAATGGTTTGGTTCCGACGAAAGTGAGTACCTCAGGGTTTTCGAGGTTGCTGAATCCGAATCTGAAATCGGATTTCCAAAATAAAAAATGGCGGATCCAATATGGCGGACGCATATTTGAAAAATGGTTTGATTCCGACAAAAGTGAGTACCATGGGGTTTTCAAGGTCGCTGAATCCGAATTTGAAATCGGATCTCAAAAATTCAAAATGGCGGATCGAATATGGCTGACGCAAGGTTGAAAAATGGTTTGGTTCCGACGAAAGTGAGTACCTCAGGGTTTTCGAGGTTGCTGAATCCGAATCTGAAATCGAATTTCCAAAATTCAAAATGGTGGCTCCAATATGACAGGAAAGGTTTTCAGTTTTAGTACGATTAAGTTGATTCGAATTGAAGCGACTAAATGCGAGAAATCATTTAACATAATATTAATAATAATATAAACAATGTAAATGTCTAGCGAGAATTTTGACATGGACTAAAGACTAAGCTCACCAAGAAACAGATCATGAAGCCAAATGTTGTTATTTCCTATAATAATAATATGGGAGGTGTAGACAAAGCAGATCAGTCTATTTCTTCTTAGGAAACAATTCATACGACCGTCAACTGGCATCACAAATTATACTTTCATTTATTCGATGCTGCAATTTACAATGCTCCGTCGTCTATAATCATCTCAAAACTGACCCAAAAAAATGACTTCTTTACAGTTTCGTCGTGCACTGGCAACGAAGCTGTTAGAAGATCGTTGTGATCAACACACATCATCTAAAAAGTATCATTGTATACCCAAAAATCTTCTGCGCTCGTCACGAAGTCACTTGCCATTCTATATTTCAGACCAAAAGAAGATAAAAAGCGTTGCACTGAATGTTATTCCAAAAAACAAAGGAAGGCAACATTCTTTATGTGCAAATATTGTGGTAACGTTCCACTGTGCGCGGTACCTTCATTCCAAAAGTACCACGAATAACGGTATGATCAGGTGAAATACCGAAATTATTTTTTATTTTTTGTCCAAACATACAATAAAAGATATAAATTAATGAAAAAAAAGATCCACAAAGAATGAAAAAAAAAACAATAGATACAGATAACAACAAAAAAAGAATAAAATCAAAATCGAAAAAAAATTAAAATACAAATATTCTAAGTTGCAAAAGTACAAAAAAATTGAATACGAGAAATACGAGAAAAAAAAAATATATGAATAGTAACAAGAAATTTAAAAAACCCAAAAGCACATCAAAAAAATTAAAAATACAAAAATGACAACAAAATTAAAAATCGGAGTCGATGACTCCGATTCGTGACTCTGGGTTCGGCAGAGAGCAGGATATAAAACCAAAAAAGTATTTTTTACTGTATATTGTCATACATGATTTGCCAAATTTTATTTCATCATATTGTATCCGAGCGTCAGATACTCGAAGTTAGGACTCAAATTCGAAATTCCCGACCACGAACATCCTAAAGATACAGATTTTTGTCGACATTCAACTTGTCGAATTTGCGTCTGCCATCTTGGATCCGCCATTTTGAATTTTGGAAATCCGATTCCAAATTCGGTTTCAGCGACCTCAAGAACCATACGGTACCTACTTTCGTCGGAAACAAACCATTTTTCGAATTTGCGTCCGTCATATTGGATCCGCCATTTTGAATTTTGGAAATCCGATTTCAAATTCGGATTCAGCGACCTCAAAACCTATGATCTACCAAATTATAGTCAAATCGCTGTAGTATAAATATGTTTTTTTTTCAAATGCCCACATATGTTTCATGACACAAAAATGGCATGACTTTTTTTTGCCCATATTTGTGTCACTGACAGTCAAAGGGTTTAACCAAAATGCGCACACATCGTACGATACAATACCTTTGCCGAGAAAGGAACAAATCATTTTTTTCTTGTTGGATTTCGTGAAGAATGCAGTGTCGGATATGCACCTTATCTGTTGCCATTTTTGATTGGACTGAACTGAAAAGTTTTGAAGGTTTTGTGAGGCTTTCCGGCATACCAACTGTCATTTTGAATACCTATATGTCAACACTATACAGGGTGAGGCACTAACTGTTGCCACCTTGAATATCTCTGTAATTATCGACGTCACAAAAAAATGTTTGAAACAAAAGTTGTACCGTACGAAAGGGGTGATCAAATGCGACCAATTTTTTTTATCTCAGTGGAGGCGCCGTCGCACAGTAAAGGTCACCTCTACTTTTTTAAATGGGACGGTATATTTTTTTTTTCAACTATCTTGTAGAGCATCGGAAACTGCATAAAAAACATTTAGGCGTCAAAGTCGTTCAAGGTCATTTAATATCAAAAAGTGACATGAACTTTATTTTTATGTGAAATTACCTTTATTCACAGTAGAAAATTTCTCTCTGAGTCTGGCGTTGCGCCCATCGGCAGAATTCAGTGCGATTCATGGAAGCCGTACCAGTTAATTCCTGGTGGAGACCGATGTGGTAAGGATGATATTTATGACGATGTAGAACACGTACAATACTTCTTTGGCTTAAGCCAGATTCCCTCGCAATTTGACGAGAACTCGCACAAGGGTCTCGATAAACGGCGGCAAGAACACCAATTTCCGTTTCTTTGTTAGTAACTCGCTTTTGTCGGTTACTTTCCCGACGGGTTAAGGATCCGGTTGTCCTCAGTTTAGTGTACAAAATTTGAAATGTACGGCGTGTAGGATGAGAGCGTTCAGGAAATCTTTCAGCGTATAAGTCTCTAGCTCTCACTGCATTTTTCTGACATTCTCCGTAAATTAGAAGCATATCAGTTTGCTCTTCAAAAGAATATATCATTTACATTCGCTTGATTCATTAACACTAGTCTCAGCATTCTTACTATCGTTATCTTGGGTTTGTTTGGGCGAAACATTGTACAATGTTCCGTGTACATTGTAGGTTTGGTGCCGTTGTTTACATACAAGACAATGGCAAGACTTCGGCGATAAGTACCGAAGTGATGAGAAATTCGTGATGAGACGATTGCAATACTGCATTGATTCTAGTGGCAATCAATTTGAACATCTACTGTGAATAAAGGTAATTTCACATTAAAATAAAGTTCATGTCACTTTTTGACCCTAAATGACCTTGAACGACTTTGACCCCTAAATTTTTTTTATGCAGTTTTCGATGCTCTATAAGATAGTTGAAAAAAATGTACCGTCCCATTTAAAAGAGTGGAGGTTACCTTTACTGTGCGACAGCGCCTCCACTGAGATAAAAAAAAATGGTCGCATTTGATGACCCCTTCCATACGGTACAACTTTTGTTTCAAACATTTTTTTGTGACGTCGATAGTTACAGAGATATTCAAGGTGGCAACAGTTAGTGCCTCACCCTGTATAACCGCAAAAGAGCGGGAATATTAATTTTCTTGAAATTCTTAACTGCTTAAAATAACTTGGACTATTCGTTTGTACACCTATTATTTTTTGTCAGATTTACTTGAAACTTGCCATAAATATAGTACACTAAAATACAAATAATTAAACATGTATTTCAGCAATTTCCAAAATTAAACCTCTAAGAGGGTTTAACCGGAGTGTTAAGGTAGTCCTAATGCAAGGCTTTAATCCATGTGATTTTCATTTTTTTTTGTGCTTCACTAAATATATTAATAATGGTCTCTGTAAAATTTCAGGGTCGTTCATCGACCTAATTACAGAGAGAAGAAAAATTAAAATTATGTATTATTGTGAAGGAAATCCGAGACGATATACAAAAACCCAATTTCCGGTCGCTACAAAAGTGTATATAATAGTGGGAATCCGTCAGATTCTTAAAAATAATCAGTTTTACGTACTTGTAGTAATCCAGTGCTCTCAGAAAAAATACGCTTATTGGCCTAGTTTTACGGACTTGTAGTAATCCAGTGCTCTCAGAAAAAATACGCTTATTGGCCTAATTTTTATGTAATATCAAGTTTAATTTGAACTTCCGGTATTGGATTCATTACCACCTGCTACGGTGAAAAAACGTGACAGCAAGGCAGCTGCTGGCTGTAGTCCTAACCTCATCTCACTCATTCGAATGACATATCTCATTTTTGACACATATCTCATTTTTGACCGACATATTTCGCCGACAAAAAATATTCCACGCTTTTCACCAGCCGTGGCCCGAATACAATGCTTTATATTTCCCGCACTTGACATTGTTTTAACAGATCGACGTTGGAAAGCGTGGAGGTTAAACTCGCCTGGTTGAGTAAAAAGAGACGGAGATAGAACCAATATTACCAAATACCAAACCAAGAAGTACTGCGCGAATTGTTGTAATAACTATTTTTTCATTTTCTAACTAAATGTGAACATTCATTAAACAGTTAACGCATGGAAAATTTAGTTGTTACACTTTTTTTTGCATATGTTAAAAATATAAATTGTACAAGTCTCAAGTATGATAAGTGGTATGACTAGTGTGAAGCGATAGGACTACTTTAAAGTTTGCATCAGAAAACATATTTTTTATCAGACTTACTTGATACTAACCAAATTTATTTTATATACAACACTATATGTTTTTTCTCGCTGTTCGGTGCGTGTAGACAGTCAAGTAGTACTTTTAACCCCTTAACTGTGTTTGTTCGGGTGTGTTTGAGTTGGCATAACTATACCAAATAAATTGAAACAAATATATGTTTAATTATTTGTATTGGAGTGTTTTTATACCAAGTTTCAAGCGAATTTGAGCCTTTTCTTATTGAACGATTTTCTTAAGGTAGTACCTCCACAGAAGAGTTGAATTAAGAAATGGTTGAAATTTGACATATACGTTATTTAATACATTATCCAAACATCTGTGCAATTTGAATAAGTTTGACCACCCCAAACCTGAGATATTTACACTTAAAGTTGGCTTGGTTTACACGTAACAAATGCGTTATGATGGGCAAACAGAGCATCATTAATTCTACCATCAAAACTAAAATTAAGAAATTGATAAAAAAACGAGGATAAGCTACAGTAAGATATCACGAATAATGTGAAAAAAATGAGAATGATTCACTATCTAGTTTCCAAGATATAACCATGAGAATCCTTCACAATTTTGGTGCAAAGCCGGGCAAAGCCTGGAAAAAAAACAATTGGGGCAAAGCCTGGATAGTCCCGGCAAAAAGTTTACTGGCAATGGTCGATCAAAAACACAATACAAAATATATTTTACGGCAATAAATGATATCCATCGTATTATCTACTAGTACCGAGTCAATATTGCGTAGTTTTTAATTTTATTCATTAGTAATTAAACCAATTATCAATTTTTTAAACATGAACATGGTATGTAAACTTTTGGTTGAGATTTTCGCAGAGGAACTACCTTAACGAGGTACACCTAGTTCGCGGCGGAAAAAAAGAGGAATTTTCGTGAACTTTTTCTGGAAAAATGTTTGCAGGTTAAACATTTTTTTCCATTAAAGGGTATGGTTTCAAGCAGCTTTTACAATTTTTATATTGGAAAAAAAGTTTTAAAAAATGGTCGATACAATGGTTTGTGGGAACCGCTGTTTGATAAACGCCCTTTTCGGTGACCTCTGATGCTCGGAAACGAATGATCCGAAATAAACAAATCAAACTATTTAGTTTTGTCATGAAATCATCTAGTGCTTGGACGAAGGATTTTTAAAACATTGATTTTTGAAAAAATGGCCGCGGTCCAAAGGGTCGGTCGGTGAAAAAACGCTCTATTTTCGTTGATAAAAAAAAAACGATGCATCGAAAAAAACTCCCTCGTTCAAGCACTTTTTTCTGATACGTAAAAGAAGCTTTTAATATTTGAAGGTGTTCGGTGCAGTAATTTTTAAGATATCGAGGTCACTCATATTGAAAAAGTCATTTTGAGAAAGCTCGTTTAAAGTTCGCCGGTTCGCGGAATCTACCTATAAACGTCAATAACCCCCTTAATTTTCAGCGAATCGATTTGAAAATCTCAGACAATTTTTTTGAAATGTTAAATTTTCAGAATCCGTCAAAAACCAAAAATCGATATTTTCAAAAGGTTTAACTAGGTGTAAGTTCTTAAACAATGAAGTTATTATTATTCAAAAAAGTGCCGCCGTTGCTGCATGGCCAATCGGTGTGGATGGTTCTGGTAACTAGGGTGATCTGAAACGAGAAATGTAAAAATGTATTTTCCTATGACCGGATACTTTTTTGAAATTTTGAAAATCACCGAAATGACAAGCTGCCGAAAAAAAGATACATTTTCGACCAAAAAACGACTTTAATAATTTATTTTTGACAAATGGATAAATATATTTCTAAAAATCATCCGGTCTTGGAATATGAAATGTTATTGTTATTTTATCAAATGTCGTTAACATAGTTTCGAGAAAAATGCAATAGAAAATCGGACCTTCCACAAAAACCGTCATAACTCGGACAATTTTGGTAATTTTTACAAAAGTTTTGTTGCAACTTGAAGACCCTGAGCTACAAAGCAACGCAATGAAAAATTGTATTTTAGGAATTTCGAGCTAATGCAGCCCCCTTAATTGAACGACACTGACGTCAGCATTCGATCCACTTACTATAGACGATGCGTTAAAAGTTGCCTACTTTGCTATCGCGCATCACGAGTTAGAGACGGCGAAGCTCCTTGAAACTTGAGGAACAGTCGGACATTACAGTTCTTTTGACCCACTTATAAATTATATCAATTCTGTCGAAAGAGACATTCTCGCGAAAATTGCCTCCAGACTTCTCCTATACTTCGAACACACTCTTTTTCTTGTCATTTCCGGCCTCGCAGGTTGTCTTCCTCTTTCCCAGCCTGTAAAATATCAACTGAGTTTATTCGAAACGAAGATACAGCTTTTTAGGTTGGTTCCGAACCGCGCAGCTTGGGGAAAAATGAAAAAATCCATTGATACCGGCAGGGTTCGGGTAGGGTTACCAGATGTCTGGATTTGTCCGGCTTCATGGCCTCCCGTCCGGACTTTTTACTCTTTAGAGTTTCTAATAACTAGGGTGCTACCTAGTCTGATCTTTCACGGAAATGAAAGGCTAAACTATTTTCAAAATGTTTGTATTCTTGTTGAAAATAATAATAATTAACAGAATAATTCTGTCTCAATATAATTAAATCAACGCTAACATTATGAAGGAAATGAAATGCATTAATATTTGGTAACAACAAATATATCTAACTTAGATTGTACGAATACACACCAATGTATATTTGTAACACAAACATTATTCTAAAAAGATATATATGTACATAATTTATACGGATGACAGCCTTGGAATATCGAATATGAATTTAACAACACTTACCTCTATAACATTACACAATTCAAATAATCAACAATTATTGTTATTAACATAATGAAATTAAGAAGCGTTTACTTTAGTAATAAGCGAAAAATAAACGATTTGCATGAATTTGCACCAATACTTACGTATTTTAATCACAAACAAATGTTTTAAAAAGTTGTTCTAACCATGATTTTTTATCTTCAATGACAGCCGTGAGATATATCAATTTTACAACATTTAATTATAACATAAACAATTCAAATAATCAACGAAATCAATAATTCAATAAGAAACATTTTCCACTGATATTTTGATATGTAGCGAAAGTCTTCAAAAGTGTTTGAAACAATTCATGATTCTCATATGGTTTACACTCTGATATTCGATTGAGCAGCTCGTGATTTTTTAAGGTGGTTGGAGCGTTAGCAACAATTCAAGATTAAATTTGAAAAAAAAATACATGTTATTGTCTAGACTCTAATGAGTCTTTACAAATTTTTTGAATTTTTTTCACCACAAAGACCCAGAGATAAAAATAGTTAAATGTATGTAATTTGACGTGCGGTTAGATGGACAAAACGTGCCACTAGGGTTGATGTAATTTTGTTGTTTATTTAGCACCAAGATAAACCATTTCTAACAACGGATCAATGCAAACTAAACCTTTATAAACATTTAGAAAAAGAAAACCCATCTTGCCCATCGTAAGCCATACATGTTCAATATTGAACCATCAATGTTTGATAAAAGATTACGAATCTTGGCTGGCGAATGAAGAGCATTGCTGCCAACCTCAATTAACATTAATTAATGGCAATAACAATTAATCACGTGACATAAATATAAATCGGCATAATTATAAATGACTCAAACCTTCATTCTGAGTTGTCTAAAGCATTCACTGACGCAGATTTTTCATAATAATCATCGATAATGCTTTACTTTTTCAAGTTGGTAGTAACACAAAAGCTTTTCTTATTCGCGTAATAAAAATACAAAATGCATAATTTTGCCCTTTAAATATATATTCTATGAAAAATTACCATTTATGGGATAAATCTATATCCCATATGCATTTTTTTTACGGTAATTGAAAAAAAAATCATAAACCGTCATTTGACTCAACTGGACGGCTCCAATTTCTTTAAAATCATCTTGTCAACTCGTTATCATGCGAATTCGCGTAATAAAAATACAAAATGCGTAATTTGTAACTTTAATTATATATTCTATGAAAATTAGCGTCTACAGAATAAACCTATACCTCGCATGCATTGTTTTAAAGTTGATTTAAAAAAAATCATAAACCGTCATTTGACTCAACTGGGCCGCTCCAGCTTCCTTAAAATCATTAATGTGATAACGCGGTTTTCGACAATTCAATAGCTTTGCCGCGCTTCGTTTTTGGTAGTCGTAAAATGTCCGTTTCACGAATGTTCGGCTTTTTCCCCGGACTTTTCAAATTTTTATATCGTAACCCTAGGTTCGGGTTCGAGAACTTCGGACGGTCAGCTCAAGGCACAACCGACTACGCCGCTCACTAAAAAATCATATTTAAGGCCTTAGGCCACAGTAACGGGTATAAAATCATGTGCGAATTTAACAATTTTTTTTCGTATGAAAAAGTGATTCACTCTTAACGCGGTCCTCTAGTTTCTCGGCTGTTTTTTTTACGGCTTTTTCAATAATTTTTCACGCGCAAAGCATCGAAATAATCAATCTCATTGTTTTTGCGTAATCTTTATTAACATTTAAATAAGCTTTACACATTTTTTGAAGTCAAAATATATAATAGAATAAACGTTATAGTGGCCAACAGGAAGACATCAAGTAAAAGAGGTGCTCGACGGTGACCAAGATTGCGGCTGTTCTGCTTATCTGAAATCAAAAAACCAAACGGCATTTTAATCTTCATATTTAAGACTAGCGATTGAACTAGAGTGAATTCTAAATTACAAAAATTGACTTTTTTATACACTTTTGAAAATTACATTCTATTTTTTACTCATTTTTTCTTAAGTTTTTCGCTCGTACAAAAAAAACTATCGAAGCAATCATGATAATCCTAGTTCAATCGCTGGCTTATAACATATTAAAGATGCTGTATAAATTTGAACAAGATCGGTGCAGTAGTTTCTGAAATATCGTGGTCGCAGTTTCGAAAAATGGTGTTTCGAGAAAAACGCGTTTGAAAGTTCGCGCTCCCGGCGCGCTTCGTATACCTGCTCCGTTCCAGGGCCGTAACTTGTGAACCACTTCGAATGTCGAAAAATCCTTTGGCACACATTTTCTACACATGTTGTAGATGTGATTTATGAAGAAAAAAAAATCGATTTTTTCGACCCGAGAAACTAGAGGACCGCCTCAATATTAATTACAAATCTATTTAGTGTGAATATCAAGCTGTTAGAAAATATATATTTCTTTTTTTTTCGATGTACATACATCGAATTTAAGGCCGACTACTCGAAACTTCTCGAAACAGCTTTTTTCCAATTGGCGTGACAAATAATTTCAACAATTTTCACTCGATTTACTTGAAATTCAAAAATTATGTTCCTAATTGCATTTCGCAGAGAAGAACGTACGAAATTTATGATTAATCGAAATCTTTTCATTTTATGAGCAGTTATAACGAAATTTTTCACTGAAAATTCATTTCTTAAGTTCAAATACCTACAACTTTTCAATAAAACAATATTTTTTGAATTTCGTACGTACTTCTCTAGGTATTCTAATGTAGATTGACGAGAATTTTTGTTTTTCGTTCTCGGTAAAAAATTGTGGATGCTTAATGTCACGCCGCGGAGCGCCTAAAAAAAGATAACAAAAGAAAATATTAGTAGTCGGCCATTTTGTACATCGAAAAAATATATATTTTTTCTAACAGTTTGATATTCATACTAAATAGATGTATAATCACTTTTTCATACGAAAGGAAATTGTTAAATTCGCACATGATTTTAGACCCGTTACTGTGGGCTCAAGCCTTAACGAACGAAAAATAGTGATTTTTCTTCTGTCCTTTGTGGAGATACAATTCGCGATACAAGTGTTTCTGTATTTCACGAATATGATGAGCAAACGAATATTTCCGTGCTCGCACTCTCGTGCTGCATAGCACGAAGTAGTGCGAACGTTCTTTGTCGCGTCCTCCAGTGATTCGAGTCGATGATCGGTCGTACGAAAACCAAGTGGTACAAGCATCTGTTTCGGGCCTACACTGTATAACTATGAGAATCGTTTGACTCGCGTAGTCGCCGAGTTCGATCGCGATCTTGACCCGCGCGGCAGGGGAGGGGAGCGCGTTCACCGCAGTGCCATCTGGGTGGACGATCGAGATGGACATGTGTTCGATAAACTTCGTCAACAAAGAAGATCCTCGAAAAGCACGGAAAATCGTGAGTGACGTTTCGATTCGAAACAATCACCCGTGCTATTGTGTACTCGGATAAATATAAAAGGACATTTAGTAAGTGCTTTTAGTCGGCACGATCATCTTCTACAGATTCCAACTCGACGGATCAATGCAGAGGCAATAAAAAAATCCCTTCCTCGCCTACTTCCCTATTTTCGTGATCTTTTCGTTTGGAAACGTCAAACAGTTCATGAAAGTAACAATTACTGAGTACTCGCAGATAAAATAAAAAACGCAGGCTTCTTCTTCTCAATAACAATAGGGTATTCGACTGTTGTACGGAAAGCATCTTGAATGATTAATTATTTTATAATATGCTCACAATATTTTTTTTTATCTCCGTGAATGTCAGTATTAACGATTTAAATTGGCGCCAAAATTTTAATATTCAACCAGACAGCCAAGACGCTCCCGTTGTCAGATATGTAGTCACGTGACCTCTGTGACGTCACATGTCAGTAAACAAAGTAAAGGACCTATATCGCCGCTGAGTTGTCGCACGGCAAACCTTCCTCTCCATTCTTATTTAAGGTAATCTTATCGCCAGGCTTTAATCGATAGGATTGTCATATTTTTTTTGAGCTTCGCTTAGTATTTTAAGGGGCCAGTCCACTTTGGAGCCACGAACAAGGCTATTTTCGCGATTTTTTTGAGGATTTTATAAAGATATGAATATCAAAGTTGTTGGGCTTGATAAATAAAGTCTTGAAATACATTAAAAAAAAAATTTAATTCTTTTTTATTCATTTTTAAGTTAAAAAACTATAGTTTAAGGCGTTACCCCCACTAGTAGCGCAAAAAAGGCCTTTTTCATGAATTTTTTCAAAGAAAACTACAAAACTTTTTTAATCGATCAATATACCATCTTAAAGAACACATCTTGAAGAACTTTCAGTAATCTTTTTATTGAAAAGTATTACATTGTTTAGTGGCAAATGGCCGTTAAGGGGGAGGCCTGCTTTAGAGGCTTCAAACAATCGATTTTTTCGAGGATTTTTTTGGGAAGGAAAGAAATATTCGATTGAAACGAAACTTTCAGGTTTTATTGTTATATATTTCAACAGTCTTCTCAAATTTTTTCATTAAAATATATGTCATATTATGTCTGGTACAAGCATTTCGCCGAGGCGCCGCGAGTGTGCATGTGTCGTGCGGCGGGAAAGATGCAGGTCGCAATTTCCATCTGAAACAAAAAACCCAAATAAAAAAATTATTTTCAATAGTATAGCTTCTAGTTAAACCAAGAAAATTCAACAAAAAGTGAGAAATTCAAGAATTTTTCGCAAATTAAAAAAAAAATTCATTTTTTTGGAAAAAAAAAAATTCACTTTAGATTGTTTAAAAAGTGGGTTAATCATAACTTTCTTAAGGTTTTTTAGGTTCAACTAGAAGAGAATTTAATCCCGAATACAATGAATTTTGTCTAGTTTCGATAGAACGTTTAATTTTTTCCCTATCTTTCCCGCCGCACGACACATGCACACTCGAGGCACCTCGGCGAAATGCTTGTACCAGGCATAATATGACATATATTTTAATGAAAAAATTTGAAAAGACTGTTGAAATATATAACAATAAAACCTGAAAGTTTCGTTTCAATCGAATATTTCTTTCCTTCCCAAAAAAATCCTCGAAAAAATCGATTTTTTGAAGCCTCTAAAGCAGGCTTCCCCCTTAATGAAATAATGTTTTTATATACACGGTTTGCGGTGACCAACATTGCGGCGAAGTGGATCATCTGAAAAAAAAATGCGGATGGATTTAGTCAACTATAAGTATAAACTAGTCTTCAATCGAAGGATTTTAAAAAATGTTCATTTTTCACAAAATGGCGGACAGTCAAAGTTAATGGTTCGATTTTAACGACAAAAATCGAACGATTAAAGACTACATTTTTATGTATTAAATAAGCCTGCAAAATTTCAAGAAGATCGGTTCATTAGTGTTCGAGTAATCTTGGTCACCGACTTCAGAAATGCCATTTTGAGAAAAACGCGTTTAAAGTTTCTCATTCAACGCTCTTTCAACGCGGATTCTTCTCTTTCAACGCTCATATGTCAGTCAATTTTGTTCGGATCGACTTGAAATTTTCAGGACATATTCTCAGATACTTATACTTCAAAAAAATGCAATAAAAAATCGATTTTTTTTAAATCGCAAGTGGGGGTAACCCCTTAAAACTTTCTCCAATTTTTTTTCTGAATTTATCGGGATTCCGTTTGTAATTGCTCTTGTTTCCTCAAATAGGCAGATTTTTGGCCATCTCGGTTCCTCCATCCTACGCACCTCACTTATATACCTTAAGGGGTAAGGCCACAGTAGAATATTTTTTTTAAATCGATTTTTTCGCTAAAACGGTGCTTTATCATTATAAGAACAAGTTACTATTCGATTTATAGCGAGAACATTTTTTTCAACAATTTTCACTCGATTTACTGTAAATTTAAAAGTTATGTTCCTAATTGCATTTCGCAAAGAAGTAAGTACGGCATTTCTGATTAACCGAAAACTTTTTATTTTATGAGCAGTTTTATTCGAAATTTTTCCTTGAAAATTCATTCAAATACCTACAACTTTTGAATAAAAGAATATTTTTAAAATTCCGTACGTACTTCTCTAGGTATTTTAATGTAGATTGACGAGAATTTTTGTTTTTTGTTCTAGGTAAAAAATTGTGGATGCTGAATGTCACGCCGCGGAGCGCCTAAAAAAAGATAACAAAAGAAAATATTAGTAGTCGGCCATTTTGTACATCGAAAAAAAAATGCTAACAGCTTGATATTCATACTAAATAGATGTGTCATTAATTTTATGGGTAAATCACTTTTTCATACGAAAAAAAATTGTTAAATTCACACATGATTTTATACCCGTTACTGCGGCCTAACCCCTTAACGCTCTTTCCCTTATCATATATTCCATGGTAGGCACCCCCTCGTTAGTATACTACTTAATCCTATGATTAATCGAAAGAATTTCCGAAATATCAAATTGAAAAAAAATGGCACGTTATCAAAGTAAGACTTGATTTTTGCGAAAAAATTGGCTTTTTTCGTTCATCAAATTGAAAGTATACATGGGAAAAAACTACAGATATTACGTAAAGTGCAACTATTATATGGCATTAAACATGTAATCAGACTTTTCGGGTGATAAAAACCGGTAGATATAAATAATATGTGTTGGTTTTTATTATTTTTCGAGAAATACTGCCACGTTGAGGTACATAATTGGGTTTATTTGCATTTGTTTTGAGTTTGTTTGGGTTTGTTTGGCTGTGTTCGTGTGTTTGTATGATAATTGTTCTATCATTTTTGTAGTTCACTTGTAATATAAGTTTTGATATAATTTTTAAATTAGTAACAAGATTCGAATTGGGTAAGGAGCGGGCATTTTTCAACCAATCACAGGCATTCGGGATGTCGCAGCCCCCCCACTCTACTACAATACAGTGGGGGTAGCGTTAGTTCCGTGTGACATCCAGCTAACTCCGACCCAGCCTATACCCAGCCTACCTCAACACACATGTACAGTTTTAAAAGCATTTCCAATGCTAAAAAAGCAATTTTATTGCTAAAATCCTTCGATCAAATACTATATTTTTACATCCAGAGAAAGCCCTAAACATTTCCGAAATATCGATGCAGTAGTTTGACAAATATTTAGCTCGCCGACTTTGAAAACGCACTTGCGAGAAAAAAAGCGTTTAAAGATTCGAACAACGCTCCGAGCGTTCCGGCTCGGTCTCCATAACGGCCTATAAATCTGTCAATTTTAATCCGAAAACCTTTAAATTTTCGGGGAACATTTATAAGATGATATACCGTCAAAATATATTGGTTTTGCGAAAGTAATTTTTCGACCTTCACAACTAAGCAATAACGCCTTGACAAAAACAAAACTAGTTCCGCAAAGTTTCACGAAATGTGCGTACCAGTCGCCACGCGCACTTGACCGCTGCGTCTCTCCCTCTCTCTGACACGTAGCGCCCCGGTTCGCCGCGTGTCGATACACACTTTGACGGGCGTACGACCACTGCATAAGCGCAGACCAAGCTCGCGTTGAAAAAGGCCGAGCACGTTGAAAGAAAAAAAAACAAGGCGGAAAAAAGTGCGTGTCAGCCCCGATGTTCGGGCTAGTCGTTCGCGAGTAAAGGGGTGGTGGTGGGTGCGTCGCGGGATCTCCCGAGAGGGTGCAGAGCGTTCAGTGCGCGTGCGGCTCGAAAGCGCTTCCGGAAGTCGCCGCGAGTGCGAGAGCGTGGCGCTGTTGTCGCGCGGCGTTGAGCCAGAACCCGATGAGCGAGCGAGGGGGTGAAGGACAGTGAGAAAAAGAGCAAGCGATACGGTGTGTTGAGAACGGCGTTATCAGAACGGACGTAGAGTATCCCCAGGATCGACCGTGCTTACAAACGCGGTGCGACGCTCTAGCCCGGTACACGCGTGTACACACGCACATACACACACATACACCAATACACAGAGACAGACAGTTCGTCCGAGCGACGCGTCCGCAGAGCTTCAAGCTCCCCCGGAAAATAAATAAAGAAAAATCAAGCGTGAACGGCGCGATAGCGCGAGCGAGGGAGAAAAAACACTTTGCGTTCGCAAAGGGCGAGCGCGCGCGCGCATTTCTTCCGCATATTTCGCCCAATTGTCATTTCGGATTAACCTTAAAAAGAAGCGCGTTCACCGGTAATCGTGAATCGAGAAAAAACGAGAGCGTTACGTCGTGTGAAGCTTAAAGCACGGGAACGACAGGAGAAATGTCGATTTTTGTATTTGTGATTGTAACGTAACGTTTGTAGCGTGAAAACCGAGAAATATAAGACACGTACGAAAAAAAAGAGGTTGGTTGTAAGAAGCGTCGTGTGTCTCGCGTCTAAATTTAAACGGTAAGAGGAATAGAGCGAGAGAGAGAGAGAGAGCGAAAAGAGTGTATGAGAGAAGAAGAGAAAGAGCCAAGAGGCAAAAGGGAAATATATCCCCTCGGGTTATTCGACGTAGGTTGGCTGCGCGCGGTCGACTCTTCCTCCCCCTCCTCTTCCGCTTGTCGCCCCCTCCCCGTGCTGATAGCCAGAGCAGCGGCACATAGTCGTACAGAGCGTGTTATATAGTACGAGAAAAGAGCCGAAGACGTGTGCGCGAACGTACGGAACTCCACGAAGCGAACGAGGAAAAACGATATACAGTGAAAACTCCGTTAGTGCTCGAGCCTACGGCGCGAATAAAAATCAAACGTGCTGAATCCTCGCGAAATGCTTGAGACTTTCACCGATGAATTTTGAGGGGTACGGCATTTCGTTTAGACGTACACACGCCGGGAAACGTGATAGAGCGTATCGAGCGATAAGGCAATTCATCTCCTCTCCGCATGTTAGCAAACAAAACCAAACAACCAACACCCCCAACTATCGATATTCGAGATTTTTATTTTTTCGAGCGCGTCAACAATACAAGGCGGAAAATCCTTTTTCGTACTGTTCGACGAAACGAATGATTTCACAGTAAACGCGATAAACTTTAGCAAAATCGAAAGTACTGAGCTAAGTGCCATTTTCATGAATTATTTCGGGTTTTTGAACGAAACGGCACTTCGTCTTGACAACTTCGGTTACGGAACCGTAAAAACCAGTACCCTCGCGGTAGGGTTACGGTACAGTAGAAACCCTCATCGGCGAGATTCTTGAGGCCCTCTTAATTCATCGCGAATTTTCACTACATTGCGGTATACGCTGTTCCACCGGAAGTGAAAAATCGGCAGTGTTCCGTAAGATCGAGGCGTTTTAGTCGGGTTGAAAACTAGGTCTTAAGGGGGAGATATCTTTGGGCGAGAAATAAATTGCTGATTTTCATGACTTTTATCATAGCCTTCGGGTATGTTTCATTACTACTTTTGGCTGTTACATGGTATTTTTTCTCATTAATCTTTAAAAATGGCGGATGTATGGCGCGGTCTTCTAAACGGGTTGCGGCGGATGTTGTCAGACGGCGTGACAGATAGCGTCGGCGGGATCAAACTGAAAAAAGAACAACAAAGATTTTTATTTTATTAACACTCATACGGAGAATATAAACCAAGAAGAAGTGAGAAATGTTGAACATCGATGAAATGGTACGCTTTGAAACAAAAAGATGGAGTATTCCGAAAAAAATTGCTACATTTTGCAATAAATAAAATACTTTTTTTTTATTTTCAAAAATATTTAGGTTCTTGTTTTAGACAATAAGGTTAGAAAGATTTATTCCAAATTTCATAAGAATCGGTCGATTAGTTTTTTAGCTAAACGTCACGCCAGCTTTGGAAAATGCAGTTTGGACCGTGCCATACTTCCGCCATTTTTGAAGTTTAATCATTTTTTTAAATGCCATGTAAGAGTCAAAATTAGTAATAAAACATACCCTAAGTTTCAAAAATGGCGAAGAAATCTTTCCTTTAAAATAAAATAAAAATCAGCAAATTTTTTCCTCGCCCAAAGGTGTCCCCCTTAATTCGTCAAGACCGGGCGTTCACGCGGTTGTCAAATCGAGGAAGAATCCACTTCCTTCCGTTTCACTTGAAATTTGCGATTCAGGAATATTATTCGTCCGCGTTTCGCTACGAGTACAAGGTACCGTTTTTTTTTTACGAGCGACGAGGGAAATACGCGTGAACAAGATTCATGTGTCATGTTGCGCGCGTCTCTTACCTGTGCCGGTTTTTCTCGTGCGCAGTTTATCGCCAGGCACGCCGCGAACTAATGTCAATTTTTCGAAAACGGGCTTTTAACAACCCTCGCGAATAAGGGCCGTAACGAAAAGCCATCGGAATACCGTAAAAACGTATCGTAAACATTCAGCCGCCGTTGACGAGCTCCGACCCTCCTACCCTGCCCTTCTCCGGCAACTCCGCCGTGCGCGGAGGAAACTGCGTCGCGAAATATTGTCGCTCGTTGTCTTGAAATCATTTCGATTGTATCTCGTTCATCCCGTAATGACGATTTTACAAAAGCGTTTTTTAGGGGGAAAAAATTGAATCGTTCATTTTGGGAAGAATGATAACCCAGTCGCGGTTGAGAGTATCTTGGTTAGTTTTTGTGCAATGATCGAGGAGTTAGGCTACTGCGACCACCCGAAAATCACGGTATTCAAGTTTGCATCGGTGGAATGCAACGAAGCTTTTTTTTTCTAATTACAATTTATTTTGCCAGTTCAAAGGTACGCTAAAGTTTTTTTAATTCTCAGTAGAGCCTTACAACCTCACTCTATGGAAAAATATTTTGGTTAACGATAAAAATGGAGATAAAGAAA
Organism: Ophion ellenae; assembly: GCA_963210295.1. Classification (NCBI taxonomy): domain Eukaryota; kingdom Metazoa; phylum Arthropoda; class Insecta; order Hymenoptera; family Ichneumonidae; genus Ophion; species Ophion ellenae. The sequence goes on from OY723385.1 coordinate 35,907,750, forward strand.
ATAAAAAGAATATCCGTTGCTTTCCAACGATGCAAACTTCAGCAGCATCGAAAGTCAGGGTTATTTGAAAAAAATCATCATCATCATTTATTTTTAAGCGAGACTTTGTCCTTGGAGTGCCATATTTCAGGTGTTTACATTTTATTTTTTTTAAAGAAAACGAGTGAAGCTTTTTGTGTGCCGTTTTTTCTTGCTTTTATTCATGATATACAGACCGTTAAAAAAAATTTTTTGAAAAAAACAACCAAAATGGCGGCCTTTGCAGCTCCGCGAAAACAGGTCCTTAAATCGCGGGAGGTAAACGGCTGACATCGCTGCCCCCTCTTTGTTGATCTGAAACACAAATTCAAAGCATATTATTAATCTGTGACCCTTTGGTCATGGAATGACGGATGGGTTTTTCGTTTAGTACAAATTTCGGAAAATGGCGGCAATTTAAAAAAAATCGAATTTTCGTTTTTTTTTTCGCATAAAAAGATATATAATAAATGCAAAAATGTATCTATCGAAAAAACGATCCGTCATTCCGTGAAGACATATTTTCTGAGCATGCTCTCCAAATTTCAGGTCGATATGTTAATTACAGCGGTCAGGAGAATGTCAGCCATTTTTAAAAACGTGTTTTCGAGAAAAACGCGTTTAAAGTTTTGTAATGTGTTTACACAAATGTGTTTATAATTACCGCTAATCGGCAATGCCTGGTCCATAGAGGCATCCCTCCTCTCTTCTAGCTGCTCATGTTGAGCCGCAAATTGATTTTTTGAAAATTTCATGGACAAAGTCTCCCTTAAGTACATTTAGAAAGTTGTGTACCGGGATTGGGGTTACTCTGATCAATTTTGAAATAAAAATCAATATTTCTTCAAATAATATGGCAAGATTTTTTTTAAATGTGAATATCAACGTTTATTGTTCTTTTTATCTTCCAAATTACAATTTAAAATATTTAAAAATAAATAAGAAAAACAAATAATTAGTCGTGATCAAAGTTATACCGAGATTGGTTTTACTTTGATACCCCCCTTTTTCTTAATGGGAATCGGAAGTAACCCCATAAAAAAGCATTTTTCCTAAAGAAGAAAAAAACGGTCAACGGGATGGAAAGTTACAACGATTTGTATTGTTTTGGGGTTACTTTGATCGAACAAATATTACACCTTTCCTTTTGAAAATCAACTTTATTGATAAATAACTGGTTTTTTATATTGATTTATGCGGTAACACACCCATAAACTTCGATACATTAAAAAACTACCAAAAACAAGTTGCAATACTTATGTCTACCTAGGTATCTAAATCGCAAAACGAGATCACATTGGTTTCATTAGGAACGTGTTTCACTTAAACTAGGTCACGTACCAAATCACACTAATTGTACGACAAAAAGCATCAAGAAACAATTTGATATCTTTTGTCTTACAATTAGTATGATTTGGTACAGAATTTTAAAATTATCGGTTGAAAAAAGTTCCTACCGAATACATTAGAAACATTTCTTAACCTACAATTGAAACCTAGAATTAAAAAAATTATCAAAAGATGAAAATCTCTGAGAATAGTCCGAGACTAGCAATAAAGATAATGAGTGGGGTGAAATTGACCAATGATCAATGTTGCCCCTTCGAAGTGATCAAAGACACACCAACGGAAATACTGTCGCCCTAAAATATGTTTTTGAGGTTATGCCACACAACAAAGCATAATTATGTAGTTTAATAAACATCTGTCAAGGTGATTGTTACCAATAACATGTCATTGCAATACTCAACTTGTTATTTTTAAAGTTATCCGAGCATCAAAAATAGTTTAAATATATGACTTACGTTTTTTATATTTTTACGGTTGCTTAAACCCTTAAATTTCGTAATTTGAATTTAAAAACAAAACAAAGTTCTTATCAAAGTAATCCCACGAATCAAAGTAACCCCGATCCACCAAATTTCATTAAAAATATTAATTATTGAAGAAGTTATAGAAAATCTCGTAAACGACCTGTGAACGTGAGGGGCTCAACGGTGTGCTTGATTTTTGCCGACCGGTTGATGTGAAAAAAAAAACAATTTTTTTCTCGAAACAGATTATATTGGCTAAGACTCGACCGAGCTTTTTTCGTTATAGTGTTTCAATCACGAAAAAAAATGCTAGATTTTTTTCAATTTTTCGAGCAAAAATGACATTATTGTTAATAGCTAATGAAAAAAATGTTAAGAAGAAAAACGTCCGTCAAGATTAAACTACTACCTTTAAAATTTTTTTTCAAAGTTAAAAAAGGACGCCGATTAAAACAATCCTCCCGCAAACAATATTGCTTGTTTGACCGTATAAAAAAATTCTGATTTAAATCAAAATATATTTTATTTGAATTCAAACAATATTTTTATTATAGTTTTCAATTCAAAGGTACAAAAAATGTGAAGCAAATTAAAAAAAATAGCGAAGCAAGTTGACTAGAAATGTTGTACACAAAATTGTTAAACCTTAGGAATAATATTTTTCCAAATATTTCATTTTCATTAAAAAAAAATCATATTACTATAATAATTAAGAATTATTATAATAACTAAGAATTTCAAGTCCATCTGTCTATTAGATGTCGACCAATCGTGTACACCGTTTTGAAAAACATAGTTTCGAGAAAAACGCGTTCAAAGTTTTACCAGTAGTTCTATCGTTTTAATCATACGTTTACCTTCAACCTGTCATTCCTGCACCATACGTTGGGCCTTCCTCTTCAATTTGAGTTGCCTCGAGCGACGAGCGATTTTTCGAAATAATCACGGTGGCCTAACCCCTTAAGGATGTACGGGTATCTCAGGGAGCTGCTGCAATGCCGTTAAAAATTGGATACATTACCGCTTCTTTTGTTACGAACACATGTATAGTAAATTTGAGTACCTATTCGCTCACTTACGCGTGACTTCCACCACCATCAACTTGCAGTAGCTTTGCATGCGTTCTCAAGGGCCGTTATACTCACAGATGCAATCGGAAAAAGTATAATACAAATATGGTACGTTACCGTTTAGATTTGTTCTGTCGGAAACTCATGTAGAGCAGGAAGTTTATAGAAAAATTCACAATCATTCGCTGTGTAGTTGTAGCGTAACGAATCGTAACTGAAATTCTGCTTGTTTTCTCACTCGGCTTGCGCATAGTTTCCTACCAAACTGTACAGCTCGACGCTTCCGGAAGCCGCGAAGTGCGTATTCAATTCCTAGAGTATTGCCTCAATGAAATAAATTCACAAACATTAATATGATCACAATACAATATTCACAAATATTGCCTCAATAAAGTAAATTCACAAATATAGGTGAAGCAACGATAAAAATAAAATAAAAACTAAACTGGCATTTTGGGGCTTCCCGAAGGACATTTGCTGTGCACCTATGACATATATTTGACAATTTCAAATTGCCCCTGCCTGGGATCGCAACCCCCATACATCCGTCATCAAGGACGGGAGCGCATCGCGTTTTTTCTTGTGTCGATTCTCCCACCGTGCGCTCCGCGAGACGCATGTTCGTCGGCGGGAGGGGGGGGGCGGATAAGCGGTGTCCGCAGCGCGGCACGAGCCGGAGTTCCTACTCTACTTCGAAACGGGGGAACTGAGCCAGCGCGCGAGAGTGGGGGGGAGCGCGAGCGACCCGGTGGTAGGGAGACTACGGTAGTCAGTTGACGGTCTGCCGGCGAGCGGAGAGGACGTGTTAGTGTTTTTTCGAAAGAAAAATATCAAGCGATTTCGTCCATCCTCACGCCTCCATCTGTCCTTGCCCCCTTCCTCTTTGCAATTCTCTCTCGACTCGCATTCGCCCCAAAAATATTTCGTGATTTTTCCTCGTCCGGGTGGTAAAACGGCGTAGTTTAAAGCGCGCGGAATATAAAGCCGCCATAAGCCCCTACCTCGCGATCTATTTCTCTCTCTACTGCTATCCTCCCCCCACTCCTACGCGTACTCGAGAAATAGAGAGGGAGAGAGAGAGAGAGAGAGAGACATTGACGCTCGTCTCTATCCGCGTCGCGACGACGCTCTCTCTTATTGATCGTATTTGACCTGCTAACTGGCTGTCTCTCCGTCTCTCTCTCTTTCTCGCTCTATCCCCCTCTTTCGTGCGCCGTTACCCCCACCCCTTTTCCCACTGTGTGATGTGATCAGTATACTCTCCGTCACCCCCCCCCACTCTTTCCCTTTTGCTCACGCAGTGTGCGTTGTCTCGACCACGAACGTTCTTGCGACGAAAAAAAGCCCACGATCTTCTCTTCCTTCAGGGCTTTGTTGCCCCCGCCCCCTTTTCACCCTGCGTCCCCTCATCCCCCGTCGGGCTCGTATGTGTTGTTACCCGGCAATCTTAGATAATTCGACGTTTCAAACAGAGTGACATCGTACGAATAATACCGTGAATAGACGAGAAGCAAATATAGTTGAATAAAAAGAGAAAACAAAAAAAAAACAAAAACACAAGATCGCCGTCGAGCCGTGAAGAGGTGGGAGAACTCAAGAGAGAGAGAGAGAAAGAGAGAGACGGTTCTCGTAGTGTCGTCGGTATGGCTGTCCCAGCAGCTTCCACGCGGTTCAGTGACAACTATGAAGTCAAGGAGGAACTCGGAAAGTAAGTAAACAAACATGCTAAACCGTCTACGTTTGCACACGTGCACAATGCTCGTACGACGGCTATATATATAATATATATATATATACTTACATATATATATAATATATATATATGTACGTAAATATGAATATATATATATATATATATATATATATATATATATATATATATATATTTACGTACACTCGTGTACCTCATAGCGATCTATATAAGCAGAAACGTGACAGAGAGCGGAGGAATTGACGATAAGTCCAGCTATGCAAAGAAAACGAGCAAAATTTGCCCGATGCGCTTCGGAATGCGAGACACACGAGAACGCCGCGTTTTTGTCGTGTTTCGCAAAGCCGCAGCCGAAGAACCGGAAGGAAGGCAGGCACGATTATCGCGGCACCTATATACCTATAGCTACACGCGCGTGTGTATGCGCTGCTGTGTTAGGAAGGGCAATGGTTGCGAGCTATCGCGAATGCCAACTTTATCATTTGAAAAACTGCCTACTCGAGACCGGGCTCATCACGCAACGCGTGCCTCTATTATTAACGGGCTATACCAGTGTGAACGCTGAAAATTTAGGTGATTTTCGGGAATTTTTTGGCAGAAAAGTACTCAATTAAATGTTTAGAAAAATTAAGAATATATTTGGCTATATTTGACCTATATTACATAATTTTTTCATAGAAAAATATTGAGATCCAAGCGAATTATGCGCTGCCTTCGGAGGCGCCAAAAAAAAGTTCCTCCACTGCTGACATGATTCCGGTCGATTGAGTAGCTGAAACCGAAAAAGGAAAAAATCTTAAACTGGAAGGTATTTCCTGTACAATGACGTAGGATTTTCGAAAAATATCAAAATCTAACAAAATGGCGTAGTTATGAAAAAAGGTCTGTTTTCTTGCCTATAAAATGGTCGTTTGCTTCAATGCCAAATCGTCAATTTTCATACTATCAAAAATATCCTACGTCATTGTAGAGTAAATATATTCAAGAGTGCTCAGTTCAAATTTCAAGTCAATCGGATAATTGCTCTTTAAGTTACAATGTCAGCAAATTTGAAAAATCTCGTTTCGAGAAAAACGCGTTTAAAGATTTAACTATCGATTTTTGCATGATAAAATGATAGAGATACGGCCTTGAAATTTTTACAGGATATTCTTGAAAGTATAAGCTGTCGAAAAAGGCAAAAAAATCGATTTTTTTTTAAGTGTCACACTGGTATAGCCCCTTAATTCATCGCAACACTAATGATGAAGGATAATGATATTTTTCTTTTTTCCATTAAAACGTTTACGCCGAGTGTAGACACACACACATTATGTTTCGAATTTTGCATCGGTGGAATGCAACGAAAATTAATTATTTTCGATAAAACGAAAATTCGGCCGATACGGGCTGTGAAAATCACCCAAAGATTTTAACGTCTTCGTATTAGAGATTCACGACCTCAATTGGCCAAATAATTGTTTCGGATAAACGTAAATATAAAAAATCTCAAACGAGGAATATGAATCGTTACATTCCATCGATGCACAGATGAATGACAGATTGGAAATTTTAATGCAGTTATTATTGTACTTATTTGCAGACATATTAACTGCGGTCGTTGCCATCAAGCTCAAGCTCAAACGGTGCTAAATAGCTAAGGATGTCAATATTAACCCATACTTGCCACACTTTTAGATACTTCTGTAGAAACTTTGAAACGACCTTCTCTTATATATATAATAAAAATTGAATTTTCGAATGTCAACAGCTGATTTTTTTGTCTTGTATATATATATATATATATATATATATATATATATATATATATATATATATATATATATATATATATATATAAGATAAAAAAATCAGCTTTCAACATTCGAAAATTCAATTTTTATTCAAGATTCCAGCAAGTGCAATGTATCCGGGCCGGGGGGGGGGGGGGGGGTAGTGGTGGTGATGAAAGAGTACGCTCTTCATCACCACCACTGTGAAAAGTATCCACCAGAGTGAAAAGTATTGTGTTACAATACTTTTCACCGACTAATGAGGATATTTCTTATACAATGCATATCACCAACAGCAACAATTAATAAAAATGGTAGTATTGAAAATATACACAGAAGCACCGACAATAATAATTATGATAATAATTTTCATGGTAGTAATTGTCATTGTTATGATAATGATCATTATGCTGATGATATTATTTATAATAATAACAACACTATTTTAAGACCATTGCAAACCATTTGCAGACCATTTGAACCATTAGTTTAATTTAGACCATTTAAACCATTGCAGATTTTAGCAACGAAGGTCTTTCTACCATTTTCCAGTATAATAATTTGACGGTCTGCAATCCAAATTTGGAAAAATATGTTTAACATGGCAGAAAAAATGAGGAAATAGAAGGATAAATATGAATTTTCGTCGCATTCCATTTATGCGAATTACAATACCATAGATTTTGCATCGTTCCCCCCAGCGCGGCCCGTAAGGAACACGGCGGTGTTCCTTACCCGCGGTGATCTCTCAGCCGCGTGGATGATATGACTAGTGGATTTCGTATGTATCTTTCTTCTACTCGACGAGAGAGCGTCAGAGTGAGTGAAATTAGGAGAGGTAGGATACGTCTAGTAGTGATCCTAGAGCTTTCTCTCTCTCTCTCTCTCTCTCTCTCTCTCTCTCTCTCTCTCTCTCTTCAATTTATTGTCCGTTCAATTTATCAGCCTATATATTAATGTTTAGAAAGTTAAATTAAGATTATTTTAGAACTAAGGCGGATTAGTTTTAAGGGTCGTTTGCACAGTCATCTCTAGTCGTTGCATCGTATAAACCTCCTTTCGAATATGGTTTTGATTCATATCCACTCATTTCGCAATCTTTATATTGTTTTTGTATTATTTTTACTATCTTGTATCTCTCTTGTTAATCCCGATTTGCCCCATGGTTGATACCAGGGCATATAATAAATAATCAATCAATCATTCTCTCTCTCTCTCTCTCTCTCTCTCTCTCTCTCTCTCTCTCTCTCTCTCTCTCTCTCTCTCTGAATGCTTGAATTAAGAGGGCAGGGGTGAATTCGGTAGTGTTCAAGCTAGCATGGTATTGATTTGGAATTCGACGAATTTTTTTTTCTCTCCTAATACCCTATTTTTTTCTGCTCATCTAGGCGACAGAAATCACCGAAATATTTTCGAAATTTTTTGTTAGAGATCCATAACCTGCACCTGCACGAAACGAGTTTATATAGTGGTAAAAATGAAGAAATGAAAAAATAAAGAAGAATTTTCGTTACATTCCAACGATGCAAGCTTCAACACGATCAAGCTATAGCTGTTATGACGACTTGAAGTATTATGTGTGCATATTTACACACACACACACACACACACACACACACACACACACACACACACACACACACACACACACACACACACACACACACACACACGCACACACGCACGCACGCACGCACGCACGCACGCACGCACGCACGCACACACGCACACGCACACGCACACACACACACACACACACACACACACACACATATACATATAAATTTCTTTGGCTTTACAAGAATTTGTACGTAATCCATTACTGATGGTAGAATACGAAATGTTTCGAGTCCAATCACTCTCATACATTTTTTTGTAAGGCAGCTTGCATTTTTTTGCATCCGTGACTAAATTCCACCCTCAATTCGAAGCTGACCGATCGTTTTGACTGTTATCGGAGCCAAAGCAAAGACTAAAAAAAGCCCACGAGCTTGACGTGCAAAAAAAAAAACGTTGCAACGGTAGCTTCGAGAGTTGTGTGAAAATCGAAACATTCATTTTTCGTATTCGACTACGAAACAACAGTTTCATTTATCCTTAACGAATAATTTATTTTGGGGATAATTATTTTTTCTATACGTCTTGACGCTGCGTGGACAAAAGCAAGTGAAACGCTTTTTTTTCTAATTTCCGTCACGTTTCGTTGGCTCGAGATCCCTCATAAAAATGAGTGGACCAATTTTTGAACATACTATTCAGCGATGAATATTAACAATACGGTAGACAGCATCACGGAGGCACACGAGGTCTAATCGTCTATGAGAATGAATTATTATCACGTTTTCGTTGAGTCAGCAGCCTCGGCACGGGAATATTGATTGGGATGTAAATTTCCTCGGGATGTTAATGTAAATTCCGAATATGGCATTATCAAGATTTGCGTCCTATCGCACTTATGAATACAAATTGTTAAGCTGACGTACTGGTCGACAATACGACCGCCCAACAATTTCCATTCGAGAGTGGCACATCGAACGCGGAGGCAAAAAAATGGTGGAAAATTGGTCGGTAACACGATGGAAAAATCTTTCCGTGTCTTTATGACTGTAGCTACAAACGCGTTGAAGCTTGCATCGTTGGCATGCAACGAAAGTTTCTTTCTTTTCATTGCTTAATTTTTATTATGATCTGGAATTTTTCAAAAATCTGATCTGGAACCATCAAAAAAGGACCATCGCGCGTCGAGGGGGGTGAGAGGCGGATTTTTAGATGAAATTGTTTAAAAAAATTTTTGTATGTAGTAAACAGATCAATAAAACTATATGCCAAGTTTCACAAGTTTTCCGTTGTATACTTTCTTCACAAAAAAATTCCCAAAAAGCGGTAAATTTTGCGAAAAAAAAGACAATCCCCCCTTAAAAATTCCGAACTTTCTTGCAATTAATTATGTACGAAAATTCTTGCACTTAAGTAAGAATTGTATGTACGCAATTAATTATACAAGAATGTAAGAAGCGAATTTTCATTTACCCTTCCCTATGGTCCACTCAGGCGAAATATTTTAAGAACGTTGAACGTTTTAGTAGCAGTTATATCGTTGTAATAATAAGTTAGCCTTCAATCTGCGATTCCTGCGCCATATGCTGGACCTTCCTCTTTAATTTGAGTTGCCTCAAGCGGCGATGGGGTTAAGGGAGACTTTGTCCTTGGAGTGCCATATTTAGGGTGTTTACATTTTTTTTTTAAAGGAAACGAGTAAACCTTTTTGAGTGCGGTTTTTTTCTTGCTTTTATTCATGATATACAGAACGTTGAAAGAAAATTAAAAAAAAAACCAGAATGACGGCCGTTGCAGCTCCGCGAAAACAGGTCCTCAAATCGCGGGAGGTAAACGGCTGACATCACTGCCCCCTCTTTGTTGATCTGAAACACAAATTCAAAGCATATTATCAATCTGTGACCCTTTGGTCATGGAATGACGGATGGGTTTTTCGTTTAGTACAAATTTCGGAAAATGGCGGCAATTAAAAAAAAATCAAATTTCCGCGTTTTTTTCGCATAAAAAGATAAATAATAAATGCAAAAATGTATCTATGGAAAAAACGATCTGTCATTCCGTGAAGACATATTTTCTGAGTATGCTCTCCAAATTTCAGGTCGATATGTTAATTACAGCGGTCAGGAGAATGTCAGCCATTTTTAAAAACGTGTTGTCGAGAAAAACGCGTTTAAAGTTTTGTAATGTGTTTACACAAGTGTGTTTATAATTACCGCTAATCGGCAATGCCTGGTTCATAGAGGCATCCCTCCTCTCTTCTAGCTGCTCATGTTGAGCCGCAAATTGATTTTTTGAAAATTTCAAGGACAAAGTCTCCCTTAAAGTTTGCATCGTTGGAATGCAACGAAAATGCTTTTCAATTTCTCATTCTCATTATCATTCTAAATCTTAATTTGCGTATTTGTTGTAGATCGCTAAATATGAATCTTAACAAACGTTTGTGTGATTTGAGTAGCTCAAATCAACCGAAGAAAATTTGGTAAAAAAAAAAAAATTCGCTGCATTCGAATGATGCAAACTTCAACGTCATCAAGCGACGAACGAGCGTTCGTCATTTTCGCAGTAGCCCAGGTAGCAATTTCGAAATAGTTGTCTATTAGTTGTCCAAATGGGTGCCAAATGTCCGCTTGGAAGTTACCTATAAGTTATCATGTGTCCAACAGTTATCTCTTCGGATGGTTGTTGACTTTGAGATAACTTCCGGACGGACATTTGGCACCCTTTTAGCCGACTTTTGGACAACTTTTTGAAAATTGCTATCAGGGAGCCTAACCCCCCAAGTAGCTCAAGTTTGAAAATCGACAGGTCAATGTCGATGTGAGGGTGACATTTTTCTATAAAATATTTGAATAATATGGCAGCGCCAGCGTTTTCCGGTGACAAAAGAGAATGTACCCGGAGACTATTCAGTTCTCCGTGTATATTTTAAGGCTCGCGAGGCTCGCTGCTGCTATATACACCTCTATGCCTTGGAGCCGAAGCACACCGGCTATATATAAGCTCTCGTGGTCTTTGCTATATATTCTCTCTCTCTTTTCGTGGCTACTGCGTCAGTAAGTTCTCGGTCGCTTGGTTTCTCGTCTCTTTCTTCTGCTCTACGCTTCGTCTTCTGCTTCGGCTTTCAAAGTCTCTGCCTTTCTCTCTCTCTCTCGTTCTCTCTCTCTCTCTCTCTCTCTCTCGCTCTCTCTCTCTCTCTCTCTCTCTCTCTCTCTCTCTCTCTCCGCTCGATCTTTCTCTCTTCCTCTCACTCCTCAACGAGGGAGATTCACAGAACTCTTGGGAATTGTCACCGAATCAATACACACGACGACGTTCCCACTGTTTTATTTCCTCCTCTTTTTCTCGCTCCGTAAGCGTTTCGGGCGTCGCGCGAGACCCGCAAGTGGTTACCGGAGGGAGTCTCTCGTGTCTGTCTCTCTCGCCCTCCCGATATCTCGACAGGCAGTGCCACGAAAATTCACGTCATAGCTACCACGGTACCGTGTCGGTACTCGTATAATCAGATACAGAAATAAAACAAAAAGAGCCTGCGTGTATTTGTCAGGCGCGACCATTTAGGAGTGCCGAGCCTTTCAACGATGGATATCAAAGGATACTGGTTTTATTTCATTGTTGTATAAAAGTTCAACTTCGAACTCCATGAGTTCCAAGCCGCCGCTTCAAAGTATATATATACAGCCTTGGCCAATAGTATTAGGCAGCCTGTAAATGTTCTGTCCGGACGAAAAATCGAATATCTCGGCGAAAAAAAATCGTACATTAATTAGGCAAACGGGGTTTTGAAGCGGACAAAGCCAGCTTTATTTTTTTTAATTTTCAGATTTGCGTTTTTTTTCTACCGGGCACGTCATTCTGAAAATACCGGTTTTCACGATTTTCGCACTTTGCAAAATCACGTGCTGGACATTGAAAAATGCCGAAGTTATGCTTGTTCTCTCGATCGGTTTTATTATACAGGGTGAGGCACATAAAGTGTTACAGAGCAATAGCACTCAAACTATTCATCATATAAAAAAATGTTTCAGACAAAAGTTTCAGTGTTCGAGAAGGGCGTCATACTGGACCACCCTATATTTTTTATCGGTGGAGGCGTTAAAGCTATGTCAAGGTCAACTTAACTTTTTTAAACGGAACCATGTATTTTTTTTTCGATGACATTATTACCGATTTCAAGACGAATTCAGCGACCTACAACACAAGGTCACAATGTCATCGAAAGAAAAATACATGCCCGTGAAAAATTTGCCGGCGCTTAAGATGCGGCCGACGCTTGGTACGATATTCAGCACCAACCACTAATACCCAGTGTTGGTCCTTTATACGGGCCAATGATTTGGCCATGATTATGCCAGTGCTCATTTGAAGCATGGCAAGCCAACGAACACCCAACCTTGGGCCAAATATCGATTACCAACTGTCAGTCAACTATCGGGTCCTAGTGTTGGCCCCGAACATGGGCCAATCGGTTGATCATGGGTTTGCCAGTCTCGAACTGAAGCTCGGCACACCATCGAAGAGCCACCGCTGGGCCAGTACTAATTAATGACCGTCGGCCAATTGTCGGGGCGAGCGCAGGCCCTGAGTCTGAGCCAATTGTTTGACCGTGGTTTCGCCAATGCTTATTTTTAGCATGGCAAATTGACGAATTGCCAATCCTGGCCCAACACTGGCTTTGAACGGTATAGTCCATTCATATATACAAGAATGCTTTTTTACGTTTATTATTATTATATATTTTTTTATTATCGCTGCATGCAATTTTCTACGTCCTGTGATAATAAAAACTCATAATTACTGTTATCTGAAATTCACTTTATTAAAAATAAAATTGATTTATACTAAAGTTTTGTGGTGTATTAAAAAAATGCCGAGTTATCATCACCGCATTAAGAAACGTCGAGTGTTAAAACGACGACAAAAATTAGAAGACTCTTTACAGCAGGTTAGGATCAAAGGCAACGAAACACAAAGACAAGTAGATAGTGGAACAAATTTGGAAACATTCCACGAACAAGTGATTGTGCATAACGATGTTAGTGAATTTAATAATTCTTTCGATGAGCAATCATCGAGCACAGAAACTTGTGAATCTGAACGATTGTTGGCTAAGCGTTGGGCTGTTTCGACAGCCCTACACTGGGCCCTACTATGGGCCGGTGATCACGCCAACCGTCAGCCAATGATCGTGATCTCTTTAGCCCAATGTTGGGCCAGTACCCGGCCAACTGTTAGGATTTCCGGTAAGCCTACTATTGGCCAACCGTACATCCCAGCGTTGGGCCGAAGAGATCACTCCTACCGTGGCGCAACACTAAACCGGTAGTGCTGCCGTTCATCGGCCAATGGTAGAATGTGATTGGCGTGACGCTGGCTCGAGGTTGGGTCGGTTGCGTCGTTTTTCACGGGCCCAATGTTAGGCCAATACCCGGCCAACTGTTAGGATTTCCGGTAAGCCTACTATTGGCCAACCGTACATGCCAGCGTTGGGCCGAAGAGATCACTCCTACCGTGGCGCAACACTAAGCCGGTAGTGCTGCCGTTCATCGGCCAATGGTAGAATGTGATTGGCGTGACGCTGGCTCGAGGTTGGGTCGGTTGCGTCGTTTTTCACGGGTGGTTTCATTTAAAAATGTGGAGTTGACCTTCTCGAACACTGAAACTTTTGTCTGAAACATTTTTGGATATGATCAATAGTTTGAGTGCTATTGCTCTGTAACAATTTATGTGCCTCACCCTGTATATCTGTGACATCGAGGTCTGTCCGGAAAGTATGCGGCCTTGGGCTTTACCGATGTACCTACGTGTGCTATCGTCGAGAACCCGTATTTGGCAAATAAAAAGTGGCTATTCGTGTTCAGAAACCATTCAAATGATTCGTAACGTGTACGGGGGCCCATTCTTAGCGGTGGAAGACGCTCGAAGAGTAACCACGCAAGAAGCGAACAACCCTGCATTTTTCGACCGGGAAGGAGTTATTCATTATGAGTACGCTCCAAAAGGTCGGATGGTGAACAAAGAGTATTATAGAGAAGCCTTGAACGATTACAGTGAGAAGAAAACTGCCAGATTTGTGGAATAGTAGCGACCGGGTGCTTCACCACAGCTAGGCACCTGCCCATGCATCGCAACTTATACGGCAACTTTTCATGAAGCACAGCATTATTCAGCTTCGTGTACCGCCGTACAGTCCTGACCCGGCTCCATGCGACTTCCGGTTGTTCCCCAAACTGAAACATTTTCTCAAAGGAAGACGAATCTATGACGTTGAGAAAACAAAATGGATTGCGATTAATCAGCTGTTAGGTATTTCGAAAGCTTCATGTAAGGAGTGTTCCCGAAAGCGGGAGCATGGCTGGAAGAACATTATGGCTTCCACAGAGGAGTACTTTGAGGGGGACATTTTTGCAATCGACCAGAATTAACACCCTTTCTCCTGCTACGGCATGAGATCGAGTACTTTCCGGACTGACCTTTTATACACTGGAACCTCTGTAAATGGAACTTCCACAGATGCAATCGTCCCCCACTATGTGCGGAATATCGATCGGTGTAGCGCATTGTGGGAGAAGCGCCAGGCCCTATCGTGAGGCTCGAAGCATGCTGGACAATAAGAGAGGGCTTTGAGCGGTACTGGCAATCAGCTACCCCAGCTGCGCAGAGTCCGCTCGAGTGGATGATGAGCGACCTCTGTTTTTGCAAGTGCGAAGCGGAGCCGATCCCGCCGCTGTGCCAATTAAAGAGGTCCCAGTGTTTCGGATTTTGAAGTTTGGCCATTTTTGGCTGGGATCTTATCGCCCATACATCTTTAAATACGACCAAATTTCCAAATTGTTAATCATAATGGTACTAAATTGTCAAGATTTCATTATTTTTACCGAAAACGACTCGATACATATTAGGTGTGTCGGAATGAAACTTTGATTTTCTAACAGATGTCGCTACTCATAAACCACATGTGGCGCCACACACATACTCGATACCATTAACAGCTATTATGTTTTGAAGCATTGGCAGCCATCTTTTAAATGTAGTATGTTTCAATTTGCAAGAGTGCAAACACATTTTTTTTTTCGCTCTAAATATGTCGAATTACGTGCCATATTCAGGCCAGTATATATGGTACAGTGATTTTGCTGCATGACAGTGCTAGGCCACATGTTGCAAAAGCAATCCAGGATACTTTGAAGAAGCACTTTGCTAGGAATCGTTACCCTAACCGTCGTTTTCACCACACTTGGCTCCATCGGATTATCTCTTGTTTCGATCGATGGCATACGCACGTGCTGAGCAGCACTTCACCAATTTCGAGCGAATGCAAAAATGGCTCGATGGATTGCATTAACCCTCCGTGGTCACACTTCGGTAGGGTAACATCTCGAGTGGAAAACGTAACTCATCACCGCCTAGCCACAAGCTAGTCAAGTTATGTTCCGAATCGCCATTAGCTAGCCGGCTTAGCTATTGACTACTCAACCTTGTAACGCTTTGGTATGATATTGAAGTTTCCATCGTTGGAACGCAACGAAAACACTTTTTTTCTTATTGCCAATTTTTTTTGGCAGTTCGAAAGTACGGCTAACTTTTCTTAAGTTCTTCATTACAGACCTACAACCCAAATCTATCGAGAATGATTCTGGAGAACAATAAATAGGGAGAAAAAAGAAAACGACTACGAAATATCGTTGCATTCCAACGATGCAAACTTCAACAACATCGCTTTGGTCCTCTAGGGACTGAATAAAAAAAATTAGATGGTGACTACATAGAAAGAAATATCTGACGGCTGTATAATGTTTCTGACCTAGCCATGACCTAGTTTTTCAGCTAGTGACTGGGAACAAAAAATTCGGTGGCGATTAGATTTAAAAAATTGCTGCTATATATATACTTTTTGGTGATTACTTTTTGTACATTATTTACATCATGGGACCCTTTTACGATATTCTTCGTTGTTCATTAGTTAGGGTTATGATATTTGCGCTGTAAATATGTTAATGGTTTAATCTTAAATCATCTCAGACAAACGCTTACGCCCTAATGTGGTTTCGATCGTGAGACCTCTGGGTGATGAGTTGTGATGTTGTCCACTGAGCCATTTCTACTTGTTTCATTTCTGAATTTTCGTATCGTTTACATATGTTACACTACATAATGTTAGATCATTGCAAAATACGTGGATTAACGAAAATCAATAACATTATCGGATCAATGACTCAATTGCCTTCGCATTGCGAGCGATAATCGCATAGAATTACATAACCTTAAATTGTATTTGTCCGATCATTTGTTCCGGCTAGTGTGGCCGCAGTTGGCAAGTGTTGGTTAGGTCATAGCGAGATACCTACTTGAGAATTTTTGCATTCGCAACGTCATCTGTAACTCAAGTTGCCAGCCATGAGCCAATCGCTCGATGGAACTGCACGTAGTCACATAACCACACTTTGTCATTTGTGACCAAGATCGGTTGGGCAGTGACTATCCAAGGGGGTGTATAGCCGCAGTTAGCTCGCTAGGTCATGACGAGTTACCTACTTGAGAATGTTTGCATTCGCAACGCCATCTGTAACTCAAGTTGCTTAGCCAGCAATGAGCCAATCGCTCGATGGAACTACACGTAGTCACATAACCACACTTTCTAATTTACGACCAAGCTCCGCTGGGCAGTGACTCGCCAAGGGGTGCATAGCCGCGGTTAGCTAGTGTTGGCTAGGTCATGGCGACATGCCCACTTGAGAATTTTTTTCTTTTGCAAAGCCATCTAAAACTGAAGCCAGCCATGAGTCATTCGCTCGATGGAACTACACGTAGTCACATAACCTCAATTTGTCATTTGTGACCGAGATCAGCTGGGCAGTGACTAGACAAGGGCTGGATAACAAAACATCCACAATATTATCATCTCAAAGCGGGCCAACCATTGGTCAGTTCGTATGGGCTCGATTGGGCGAGCCAGTTACTAGGTCGTAACTGAGACACGATTTCTACTCGGGATAATGGTCACACTGGGTAAAATTCACCCAGCCAAGTTCCAAATGGTTGCTGTTTGAAAACTATCAGTCCGATCGGGATTGAAAAAATACTAGAAAACACTTTGAACATCCTAGAACATGTGTGAAAATTCAGTATGTAAATATTCAAATGACAAGATGTTATAAAATCGCGAATAAGTCAATTTGTCAAAAATACCCCGTTTCACTCAAAACATCATAACTTTCTGAATTTTCGATATTTTCAAATAAAATTGGAACAGGATACTCGTCAGACATGGTACTTCTAGGGAAAGAATAGTGGAATAATGGCACTTCAAACCCTTGTCTTCTGGAGGGCCGACCTTTAATTGACACTAGGACCCATAGATGTTTAGACCAAAATTTAGGTCTGGGTAAAATTTACCCACGGTGACCAAAGTGGGTTAAAAACTGTTTTTCCACAATGGCATTCAGAAGTTTCGAAAAAATTGGGAAACATCTATAGCGAACGATGGGAATTACATTCAATAAAATATCTTTAATCATTTTTGCAAAATAAATGGTCACTTTTGAAGAAAATCAAAGTCACATTCGGCCACACCTATTACATATACGAGCCACCTCTGCTCGGATTTGCTATTACGTATTTTCTACTTGGAGATTGACGAAAAACATTGCGATTCGTTTTCGAGGCATCAATACAGCGATTTTTACTTTGTTCGTTTTTTCCTTTTAAAATCGCATTCGGGAGTTTGTGAGGGGTACATCATTTTTCATCTTTGTTTTTTTTCTTCGAAAGTGCATCACGCTGTTTTTCGAGTGCAGTGCCACCCAAAGGCCACTAAACCTTGTCCATTTGCCCTCGGGATTATAGCCAAACAGTTTTTGGATGTTGGCTTTGGCAGAGACGGAATCGTTCGAGCGGACCATCCGCCCTGACATTTAAGAGCGAGGTAAATATTGGACTGCTCCGTTGGATATGGATTTGTGTCTGTGGGTGTGTGTGTGTGTGCGTGTATGTGTGCGTTGGAAGAGAGAGAGAGAGAGAGAGAGAGAGAGAGAGAGAGATAGAGAAATATACACTGACACAGTGATCTGAGTGGATTTGATCGACCTGTGGGCGGTTGAAATGAAAAATTTAAATTTCAAGTCTCCGCCCACAAATTTTCCACTTTTTTCACTCCTCACTTGTCACCGATTATCACTAAAACTCAAGCATTTTCTTAAATTATTCAACCCGCCAAATAATCCCATATAAAATACTTTACGAATTTGCATTAAATTGTTTTTATTTTTGGTTCCGTATTCATTATTCTTACCAAATGATAAAAAATAATACACAGTTTGACTCGGTTCGAGGTAAATATTTATTATTATTATAGTGAAATATAGAAATTTTATGCAGAAAATGTTAGAAATTATCGGACATCACTTATTATTGTTACGAAGTGATTCAGTGTAAAAAGTACTTTGTTGAGAAATGTTGAGATTCGCGATTTTTAAAATATACCTACGACTTTTCGGACACCCTGTACGGAGAAAATGAATGCTGAATAAATTTTTTTTTCGTTGAATATCGCGTGGCGCGTCGTAAAGTCAAGCTCGTGCACTCGGTAATTGATACAAGCATTCGAGGATAAATTGATTGATTTCGATACGCCACGCGTTCGTGCTCCAGTCTCCCGCTCTTGTTTCGTCGCTACACGTCGACGATGAGAATACATTAACGCAACAGGAAAATACACGAACGAAACATCATTCAAATCTCGAGGAGCAAATGGGCAATTAGATTCTTATGATCGGCGTACTTTCGAACTCAATTGATTATCGATATTGAGTGCTTGCTCGGCTCTCGAGATAATTAATTTTTCTTGTACAGGACGGAAGAGGATGAACGTGTTCTGGCCTAGGAGATGATTGTTTTTTAAGTCCAATGAAACTTGACTGTCCTCGAGATTTTTTTCACGCAGACGAATGTCTTTTCCCTGTCTTCCTTCTTGTAGAAAAATAAGCATTACCTGCTTTCCTTTCTGATTCTTCTCGGTGATTTTTTTTTCCTGTTACAAAGTTTTTTCTTTTCTAATCGAACGATCTGATATCTAAGGACGGTGCTTAATTTTTTTAAATGCAATCGCTGATTCCGCTTTCGGACAGTCCTTGCAATTACCTTGATATAAATATGCGGTTGAATGTTGCATCGTTTAAACGCAACGAAAATTCTTTTGAATTTATAATTTTCATTATTATTCAAAATCATATTTTGCACATTTGTTCTAGATCGCTAAATAAGAATGCTAAAAAATATTTGCTCGATTTTCGTAGCACAAATATGTCAAAGAAAGTTTGGGATATTAACCCTCAATCCGTGAAGGTCCTTGAGACATCTTAGTCCCGTGAACCTGGGTCGTTTTCGTTTTTGCACTACCAAACCAACAATTATCAATGAAAAGAATCTGAAAAAATTCGTGATCGATATTTAGGCCGTACTTTTTTAGGGAAAATAGGGTTTTTTTCTTTCTTATTTTTAATATATTTTTTCATTAAATATTAAGCAACCCCGCGAAGAAAATGATTTTGGGCAGGACGAAAACGATCCAGGTCCACGAATTGAGAGTTAAAAACAAATCATTTTCGTTGCATTCCAACGACCAAACTTCAACGACCAGACTCCTTCATGACCTAATCATTATGAAGAAATTGGAGTTTACGTAAAGTTAACTTCTTCAAAACCACCTTCCCTCATTCATATTCGCCCCGCAACGAGACGAGATAATTAATTATCTTATGATTCCTCATTGAATCATCTTTTCCGTCATAAAGAACATGTATCAGTAATCTTCTATTCACCTCGATCGATCTCTGCCAACTATGGCAACCCTTTGCTTCTAACAAAAGGAAATCTTTTTTCTCGTTTCTTTCTCTCTTCCTTCCATTAGCTTTTTCTCTTCCTGTATCTGTATAGCACTCATATATTTTTCAACAACAATAACGACCGCCATCTTCGTATTCAAGAACGTTTATAGTACTTCCGATCGTAAAGAGTCTCGGTCGACGGTTTGGCGTCCTCGAGGGGACTCTAGGGACATATATGTGTATGTATCCATGTATGCATGCACATGTATGTGTACATACAGAGCTCCTGGTACTTCCGTCTACTTCCAATGGCACATTTCCACATATTCGTAACATTACTCACGACAACACTCGAAGTGCTTCAAATTTCCTGAATTCTATTACAATCTAGTCATGCAGTCTGTGATATAACCGATAAATACATGAATAATTTCGGCACTTGCACAAGTGAATTTTTTTCATTCGCCATGTCTAGACCGGGACAAAGTTGGTGTGTAGAATTTTTCGCTCAATTCTCATTTTCCCTCAATACTGATCTTATTACACAAATGAATTTGTCAAATCGAGCTAAGATACGCCGTTATTTTATTTTATATATTATTTTATCCTATTTTATATGTCAGTGGCGTCTACAATTTTTTTTGACAAAACGATGTCAAATGTGACGATGATTATTTTTAATGATTTTTCTAAATAGTGGAAATTGTGACATAACGAGCGGATTGCGGAAGGTGTTCGCAAACCCGGCCGTTTTGTCTGGAACACAGTACATGGAAATTTAAGTATGGCCCCGCGATGTTATCAAGCGCAATCCAGAACACTCGCAAGTTGCACGGTACTTTGCGCAAATCGGGAAAAAATATTACGAGTATAGAACAACGAGGAAATAGGACATCAAGTAGCCCGAAAAGACCACGAGACTGTGAAGCTAAGGAAAAAATGAAATAAAACGACGACACATTTGCCAAAGAGTCCTTCTACTCTGAACTTTATAGGGCAATCACTCCTCTTTTATAAGTTACGAGATAACGCCTCTCCGCTTGCCCCTTCTTCCTTTGTTGTTTCTTTCACGAACCTTTTTTTCCTCACCAGACGAATCCTCCGCGGTCATGATTTTCTTTCCTGTCGCATTTTATTTTCCTTCCCTTCGCGCCGCCATTTTTTTCATGCATTATGCAGAAAATTCGATGTGCTCGCTCATTTTTAAAAGTTCCTCGTACTCTCACGAGCGAAGTTCGCGGGGTTCTAAAAATTTTCGCGAACTTTCGGAACTCGTGAGCCAGATGCATGACTGACTTTGCGTGCATGCACGCCGTAGGCAGGGAATATTATATCCGGCGACTTACGAGTACGGCAAGGAAGGGCGAACGAAGGGAGAGGGAAAGAAAAAAAGCTGACAAAAAGAAGAATTAGGTCCCCTATGTCAAGAAAACCAAAGCCATTCTTCCGTGGCTTTTGCCGTGCTTCCCTTTGAGAGATCTTGATAACCCTATATTTTTATTTCCGAAAAGACAAATGGAATTGCCATTTGCATTGATAAACTGAAATTCACAAATGCCGAAGATTCTCTCCCTAGACCGCGAAATATTGCACCCCGCGACGTGCGAGCTTTCGATTCGCCGTGGTCCTTTTCGGGTTCCGTACCCACAGGGCAAAACGGAACCCTACCAATGTCACTCTGCTGTCTGTCCGTTCGTATTTCACGGGCCTGTAGCTCGTAAACGGAATGAGTTCCAGATCTGCAATTTGAATGTTTTGTTTCGAATGTTGATCCAAAACCGAATATTAAATTTGAAATTCGATCAAGTTACTTTTCATGGGGGTCGCATACATGAAAAAGGAGCAGATTTTTTTTTCTTATACTGGCATGTGGGGTGTCATTTTTGAAAGCTCATTGAGTAGACAAATATATTGGGAGTACTAATAAGTCTCCGCCGTTTGACAAAGGATGGCCCCCACCAGGAGGTTATGGTTGAAATGGTCAGATGTAAAACGTCATATCGTTAGGTTGGACATCTGGCAAGACCATGACCTTGAAATATTAGCGATTTTGTATGAGCATCACATAATTTGTTTCGGGCGAAAATGGCGAGTTTTGTGCCGAATAAGCGTCATTTGCGGGAACTTTTGATTTACTTCTTTAATTTGAAGAAGTCTGCAGCTGAGGCCCATCGATTGCTTGTAGAAGAAGCATATCGTGAGTGGTTTCAAAAGTTAAAGAACGGTGAGTTTGACGTCGAAGACAAAGAACGTAGTGGAAGACCGAAAGTGTACGAAGACGCGGAATTGGAAACATTATTGGAGGGAGATTGGTGCCAAACGCAAAAAGAACTTGCACTTACATTAGGAGTGACTCAACAAGCAATTTCACATCGTTCAAAATCGTTGGGAATGATTCAAAAGCAAGGAAATTGGGTCTCATATGAACTGAAGCCGATAAACGTTGAACGCCGATGTCGCACATGTGGAATGCTGCTTGCCAGGCATAAGCGAAAGGGTCACTTATGACACTCAATTGGGAAGTTTTACCCCACCCGCCGTACTCACCAGACATTGCTCCCTCTGAATATAATTTATTTCTATCGATCACGCAAGGTCTGTCTGAGCAGCACTTCACGTCATATGAAGATACCGAAAATTGGGTCGATGTGTGGATGGCCTCAAAAGATGAAGCGTTCTTCCGACGCGGTATCCATATTCTGCCAGAAAGATGGGAAAAAGTAGCGGCTACCAATGGGCGATACTTTGAATAAAACATAAAGTACCGTTCTTTCACAATAAATGCCGAATTTTTTATACAAAAACGTCGGAGACTTATTTGTACTCCCAACATATTTTTTCTTTTATATCTTCAAAAATTACGAAATGGGGAGCTATCAAAGTTGTCAGTTTCAGACCATTTTTCTTGCGGGGTCTATCTCAAAAACTAAACTATGTAGGAATTTTGAATTTCCATATATTATGTACCATATACTGTATTTAAACAACAGATACTGAAAACGCCGATTCATAATGTAGTATATATAATAGTTTATTGTATAGATAATACAATAAATTTATAATAAAAATATATAAAATTATTGTTTTCAAATATTTACGATACCAAATGACTTATTTTTGGAGTTGGTACCAGCCAAGAGAGATTGACGTCACGGGAGAAACGAGATTGCAACTTTAAAGATCGTATATTTTATTTATTTTTCTTCGCCTCCTTTTTCTGCGGAAAAATGTGACAATATTGACAATTGGCTGGTACTGACTCCAAAAATAAGTCATTTGGTTTTGCAAATATTTAAATAACAATATCATTATATATTTTCATTATTAGCTTACAGTAGGAGTGTACAAAGTTTTCTTCAGCTATCATCACCCCATATGGTTTCAGTTTAGTACTATCCAAGGCAAAAAAAGCATTACCTAATTAAATATGTAGTTAAAAAAAAGTTAATTGGTCATATTTACGGAACCCTAATGAAGCGAGGCCCGCCTCGCAGTTGGCCGAGTTAAAAAAAAATGTACCCTTACGGTGAAAATGAATGCTGCTATTTTGGTAGACTTAGTGTATCATCGCATACGGTTAGAAGTATACATATTTCCATCGTGATTATAATAATCCCTCTTGCGGTCTTTGCGGTGTAGAATTATAATCGAAACACAACGATATACGTAGACACGTACAAACATAAAGGCTGATTTTATCTGTACATGTATGGATCTCCCAATGAGACGTGGTTGGGCTTCACTATCGTGCGGCTTTCAAACAGGTCGGGAATTGTATTAGGGGCATCAGGTGAACGTCAAAGGGGTGACGGAACGAGGTGTCTCGGTGCAGTTGCCGTACCGATGTGCCCTCAAGCATATACATGTCTATATTTATATACATACATGTTCAGTATATATTGAGATTCTCTCTCTCTCTCTCTCTCTCTCTCTCTCTCTCTCTCTCTCTCTCTCTCTCTCGCCATATACAAAGGTATTCTGATTAAAGCTTCTCGTTTGTTCTACTATACATATACCTATAGATGTCACAAATATATTGCATATACAAACCGAAATGCATTCGGAGTTGTCCCTCAACGTTTATCATGCATTCTACTCCACTTTGTGGGTACCATTCAACGCCAAGTCGATCGCCAACCCCAGTGCCCCAAACCGCTCCATCCACGATTATTCGAGCTCCATTTTGAACTTTTTCGAACGCTGCCATACCGCCGACAGACCTTCCTCTCCCCCTCGACTTTGGACAGTCATTGTGAAAAGAGAAGAACTACGTGAATGGACAAAAATGGCTAACGAAGCCGAGAAATGGTACGATTCGCATTTTTCTTTTCGCGAGCCTGCGGAAAATCACATTAGTCTGATCCAAACGCAAGGGGAATAACAGCGTTTACCGTCGTCGTTCTGCATACGTGTGCATTGTGCGGATATATGGCGTAGGTTTGTTCGAACCAGGTCTCATTGGGGAGGATATCAAGTTGTGTATATGCTGCACGTAGTTGACGCGATTCTTTGCAAAGTACATTTGTATGACGTTGCTATGCAGATAATCATGTTGCTCCAACATTTGTATCATTATTTCTACTACTACTTCTATTATGGTTATTGCTGTTGTTGTTGTTGCCATTTGCAACTTGCGGTGTGCAAAAAGTACGTTGGAGAACGACACGAGTGAAGAGGATCACAAATAAATTTGACATGATTGGCAATTTAAAAGTGGATCATTGGGACGCTTGCTGTGCATAATAATGGCGATAATAATAATAACAATAATGGCGATGGAAAGAAGAACAACGATATTGTGTTCCCGTTCAGGGAGAGGAGTATATGTCTAAAGGCATACCCGAGAGGGGACAATGAATGTGAACTACGATATTGTGGATGACGGTTCAGCTAGTTTAGTCTATATGCATGAATGTGTGCGTGGGTATGCTCGCGCGTGTGCCTGTGTGTGTGTGTGTGTGACGAGGATACGAAACGTGACGAGAAAAACAATATTTCCGATAATATTTGCATATAAAGAGACACCCGTGCCAGACAGAATGTATCAATAGAGAATGCGATGGGCATACAAGAATTTATTGATCATGTGTGTTCATATTGTGTTTGTGTGTGTATGGGTATATGTATCATTCATATTATAAAATTGTAATGTGTGTACATTCATTTTTTATACTGAAATTCATTTGGTTGCGTCGAAATACGATGCTGAGACGTCTTTATTACTTTTAGTAGGATCTTTTCTGTGCGTCTGTTAAAGAGAAGTTGATGTGAGAACGTCTGAAGCTTTTCCCCGACCCTTTGCTATGTGAAAATAGAGGCTTCCAGAATTTCCCTGCACCTCCTTTCATCTCGATTCGCCAGGTTGAACCTGAGAACATCCAATTTTCTTTTTGAAGTGTCCCTGACGCGCGCGATAGTCACAGCGGATCTGCATAAGCTTGGGGCCTAAAAACCGGTCGGTTTTCAATATTTTTTTTATGAACATATTGGGAACCCGACGCCGGGATTCTGCAGGCAGTCTATACGTAGTCTTGTCAAGAGTGAGAAGTTTTTTTTTCATTATAAAATATTGATAAACAATGAGATGTTATTATTATTAAAACGAAGTGCCGCCGTTGTTGCATGGCTTGTCGCCACAGGCGGTTCTGGCAACTACGGTGATCTGAGATGAAGAATAAAAAATATTCTTTTAGTAAAATATTAACACTTTCGTATGACTGGATACTCTTCGGAAATTTAAAAAGCTATGACAAAGTCAAGCTGTAGAAAAAGGTGTGATTTTCGACAGAAAATTCACATAATCATTTGTCGTTATCAGATAGACAAACATATCAAAAAATCATCCGGTCGTACGATAGAAAATGTCATGAAATATGCTCTTTTTGAATTTGAAGTGAATCGATCGAATCAGTTTTGCGGTACGACTGACACCTTTTTGTAGAGCATAGTTTTGAGCAAAAAGCAAAAACAAACAGAATGGATCTTTGTTATATATTGACATTAAGATCCTAGGCTACAAAACTATGCAATAAAAAAATCGTATCTAAAAGATTCTTGCTTGTGCGAACCCTTGAACATGAATAAAGGAGACGAGACTGAATTTAGCATCGTTGGATTGCAATGGAAATAAAGCTTGTTCGGGTTTTTGTTTGCACATTTTGTCGACGGAAATTCTTTAAGATACATATTTGGAGATACAAAATATAAATTTGCGGACTCTTCTCGATACTAATTTCGATATCTTCTGCGCAAAAATGTTTTGCATAATTATAAAAATCACGAAACGGTAATATAAAAAGAAACTTTCGTCATCTTGCAACGATGCGACACCATTAAGGTAGTTGCTAAATTATTTTTGAAGGGTGGGGGCAGAAACGAAGTTCCTTTGCTAATACAGTGTGTGACGTCACCAGTGTCAACTCATCGCAGCAAAATATTAATGATGTGTACGAATGCATATCACGAAAAATTTCTACTGAACGGTAGATAATTGCAATGATTATTTACAAATATGTTGATTTGAAGGAGTCAGGATTATCAGAAAAATAATTTTTCAGGTTTAAATCTCCCATTAAAATAGAACGAGCTTTGGCAACGTCGCACGGTTCTCTGGTAATTCGAGGCTGTTAGATTGACTGCAGTGACTGTCACAGGTCGCAGCTGTGTTACGCGCGTTTTGTGCCGATCGGTGTTTTCCGAGGTTATGTCAGAGCAAAAGGAGGCAACGAATGATTCATAAAAAAGATTAATGGACTGCAAAGTTTCCGATGGAAAAGACGATTCAGTAATCGTGCCCGCAAGCATCGTACTATGCTCAGTAAAGCTAGAAAAAAGGGAATACATCACAACAAATAAATGAATAAGTTCCCCTTACTCGCATTTGCCGTAAACGTATTCCGACGTTGCGACATTTCAATACATACGTCTCAACAAGCCTTACTTTTTCGTCAAACGGTGGCATATTGCTCATACATTCTCATTAATTAGATCGGTAACTTGTTGTTTCTTTTCGGTGATATTGTTCTGTACACTATTCTGGACGACACAAAATACGTTTTTTGAGTCACTTTCTTTACGTATGCGGAAGCTATACGCGAGAAACTGAAATGGTAACGACGTTGCCCCACACTACCAATGCGATCGAGCAGAGATTGAGGTAAATTTAAGGGGTTACCCCCACTTGCGATTTTGAAAAAATCGATTTTTTTTATTGCATTTTTTTGAAGTACAAGTATCTGAGAATATGTCCTGAAAATTTCAAGTCGATCCGAACAAAATTGACTGAGATATGAGCGTTGAAAGAGAAACTTTAAACGCGTTTTTCTCAAAATGACATTTCTGAAGTCGGTGACCAAGATTACTCGAACACTAATGAACCGATCTTCTTGAAATTTTGCAAGCTTATTTAATACATAAAAATGTAGTCTTTAATCGTTCGATTTTTTTTTTCGAAAAAAATGGCCGTTTTATAGCCAAAAAACGGCTGTTTTTTTCGTTAAAATCGAACCATTAACTTTGACTGTCCGACATTTTGAGAAAAATGAATATTTTTTAAAATCCTTCGATTAAAGACTAGTTTATACTTATATTTGACTAAATCAATCCGCATTTTTTTTTTCAGATTATCCAATTCGCCGCAATGTTGGTCACCGCAAACCGTCTATATAAAAACATTATTTCATTGACGGCCATTTGCCACTAAACAATGTAATATTTTTCAATAAAAAAATTACTAAAAGTTCTTCAAAATGTGTTCTTTAAGATGGTATATTGATCGATTAAAAAAGTTTTGTAGTTTTCTTAAAAAAAAATCATGAAAAAGGCCTTTTTTTGCGCTACAAGTGGGGGTAACGCTTTAAAATCCATGTTTACTATATACTATGCACTGTAATCCCCCGAAAAAGCTCCACGAGAACTATCCGGGACAAGACTGCGGTGCGCGCTTGCGGGCCGGGATTCGAACCCGGGACCTTTCGATTGCCGGTCGACTGTTCTGACCACTGAGCTACGCCAGCCCGCTTACCTCACTTCTCTCAGATAGTCTTCATATTCGTAACGCAACGCTACATCACAAGTATCAAATTTCCGTCATAGACACGAGCGAATGTGCATATCCATAAGTAATAGCAACCAAGAAATTACCGCATCTTTAATATTTGTTTTAACACAACCCTTTCGCCTCCTTATGTATTGACGAGTGGTAGAAACAAATAATCGCACTTATGATCACACCATTTAACTTTTCCGGTGTTCTTGCGCATGCCTTCGGGTTTTTAGGATCTCTATTCTCCAAAACGAAATAAAACTAAATTTGCGTGTCTATATTTATAGATGGTGATCACATGTGCATAACGAAAAACGCTCTCGGCACTCTTCGCGAGGAACCGCCGCGGCCCAGGAACCGGGGAGGGGGGGGGGGATTATATTTTGAGAGAAATCGCGACGCGAGTCGTTCGTCTTACGGGACTTGGTCATGCTTCTCAGATAATGGACTTACTCTTTGTTTCTCTCTCTACCGCTTCTTTCCCTCTCAGTCTCTCTTTCTTTCTCTATCCAATTTCACCACGTTCTCGCGAGGTAGCCAAGCCGGTTTACGGCGCTGGCAGTAAATTATCAATTCGTAGCGAAAGCTCAGCTATGATGCTCCATATATATTTATATATATATATATGTATAAACTTTTGCCCGTAAGTGCTTCTCTGAAAATACATTTTTCTCTCATCTTTCGTTACATTCAATTTTCTTCACCGGGCATATTGCATCAATAATTCTTGCCTTCGCAAACAGTATTTCGCACTGGAATTTCTATCGACTGTGGGCACCGACAACAGGGTGGCCGAATTGTAACCGCAGTCACGTCGCAACGAGTACACTCTCAGGTCTTCGTACATATTAAGCGAGAAGAAACGAAAAAAAAAACGCGCCTGGTCTTTGTCCAGCGCAGGATATGAAGTTTTAGCATCGCGACATAAAAATTATATACGCCGATTCTTTTGTATACGTATATGCACATGCAGGCGCGCAGCCTACATATCATAAGAAAAATCAGTGCGTAATTCGATCTCTCTAACTCGAGTCGAGCAATTTGCTCTTTCGGTTCTTAGTTTTTTCTCGTCATACCGTTTTATCCCCCATGGAAATTTATATACGCAAAAATATACTGCAAATTTATTTGATTAATTGTAATATATGTGAAATGTATGCCATATATTGAAAATTTATGTTGCATATATGTGCCAAATTCTAATTTTCGTATCGTTTTCATATATGAGATGTACTACTGTGTCCAAAAAATAAGGTGACATTTGAATTTAAACTGCGCGCGTCAAAGGATTTGGAGAATTATTTTTTTTTTAGGTTGGTAGTACTGTCAGTGACATCTATGTCAAATTTACATGTCAAAATATTCATTAGTGTTTGAGATACGCGTCGTTTGGTGAGCTGCTAAAAGTGAGTTTTTCGTTGCCACGATAATGCACCATCCCATACTGCACTCGTAATTCGTGATCATTTCGCCAAAAACTCAACTCATATCGTTCCGCAACCACCGTATTCACCTGATCTGGCGCCGTGCGACTTCTGGCTGTTCAGCAAGCTCAAAAGATCGCTCCCGTTCGGGGTCCCGATCGGGGACACCGTTTTGATACGATAAAGGAGATTCAAGCCGCAGCGAAGACGGAACTGAAGGCCATCCCGGAAAGTGACTACAATCAGTGTTTCGAAGATTGGAAAATCCTTTGGCATAAGTGCATTGCATCGGGAGGGGATTACTTTGAAGGGGATGAAATTGATTTGGAAAAATAAATAAAGAATTTTCGAAATAAATACAATGTCACCTTATTTTTTGGACACAGTAGTATATGCGTGGTATTACTGTATATCAGTGTATCATATATCAATGATATATGTAGCATTTACCCTGAATACATACCACATATATTTAGCATATATGTTGCGTACACACTGCGTACATACCACATATATACAGATATGCTACGCATATGTACAGTGGGTTTATATACAGATATGCGTAGCATATCTGTATATAGTGTTTATATGTAATAGCGTACTTTAACTGTACGTTCAGTTTTTTTAAGACCCCCACTTGTAGCGCAAAAAAGGCCTTTTTCATGAATTTTTTTAAAGAAAACTACAAAACTTTTTTAATCAATCAATATACCATCTTAAAGAACACATCTTGAAGAACTTTCAGTCATTTTTTCATTGAAAAATATTACATTGTTTAGTGGCAAATGGCCGTCAATGAAATAATGTTTTTATATACACGGTTTGCGGTGACCAACATTGCGGCGAAGTGGATCATCTGAAAAAAAAAAGCGGATGGATTTAGTCAAATATAAGTATAAACTAGTCTTTAATCGAAGGATTTTAAAAAATATTCATTTTTCACAAAATGGCGGACAGTCAAAGTTAATGGTTCGATTTTAACGAAAAAAAACGGCCGTTTTTTTGGCTATAAAACGGCCATTTTTTTCGAAAAAAAAAATCGAACGATTAAAGACTACATTTTTATGTATTAAATAAGCCTGCAAAATTTCAAGAAGATCGGTTCATTAGTTTTCGAGTAATCTTGGTCACCGACTTCAGAAATGTCATTTTGAGAAAAACGCGTTTAAAGTTTCTCGTTCAACGCTCTTTCAACGCGGATTCTTCTCTTTCAATGCTCGTATCTCAGTCAATTTTGTTCGGATCGACTTGAAATTTTTAGGACATATTCTCAGATACTTAAAAAAAATGCAATAAAAAAAATCGATTTTTTCAAAATCGCAAGTGAAGGCAACCCCTTAAGTTTAAGTTTTAAGTTTTATTAAGTTTAACTGTAATAGTGTTTATACACAGCATATATTTTTTGTCAGGAATATGTATTAAAAATGTATGCGTCATATATGGCGCATAAATGACACATATATGAGTCATATATGACGCATACATTTTTGATTTATTTTTCTGACAAAAAAATAGATTGAAAATATATCGAAAACATATGCGTCATATATTTGGTGCGTATATACTGAATTTATACGTATTATTCTATTTTTCGCCACTATATACGCGACCGATATATATATATATATATATATATATATATATATGTAGCATATATTTTCTGCATATATTTTACATACATAAATTTCCATGGGGGATATATGGGCAAATGTTTTATTATTTATTTTAACCCTCAATCCGTGAACCTGGGTCGTTTTCGTCTTGCCCAAAATCATTTTCTTCGCAGGTTGCTTGATATACAATGAAAAAACCCCTCAATCACCTATTTTTCTGACAAAATGTTACGTACAATTGTCAAAACAGCCACATGTCCTCACATAGCCATAGATATAGCGGATTCAAAATGGCCTTTATTTACTATATATATGCATATGCACGTAGATAGTATCAGTTTCGTGGTTCTGCCGTCGTTGTATCTTTTCGATCGGGATTCGCATCGCTTCCCCCAGAGTATTTCGTAATCCAATCCATCTCTCTTGGCGTCCATCGTCGATTTAATTATGGTTTCCTCAGCGTTAATTTAATTTGCAAGGCAGATCGGATTTCCACAAGCGCTGTTCCGCCCCCCCCCCTCCCGCGGCCCCGTCTTGTTCTAATTCCAAGAGTCGACGGATGATTAAATGACAGAGTGGATCGGTCAAAAAAGATTTTCCACCGCGAACTCCTTTTTTTCGTATTATACGGCGCGATTATTTTTCTCACATTTCGTGCACGGCTCACCGCGTGCACTGAGAAGAATAACGAAAAATGTTCGTGCGGGTTTAAATTGAGCTTCTGTTGTTGAAAACTTATTTCGTGGGTTTGTCGGGAATGGAGTTTAAAGCCCTCGTTTTCTAGAGAGCTTGACACATACGCAGAATTCGTTCACCAGAACTTTTTTCTGGTATCAAAAAGTAATGAGATAATGGTGATAACTGAAGAAACTGTTTTATTGGGTCCTTGCATTGAAACCCGCTGTTCGGCTGTAGGTGTCTGAGGGTGTCCTATACTTTGATAAAGACAAATGTCGCTTATGCCTATTTGGAGGTTGGTGCCACCAACTTCCAGCCAAAAGCTGTGTCACTAACTTCCAACCACGAAACGTTATATTTAGTTGAGACACTGGCTTCGAACGAGCAAGTTGAATATGGAGCATGACAAGTTGTTTTTTGAATGTCTACTTCTGCAGTACTTTGATTCGAGAAAAAGTGCAGCTGAAACTCGTCGATTGCTTACACAGGCTCATGACAAGTCCGCGACATCCGAAACTAAGTGTAGAAATTGGTATCGACCATTCAAAAGTGGCGATTGTGACCCTCATGACAAGCAATGGACAGGCTAGTCGAAAAAAATGCGATGATGCAAAATTACATAGGATGCTTAAAGAATTGACCGAACAGCCTAATGCTGAGAAGTAAACTGTATACGGGCGTTTGCGCGCCATCGATAAGATGCAGAATGAAGGAAAATGGCTGCCACGCGAGGTGAACTAGAACGAGCCATTGCGAATCGACTAAACATCACCATTTCTTTGCTCGCGAGGCACGGAAAAAGGTTTCTCGTGGCGTATTGTAGCTGAAGACAAAATATGGTTTCTTTGAATGAATTGGAAGAAAGAATATCGATGACCTTAATCTCGAAAAATCATTTCTTGATCCTGGCTAACCATGAACATCGATGCCAAAATGGAATATCCATGGTCACAAAGCCATGCTGAGTATCGAGTGGAATATGGAGGTGTTACTGCGTTATGAGCTTTTGGAATCACAGGAAAAGGTCGTTGCCGTACGCTACCAACAGCAGCAGGAGCGTTTGAACGATAATTTAATTGAAAAAAGGTCACCGGTAGCATCGAATTGCCGAAAAGTGATTCTGCTGCACGATAACTCTCGGCACCACGTTGCATTGGTGGTGGACCTAGCACTGATGGACCTAGAATGGTAGCTCCTCTCTCACCCAGCGCATTCTTCGGACCTTGCCCAAAGTGATCATCACTTGTTCCGCTCGATGCAACACGCCTTAGAAGATGCAAACTTCCGTAATTACAAATAAGTCCAAAAATGGATAAATGTGTGGATGGCGTCATAAGACAAGGCTTTTTTTCAATGTGGGATTCAGCTTTTCCCGCAGAGATGGGAGAAGGTAGTAACATTCAAGGGAAAATACGTTGATTAATGTAATCCACCACGTTCTTAACAAATAAATGGTTAGATAACAAAAACAATTAGCGGGTTTCAACCCTTCGTTGTCACACCTATATTTGGCTACGATTTTGACATACTGGGTCAATTTGACCTGGATAGTACTTCATCCACCCCTGCCACTAACAGCCCTTCGGTTGGGTTTTATTGAAAAAAAGGGGATACACTTTAACCATTTCTTAATATATCTGCATAATCAAAATTCGGAAAATGTCATATAAATTAGCTCTAAAAAATTATTGAAAATTTTCAATTTTGTAAAGATAGGCATTTTATTGTAAATTCGTCCGGGTTAACATAACCCAGTGTGTCAACGAAGGGTTAATGCAACCATCATACATGAATACTTACGAAAGAGCTTCCCATTAAATACCGAGTTGCGCGCCGCTGTCCTTTTACAAAGAATATCGCACTTTTCGGGTTCTATTTGACGGATCCAGATGAAAAAGCGCGGGAAAGTTATTGTCGCGTTTATTTCCACGTCCCAAAGGTTCGGGACAAAAGCTTCGGCCGTTTTCACGTCAATTTTGCTCAAACTGACAGACAGGCAGACTAAATTTTCAAAATTTGTGGATTTTCTCTCAGCCTCGTATTGTAACTCTACAAGGCCGATTTGAGCTTGGAAAAATGAGTGTACCGACGGATCCAACGTTTGCATTATATTAGTGTCGATGCATACAAAAAAACTATCGATACACAAAAGAAAACCAACACGAAACATGGGCGAATAGATTTTTTTCTTTCGTTCGATTGAAAAAGCAAATATTTCAGATATTCACGAGTGAATGTTTCTTATTCGTACGATACTGGCACGTGCATCTTCACGAATCGAATCACTCTACAGAAGAAATAAGGTAACGAGCCTTGGATGATCGTAATCGAATCGATTCCAATAGTGAGAAACGCCATTTTCAAACATGTATGTATGTATGTATATATATATATATATACATACATGTTTGAAAATGGCGTTTCTCATATATATATATGTGTGTGTGTGTATATATATATATATATATATATATATATATATATATATATATATATATATATATATATATATATATATATATATATATATATATATATATATATATATATATATAAATGTGAGTGTGTGTGGGTCGTGATATCGATATCGATGAAACAGCATATATACCTGCGTACGGGGACTTTAATGGCTTTCGTATTTTATTGTCGCGATAAGAAACCAAGGGGTGTTACGTTCCGATCGGTCAGCACTCGGCAAAATGAAAGAACGAGAAGAAAAAAAAAGAAAAGAGGTCGGTAACTGTGAACGAGATTGCATTTTTCGGTTTTCGCTCGCGTGCACTTCACTCGTTGTATATATGATTATTTTAGGTTCCACTTCGCTGTTGGAAAAGGCACAGCGCACGTAATTCGCTTTTTGCGTATACTTTTCGCACCTTGATCGAATATTTTCCGCCATACATTTTATGTTCGCTGCTGATACGAATATTTTTGGCAAATTGCGACACTCATTTTTTTCTGCAATAGTTCGATGGCGAGCACAACTACACAAAGTGTATCACAATGAGCTCGATTTAATTCACTAAATGTATCGAACTAAAAAGATTATTTCCCCTTTAAGGGATATGCATAACCTTGAAGTTAAAAAACAGATCGATATTCAATTTTTCTTTTCGTCTCAGGTATTGGGATGATGAGGTCGATTTTTTGCACACAGATAGTACATAGTCTTGACATGTCACCGTTTTTTTTATTGCAAGATATATCGAAACAACGTAATCATTGTTATTTGATCTCAGGGCTGTAGCCTTCGCACGGCTCGGTCGCGTAAAATGGAAAAATATACTTTTAGTACAATGGTAAAGCTGCAGAATCACCGGATACATTTTCGGAATTTTAAAAATTGCATAAATTGCACTGTTTTTAAAGAAAAGGTCGATTTTCGACCAAAAATAACGGCTTTAAACTTTATTATTAACAAACACACGAAAATATGAAAAAATCATGCGGTCAGTCGATTGAATATGTTATAATATCTGTCTAATCCAAATTTGAAGTAAATGAGACGATTAGATTTTGAGATATGACATACGCCAAATTGCAAAGTATACTTTCGAGATAAACGCAAGAGAAGAAAACATACTAAATCCACTTTTTCCGTATACCATTTTCATATAAATGTTTAGGTCTGCTCAATATCTTCAGTGGTTCTGTATGATTTCGGGTACGGGAAATACGAAAAGGACATTTATTTTGTTCTAGAATCGTTTTTTTCCCGTTATAAACAATTTAATTGTTATAATGACGATTGTGACGAAAAAGTGCATTTTGTAGAAAAAAGTTTGAAATAAAAGATGTTTCTTTTTTAATTGACAATAAAAAATGTCTTTCATTTTTTTTCGCTAGCTCCATTAGTAATGGAGATATGAGCAAGGAACATTTTTATGAGAAAGACGGAACGATGAGTGAAAGGGACAAAACGTTGAGTGAGAGATGAAGCGATTAATTTTCGTCGCTTATATCTTCATTACTAATAGAGCTAGTAAAAAAATTAAACAGCTTTTATATAAAATTTCTATCTATGAAATGCACTCTTTCGTCCCAATAGTTATTTGAAAAATTTAATCGTAAGAAAATGCCTTGTTGTATGGACCACTTGCTTGAGATAAAATCACAATTATTTTTCGTACCTTCGTACGTATTGGACAAAGCCCATAAATGCCCTTAGAAACCATACAATGCACCGCGCAGCGCTAGAGCCGTAACGCAACGGGAAGTTCTGACCTGCTCTACTAAAATCGTCATAAGTCGGTCATTTTTTGGAATTTTTTTACGCCATCTTTGAACCAAATCAATGTCAAGACTCTACGCAATAAAAAATAAAATGAACCAACAATTAATGTTTTTGAAATTCCAAGGTTATGCATATGCCTTAAATCGTTCACTTTCAGTGTGGAAAAATCTTTTTTTTTCTCCACATCCATTCATCCTCCATTGGCTCAAAAGAACAAAAACAAAAGAAATAATACTTACGTATCGAGCTTGGAGCTTAGATCTTAAATATCACCACCAACTTCGTTGGTCCCTTTCGTACGCAGTTGCCGTTACGTTCCACCAAATTTTATTTTTCGTCAAACTCGTGGAAGCAATCATTCGTCAAATACTGCTCAATGCTCGATAACACTGAGCTAATATACTTTCTTGCCGATGATGACAGATTCGCGATTTCTTCAAGGTTCCTTCCGCGAGTAACAACATAAGGTTGCGAACGCAGCGAACGTTTCGTAGCCTCTTTTTTTTTGACAAATTTGAGCTACGAAAATCTTTCTAACGTTCTTTAGAATCGTTATCAGAAACCTGCAGCTGAAATTTGTAGCAGAAGCTTTTGGACGATGAAAAAAGGAAGAAATGACAATTAAGAAAGAATTTTCGTTGCTTTCCAACAATGCAAACTTCAACATCGTATTATAACTCACTGATAGTATCAGCTATCAGAATTTTGTTGAACCTTCATCTTCGGGACATTTTGAAGCCTTTTTGTTTCTGCAAGGTTGAGTTTGGGGGCAATTGTCTAGTATAGGGATTGTCCTCAAAGTCAAATCTTTTCAAAACGAACTTTTGCATATATACAGAAAGATCTGTCCGCCCAGCGACAACAGGGGATCTTCGCCATTAACCCTTTTTATTACCGCACCAGCGAAATACCATAACTCACAGTTCCCGGAGCCTCGACATTGCAGCAAAGTGTAACATTTTCTCAAAATATATACATATATATTCATATATTTGCTGAAAAATAGAACACTTTATACATATACCGGCGAGAAAGGAACGAAAGATGGGAAGTAGAGTTCGAACAGGATCTGGATAAAATGGACTGGACGATAGCCAGAGAACCCTGCCAGAATTTATTAGTAGACAAGAAAGGATGTATTCGAAAATACATACCCTTCACGAGACACAATCTTGTTCTCCACCCACTTTTTCATTCTTGAACCCATCTTTCGTTTTTCAATTTTGAAAATTTTTTTAGGCCCGTAGGTCTGATTTTTTCGCGACACGGCGTCCGGAGACGAGACGAGACACACACTAGGGGAAATGTTGTGAATTTTTTGCGTCACAAATTTTGTGAGGAGACGTGAATATGAGTGTGCAAAAAATGGAGAGCTCTCATTGGTCAGCATCCGGGCCAAATTACGCACCAAATGTATCGAATAAAGTATAATAAACATTTCAAAATACATCATTATTTTTAAGCTTACGTTGACACACTGGGTCATTTTAACCCGGACGAATTTTAAATGAAATGCTCACTTTCCCAAAAGTAAAGTTTTTCAATATTTTTTCACAACAATTTAATTTTATACTTTCCGAATTTCAATTATGCGGACATATTGAGAAATTATTCAAATGAATCCCTGATTTCTTTCAATGAAAACCGACTGAAGGGTTGTTAATGGCAGGTGGATGAAGTGCTATCCAGGTGAAATAGACCCAGTGTGTCAAATTCGTGGCCAAATATAAGTGTTTCAATGAAGAGTTAATATCCCATTCTCTTGCATGCTGCAAGGACTGAATTTTTCGGCCTCCATGTTATTCGCCTTTTCGATGGTGTTGAAGTTTGCATCGTTGGAGCGCAATGAAAAACTGTCTTCATTTTTTTCATTTCTTTATTTTTTATTACTACCTTCTTTTGTAGGTTTAGGTTTGGGACCCCTAATAAGGATCTTGTAAAAAATGTCCAGTGGTATTTGTGGCCTAAGTGTGCTAGAAAAAGAACTGGGCTCCGCGAGAAAAAAAAAATTCGTTGCATTCTAACGATGCTAACTTCCAATGATGCATCCTTTTCGTTCATGCGGTAAAGAAGACGATAAGCCGAAGGCACGAAGTAAATTAAATCCCAGTGAAAATTAATGAATAAAAATGACCTACGACAGTATAATTCATCACATCATCGATGGTCCCACGTTTTTATAAAACGAGGAACACTCATGAAACGATGCTTCTATTCCTCCAAATAATATAGTACCACTCGATCGAGCGACAAATACAATTTTACGAATTTACACCAGCTCCCAAAACAGGTGTAACGATTATCGGGAGATCAAGTTTACTCGGGATCTACGCGGAGAATTGCGAAATCTCGCGATCTCTCTTTCTCTCTCTCTCTCTCTCTCTCTCTCTCTCTCTCTCTCAGTGTTTGTTGATTTTATCGATGTAACGGATCACGCGTATACACTGCGAGAACTGTAAGCTCGAGATGTGGAAAACGCATTACGCCCGGAGTGTACGTTATACCGAAATATCGCTTTCCACGATTTCATTGCAAATTCATGGATGTTCCAAACCAATTTGACGTTTTGTTTTTTAGCATCCATAAAAAAAACGATATGCCTACACGAATGGTGAGATTACGGAAGCTCGAAATTTTTGGAATTAAAAAATTAGATCTGTGGTGGAATTAAAAAAGGTTCTACCACTGTGTGGCACGTGGTAAAATAAAAAATTGACAAGTACCCACGGTTTTCGAGAGTTATTATCGAGTTAAATTAATTCTGACACGCAAATGCACATAAGGGTAGATAGAAAACTCTAGTTGGCTTGCATTTTTTTATTGCAATTGGAAATCGTGTTTCGTTGCTTCTCGCAATGCCGTGGGGGGAAGAGGGGGGGTAGAAATTATGTGTTGCCTCTATCGACAAAAAAGAAGAAAATAAGGCATCCTTTGGAATTGGTTGTCAGAGCTCTTCTTTTTTTCAGAAGCATCGCAAAATTAATGAAAAAATTGTTCAGCGGTCGGAGATAACGATGTTTTTTTTGCTTCCTCGTAGGGGAAAACAATTTCTAATTGTAATTAAAATTGGAAGACCCGGAAATAAAAAAAAAATGTTCTCATATACATTGGTATATTTATATTAATTGGTATGTCGAATAAGTTCGTTCTGTTTTCCAACGGATAGCGTTACCAGAACTGCTTGCGTGTAGTTTAAGATGCTAACGCATCTATAAAGAAGTACTACGTGCAAGCTTGAAATTCAGTGTCTCTCATTTCGCCGAAGTGTAAACGACTTTTTTTTCTTCATAATGTTAAACATGTCAAATTTCGTATCAAAAAGAGTAGTTGCGAGGTATTTTACTGCACTACTTTATTTTAAAAAATCTGCAGCTGAACTACACAGAATTCTTGTCGAGACTCACGGCGATTATGCTCTTTCGGAAACAACATGCAGAGATCGGCTTAGACGCTTCAAAAACAATTATTTTGATGTGTTGCCGGCATTACATCATGAAGACTCATGTCAGACGCTAGGTGAACTTGTAGAATCATTACGAGCTGATCGCACAACAGTTTCGAAACGTTTGGAAGGATTAGGAATCCTTTTATAAAATCAACAATTAAGGGGTTACGTCCGTTTAAAAATTTAGAAAAATCCATTAAAAAAAAATATTATTTAATAGTACATTATGTCTACAATATTCTCCCAAAGTTTTAAGGCAATCGGAGTAAAAGTCTAGGAGAAAGAGCTTTTGAGAATTCCCCCCGTTCGGAGCGACGCAGATATATCGCATGTTTCTCAAAACACTATTTTTGAAGTCGGTGGACACGATTTCTCAAAAAAGAATGCATCGATCTTATTGAAATTTTGCACACTTCTTCAAAAAAGCATTGAACGAAGTTTTTTTTTATTATAATGAATTTTACAAGGCTATAGTAGTGTAAATTGTACCAAAAATTGAACTATTTTGCCAACAACTCTGCCAAAAATTCAAATTTTCAATTTTTGAAAAAATCCTTCGTTCTATCACGAGCTATACTTATCTACTAGCAGAAAAAAATTGGTTTTTTAATTTCAGATAAAGCTATCATGAGTTATCTTGACCACCACGAGGACACTTTTTTTCGGGGTCCCCGGAAACCAGGTCCCGCCGGCTGAATTTCCCAAATTTTTGGATGAATTTTTTTTTTATTGTTGAAATGTTGCTCTTTTATGTGCTCAACATTTTGAATGAAGTAACTTATATTTGATTATTTAAAAAAAATAGAAAAAATATGCTTGTTTTGGCTTCGAAACCCACGTAACCTCTTGATTTTCACGCAGAAACCGCGAGAACTTATTCAACATATCAATATATGTACAAGGGCATGTTTGTACTTCGTTTTCTCGGATCTTCCCCTTTTGATTACTAGGTGCGCAATTAAGTTCCCGGGTTTCACACATGGATGGCGCTGGCGACACATGTAGTCGGCATGCAGGTCTAAAATTGGGTGTCTTTATAGCTTGGACATCTGTTAAGAATACCCAGTCGTAATATAAACGAATATCGCAACACAGCGACCTTTTTTCTAACCTCGAAAATGTCAAAGTGTGTGCCAAATGAACAGCATTTGCGGGAAGCATTACTCTTCTGTTTGAACCTAAAAAAACAGAAGCTGAAGCACGTCGGTTACTTGAGGAGGCCTACGGCGAACATATACCATCAAAAACAACGTGTGAAGATTGGTTCAAGCGGTTCAGAAGTGACGATTTTGAGTCTGGGGGCAACGAGCCCTCGGGAAGATCGCAAACATTTGCGGACGCCGATATGCAAGCGTTATTGGATGATGATGACACTCAAACAGAAGATCAACTTGCCGAGGCATTAAATGTGACCCGGCAATGTATTTCGGAACGTTTGCACGCCATGGGAAAAATGTATAAGGAAGGAAAGTGGGTGCCGCATGAGTTGACTGAGAGACAAATGGAACATTGAAGAGCCACTTGCGAAATTTTGCTTTTGCGGCAGAACAGAAAGAGTTTCCTGCATCAAATTGTTACTGGCGATGAAAAATGGATATATTTCGAGAATCCCAAACGCAGAAAATCGTGACTTTCGCTTTGCGAAGCGTCAACATCGACGGCACGGCCAAATCGCTTCGGAATAAAAGACAATGCTCTGCGTTTGGTGGGACCAGAAAGGAATCGTGCACTATGAGCTGAGGAAACTGTCAATGGGCATTGCTACCGACAACAACTAATCAATTTGAACCACGCATTGCTCGAAAAACGGCCAGAATGGAACACGTGACACGAACGTGTGATATTGCAGCACGATAACGTGCCATCGCAGTTACATCGTCAAGGACACCATAAAAACACTGAAATGGGATCTGCCACCGCACCCGCCGTATTCGCCAGACCTGGCCCCTTCAGACTATCACTTGTTCCAGTCGATGGCGCATGGCTTGGGTGGGCTACACTTGGCCAATTACGATGCAGTACAAAATTGGTTGGACGAATGATTTCAGTCCAACGACGCGTCTTTTCATTGTCGCGGTATTTATGCATTGCCAGAGAGATGGCAAAAATGTGTAAATAGCGAGGGACAATACTTCGAATGAACCATTTTTTGTATTCGTCTTGAAATGTTCGATTTTTTATTGGTAAAAAAAACCGGAAGCCGAGTTGCGCACATAGTACAATTGAAGTTTGTTCCGAGTCGATTTACTCGTGAACGCTCGTCTTCCAAGCAGAAAAACAATTTCCTTTCTCAATAATTCTCACCCGGAAGTGCGTGCCAAATGGACAACAAAATTTAGGGTCAATCTAGCGAAATGCTTTCCCCGCGGGCCTCATAGTGTACACTTGCGACGACGGAAGATCGTTAATCTCGGCAGACATCAAATTCATTTCAGTTCCATTTAGCCTTGAAGTGCATCCTTCATTCTCCTTCCGTAGTGCGATTTCCTCCCAGTTCCTCCTTTTCCTTACGCTGCAGTGCCGACGCCGCCCCCTCTGCCGATAATCAACAAACAGTTTGGCCGCGACGGCAGACGCCCGTAGGGATATTTATCGGTGATACTAGCGTGGCCCGGACGAAAATAGAGCTAACCACGAGACGAGAATAGGCCCCGAAACTATGCGCCGTTTCTCGAGCACCGTGGCCCAGAGCGCCAGAGTGTGTGCGAGAAAGGGAGAGAGAAAGAGAGAGAGAGAGAGAGAGAGAGAGAGAGAGATCGCCACACGCAGCGGGAATTTCCCTCTCTTATCGCGACCTCAACTCCTTCCGCCTACACTCTGCTTTCGATTTTGCACAACCTTTCTCCCTTTGACGCCCAAAATTGAGCTTCTTTCATCATTCTTTCAATTTATTCAGTCACCCTTAGCTCACCCGTTTTTTGGGAGCCTACCAGTGTAGAACTCCGTAACGTAAATTTCGACAATTTTTTGTGGATATCCAGTTGATTCAATGGGAACAGGGTATTTTACTCTATGTAAGAAAAAATACTGAGAATGTATAAATAAGCTAGTTTTTGCAATAAGCAGTCGAATAACGTTGGATTAATTTATAAAAACACAAAATAAATTTTATAATTCATTGAAAAAATAAACTTTTTCTATCTGTTCAACGAACATGCGAAACGGTAACCGCCATAATGGATTCCGACGTGACGTCATTGACATAGTAAACAAAGAAAGCGATAGACGTATTACTCTCTAACCTGTGAAAGGAAGCGTGAGCAACTATATATTCTCGTTTGTCATAGTTAATTGAAAATTTTCAAATATTTATCTGTACTT
The DNA here is from genome assembly GCA_963210295.1 of Ophion ellenae. NCBI lineage: Eukaryota > Metazoa > Arthropoda > Insecta > Hymenoptera > Ichneumonidae > Ophion > Ophion ellenae. Next base: position 35,950,273 of record OY723385.1, read on the forward strand.
CAAAAAAAAGAAATGAGTTTTTTTTCGGACTATGACTTGGATCTCTTCTCGCAAGTTTTAACGGGAGATATACACCTAGGAGCCGGAAAAAGGTCATTTTTGTGAATTTTTTCAAGGAAAACTATTTGAAATTTCGGATTGGGGTTTAAATTATCTAAAAGTATGTACATTCAAAAATATGTAGAATTTTCTTTATTTAAAAATATCAAAAATATACAAGGATATTGTATGATCCTTGGAGTGCCGTAAAAAAATCTGCGTATACGGTACCCACTGGCGTTTCTTAAAAAATCATCTGAAAAAAAACTAAAAAGATTATTAAATTGGATATTATAATCTAGTACTTGTCATAGCCGATTTTAAAAATATCGATTTATGACAAAATGGCGGACGTTTGAACATGAATAGTGATTTTTGGGTGAAAAATTAGTTATTATTTTGCCTATAAAACAAAAACTTAGTAACAGAAAGAAAAAATCCTATGACAAGTACTGGATAATGGTGTATAGAATAACCACAAAAAACCTCAAGACAATCGGTTCATTGGTTTTCGAGAAATTTTGGGTACCGATTTGAAAAGCCTGTCCGCTCGGCGCCGCAAAACACGTTTCACTTTCTCGGCTGTAACTGGCTTATTTATCGGAATATTAACTTGCCGTTTTCACCAGATATTCTGGAGACTTCAAACTTCAAGAAAATGCAGAAAAAAATCGATTTTTTCGACCATCTAGGTGTATATCTCCCCTTAACCAAGGCTTCCTCATATTTATATCAATTGGCATTTGAATCCACAACTTTCCCGGTGTTTTTACACTAGTATTCTTGCATTTAGGAACAACACACCAATGACAGGGATTGTAATTAACTTTAAACCGAAAAACTTGACGTATTCACAATTGGCTACTATGTTTACTATGCAAGTAACACCACGAGCCGAAGAAGCAGGGTGGCTAGCGTTTTCGCGCGGAAATTTGAAATGTAAAATTTAAATGCATTTTTATGGCACTTATCGATTTCATAAAATAGAAATAGCAATTCCAGTAGTTTATTATCACCAAAGGATCAAATTGAGACACCTTTCAAAAAAGGGTGTAATACCCCATTCTAACGTCTGTGAAGTTAGCATCTCAATTGTTAGCATCTCACAAATAAACTCTAGATAAACTGGCGTCCCGTATAGTTCTACAGTTCTTGATAAGTTTTAATAATAGTTCCGTCGGTTCTACTATCGAAACCGCATTTTGAAAAAAAGAGATGCTAACTTCGCAAAATATATCATAGCATCTCATCAAATTCGACCATGCCAGAGTTGAAATTCGGAGAGTCCTACATCTTAAACCTTTTCTGTACATGGTTCTATCGGTTGAATCTAATTCGAATCGCTAACGATTGTTATAAACAAAATATCCGTAGATGAGTGAGATGCTGTAGTATTGCTACGAGTTCTGGGTTGTACGAAGCTTTTGAACGACAACTAGAAGTCCCTCACACAAGCTCCGGAATAGTTCTGGTTTTTTGTTCTTATGAATCGTTCTTATGAACAAAATAACAATACAGGAGGAGTCATATGTTGTGGTATAACTGCGAGGTTTGGGTCGTATAAAGCTTTTGAGGCGGGATATACATTTAGACAGGAAAAAAAGCAATATTGAGGGTTTTTTAAAACTAAGAAATAATTATTCTACAATTATCAAACTTAAGGTATACTTCAATAGTATATTTAAGTATACAAAACGATTTTTTTAACCGTAATCCCTTGAACTTGGGTCGTTTGTGTCCATGCCAAATCTTTAAACGTTGAGCATGCCTCTGAATTTTGACGAAAATGTTTATTAAAAAAGAGATTTTCGGGGCTGGCAACAATTCTATTGCATAGTTAGAAGTTCACAGAAGACCTCTGAATTTTTTTCAGATTTTTCCTCACAGAATAACATAGTTAAACAAGCGACGCACGCCAATGACCCATGTTCAAGGTTCACGGGTGCTAAAAACGACGAAATGGGGTTAGGGTTAAAATTAATTCATCATCAACATGGCGGAGCTGTGGCAGAGTGTTACAGCAAGGTCGGCTGCGGCTGTTGCGAATCGACGTGCAGTATAGCTTCCCGTAAACTTTGATTTGCAAAAAAGTTCAAACATTTTTTCAGTTAAAACATGTATAGTTTCTGTGTGACGGTAATTAAAATGAAGAAAATGTAAATTTAAGAAAACGGCACGCATTTACAAAAAAATATCAACATTTCCCGCAACATTTCTATAAAATGTGGATAAAAAAGTCGTTTTTTCCAATTTTTCAAAAACAATTCTCGTCAAGTTGAAGGTACCGATATTATCAATATTTTTACCCAGTTTCAACTCAATCGGCTTAATAGTTTTTGAGTAATCCTGCACGCCAATTTCGATAATGCAGTTTTAAGAAAAACGCGTTTGAAGTTCACGCCCGCACCGAATCCAAACGGTAAGGGACAGCGTTGACGGGCTGTAACGTGTGAAGTTTTTCGAATTTCGCTTTGATACTTTGGGAAAGTATTCTACATGTGTAGTTCTATCGATTGAAGAAAAAAGAAAGACATCGATTTTTAGATCGTTGTAAATGTCTCCCGCCTTAAACGATAACTAAAGGTTCCTCACACAAGGTCCAGAGGAGTTCTGGTCTCTCAAATATTCTCATATCCGTTAGACTTTATCCTACATAGCTTCAAGTAGGTGTACAATTTTTTTCACAAAATTTTGTAATAAAATGGCGGCGCTGCATTTTGTTGATAGTTTCCTGGGAGCGGCGAGAGTTCTCTCCCATTTTTTACCTGAAACGAAAATTCAAAATCATTCGAGTTGTAGGTAAGATTTTCTTTCGAAGTACGTAGGGACGTCGAGACATATCGATTTTGGATAAAATGGTGCATGTTTGAAAAATCAAAATTGTTTTCGGTGAAAAGGATCCTCGAAAATCATTTGTTCGGAGAAAGGATTCAACGTGTAAAAAAAATCTACGCACGTCGATGGAAAACGGTGCTATATGATTTAAAAAAAAATCAAGTCTATCGTTGAAGAAATGGCGACCTATTGTTGCCAGCCGCAGGTCACGGAACTTTTCACTCTATCAATTGGGCATCAATGAAAAACTCGAAATTCACCGCTTTTCCGGGCTCTGGACTGGTAGTTTCCCTTAAACGTGAAAATGTGGAGTAAATTAATTTTTCTCCTATTGCTCACGTTTCTTTCCGCGATTTATGGCACGTAAATCACTCAAACTCTTATCCTCTCAAGAGATTCACGATCGTCGTGAATAAAAAATTGTAGATTGTAAGGAAATCGAAGAAATTAAATTTCTCCAAAGAACTCTCGTTGTATTTCAACGATGCAAACTTCTGCGCCATGTAAAAATTCCGCTTTTATTTTTTTATTTCGTCAATTATCAAACAAAATCGATTCGCCAAAATTAGATGGTAGATCTCTGATAAGAATACAACAAAAAAACGTTTCAGTGATTTTCGAATACTGAAATCACCAAAAAGAATTACGGGAGTTAACAAACATCGTTTTGCCCTCATAAAGTTAAATATTAAAAAATACAGAACAAAGGAAATTAAAAAAACAGAACACCCTTCTGACAATTTGAGGCTTCATCTATACATTATGCCACTTACGACTGCTTTTAATTTACACCCAGGACACATATTTGAATTTCATATTTCGTGTACTGTTGTCGGGGATCGTGTCACTCATACATGCTTAAGGGGTTGACGAGGACGTGAACATATGCGAGCGCGATATCCGAGAGTGCTTCTCGCATATCATTTTTCTTGTGCCAGGCTCCCACTTATATCTCGCTCAAAGTTCGCGTGCCTCGGGACCTTCGAGCGGAATGAAAGTCTCGTGGGGTAGTTCACGGACATTAAGATAGAAACGACGGAGCAGTGCGCGGTACTGGCAGAAGCAGAGGGTAAAAAATAATAATGATCGTGCAGGTGAGCGAAGAACACACCCTTCCGAGGGAACTAAACTACCCGTGCATAAATGGGTATTCGAGCGCTCGTGCGAGCGTAGCAGCTCACTATGACCTGATTTTCCATCCAGGGGACATGTATTTTGTCTACACGGGTGTGCGCTCTTATATATCTACGTATGTGGACACATGTTGAATCAGGATCTTCCACTGGCGCATGAAGTTAGCAGGAGGTTATTATGTACCCTCACACAGTATATTACGCTAAAGACACTGACGTAATATGAATTATATCATATATGATATTGGGTTACTATTATTAGAAAATTGTCTTGTCTGTCAGCACACCGGCCCTTTTCAGGCTGAAATTTAGGTTGTAGCTGAAAAATATTGGGGTGAACAGATATTAATGAAAATTCTACTAGTCGTTATGGTATATTTCCTGAATATACTGGCAAAAGGAAAATGGAGGTTTCCGCACTCGTTTATTAAATATTAAGGCGTTACCCCCACTTGTAGCGCAAAAAAGGCCTTCTTCATGATTTTTTTAAAAGAAAACTACAAAACTTTTTTAATCGATCAATATACCATCTTAAAGAACACATCTTGAAGAACTTTCAGTAATTTTTTTATTGAAAAATATTACATTGTTTAGTGGCAAATGGCCGTCAATGAAATAATGTTTTTATATAAACGGTTTGCGGTGACCAACATTGCGGCGAAGTGGAACATCTGAAAAAAAAATGCGGATGGGTTTAGTCAAATATAAGTATAAATTAGTCTTTAATCGAAGGATTTTAAAAAATATTCATTTTTCACAAAATGGCGGACAGTCAAAGTTAATGGTTCGATTTTAACGAAAAAAAACGGCCGTTTTTTGGCTATAAAACGGCCATTTTTTTTCGAAAAAAAAAAATTCGAACGATTACAGACTACATTTTTATGTATTAAATAAGCCTGCAAAATTTCAAGAAGATTGGTTCATTAGTGTTCGAGTAATCTTGGTCACCGACTTCAGAAATGCCATTTTGAGAAAAACGTGTTTCTCTTTCAACGCTCTTTTAACGCGGATTCTTCCCTTTCAACGCTCATATCTCAGTCAATTTTGTTCGGATCGACTTAAAATTTTCAGGACATATTCTCAGATATTTATACTTCAAAAAAATGCAATAAAAAAAATCGATTTTTTCAAAATCACAAGTGGGGGTAACCCCTTAATCTTTAAAGTTGACGTCAAAGTTTACTCGATCGCATTGTATCGGGCATCGTCGTTACCGTTTCAGTTTCCCGCGTATTGCTTTCGTATATGTGAAGAAAGTGATCCAAAAAACCAATATGGTGTGATGGACGATGTTGAAGTTTGCATGGTTGGAATGCAACGAAAATTCTTTTTTTTTTTAATTTCCTCATCATCATTATAATACCAAATCTTTTCAATTGTATATTGCGGCTGAGATCTCTAGTAAGAATTCTGGTGAAGGTTTAAGGGAGTTTGAGGGCTGAATGTGCGAAAAAATTGGGCTACGAAACTTTCGTTGCGTTCCGATGATGCAAACTTCAATATCATTGTGCAGGATAGTGTAAAGAATAATATCATCGAAAAAGACAAGTTACCGATCTAATTAATGAGAAGGTAGGTATTGAAATGTGGCAACTTTGGAGCTATGGGAACAGCAGAACCAATCGAACTCATCCATTCATTTAATATGATGTATTTCCTTTTTTATCAGCTTCGGTGAGGATAGTAATACGATTGTGGACACGAGCACTGACAAATCGTAGTTTCCATCGGGAACATTGCAGTGCACTAATATTTTTTCTACATCGTTCGTTTCCTCAATTTGCTCTGACATAACCTCTGAAAACGCCGACTGGCACACAACGCGCGCTACACAGCTGTGACCTGTGACAGTCACTGCATTAAACCTAACAGCATCAAATTACGAGCGAACCGTGCGACGTTGCCAAAGTTAGTGGCTATTTAAATACGATGTTTAAACAGCGAAAATTAATTTTCTGACGATCCTAACGTCTTCAAATAAACATATATGTGAACAATAAATACGATGACATATCATTTATGTTTTGCTACAATTAGTTGGCACTGGTGACGTCACACAATGTATTGGCATAGGAACTTCGTTTCTTCTTTCACCCTTACAAAATGATTCAGCAACAACATTTAGCTGTCAGGGTCAGAATACGATACTGAGACGATATCTATCAATTTTTCAATCTTGGTCTGTCCCCGTTTGCGCGAAGTTGGGGCGAAAATGCTTGTAGTTTTTTTTTTCTTAAAACTTTAATACGTCGAGATTGAGATTTCGAGAATATCTCTGCACTTTGTTTTAATGAGATTGAAGTTTTCATCGATGGAGTGCCACGAAAATTACTCTTTGTGGCTTGCTTCAATTACGTTCTGCAGATTGCGAAAATCCGTTTTGTAGTATGCTAATTTGGAGGTCCGCAAATGAAACTTGGAGAAAAAAGTCATATAATAATAAAAATGAGGTAATAAAAATATAAATATGAATTTTCGTTGCATTCCAACGATGCGAATTTCACCACCATTTATTTGATCTGAATCCGTCATGTGGAAAATGAGAAAAAGCGTTGTTACTTTTCAAAGGACTGTGGCGTGCACTTCTGCTTTTCTAAAGGAATACTTTAGCTAATACTCAGCGTAAAACATTTTCATTATCTTTTATCATTATCCGGTCCAGTTTTTCATGTTTCTTCTGCTGATGATGTGATTATGAGTAGCTGTTGAACGATATAGAAAAAAAAACTGTTTCATAATAACCTCGGTAAATAAACCTAAATACGATATGACCCTAAAATTCATTCCCGATATTGCACTAAATTTCTAGATAGTTTGAAGCTAGTATACCGTGTTATCATATAATGATATATATATTATATTACATGTAGCATAGTACTATATACTATATACCGATATGGCGTATCGTATGCATTATGTAATGCATACGATATGCATAGTGTAATATGTATATACTATACGTGCATACTATTTACTTATTCGACAAATCTCTTTATTCCATCAAAGGGGAAAGGAAAACGGTATAGCGGTAAAAGGCCGAAGATACTTTGAGTTATTATGACGATTATTGAAAAGATATATTCACATTTTTCCCTTCATATTCCCCGTTATTCAATCCAGCAGCTTTTAGTAAAATGTACATCCGCTTATTAAAATTTAACGCACCCGTGCCTGATCCAATTAAAATATTACGTACTCAACGCATTTCGTTAAATTTCACTCGAAGGAGCTCTGGTTTTCCAAAATAGATTTTTTTAAAAATATTTACCATTCGTTTCCGCTTCAAATTTTAATGATCAGTAATCGCGATGTTGCAAGTTTTACACCACTTTGTTGCATTATTCTATTAACCGAAATGGTAAGCTGTACGTTCATCATACTCTCCGTCAATATGAAAACAAAGATTGGTCAAAGTGAATGAAGAAGTTTTTATTTTGCGGGATGACTTTGCTAGAGTAAAGAATTGTTACCCCATAGGGAAAAAGCCGCGTTTACGGTGGGTACTTGTATCGAAAAAAAATCTTTTAGCGAAGAGGCGCGTCGCCTTTCTTGGCCCTTTTTGATCAGTTTTTACGAAACCCTTGAGACATTTTTTTTCACCTACATACGGCGTGAATAGTCTCGTTCGATGTTTGGCCAAAAAAAGAAGAACAAATACGTACCCCCTCGGGATATTTTCTCGGCTCGGTGAGAAGCTGGGCCGAAAAGTATATTCTTTTTTCCCCTCCAATTCTTTTTTTTCTTCTCCAATTCTTTTTTTACTCCCACGATGCATTTTTTCCAAGCTTATGTTCATGGAGGGATTTAAAATTGATTTTTTTGCCAACGTTTTTTCTTCTTTCGTTATTCATAATGTTCTTTCGTCTGCCCTTGCGGGCTTTCATGATCCCGTCCCTTTCACTTTTGCCCTACACTTATAACTTCACTATTTCCAGTTCCTCAGAGACTGCCCCGATTGGTGCCCACAGCTACTCCCTCTCAAGTGCACTATTTTATCGTATTTGTGAAGTATTTTTCCCCTACATTTTTTCAACAATACTTGATTGGTTGATCGCGTTCCTTTTTCCCGATAACGCAAATGAACCCGTATGCGAAAAGGACCAAAAAAAAACCGATTTCCCTTGACGTTAAGTCGTTTCACGTGCATTGTTGGATAATCGATACAGCGCCACGTCACTATTTCCTGCTCTCCGGATATCGAGTTTCGCTGTCTAGAAAATTGGAACTCGTCGATTTCCGAAACTGACGAAATCGAGCGCGGTTGGAGAAAAGCTCGTGAGCAGTCGTACATCTACATACGTGAGAGCTTCGCCCATTTCAGGTCTAAATAATTGAATGGCACTTCTATTTCTTTTTTTTTAAGGTGTGGTTGAGTTCTCGCGTTCCAGAACATTTATATATATATATATATATATATATATATATATATATATATATATATATATATATATATATATATATATATATATATATATATATATATCACCGATGGAGGACCGTTTTTTTTCGAGGATCCCATTCCCTCAAGCACTTATTGGGTCGAGTGATTCGAGGTGCGGTTTAGTCACCGAAGAGAGATCAGACATCCCGTAGAATCCTCTTTCATCCAACCCAAAGCGCATTCATCCCGTTTCTAAAGCTTATCGAGATCCTGAATCCCTGCGACGGGTTCTTAGGGCTATCTTCCAACTTCGTCGGGTCTGTCCTTTGGTCTGTCACAACAAAGCGCTCCCTTTGCCCTCGCCCAATCCTTCATCTTGTAACCGTTTGCTTAAATAATATGAAGTAATTCATAAAAAGAGCACTCAATGAGCACGTTAAAATAAAATGATTGCGGCTACTGTAAAATAATTACTAACGTGTGAAAAAGTAGGGAAACGGTTTTTAATGGTGCACGTTTCATCGGCCATACTTTTTCGACAGGCTTCGAAAGAGTAGACCTTTTTTTCTTCCATTTTTACTGTTACAACGATTCGCGAGTATTAATATACTCGTAAAGGTAATTGTCGGTGGTTGTATAAGGTCATGGTGTATTAAATGTCCGATACCTCAAGTACCAAGTTTGATATCCGATATCTATATGTATAAAAGACAATGTCCTGACTGACTCATCATCGGCCAGCCTGAACCGCTAAATGTAGACACGCGAAATTTGGGGGGCATGGTGATTTAATTATGTAGGCACCATTTAAGAAAGGCTTTTTCGAAATTCAAGCTTTAGGGGGAAAAAGAGTTGGTAAAGTTTGTATGGAATTTGAAAAAAATCTGGTCGCATTTACGTGAAATTTGGTATTCGTGCTTCTTGACACAATTAATGAAACATGTATGTCAGCGTTTTTAGAAATTCCACTCCGAACGAAAGAAAGAAGTTGGCAAAGTTTGTATGGAAAATAAATAAAAGAACTGGTCAGAAGGTTTATTTGAAAGCTAGTATTAAAGCTCTTCAACCCAATTAATAAAATACAGTTTTTGGTTTTTTTTTTATTGTGAAGGTCATCAGCCTTCCAGACGCACATTTTGCTCTGTCATTATCGGCCAAATCGTCTATTGCAGATAGAATTTCGTTAATCGTGGATAAGCAACTAATTCGCGTTCTTTTCGATTGTGAGCTTCGGCGTGGAACTTATGCAATGCAGACAACTCAAAATGTCAAGGAAGTATTTGGCAAGGATGTGGCTAATGACCGCACAGTACGTCGATGGTTTGGGAAGTTCCGATCTTGCGATTGTGATCTTCAAAGTGAACCACGTGGGCGACCTGAGAGCAAGGTGGATGACGATGAGCTGCGGTGGAAGCAGATACATATCAAACTATGCGTGAATTAGCAGCAAGGCTCAACGTCACTATGCTAACAATATTTGAAACCATTTGATACAAACCGGCAAGGTTTAGAAGCTGGGAACCGGATATTTCATACTGAATGATCTAATATAATACTTCGATGAAGATATTTGATGAAGTTTGACGAAGGATTAGGTTGGAGAAGGACGTTTGATAAAGGATTAGTAACACTTTTTTAACATGGGCTCGAGGTTTGCATCGTTGGAATGCAACGAAAATTCTTTTCCATTTCTAATTTTCATTATTATCCAAAATCGTATTCTGCAAATTTATTGTAGATCGCTAAATCCCACAAAATGTTTGTTTGTTTTTTTTTCGTTTAAATCTGCCAAAGGAAATTTGGGAAATAAAAAAGAACAAAAAATATTTTCATTGCATTCCAACGATGCAAGCTTCAGCGTCATTTTTAAACGACGATTCGATATTGACAATAGGGTATTTTACTAATTTTTAATATTTTAATAAGGTAGTTTTCGCAATAAGCAATCGAGTAATGTCGATTTCAATTTATAAAAAATACAAAATGAATTTTATAATTCATTTAAAAAAAAAATTCTTTTTCTTTCTGTTCAACGAACATGTGAAACGGTAGCCGCCGCAATGGATTCCGACGTGGCGTCATTGACATAGCAGACAGAGGAAGCGGTAGACGTATTACTCTTTAGCCTGTGATAGAAAGCGTCAACAGTTATCTATTCTCATTTGTCATAGTTGATTGCAAATATTCAAACAGTTATCTGTACTTCAAAAAATAACAAATGAGTTTGTTTCTGACTATGACTTTGGATCTCATCTCGCAAGTTTTAACCAAATCTTTCTCATATTTATATCAAGTAGCATTTTAATCCACAACCTTCCCGGTGTTTTTACACTAGTATTGTTACATTTAGAAACAACACACCAATGATAGGGATCGTAATTCACTTTGAACCAAAAAAAAGTACGTATTCAAAATTGGCGCAGCGTCGATGTTTACTATGCAAGTGACGTGACGAATCGAACACACACACACACACACACACACACACACACACACACACACACACACACACACACACACACACACACACACCACACACACACACACACACACACACACACATACACACACGCACACACACACACACACACGCACGCACACGCACACACACAAACACACACCATTTTTTATAATTCTATGTTTAGATCCTTTGGACTTGTTCGAACGAACGTGAAATTATTATTATTACTATTATACGATCGCTCGAATAACAACAAGGATTTGCGGTAGCTCGTGTCTACAAACTCTCGTTCCTCGTTCTTCTGTATTCTTATACTTGTAAGAGGCTACGGGACGAGCATCTCGTTCAGTAAAACGATCGCACAACAATCGTGAAAGACACAATAGAACGAAGCAATTGAGTTATCGGCGTCCCAATGGTCACCTGAGGGACGTTAAAAGGAAAGTGCTCGAGAAGAATCAGGCGAAATAGAGAAATGATCGGTATTACCTACGGTCGGTAAGATGGACCTGCCCGCGATCGTTTCTACTTCCAATCGATCACCTGGAAGACACCACACTCAAGGCGGTCCAGGGTTGACGGAGTAAAAATAGTAGATAAAAAAGCAATAAGGTTAATCGCGTTGTACGTTAACGATTATTGGATCTATTATATCGGTCGACTCTTGGGCTCCTCTCATCTCCGGAGGAATAAAAACGATCTCGTGTCGCTTCGAGAATGAAACGATTTGTTCGGTCATCGCGACGAGCTGCGGTTATCGTAACGACATATCTTTTATGTGCTTTTGCACTCCTCGTATTTTATTAACGCCCTTGCGACAAGAAAAAGATCGTTGTTTCGATCTTCCACATTTATCCTCTCACAGACACAGATTCGAAAAAGGTCTAACGGATTCTTTTTTTCTTCAATGTAAAAAAGACAACTGTATTGCAATGCTTTGGTTTCGAAAGTTGACAGCGGGACTCGCGCTAATTCGAAAAACGACCTTTAGGCGGAAGTGTACTTATTCCGTTATTCAATTTGGCTTAATCTAAAAAAGTTGAGGTTCGTACAAATGTTGCGGATGCCCTAAATGAAGTGCTGACAAGAAACATCACTTGAGTGTCCGTCTTCGAATTTGTTGGAACTCATATATGTGACAAAGCTTTGAAAACTATTAGACACGCTTTTTTTTCCATCGGTGGAAAAACGGTTTTAAGGGGTGAAACCGCCCCTCAAAGAAAGACGTGTCGAGGGGTGATTTTGCAGTTGCACTTAGAAACAGTCCGCCGATCTGAATGAAACAGAAACCAAAATTCTCCTAATGTAAAACGATAAAAATCCACTATAGAAGTATTGAAAAAAAGGAAGGGTTAACACGCCTTTTTGAGGGGTGGTTCTCGCTATTTAAACCGTTTTTCCGCCGATAAAAAAATACGTATCTCATAGTTTGCAATGCTTTATCACAAATATGGGTTTCACCAAAATCGTAGGCGGAGATTTGAGTGATGTTCCTTGTGAGTTTAATCAGCTCATATATCATGATGTTGAAGTTTGCAATGTTGGAATGTAACGGATTAAAATTTTTTAAATAAGTGACTCATTCAATTTTTTCCAAATTTAAGCTAGGTACGAGAATCGTCCGAACGTTTTTAGCATTTTTTATTACGTTCAAAACCCTAAATCTGCAAAAGAGACTTTCCGTTCCGTACAAATCATGCAAACCTCACGAACAATATATACATATGTATACGGTGCCAGAAATGTCTTCGATAAAAATATGCTTACATTTATCTGAAGGTGATTTTGAAGAAGCTTGCATCATGTTGAGTATGTTATTCTACTCCAACATAGTTACTGTTTTTTTGTTTCAACTCGAACAACAAATTTTTCGCAACTCTCTCTTGCCCTCTTTCTTGCTTCCTTCGAGCACACGAGTCTGTGAGAGCTCCTTTTTTCCTATTATGTAACGCATTCACGGAACTGGAGAATAAAGAATAAAAAAAAACTGAAAAAATAGTTGTGACGCGAAAAAATCAAATTGTACCGAAACATCAAATCAATGGTTCGAATCGAGCAGCGAAATCGTATGCAAACAAACGCCCTACAAGTGCATTCGTTTGCATAAGGCGAGGGGGGGGGGGGCAGAAAGATAAACAGAGGAAGAGAAAAAAGATTAAAATGAAGAGAGATAACTCGACTGTCGGAGCGACGAGACTTTCCATCCCCTAGCACTTGTCACCCCTCCATTTGTGACTAATTAGTGACTGCACATATTGAATAGTACCTACAGGTGACGTTTTGCATCAGTGCGGAAACTCAGCCATACATTGTGTGTGTGTGTGTGTGTGCGTGCGTGCGTGCGTGTGTGCGTGTGTGTGTGTGTGTACATTATATAGCAGCTTGCAGCTTTTCCATTTTCCAACGGTACTCTTGCGTGCATCTTGTTGGGTCGTACGCGTTGTGTCGTGACGGTGACGGACTCTGCGAAAACAAAGCGGTCTAGAGAACAAAAGGAGGCGAATAGATAAGAGACCACTACGAGTCACGGTCGTGTCTCGCACTCATCTTCTTTCCGGGCTGTTTGACATACATAAGAAATTCAAAGCTGGATATCCATGTCTCTGAGAGGCGGTGGACGAAAGAAGAGAGGGAGAGAGAAAGAAAGAGAGAGAGAGAGAGAGAGAGAGAGAGAGAGAGAGAGAAAGGGAGGAAGAGTCGAGCTAAATTTACGAAGATTTATATACAGTACTAGACAAAAGGAGTACGCACCGGTGTAATTTCGACATTTGTGCTAGTCTGTACATGAAAATGATTAAGGGACTACATCCACCTAAAGGCACGAAAAAAATAGCCAAATTCCGATTTTCTTTTCTCGGAAAAGGGTTGGTGAAAAAGGAACGCCTTTTTTTCTAATACAAAGGTACATATAACGAGAACCTCTAAAAAAATCACCAACAAATAAAGAAAAGCAACAAAAACATGGCCGCCAGCAGATGATGAAATTTTCGCGACATTTGGCGGTGGACTCTCTCTACGTTAAACGGTCCATGTAAAATCGAAAAACCAAACGGGTTATTCAAATTAATAATAAATACGAGTAGTTGACGATCGTCGTTTCTCGAAGTAATTTATTTTAACAACGTGGCGATGAATTGAAACTCGAACATACCAAATCTATGAAAAATGTCGTCATTTTTACGCAACTAGTAAAAAATGAAGATCGATCTAAAAGAAGCGAGATCGTCAATGACTTTTAAATGTTTCTCATCGTATCTCGTGTAAATTTGGAAACAATTCGTTAAGTGGCTCTCGAGATATCATGTCCACTGTCTTTGAAAACAGGGTTTCGAGAAAAACGCGTCTAAAGTTTGAAGTATGGTGCTGCTACCGCTCGCCCGGCCGACTGTTGGAAGCTGTAGCTCATTCCATTTTCGGAATATTTCAATGACATTTTTAGGGAATATAGCTAAAAGATGATGCTAGCGAAATAAAATATTTTTTGGAAAATACAAATTTTTGACCCACCTGGGTAGATGTAACTCGTTAAGAGAATAGGCATTAAGCAGTCTAGAGGAAAGTCAGCTAGTCTGCTTCTCGGTTTTCGAAGAAATAATATGGAAAATAAGATTGAAAGAAAAAGATTGAATAAAACTCGTTGAGTGCTAATGTTACATTGAACAAAAAGTAGTACGCACCGCAGTGTTTATTATTTTCATAGCTAACAACGACCCGAATTTTGCCCAAGTTTTCTTGAAAAAACAGGCGTAATGTAACAAATAGATTAAATCTATTTCCCGCCATATATTGTTGTTTTGCCAAAGTGAACGGTAGTGAAAAGAGCGCGATGCCGAAAATTTCGATTAGTCAGGAAGCTCGTAGTTAGAGATCCGAAAAAGGTCTATCTAATAGGGAAATCGGGAGAAAATATGAAATAACTGAAGATGCAGTGAACAAAATGATGTGAGAAGTTTACCAAGCTTGGCGTAGTACCGGATGAAAGACGAGCTTATTCGATGATGATAGAATTATCAGGGAAACAAAGAAAAATCCGATGTTCACCAGCCGTGTAATTTTAGAAAACACAGGGCTGAACATTTCTGTCCGTACAGTGCGCAGAAGACGGCGAGAAACAGGAGTAAACAATAGTTTTGCACTGTGTCGCCCTTTCATTCGGAAGGCAAATAAAATCAAGCGCCTACACTGAGAGAAAGGTATGGTGTACCCAACCATATTTCAACTTTATTTTTATATTTCTCTGAGGGGACGATAATACTTATAGCTATAGTTACTGCCAAAAATGTTGCAATGCTTATTGATATTTTAGCAGTTGCAATGAATTATGCACTGAGAAAAAAAAATGATTGATCCAATATCATTGGTGTTATTGAATGAAATTTCGATGATTCAATTGTAAAAATGTTGGTGTAAATAATCGGATTTATTAGTCCGAACAAAACGCTATTGACTTTAATAACATGATAAAATTAAAAGTTTTTTTTTCATTCAAAAGATATATTGTTAGCCGAGAACAATATATAATTGTATCTAACTAAAAAATTATCACGAACAAATTATATAGTTTTGAATCCATTTTCTGCAATGAACAAAAAAAGCGTTTCGATTCGTAACATGAATATTGTTGATTCGAGTACACAAAAAAAATTGAATTTTGCTGGTTTGATTCAGATAATCTTTCTATTGAGTAAATATATTATTTTATTGTTTTTGCCATATCCGATATTGATTTGCAAGTACATTATTCGTTCAAATATTAGTATTTTACTTTGATTAAAAAATATTATGCGAATGTCTGAATTGGTTAGAAAATTATGCGAAAATGAAATTTGATTCTTGCGCATACACGAAGCGATTAAATTGTAGCCGTACTATATATACTTGTTTTGATAGAATATCTGACTAAAATACATCTATGTTCATTAAAATTATATACTTGATTTAAAAGAATATGCTATTAATATGACACGTGTATAATTAAACTGAATACATTACGGTAATCGACTTTCTTCTTTGGTTGAAAAAATTCAACCAAATCATATACACATAATGGCCGAGTGCCACCGAAATTACAGGTGCGAGGAAACCCGTAGTTCTCGGAGTAACCGGTAGAAGCCGCACACGCGCTCGTTTCTCGTAAGCGTAGCACGAACCGAAAATGTACGTAAGCGCCGGAGAAACTCTACATAATATCGCTTCTCGGCCTGTGGCTAAGATCAAAGTGTAGTATCCGATCTTAACAGTTGAATATCCGATGATGGTTCTAATGCTCACTTTTTATTCAAGATTAAAAAAAAAAATGAAAAACTTTCAACTTTTAAATAAAACAAATTCGCTCAAACATTTTATTGTGACAATCTTATTCTATTCCAAAGAACTTCTTTCAAATATTTTCAGCAATTATCGTGAGTGTACATTTATTTGAACTAATAATCAAGATATGTTTGCAATTGTACATAGAATCTTATTAAAAACATGACTTCTTGAATTCACAAATAGGTTATTTATTATTATTTTGTATACAAATAGGAATCGATCTTGTTCATTTTTCGATCATGATATACACTTGTCTCTATCTCATGCAACTACTTTTCATATTGTACGAAGTACGAAAATGTTCCTTCCCATGGCATATTCGTTTCGATGTAGTAAAGAAATAATTCATTCTATTGATTATATTTTTGTACGAAATAAAAAATATCGTAGCAACCGCTTAATCATTTCATCCATACATCTACGGATAGTATATAGAATGATTTCAATAGAATATAATTTTATTTGAAGGATAAGTAGATCTCCAGAGAACAGAACAGATATTAAAATAAAATAATATGTTATTTTAATCAATCACATTTTCCAATGTTTTATAGTATTGTAACAATCTCATATATCGGTGGCACTCCGTGTTCAGACATTTATTTGGATCAACCAATAAATTTTTTTTATTCAACTGGTTTTTTTTCTTGGTGTGCACATATGTTAACCGCAAACACCGATCTTACAAACGTACGTTTATTTTTCAATGCTATATAATATAGTAGGTTTTCAAAAAATGGATATTCTTATCCTTATCATTCGCCATTTCTTGACCTCGCGTAATGATTTATTCCGAAGAAACTATTTCGCCCAATCGGAATCGAACCTGGAACCTAACTGCGTACCTTCTGCCTATCCTACGCACGCTGCCAATACGCTATCAAGTACTCTTGGCATCTTTAGCACAGATATAGCACAAGAGACAAAAATAATTCTGGCTGTACTTCCGAATAGCTGTTACCTGCGATGTAGGTGAAATTTTCCACCGATCTTTTTGTTTTTTTTTTAAATAATGTAAGTCACTGTTTGAAGGGTTTTCTGGCGCTTAGCAACAGTTTTGTACCATATAATAGCGATGTATAGAATATTATATGATCCGACCTGCTAAATGCATAGTAATGTGTGTCTTACAAGAACGGAAGGTGAACTGCAAGAAAAAGTGTTGAACTGATATCCTATTTTTGCAATGTAACGCATACTATGTAACAGTCTGCGTCTATACGTCTTCGCTACAAGTAAGCTTACTATTATTTTTTTTCGTATAGGTATTCACTTTTCATAAGGTCTTTTAACAAATTATACTCGAAGAACGTTAATGTTAACCATATGAATTGTGCAAACTTGAAAAGAATAGTAGAAGTTTGACTGAACAAAACGTAACGTACAGTATAGTAACGTATAGTAACGTAACGCACAGTAACGTACACACTAGTGAATAATCATTTCGGGGATAATAGATAGTGCAACACGCCACCCAAATAGCATGTTTAGGTATTCTTTTCGCTTACAGTGGTGCTAACCATATTATGATTGCGGTGTCGATAAACTTTAATGAATTTCATCATCCCCTCTTTACCATGGGCGTTGGTTGTTAATACCATGGACTCTCAGTGTAGAATACGCAAAAAATACGTCGATAAATCCGTAGAATTTTGGAAAAAAAGTTATCTGGAGCGATGAGAGCACATTTCATATCTTCGGTCCCAGGCAGCAAGCGTGTGGTTGAAAGCCCGGAGAATAGCTTC
The DNA here is from genome assembly GCA_963210295.1 of Ophion ellenae. Lineage (NCBI taxonomy): Eukaryota > Metazoa > Arthropoda > Insecta > Hymenoptera > Ichneumonidae > Ophion > Ophion ellenae. The sequence continues at coordinate 35,968,180 of OY723385.1, forward strand.
TTGAAAGAAATGTATAGAAAACTGTTAAATTTGTAGGAGGCGGCCTATAAGTTTGGGGCTGTTTTGCATGGTCAGGAATGGCAAATTTAGTTGAAATCAACAACGAGAACATAAATTTATATTAATATGGTGGATACAAATTTGGATCGCGATGGTGAAGTGGCAAAGTGCGGGATAAAAGTGAAAGGGATGAGTTCGTGAATACCCTTGAGGGCATACGAAGGGACAATGGAAAAATAATTGCAATTTTATCTCGAAAGTGAAAAAGCTGTGGGTGGCCGAAGGCTTGAGAGGTAAAGGGAAATATGCAAACGCGAGAGTTATACCGTTCGCCATTGGAGTTTCAGCGGTAAGCTCATCATTCGTTTCGTACGCGTGAAATCTCATTTTGCGCCCTCGTTCCTAGTTCTCATACAAAGTGAGAAAAGGAAATCCGTAATACAGAGGTTGGAGCGCGACTAGAGAAATAAAAAGGGCATGATTGCCGTGCTGTGCGGGGTCGACGGTCGGTTTCTGGTGCTTCAACCCCCCTCCCCTTCCCGTCCGCTCCTCCCGACCTTTCCCCTTCGCCTTGCCCTGCGCGTGTTCCATGACAAAAGCCTCGCACTTCCGGTTATAGGCAGATCAGGGCTGTGCCTCGCCGCGTGCGCCACCAACGCGATCACCACCACACTCGCGTCCTGTGCGGTTCTCCGGTAAGACGGGAGGGGGTTGCGGAGGAATATCGACCGGCGCATTGCTCTGGGCTACCTCGAATCCTTAACCTCCCTTAAGAGAGGGGGTCTCTCTCCGCAATTCTTGTCTAAAAGCAACCCCTCTGGCCCTCAATCTCACTCATCTTTCTTCCGGCAATTCTTCGTCGCGCCTCCTTTTTTTTTCGTACTATCGCGCTCATCTGCTCGAACGCTTTTCCTCTTTCCACTGTCTCCGCAGCTCCCGATATTTCCTCTGTTAGATGTTTATGCGCGACTGCAAACACGCGTCCCCGATGCAACTCCGAGAGTGAGTTCGAAGTGATTTTTCAGACGCAGCGTCGCGAATAAGCAAATGGGATCGCAACGTATGCTTGTGGGACCATCGTGGATGGCACATCGGAAGCCATCTGCCCGGGGATGAGATAGGCGCGCGATCAGATATCGAATTGACATTTGCGTCGCTGGAATGCAATGAACATTGATTCACGGACTTCCGAGTTGTTTCTCGGCAGATTCGGACTTCGAAAATCACTGAAACGATCTTGCGGACCCTCATCCGAAGGGAACCTGCCAAAGTCTGAAAAGTTGACAGTTGTTTGCATAGACCTAAGTCTACCAGAGAGATTTCTGGATCATAAAGAAAGCGAAGGGACGAAAAGAAAGAATTTTCGTTGTAGGTTAATGGTGTTAAATGCAAACTTCAACGCTATCAACCGTTGATCCAAATAAGCCCAAACAAACCCAAACGTAATCCTTGCGGGAATTCGTTGGGGAGTCCTCAGATCCTATTACATCGTTATGGGGGTCCAATAGGGACGCCGCACGTAGGGAGTCCACGCTGGCATTTAAGTAGATGTCGCGCTATTTCCCAATTGACGGCGTTTGAGAGTTTTTCATTTGAAATTCTCAACCGGAATTTGCTGGATCTTCAAAAAACAAATATATTCGCGATCCCGTGCACAAATTCGTTGGGGACTCCCAAGATGCACTTACATCTCCATAGGGATTTGTTAGGGATATCGCACATAGAGAGTCCTCAGTGTAATCCAATTGGATTCTGCACTGTTCCCCGATGAATGCCGTTTGAGAATTCTCACCACGTTCAAATCTAAAATACAGTGGAACCTCGATATAACAAATCTGTAGGGAAGTTCGTTATATCGACTTTTCGTTATATTGAAGTTTCGTTATATCGAGGTCATGTTCCTTAAAATGTTCTTTTACCGAAATATATTAGTACTAGGGATATTTTTTAAAGAAATAGAGGTTCAAATGAAATAAATGTTGACAAGCAATTAGCAATTAGAGCAGAATGTATATTATTATGCCGTTGTATCAAGGTTTCGGGTGCCTATCGGAAGGAAACTGACAAATCTTCGTTATATCGAGGTTTGACTGAATGTGAAACGACACCGGAAAAACTCGACGAGTTGCAGCATAACCGGCACGCTTCGGGAGTGTGTACATGTGTGTTGATATTATGCCAAAGTGCAGTAAAATAAATAACGATCGACAATTGAAGTGGATTTTCAGTCATGCGATTCAAATCGATTGATTAGATATACTTCTTCAAGCGATTTATACTTTTTTAAGATCCTCTCTAAGATAACCCAAATAAACTCATTTTGTATATCTATATATTTTGTTTAGAAAATTCAACATACAGAATTCGATGGGATCCGTCAAGAATCGTTTCGGATTCTGTTCGATAATGTGGCAATCCTCTAGGATTCAAATTGAATTCCAATGGGGAATCTCGGTTAGAATCTAAAGTACGAGCGTGACGTTTTAGTATAGTGATTCAATGCGATGGCCTCTTAGATCCCCATACGTAAGTGAAGACAAGTATGGGAATCCAATTGGATCACTAGGCTCAGCTACGAGAAAACATCGAACCTCGATCGAAATTCACTCGGTACGATGTTATAGTTTGGTTTCCTTGTTGGCGGACAAATGTTTCCTATCGCCCCGTTTAATTTATATCTCATCGTTCGGGTATAAAAAAATGGTTGCACGAACGTTTCTTTTCTAAAATTCCAGGGCCAGGTTTCATTGCATCGTTTGAAGCAGCCTGGAACCAAGACTGGCTGCTTAGCCTAAACTCAGGGTTATTTCAAGCTTTATTCAACCAGTGAATTTTAAGGCTAAAAATCAAGGCGGGATGTAGGCTTGTTTCAGGTTGTGATAAATTAAATTAAATTTTAAATAATATTTTTTCTGTACTTTTATGAAACAAAAATTAGCAATAAATTTGTCGGGTGCGAAGGCACGAAAAACGAAAGCGAAGGAGGCAGTTCAGAACATTTAAACATATTCTCTTATCGATATTTATGAGGTACACAAAAAAGTTTTTTTCTCGTCACACACACACATTTCGTATATACTCACTCTCTGGAGTTTGCGTACACTCTGTGTATTACGTGTCTCGTAAGCAATAAATAAAATAAAGTATTGTTTTTAAAAATATATTTTATATATATTTTATAACAAATAATATAATGAATAATAAATATATATATAATAAATAAAATGAATTCTTTACAAATTTATTAAATTTACCCCAATGTAGAATATAGAAAACTAAAAACAGGCCTCATATAGCCTCGAGAAGAGTTTGGGATAAGCTTGGTCATAAATGCTCGTGAAGACTTCATTGAGGCTCGTTTTGAACCTTGTTGTTTCGTCGTTTCAGGCTTAGTACAGGCTTTTTTACCAGCCTTTGGTCAAGCCTGTGTGCAAGAGCCTGAAACCGCGTTATCATTCAGAGGTTCAGCGAGGCCTGAAATCAGGCTGGTGCTCAGCCTGAATTAAAAAATGTGAGCCTTGTTTCAGAGCTTGGCGAGCCCTTTTTTCATCGTCAATTCCTACCTGGGGTATACCTATGGTTCTTGGTTAAGCTCGAGCTGGACTTTCGGAAAACCTGGCATAGCCTGTAATCTGTGTATCGGGACTTGGCAGAGTTCGAGGGGCCATCAATCGAGGCCGCTATACAGTATCCGGGGGTGTACACAGTGTGAGCCGTTCTTCGGCTGCCTGTGTAGGTCGTTTGCCATAGGTATATACTGCCGGCGTCGATGTCCTCGTCGCTTTGGCGAAACTTTTAATTAAATTCTCGGGCCGGTTTATGAAATCGGATGCGATCGATCATCCGATCCTGTTTGAAACGCTCGTCTCCAACGTGCACGTCAAAATAATAAATACACAATACATATATATCCATCGAGACAGCATACCTTGAGCCCCCGTTATTTCTACGAGTCTGTAATGTTGGCAATCAGCATATCTGGCTGGTTCACGAACGGTCCTAGAAGTCGTTTGCTTGGAACGAATCGTTGATTTTAGTGACAGGAAAACCCTTAAAGTAAACTTCATGTAAATATGCTTACCGTTTTTTATAGCTGATTTCGGCGACATCTGGGTGAACGTGCATGGTTCAGCATGGGGACGATTAGTCGACTGCTATATGAGAACGATCCTCGAAGCCGAATGTCTTGAAGGTCACCTTTTCCCTATATTTTATCCCTATCGATACCTCTCGATATGCCAATTAAGGTATATCAATCTTACCGCCAATAATAACCAGCTTTCTTCGATACATTATACGAAAAGACAAGTTGCACAATTTTCGTCTAAAGACTATCGCCGGACAAACAACTTATGATTCAATCGGGACCTGACTCGAAAACATGTAATCAGCGAACGTATCTCCGTCGACGAGATTTTTGACGAATTTATCTGGCTGGAGAATTCAAGTTGGACCTGATTGAACTAAGGAATAAGTGTTGCGGATTCTGCCGCCATATGGGACAGCTCTGTACTCGGCCGAAGGTGGCTCGGTGTCAAGATGAAAAGATCATCTGGCATTTTTTTTTTGGGTCGCGCGAGCTTTACGGACAGCATCCATAAACGAGTACTTGCATTATAAATATATGAGGGAAGGTGACTGAAGACACTTCACTTCGAGGCCCGCCATGTACTGGAAACCAACAATTCTCTTGTGAACTCATCGAAAAATATTTTTTCCGTACATAGAGATATGAATTTTTGCGCCAGTTTATATATTGGGAGTACAAATAAGTTTCCGCGGTTTGACAAAAGATGGCCCCACCAGGAGGTTATGGTTGAAATAGCCAAATATAAAACGTCATATCGTAAGGTTGGACATCTCGCAAGACCATAACCTTGAAATATTATCGATTTTGTATCAGCATCACATAACTTTTTTCGTGCGAAAATGTCGAGTTTTGAGCCGAATAAGCGTCATTTGTGGGAACTTTTGATTTACTTCTTTAATTTGAAGAAATCTGCAGCTGAGGCACATCGATTGCTTGTAAACGCATATGGTGAAGCTGCTTTAAGTGAGAGAAGTTGTCGTGAGTGGTTTCAAAAGTTTAAGAACGGTGAGTTTGACGTCGAAGACAAAGAACGTAGCGAAAGGCCGAAAGTGTACGAAGACGCGGAATTGGAAGCATTATTGGAGGGAGATTCGTGCCAAACGCAAGAAAAACTTGCGCTTACATTAGTTGCGACCCAACAAGCAATTTCACGACGTTTACAATCGTTGGGAATGATTCTAAAGCAAGGAAACTGGGTTCCATATGAACCAAAGGCGAGAAAGATGAGTTGATCGCCGATTTTGCACATGTGAAATGCTACTTGCCAGGCATAGGTCAAAGCCTACTTGGAAACACTCAATTGGGAAGTTTTGCCCCACCCGCCATATTCAACAGACATTGCTCCCTCTGACGATCATTTATTTCGAGCAGTACTTCACATCATATGAAGATACCAAAAATTGGGTCGATTTGTGGATAGCCTCAAAAGATGAAGCGTTCTTCCGACGCGGTATCCATTTGCTGCCAGAAAGATGGGGAAAAGTAGAGGCTTGCGATGGACAATACTTTGAATACAACGTAAAGTACCATTCTTTCGCAATAAATGCCCAATTTTTTATTAAAAACGGCGGATACTTATTTGTAGTCCGAATATATACCTATTATTACTATCCTTTTTCATTCCATATTTTCAAAACTGTTCGAGTCCACCGCGTGGATGTGTGATACAATTTGGGAAGACGCTTCAACAACATGATTAAAAATATTTCGGTTGGGGGATAGCATTATACATAATTTTCTCGCTACAGAAAAAAAGCCGCACCATGATGTTGAAGTTTAAATGTTGGAATCGTTGGGAATTCAACCGCAGATAAATTTGCTCCAATTGCTCACAATTTTCTTGCGGTGACTTAGGGTTCGAAATTCACTCAAATGATTTTCTTCGGTCTTTAGTAGAGACCTTAAAAAGTAAAAAAAAAGATTTGGATTATGATAAAAGTAACGAAGTTAAAAAAAAACGAAAAAGAACTCCTGTTGCATTTCAACGATGCAAACTTTAACGCCATGTCGCACCGCCGTGTGTTGGGAAGATTTATTTGTTCGACAAATCCTTGTGTTTTTCGTTTTCACTTTCCCATTCAAGAACCAAGCCTCAATCCTTCTCTTTCTTCCGCAGGAACAATAACCTACCTTCGCATTCGACAGCGCGAGTCTTCACATGTGCACACACACATATACATACCTTTTTTTTACCACACACCCAACCACCGGTTCTTTCGTCTTTGCTTTTTCGCCTGTCTCTCTTTCCCTTGGCTGTTGATTTTGCGTTTTCTTCTTTTTTGTGTTTCATTCATTTGGTGCTCACGTGACACGCCTATAATATGCGTGACCTAACGGCAAACCGGTGATTGGTAGCCTGCATTCGCTTCTCTTAAGATACAAATATTTTGGATGGAGGGCTATCTAGATGTGAGTCTGTTTGGATTCGTTTGGACACACACACACACACACACTTAAGTCTACAAAAAGGATTTTGGATAGCAATTCAAATCAAAAGATTAGAAACGAAGAACTTTATTTATTTATGTTCGGTCTCAAGTTTATTTTGTTTATTCAAACAAAACAACTTTCAACTTTTAAATTTGAGTTCAAATTTATTTAAACTCAAGGTTTTCTTTCCACGCATATACATATATAGGGTGACAGTTATAAGGCCGCCATGCGTTTTTGAAGTCTTACGCGAAGCTTTTGCGACCAAGAAAAATATTATTTTCAATTGTTTTTCAAGCCATCTCCGAAAAAAATATTGCTTATTTTTGTGATGGTGTTTGCTAAAAAAATGAGCATTCTGGAAAAAAAAATGAAAATTTCATTTTAAGTACCGCAGAATGAAGATAATTGAATTCCGAATATATAACGCTCCTGAAAATCTTGTGTATCCTGTGATGGAGGAGAAACATTATCAACGATGCATTCTAAAGTGGCTATATCGAATTGAATTCCATGAAAGGAAGTTTCCTTCATGACGTTTTCTATTCGGAATTTAATTATCTTCATTCTTCTGAACCCAAAATAGGATCATGATTTTTTTTACAGAATGCGCAATTTTTTTTCAGCACATACCTCCGGAACCCAAACAAACTCATGACAAAAAAACGCTAGATGTTTTTTCGAAGACGACTTGAAAGACCACTGACTGTCATATACTTTCGCATTCGCAAAATGTCAGCGCCAGACTTTCAAAAAACATATGGCCGCGTTATAATTGTCACCCTGTATACATCCTCGTATCTGATAGAGTACCTAGGAATTGAATATCTCGAAGGATTGACAGGGACGTGAGCCCGGCCGCTTTTATACGTGAACGAAAATATCTTTTAGACGTCTTCGTTCGATACGGCGCTACCGCTACTACCCCCGTTGAATTTTCTTCTACACCACTCGATCATAGGCTAACGCAGCTCTCCGCTTTCCTATATGGAACGCGATCTTGTTATACATGCATACAGATATACTTTCCCGAAGGTCGCCCGGGAAATCCAACCCTATAGGCGCGCGGAAGGGGGTGCGTTCTTTATATGTTGAGCGCGAGTATAATGTATCTTTGGATATATGGCAAAAGGCCTCTTGCGATCCACATTTACAGCGTTCGTATCGGAATATCTGTTACTAGAATGGAAGAAAAAACAACGTCTACACTCTCGCGCAGGATCGTTTTTTTTTGTTCCATTCTATACTTTCTTAGTGGTAAGCAGCGAAGTACATAAGCGGAGTAGGCCAGGAAATTAGGTCATTCGCGTGCATATCTTCGCTTCTCTCCATTCTTCTTAAGAGTTGTTCAGAATTCTCCAATAAGGACGCTCCGTCCCTTGCTCCGTCAGGAAGAGGTAGGGTAGGGCTGGAAGGGATGGGTGTAAGGAAGCCTTTGTGACTTCCTTTATCTCTGATCTTGCGACCTACCCTTCTGTAACATGGAAAATGCTGAAACTATATTCTGTGTGTGCGTGTGTGTGTGTATTTATGAGGTTGAAGTTTGCATCGTTCGTATGCAACGGAAATTATTTTCAATTCCTGATTGTCTCGGTTATAAAAAATCACATTTTGTACATTCAGGTTGTCGATCGCTAAATGAGGATCCTAAAAAATAGTCGCGTGATTATCGTAGCTTGAGTCTTTCAAAGCAAGTTTGGGAAATCCGGAAGAAAGTATCTCGTTGCATTCCAATGATGCAAACTTCAACGTCATATATATTGTAGGTAAAGTTTGCCGATAAATGGTATCCAAACACTTATTGTTAGTGTAAAAAATCACTCCAGACATCTGACAAGGAAAAAAGTCGTCACTTTTATGAGGTTTAAAAAATAATATTTCAAAACGTATTTTTGTAAAAAATAAAATAAAAAGCACTAAACACGACCAATTCTCTGTAACAGAATGTATTGCATGGATTACAATTTTTTAAATGTCACGTGGATTGGCCCAACCATTTGTTTCTTGAAATTTTGCGGTGTATTCGAGAAAAAGAAATACTTGTTTATTCATAATGTTTTTTACAACTGTTAAAAAACGCTAATTAAAGTTTCAGTACTTAGCGCCAGATGCATACGGCCAGTACATACGATGATAAAGTTTGCATTGTTGGAAAGCAACGAATTTTCTTTTACCTCTTCTACCTTTATTATTATCGAAAATATTTTCTTGCCAATGTATGCTTCATATTTTTAACAAGCATCCTGAAAAACGTTTGGGTGATTTTTGTAGCCCAAATCCGCCACCAAAAAATGCTTCGGCAGTAAGAAAAAAAAATTAATTTCCGTTGCATACCAATGATTGAAACATTACCACCATCAGTATATGCTACATATCCAGAACTAGTTTATTTTTAAGTTGTATGAATGAAAAGCGAAGAAACTTTTTAATTGGTAGGTAAGTCCAACTCATGTATAGGGTATACTATATAATTACACTATGTTAAACTATAAAATATATAATTACATACGAATAAAATGAAACAAACATTGTAATTGTTACCGAATTCAGATAATGTTAGGAAACGTCACCTTCTTCAACTTCACACAACGTATGTTGTGTTAAAACCTTCTTTTCGCGTAATTCATTATTCATACCGCATAAGAAAACATTTATCTTATTCGAAACATGATTAGAGGCCTTCCACTTTTTCGTTTCTCCAGGGCCTCCACGCCTTTAAATTCGGCCCTGTGTCAAACAGAAATAGAAAAACGCTTACTTACATTCAGCAGACACTGCAACCTCTATTATCGGGACCTCCACGGATTCAACAGCCCCCCACTATGTGCCGAATATCGAATCGGTGTAGCGCATGGTGGGAGAAGAGCCAGGCCCTAGCGTGAGCCTGGAAGCATGCTAGACAATAAGAAAGGGCTTCCAGGGGTACTGCTATCAGCTACGTCAACTGCGCAGACTCGGCTTGACTGCATGGTGCGCAACCTCCATTTATGCAAGTGTGATGCGGAGCCGATTCCGCCGCTGTGCCGATAATAGAGCGCGCAGTGTATTTAGATATACCAGTACACTTATGATCTCGACGGCTCATCAATTCGCTGCTGTTTCTCGACTCTGCTTGCTAGGACGAAGTTGACATGGAATCTGATGAATTTCGATACATCCATTTCGCTCGGTATTGATCTAATCTAAATGTATCTAAATTAATTTTCGTGGTAGATATTTCGTTTCTGTTACAAAAATAAAAACATCCAACAGCGAAACTTAATCACTGTCAGTTTTTTTTATTCCCTCTATTTTATATCTTCTCTAATCATTCCGAACGCTGCCGTTATGCACTTGCATGTCGGATAATTTGAAAGCTGAAACGAAAATGTGGCTTACGTTAAACGTGTAGTTCAAGGCGCGTTCGTGTAGTCTTCGTATGCAAATTATAAACATCGTTGGGGATTCGCTGATGCAATTTTATAGAGCCGGAATAATGAGAGCGCGAGTCTTACAGCTTCGACAATTGTTTCCATTCCGCAGGATATGTTGAACGAAATGAAGTTGTTTCTGCATATCTTTGCATATGAAAAGTTGCAGCGAAGTGAAACGGGGAACAAGGAGCGGAGGGGGGGGGGGACGTCGTTAAGACTTAAACTGGGATAGTCTAGCTGCATTTATGTGTACATATAACTCAGTCTATTATCTCAAGTTATTTATAGACAGGGCTGATCCAGTTAAGGGGCTCACGATCATATATATATATATATATATATATATATATATATATATATATATATATAATTATTCCAGATAAACGTAACAGCATCTCGAGAGGGGGAGGGGGAGGGGGCTCAGAAGAAAATTTGACGTCAGTCGTTATCAAGTAATTGGGCATCATCTCGAGAAGGAATGAGGAAAATTCAAACCCTTATGTACGCAACGAGAAATTCAAAGAAACGAATTTTCATTGATTTAACAAAAACGTTAAATGTAAATTTGTGAAATACGTCTTGAACTTATTTCAATGAGTTTTTCTTGTTAGATGCCCAGAAGGTCCGTAGAAATCAAATCAAAGGTCTGTGTCGCGTGTTGCATCACGCAATGTATATTGAATCAAGCGTTCAATATTTTATATCAATCATTACGTTAAGATATTAGCTTTCTGCACGATGCATGCTTCTGAGCCTACAACTCTTCGGCGCTTTACCAGGTCTACGGATCCTTGTATGACGTGGCATCCATAACAAAAAAAAAAGGATCTAAAGGCTCTTGTCCGGCAGGACGCATTTCCGCTACGGGAAGATCCCGGGAAACGCAATTGCACATTTGGCAGCCAAATGTCCCGATCACTTCTTTGCATATTTCTTCCTCAACCTAAAAGTTTTTGAGTCAAATGCTTCTGCGTGATGTTTTTGAGTATATAAGAATGTACCGGAAAACTTCATTCAAATATTGCTGTCTGGTAGTTCACCTACGAATTTCGGAGAATTTTACCTTTCCGCACCACCCCCAGTATTGTAAGGCTCTTTTTGCGATTGGTCACACGGGAACGCGCCCACACACAAATTACAAATGTTTTCACCCAATGCCAATGAAGGATTTCAAATTATGCCAAATACCGAAATCCTAACTGTGGACGATGCTTCGAACATCGACGAGAAGAGTCCGTGGTCGCCAAACATTCGACTGAACACATCGTCACATTATACAAGACAAACTTAAACACTTGATTCTGAATATTATTTTACTAGTTTCTCTATGTGAAATTTGTAGATTTAAAGACTGTATGCCGTTTTATTTGAATATATTAAAAATTGTATATTTTGTTTTACATCAGTGTATAATTATTTGATTTCTATGAAAACGGTGGCACTCTATTCATTTATAGTGTAACGTACCCGGCAAGCATCGTCGCCATCACGCGTATCGGAATTTACAACTCCGAAAGAATTATCAAAACAAATTCGCGGTGCTCACAGTACAGTCTGCGAGTTTTGCGATTAAGTGGACAAAGATTATTAAAAAAATTTGCAAAACCTTTTTCCTTCGACTAGTGAATGTTGTGGTGTACTCTTATTATTTTGTGGACTTTTGGAATTTTTAATGATTTTTTTAGCAGCTATCAGAAATTTCACCGTAGGCTTTTTTCTATGTTGGCCTTTTTTACACTCAGCGAGCGATGCAAAGCGGAAAGGAGTTAGTATCGATTTGCAGGACCCCGTTTCTCTCTCTCTCTCTCTCTCTCTCTCTCTCTCTCTCTCTCTCTCTTTCCACTGCTCTCTTCACTCTCTGCCTATATATAAACGCACATGTAACACAGTGGAACAGGGAGGGTGGCTCGTGTACCGAGCTATAGTCTATCCAGAATTTTCACTACGATACGCAAAGATGGACACGGCGAGGACGCAAAGTAAGATAAAGGGAGAGAGAATTGAGCAAGTGGTTTCTCATTTTCCTCTTTACGTGTACTATAATGCAACGAATGTGCGTCCAAACTTGAGGTAAACTGCAACATTTATATGCACACGCATTTCTGCTATAGTGTGTAATAAAATAATGACTTAAAAAAAAGTCACTTTGCAAAAATGTGACGAGGAAGATAGGCATGAGACTTTCCGCAGATATTGTACGAATGAAATTTATGACGTTGAAGTTGGCATCGGTTGAATGCAACGAAAGTTATTTTTATTTAATTTCCCATATTTCCTTTGGCAGCTTTGAGCTACGAAAATCACGCAAACATTTTTTGGATTCTTATTTAGCGTTCCACAACAAATTTGCAAAATATGATTTTGGATAATAATGAAAATAAGAAATTGGAAAGAATTTTCGTTCCAACGATGCAAACGTTAACCCCATGAAATTCAATCTTGCACTTTGTATAAACGAAAGGTCTTTTTCAAATTGTCGATTGGAAAAAAATTAATACACGTTAATGCCAAGGCGAGACGTTTTGCAAGCATTATCGAGCGTTTTACTGACGAACACCAGGGAATTCTGATTCTTTAAGGTATATAAATGTCCAACGAAAGTTCAACCTCGAAGTTTGCGAGACCAACTGGACTGGAAATCGGGACAAACTTAACGCAGTCTCTTATGAAAAATGACGTTTGCATCGTTGGAGTGCAATGAAAACTATATTTTTGGATTTCCTCAATTTCTATGGTATTGAAGTTTGCATCGTTGAAATGCTACAAAAAACCTTTTTTATTTTTTTGTTTCTCTGTTTTTATTACTATCTCGACTCTTCTTTTGCGGTTTTAGGTTTTAGATTCCTAATGAAGACCTTCAAATATATTTGAATGACATTCGTAGCCTGAACGTGCCAAAAAGACGGGCACTACAGTAAAAAAAATTCCGTTGCATTCCAACGATGCACACTTCAATGACATCAATTATTTTTGGTAGATTTAGCCTCCACAAATCCCTCAATCACTTTTGAAGCTACTTATTTATCGATCCATAATATAAATTTACAAAAGAATAGTTCGAATAATAATAAAAAATAAGGCAATTCAAAAATAAAAAAGAACTTCCGTTGCATGCCAATGGTGCAAACTTCAACACCATTATGAAAAATCGTGAATTTCGTCGTGAATATCTCTTGCAGAGATACAACCTTGCTCATTGACGCTAAAATTCCATCGCCACTGACGACTGTTCATAAAAAAACTCCGTCCAATTGTTCGGATTGAGATTCTTGTTTCTCTCGAAAACAATGAAGCGAAGCTTCTGGAAATGCCAAACTTGAACTTTTATCGGATATATCTATGTAAAAAAAAAATCCTGCGACATGAAAATGCTACTATGGTGATACAAATTTGCATGATGACTTCGTGTGTTCCAACCCTGTTTAGGAAAAAATTGGGATAGTACCACAAACGTGTTGGAGACTTATACGATCTTGATGTTGCAGACTTCATGTTATTCCCAGATGCAATGAGAAAGGGATAACGAATGAAAGAAGACATTTTGCCTGGAACTTTATTTCTCGTACACGGTACAACAAGAAAGTGGATGGACTTCATTGTGAAGCGGTACTTGTTCGAAATCGATTATGCACGCGCATAACCGTATTATGACTGTGAGACTATAACGGCGCAAAGTGCGCGGGCGTAGGACCGAAACGACGATACTACTTACTGTCAGAAACAACACGCTCTCTTTTTTGCTATGACGGTCCGACATTTCCGATACATCGCGGACTTCATATCCAAGCCAGACCATAGTTCAGAGCCGGCTCGTCGTCCCACTGAACTACAATAGCGTCCCCTACTTATTCTCGGCTCTCGACCATACCACCCCCTATTCATCCCTTTGCTCTCCCTTCATCTCGGGAAAATAATAAATCAGCGTTTTATTTTTTTCTCATTGAAGTTCGACGTTCGACCGTGTATTCTAAACTCAATGAGGAGCAGATCATCATGACGTTGAAGTTTGCATCGTTGCAATGTAAGGAAAATGATTTCTTGTTAATATCCCAAATTCCGTTTGGCAGATTCATGCTATAAAAATCAAGCAAACATTTTTTAGTATCATTATTTAGCGATCTAAAATCTAAATCTGCTGAATATGATTTTGAATCAATATGATTCTGAACGATCCAAACTTCAACACCTTTTGGATCCAAACTTCAACAACTTTTGGATAATCAAAAATTATGGAGAAAGAGTACAACGACGGGTGTCTGGTGAAGCTGACCGCGGTATGGAATAACTTGAGGACGGAGCCGGGGATGAATAATAAATTATTAGGGCGGATAAAAACGTTCAGGGGGCGAATGTATACAATGAATGGGTGCTGCGATAAATATGGAATAAATTTATCAGAACCCGATCATTTTTTTCTAAACGACAAGAAATCATTCTTAACCCTCCGTATGTACACTATATTTTTAACTCGGACACTTGGGTTCGGAAACTGGGTCATTTAGAGAAGAATCGGGGTGTCAAAGTGTGTGAGGCTTTAGAAATATCTGAAAAAATTCAATGTTACTTCTCGAAGTGTCTACTGTATGGCTCAGAAAATGCCAAAGGCAAAAGTTCAACAGCGTTGTTAATGAAAATTAAAGTATAGTAAAAAATGCGGTAAATGGGCAAGTTTGAAATGTTCACTGTTCCTTTAGAGACCCAGTGTAGACACGCAGGGTTAATAATATAATTGTTATGATTGGCAGGGAATAATCAGTCTTTTGTCGCGTAAAAATCGTTCTACGCTCTTTATCACCAAGGATTGCCAATCATTATCGCATATTTAAGAATTGTTCAACAGGATGCGGTCATTTTGTTTGGACGATGGGATACAACTCGTAATAACCAAATTATTATGATTATCGGGGAATTTCGAGCTTATTTATTTCATAATCCCATGTTCTTTTCTTTTACCCTTCATAACTCAACATCGAAACAATTTGAAAATAGTTTACTTTATAGTAAGTTTCAATAAATTAAAAAATACGTATTATTTAGTTTTTCCAAAATTTAACCACGTGGCTAGTTATAAAACATTAAAGGGAATGTATCGGAGATCTTACTTTGTTCCGAAACATTCTTTATGATGTAAGTAATGCTTTGAAGCAGTTATTTTGCTTGTTGTATGCACAAAGCCACGCCACATTTTTCACACTCCGTTTGCCGATTTGATATTTTGTATTTATTTCCACAAACTTCACGCACACTCGAATCTTGAAATCTCGCGACAAGTGAACTTCGAACAAATTTTGGTCCAACTAACGTCATTTAGTTTGCATGAATTGCACTAGAAACCATAGAGCGGTTTGTAGCCATCGTGTGACGTTGATTCGAAAAAGGATCAAATGTCAATATGGGATTTCGTGAACGATCTCACGGTGATATAAAGGGTTGATAATTTGTAATTCAGGGTCAAATTACAAATAACTCGTGCTTATGGAGCTTTTGGTGCATATATATCTATAAATTGACGTTGCTTTCGAGTCCTCGAGAGCATAGAAACGTAGACGAAATCCGGATATGAAGGACACGTAAAGAGGAAGATATCGAAAGACAGAGAGCGAGGGAGCGCAACGGAGAGAGGGTACGTGCGAGTCTATCGATCGCGGAATGCTAGACAGTACAAACGTGTGATACAGAGAAGGCCGAGAGAAAGAGAGACGGATAAGCGGAGGGAGCAGTGAAACAGAGAGAGAGAATAAGAAAGAAAGGGAGCAAGATGCGAAAAGGGGTGAGAGAGAGAGAGAGAGAGGGGGGCTTGGTACAAAGAGGGGTTGAAACCGGGACACTACAGTGAGGGAACAACACATGTTAATGCAACGGCGTGAGATTCGCGCACACTAGCACGAAGGGAATGTCGGCGTCGCATTCAGTTTATCGTTTTGGCCTGAATGCATTAAGTGCGCTTGATTTGCGCCCAGCCAGAGAATTTATGTGTCTACCATGAGAGTTTCCCGGTGACATAGCTGTGTGCGTCTGTGGATGTGTGGATATATGGAAAGATGATTTTGAAGACTCCCGACTTTGAGGCCCGCCCTCTTCGTAGTCGATTGTCCCGATACTTGGCATTACGCAAATCCCGGTGGGTTGA
The DNA here is from genome assembly GCA_963210295.1 of Ophion ellenae. Taxonomy (NCBI): domain Eukaryota; kingdom Metazoa; phylum Arthropoda; class Insecta; order Hymenoptera; family Ichneumonidae; genus Ophion; species Ophion ellenae. The sequence goes on from OY723385.1 coordinate 35,984,243, forward strand.
GAAGCATCTTTTAATAGACGTAAGCATATTTATGCAAAGGGCCGTACTATACGCTAAGGAAAACAATACATTTAAAAGAATTTTAAGGACATTTAAAAGAATTTTAAGGACATTTAAAAGAATTTTAAGGACCGTCCTTAAAACCGCCGGGTGCGTCGATGGTTAACATCACACATGTATAACGGGTTCAAAATATCCTGTGTGTGTTCGTGTGTGTAAGAACTCAATGCATGAAAGGGCTTAGATTATCCTTGGCCTTTGCTACTGCGAGGATAGAAACGTATGTAGTTCATCATTTTGATGAAGACTGACTGACTATCGCAATAAACACGAGCAACAACCGAGTATAATGAGAATCCTGTTTTTTTTAAGGGCTTACAGCTAGTCCACATTTCGGAAATTATCGATTTTTGGTTTTCGAGAGATTCTCAAAGTATAACATTGCAAAAATATTCTCTGAAAATCTAAGTCGATCCGTTAAAAATTGAGGGAGCTACGGGCGTCTATGGGTAGGTTACGCATACCTTTTCTGAAAAAGGTTTTTTTTCAAAATTACAATACTTTTTCATAATCGTTGACCACGATATCTCAGGAAATCACAGCTAAGATTAATTTTAAATTTTACAAATTTCTTTTATGTATCAGAAAGCAGTGCTTAAACGTAAGAATTTCTTTTATGCACAGTTTTTTTACCGCCGAAAATAGGGCGTTTTTTAAACGGAAAATCGATGTTATGACTTTGGACTGCGGTCAGTTTTTTTTTAAATCAATATTTGATTAGACGTAGATTAAATCCTACGTCCAAGTACTACGTATTTTAATGGAAAAACTTGATGCGTTGAATTGTTTTATTTCGGACGATTTGTTTTCGAGTAGCAGTGGTCACCGCGAAGGACGTTTTTCAAACATCGGTCTCCACAAGTCATTGTACATATATAAATATTTGTCAATACGAACATTGTGAAAGGTACTGAAATCCATATGCTCTGAGGGGTCTTCTCACTTTAGACGCTAAAAAAGCTATTTTCATGATTTTTTTGATAGGTTTATATTATAGATATTGATATAAAAGTTGTTACCCTTTCAAAACACAGAAAAAAGTATTTTTTTATATATTTGTGTAACCCAAACAAACTTTAAACGCGTTTTTCTCGAAACAATGTTTTTCAACCGCTTGTTGATAAAATCTTCGAAATTACTGAACCGATCCTTATGAAATTTTAACCATATATCTTTATAACTATAGCTATAGCGCATATCAAGGATTACATTTTTTTTTATATTTACTATTTTTTGCCAAAAAAACGGTGAAAAAACACGTTTTTTTTTTCGAAAAATGTCCGCCATTTTGTTTTTTGCATATATATAAATCGTATGATATGCGCTATAGTCATTAACATACTTAATCTAAAACCGTTTGATTTTTATGTTTCGGATGATCCAACCCCGAGATTTCATCAATAGCGCAGAACTACAATTTTTTTAAGACACTTTTTTAACTACCATTTTCGTCTATGAATGGTGACTTAAATAAATATTAAAAAAAAAATGTATTTCGAAAGTGTATTTATTAAGTGTAACAACTTTTATATCAATATCTCTAATATAAACCTATCACAAAATTCATGAAAAAGCTTTTTTTTAGCGTCTAAAGTGAGAAGACCCCTTAATGTAAAAAAATTGAAAACCTGCACACGTTTTTTCCCGAAAAATTCACGAAAGTTTCTCTTTTTCCGACCAGAGCTAGGTGTAACCCGTTAAATTGTCAATCGGCTCAGGAAAAATAAGCCATGCGTGTACGGTCGAAATAATAAAACAAAAAGGTGACAGGAGTACTCGCTTTCTATCGGGGCGTTTTCCGCGCTCCATTCACTTCTTATCGTGGAATTCTCTCAGGACCATAATCTTTTCATGCCTCTTTTCCACGTTTCTCGACTTCTATATGAACAGAGGAATTAAGCGGAGACTCCGCGCGAACGTGCGAGCGAAATAATTTCTTCATTCGGCGTCATATTTTATTCAGCGGCCACATCAGCGCTCCCGCGCGTCGTTCTTAATTCTCCAGCTCATCAAGGAGATGAACTCCAAGCTTGTGAGTGGAGGAAAGGCTCATCAAAGAAATACATCAAGAATGAAAAATGGAAAAGCAGTTGGGACAATGATTTTTTAGTGTGATTGTGATGAGCTGGTTTGCGGTAGAAAAAGTAGCGAAAGTTCCCGGATCTAGAAATTCTCAAGTATATAACCTGAACTTGAAAGTTATTCCTTTGTTGTTTTTGGTGAATCCATAATCTCAGTACGTTGCAAAATTTTGCAAAAAGTTTCTCTCATACATCAATTAGCCGCATGAAAAATCTAAAACATTCCCAAACATTTTTTTCGACATACTTTTTCTCGCGACTACGAGAGTAATGCAACGTTTCACAAGATCGCATGCAAAATAACTGCAAATTGAAATGGTCTTAAAGTTTGCATCGTTGCACCGCAACGAAAATTGTTTTTTTAATATTTTGATATCCTCGTTTTTATTATTTCGCAAACTTTTTTTCATACTCAAGTTCTAGACCTCTTAAGGCGTTACCCCCACTTGTAGCGAAAAAAGGCCTTTTTCATGAATTTTTTAAAATAAAACTACAAAACTTTTTTAATCGATCAATATACCATCTTAAAGAACACATCTTGAAGAACTTTCAGTAATTTTTTTATTGAAAAATATTACATTGTTTAGTGGCGAATGGCCGTCAATGAAATCATGTTTTTATATACACGGTTTGCGGTGACCAACATTGCGGCGAAGTGGATCGTCTGAAAAAAAAATGCGGATGGATTTAGTCAAATATAAGTATAAACTAGTCTTTAATCGAAGGATTTTAAAAAATATTCATTTTTCCCAAAATGGCGGACAGTCAAAGTTAATGGTTCGATTTTAACGAAAAAAAACGGCCGTTTTTTGGCTATAGAACGGCCATTTTTTTCGAAAAAAAAAATCGAACGATTAAAGACTACATTTTTATGTATTAAATAAGCCTGCAAAATTTCAAGAAGATCGGTTTACTAGTGTTCGAGTAATCTTGGTCACCGACTTCAGAAATGCCATTTTGAGAAAAACGCGTTTAAAGTTTCTCTTTCAACGCTCTTTCAACGCGGATTCTTCTCTTTCAACGCTCATATTTCAGTCAATTTTATTCGGATCGACTTGAAATTTTCAGGACATATTCTCAGATACTTCTACTTCAAAAGAATGCAATAAAAAAAATCGATTTTTTCAAAATCGCAAGTGGGGGTAACCCCTTAATTAGCCGTTAAAAAATTGAATGACGGATTTTCGTGATGATGATTAGCTAATAGAAAATTCGAGCGTACAAAAGATCATTTTCGTTGCATTCCAACGATGCAAACTCCAATCTCATAAATTAAAAGTATTATTGCACAATTGGTTAGTGGTTCGATTCCACATGTATCATGCGTCCTAAGAACAAACGAACTATTGCATCCGCAATTTTCATCACCATGGTAGCCAGTTCGCCAAAGCTCTGATACATCCTTCAACCCCTTTCCCATTCCCTTCATCCATCTATCCGCGGTCATCGAATTATCCCTTGTCATTTCGTATTCCATTTACGTGTTGCTCCGTACGAAATCGCCCCCTTCGCTCGTCACCATCGACATCCACCCTTTTTGCTATTTCTTCTCCTGTTGACAGATCAAGTTGACACAAGAAGACACTCGCTCGCCAACCCAAAACTAACTTCCCTCATCCGCAAGTTTGCTCCAAGCTCGTTACCTATATTCGCTTTTGCTCCCTTGCGCGCTCGCTCTTATCTTCGGGCATCACGTGCAGTATTGCCGCGTGAGAGCACTGTATACTCTTCACGAGGGCACGATATAACGCATAGCGCGGGGGTTATAAAAGCTCTCGCGGAGATACGGAGATACCTACACCAGGGTGTAGGTATCTTCGTATGGGCGCTATAGTTCCGCGTCGGAATAACAACCTCTCATTCGTACGTGCGCGTTACGCCCTTTCGTATCGTGACGAAAATGTTAGTCTTCGTTCCTCGTGCATTCCACGCTCGTTTTCGGCCCCGCAGCTTCTCGAATCTCCGAAGAATTTTCCCAACTTGCAATACCCAGCGGAGAGAGACAGGAAAAGAGAGATAGAGGGAGAGAGCAAGAGGAAGACTGGGCAACAGTGAGAATTCGGGTCGCGAATGAATTTTCTTTGTGTCAGCTTTCCTTTCTTCTTCCAGGGTAGGTTGATACGTATATGCTGAAAGGTGCATTTGAATCCTTTCGGCTTCCCGGACAATCCCCATGGCAGCCCACCGTACTGCCCCCAAAACCAACGAATCGTTAGGAAAAAATTGAAGGACCTTCCCCAAAACAGCCGGATGTGCTGATAGCCCACGTTGCATAGATAGAACGGATCCCAGATATATTACACATACAATACACGCAACGCTTCTACACACAATGCACATTCGTGTGTGGGTCCGTGTAGAACACGAGATTGCCCACTCTATTCACTTTTGTTACAGCGCACAAAGCGGGGGAGAGAAAGAAAGAGGAAAGAGCTGTGTCTTCCACTTTACTTTTATTCTCTTCCTCTTTTGCTCGAGCACTCACCACTGCGTTCTGCGGGCTCGTACATATTTTCTGATAAGACTCGCAATTTCGCTCCTCGAATAACACGGTCGTTCGAATCTTTTGTCTTTTGTATATTTCTCGTCGATAAGAAAGAAAACAGAAGGAAAAGAAAAGCGAGAAAGCATGGTTGCAAAAAGGGGAAATTATGCATTGAGATAAATGTGCGGTGTTTTCAACTATGTTTTAACTATATTTCATATTTCCCTGAGGGGACGATAATATTCGATAGCCATACCCATGTAGAGGTTGCCATGAGTTGCCCAATGTTACGATCAGGCCAATATTAGGACCATCGTGTAAGCCAACAAAAGCGAAATAATATTGGCCCATTATTGTTCCGCTCTAAACTGAAATCTGGCACAATATCGGTCCATTACTAAAGATTATCCTGGCCCATCTTTCAAAACCAATAAACAGCAGGGATAGGTAAACTAAATTTGCCAATCCTAAAACTGGCAATCCTAAAATACTGGCTATTACATTGGCTCATTATCGTCTCGTTCTAAATTGAAAACCGACACAATATCGGCCCATAGTTAAAAGCTATCATGGCGCATCTTCTAAATTCATTAAAAAGTCATGATCGATAAACAATATGTGCCAATTTTTACACTGGAGATGCTGAAGTACTGCCAATTACATTGGCCCATTATTGTTCCGTTATAAATTGAGAACTGGCACAATATCAGCCCATTACTAAAACCTATCCGGGCCCATCTGTTAGAACCAATAAACAGCCGTGATAGTTCATCGAAATTTGCCAATTTTAAAACTGGCAATGCCAAGATACTGGAAATTACATTTAATTAATCTAAGCCCTTTATTGGCTAAGTGGATCAGACCATACCTGCTTTTATTTTATTTAAGCCTTGGGTTATTCATTATCTGTATATTATGCCAGAATAGGCGAATAACTGGCACGTCATATATTAATCGTCTATATTTTGTAGTTCAGTTTTTGTAATCAAGTCTTGGCCTATTATTGGCATTTGTAAATAACCACATAAGTAAGTAAAATATGTCAATTTTGAAACCTGTCATATACGCAAATCACAATTTATTTCAAGGTTATTCCATGAAATATGTATCCATAAGGACCAATCTTGGGTCAATCTTGGCCCGATATAGGTTGAATATTTATCACGCACTCAAACAAACCCAAACAAACTCACGGCCCAATATTCTAGATAGGCTAACTTCTAGATAGATCAACTGTGAAGGCCCATCATAGAGCCAGTGGTCAATTTCTACATAGGCCCTTTAAGAGGGCCCACATAGGGCCAAGTGCAATCACCAACATTGCCGCTACAATGAATTAAATCATTGGCCCAATAATTGTTGGCTCTGTTGGCCGATATCGGGCCGTTCTTACCATTTCTACAAAGGCACCTCATTGGTAAGTACTCACGGCCCAATATTCTAGAAAAGCTAACTGTGAAGGCTCTTCCCAGGCCCAACGGTCAATCTCTACATGGGTAGTTACTGCCAAAAGTATAGTACTGTTTATTGATAGTTTAGCAGTTGCATGAATTATGCACATATGTTAACCGCAACCACCAATCTTACAAGCATACGTTTATTGTCCAATGCTATATGATATAGTAGGTTTTTATGAGTAGTTGCCCAAGATCTTAGTAGTGAATAGGACTAAATTATGAATACATTGTATACGGACATGTATACATTGATTTGCAACGATGTTTATAGTGATTTTTACCATATAATAAGATACGACCTGCCATATGCGTATTTGCTGTGTTGTTCAAGTGTTGGTTCAAGGCATCGATGCCCGTTTACGGAATGCACAAAATATTTCATAAATCAAAAATGAAATAAAATACGCAACCGAGAGTTCTACCTCGATGATATTTTGTTATTATTCGTCATTCCCTGACCTCCTGTAATGATTTAATTCGATCCCCCTGTCTTCTGCTTATAATACTACCCACGCTGCGACTACGCTATCGAGTGCTTATGGCATGTTGTTTGCAGACATGGCATTAAAGAAAAAAGGAATTTCGGCTATATCTCCGATTTAGGTAAAAAAAATTGCACAGATTTTTTCTTTTTATAATATAAGTCACCGCATAAGTGGATTTTTAAGCATCGCAAAAGTGATGAGTACCATATTATATGATACGATCTGCTATACGCACAGTAGGGGAAAGGTGGACGAGTTGATCCCACGAGGTAAGATCATCATTTTCAATAGCGACAAAACTATTAAGGGAGACTTTGTCCTTGGAGTGCCATATTTCAGGTGTTTACATTTTATTTTTTTTTAAAGGAAACGAGTAAAGCTTTTTGGGGGCGGTTTTTTTCTTGCTTTTATTCATGACATACAGAACGTTAAAAAATTTTTTTTTTTGAAAAAAAACCAAAATGGCGGCCGTTGCAGCTCCGCGAAAACAGGTCCTCATATCGCGGGAGGTAAACGGCTGACATCACTGCCCCCTCTTTGTTGATCTGAAACACAAATTCAAAGCATATTATCAATCTGTGACCCTTTCGTCATGGAATGACGGATGGGTTTTTCGTTTAGTACAAATTTCGAAAAATGGCGGCAATTAAAAACAAAATCGAATTTTCGCGTTTTTTTCGCATAAAAAGATTAATAATAAATGCAAAAATGTATCTATCGAAAAAACGATCCGTCATTCCGTGAAGACATATTTTCTGAGTATGCTTTCCAAATTTCAGGTCGATATGTTAATTACAGCGGTCAGGAGAATGTCAGCCATTTTTAAAAACGTGTTTTTGAGAAAAACGCGTTTAAAGTTTTGTAATGTGTTTACACAAATGTGTTTATAATTACCGCTAATCGACAATGCCAGGTCCATAGAGGCATCCCTCCTCTTCTTCTAGCTGCTCATGTTGAGCCGCTAACATCTCCCGCTGCATTTCAAGGACAAAGTCTCCCTTAACGCTATCTAGTGATATTCCTTGGTAAAACATGGCGCCCGTTGGTTAGCGTGGTAACAGTGGAATACTTATATGTTATGTTGCCGAGCAATGAATGAAAAAGTTGAGTTTGGGGCAAGATAATTCCCCTATAGGTGTACAAGATTCCCTCGTGTGATTCCCTTCTGGGATTCAAAAACTGTACACAAATAACGTACCTACTCTATTTTTGTTAAATAGATTGTTTACTTATGTTCAAACTACACTGCTAACGGAAAATTGATCTCACAAATAATAATTGATATACCTAAGTGATTGAAGAGTGGCTGTAGAAGACTGGTTCAGTTTAATTCTAGTTAGGTGAGATAAAAATTATAATTCAAAGGTAATTTTACTTGTAAGTTCAGTTTATGTTGTATACCTATGATTAATATATATATAACGGTGTTGTGAACTCGAGCAATTTTTTAATTTACATTTACCTGATTTCTCCAAAATAAATAAATCTCGAAATAGGGGTAAGATGATCCGGGGGATCATCTTGTCCATACCCTAGGGATCATCTTGGACACCCCGGTGGTCAAGATGATAACAAATTATACTCGACAAACGGTACTGTCAACCACATGCATTGTACGCATTTGAAAAGAATAGTAGAAGTTTGACTGAACAAAACCTAACGTACAGTATACAGCATCAGTATTTGTCTGCCGATTTTTTGATAGCACTTAATTAATCGTATCTATATTATCAAGCATTTTACACTAGTTAATAATTATCCTAGGGATAATAGACAGTCAAACGAATCACCTGTTTAGACATACTTTTTGCTTATAGTTTTATTAACTACATTATGATTGTGGTGTCAATGAACTATAGCGAATTTTCCTATCCCCTTTTCTACTATGAGTGTTTTTTTTTGTGAACACCATGGTCTCTTCTCTCAGTGTACATGATTTTAGTTTGCCATGGATGAGGAAAAAGTTAGGAGAAGCTCGACGAAGGACCGGGCAGGATATTTGTTCATTCACCACGAAGGTTGTTATGCTACACGGTAAATTACTCTTGAAGGTACACGAGAACGACGCTTCGCTGTCCAATGCTTCGCCCCATACACTTACGTCCCTCTCTTTCTTACTCTCTCGCCCCGTATAATTTCCAATTTCATTCTGTCTCGACGTCTCTCTACGCTATCCCATTTCCCCCGAATGTGTCTCTTCGGAGCTTCACTGCGCACTGTGTCACGTCTACGAATCGTGTCTCTCCGCGGACTCTAAATACGTATACCACTTGCACGTATTATTATTCTGCCTGTGCATCCTCGTCTCGACATTATTATCATCTTTATTACTCTCTCGGAAGCACCTTTTCGGCATTATTTTATTTACGAACGCTTCCTTCCGCGGAGCTTTCGCAAATGCCATCGCGCGCACACGTGTGTGTGTGTGTGGGTGCATGTTAGTGTGCGTGCAGCTACTGCGGAGAGTTTTATCTCGAGCCTTTTTTGTTGCCGTAACATTACTGTGGAAAAAAAAAATAATATCGGGATTCTCATTTGAGAATGAGCTGAGAGATAAAACGCAAATCTGCAGATACAACACTTTAAGTACCGTAGAGCTTATGATTTTTTATCCTGTGAATTCTTCATGCATTCCATTTTTTTTTGGACCAAGAAAAACCCTCGTTCGGAGAGAATTTATATTCGGCGGTGAACGGCAAGAATGAGACGGAAAAGCAGCTGGATGGCGGAATAACATTTTAGTTGCAGACCTCGCGCAGAAAATTTCTCAATTTCTTAATAATTACGGCGAATCTGTTAATAATTTAATATTCAATATCTGAGATAGTAATATTTTATGTTTTATTTCCTGTGTTCCAACGTATACCCTTGCAGGTTTTTAATGGCATTGCAGTCTGCATTGTTGACCTGCAACGAAAAAATGGAGCCTGTCTTTGAGAACTGTTTATAGCTACTTTGCTTTTCACCTCATCAAATATATTTATAATTGATTAGGATGAAACTAATACATGTGTTGTAATTCTATTCACCATTGAAAAAATTCACCACTCGAGTGCAAAGGGATAATAAGTATCAGTTTACCACCGAATACTATCTATTTTACTCGGGTTGATCGCCAAAAGCCTCCCCATGGAAATTTATGTATGTAAAATATATGCAGAAAATATATGCTACACATATATATATCGGTCGCATATATAGTGACGAAAAATAGAATAATACGTATATATTCAGTATATATGCACCAAATATATGACGCATATATGACCCATATATTTTCGATATATTTTTCTGACCAAAACATATATGCTACGTATAAACACTATATATGATGCATATATGAGGCATATACGACGCATATATTTTCAATCTATTTTTTTGTCAGAAAAGTATATCAAAAATGGATGCGTCATATATGACTCATATATGTGTCATTTATGCGTCATATATGACGCATACATTTTTGATACATATTCCTGACAAAAAATATATGCTGTGAATAAACACTATTACAGTTAAACTTAATAAAACTTAAAACTTCAACTTAAAAAAACTTAACTTACAGTTAAAGTACGCCATTACATATAAACACTATATACAGATATGCTACGTATATCTGTATATATGTGGCATATATGTACCATTTATGCAGTATATATGTGATATGTACGCAGTGTGTATGCAACATATATGCTAAATATATGTGGTATATATGCAGGGTAAATGCTACATATATCGTTGATATATGATACATTGATATACAGTAATACCACGCATATACATCTCATATATAAAAACGTTACGAAAATTAGAATTTGGCACATATATGCAACATATATTTTCAATATATGGCATACATTTCACATATATTACAATTATTAATAAAATTAATTTGCAGTATATTTTTGCATATATAAATTTCCATGGGGGCCTTTTCAGTACTTGATCGTTGTTCTGTTCAGTTTCTGATCAGTTCCCAATCAGTTCCTGGAAAAGCGAACGGCGGATCGGGGCCTGGCCTAAGGCCCGTTACGTGGCGAACCTGATCGATGCTGGGCGGCTTGGCCATGGGCTGCTATTATTTAGGGGAGGGAGATCAGGCGCAGGACTTTTTCCCGATTTAAATTTCTACACGGCTAACGTCCGTGAAGGAAAGTTGCTAGTAACATTGAAACATATAAACAGAAACGGCCATGAATAACTCACACTACGCGTTATAATAAGTCTGCATAAGCTTGGGGCCTAGAAAACAGGTCGATTTTTAATACTTTTTTTCTGATGAAGGTATTGGGGTGGAGAAGCCGGGATTTTACACGCAATTAATACATAGTCTTGTCAAGTTTATGTTTTTTGTTAATTGAAAAATGTTGATAAACAATGAAGTCATTATTATCTAAACAAAGTGCCGTCGTTGCTGTATTGCCAATCGGCGTAGGTGGTTCTGGCAACCAGGGTGATTTGAAGAAAAAAAAGTACTTTTAGTATAATAATAAAGCTTTCGTATAACCTGACCATTTTTCGAAACTTTGATAATCACGGGAATGCCAAGCTGTAGAAAAAAGTGCGTTTGACGACAAAATAAAACAACTTTAATTATTTGTTACTAACATATGGATAAACATATTAAAAAACACATCCACCCATGCGATAGAAAATGTTAAAAACTATGCTGTGCCTGAATTTACAGTGAATCTGACGAATAGATTTTGACCTACGACGTTTCAAAAACCATGGTTTCAAGAAAAATCGAAAATAAATAAACATCAATCGCCGTGGGGTGGTTCGCCGTAGCGCAGTGGACGATTTGACCCTTCACAAAAATCGTTATAACTAGGTCAATTTTTAGTATTACCGCATAATCTTGGTTGAAAATCAAAATCGCGTCTGAAGGCTACAAAACTATGCAAGAAAAAACGTTTTTTTTTGTCAAGCTTATGCAGACCCCTCGAGCATTGGTTCGATAATAACTTTTTTGTAATTTTTTACGACTCGGAGACGACCTCCTTGATCTCCTTCCTACCGTGTTCGAACTCATTTTTTCAAAAACATGCATACTAACTGTATGCTTTTAGAAATGTCTATTTAAAATAGATACAAACATCTTGGTCCATTATCATTACGATTTTTCACAAAATACAGCTTCGCCTATAACTTTTCATCGAATAACGATTTTACCAGCCTTTGGTCGTTGTCATTGCGTTTGTTATTATTGTGGGTAGAAAAATCTACAATCGACACGCATTGTCACGTAAACGTCATTGCCTGAGTTCCTTCAGCCTGAAGTACTGCGCCACCGCACGTAACCCTCGAAATCGACTCACTCGGTTGCAGTGTCTCTCTGTCACACCTGTATGATTACCAGTATCGCAATGGCGCGTCAGTGCACAGACGAGAGAAAAAGGGCACCGTAAAATTGTCAATATTGTCACGTGCGATGAACATGCCAACGTATACATTCGTTCACGTGTCCCTCGACTACGTATACTCGTATTTACCGCACGTGTTTCCATCGCTCGGAATTTTTTTACGAATTCCTCGTCGCCCGCGGAAAAACTCGGTCGATTAAATTTTTTTCTTCATTTCTCAAATTCATATCGGTTTTGTTATTGCTCTTCATGAACAATTAAGGGGAGGGTAGGGCTTTCAGCGTGAAAAAAAAACACTTTTTTGCGATTTTTTTCATCTATATGGATAGAGTAAATTTATTGAAACCTTTTGTACATTGTTAAGTGTCATTTCAAGAACATTCCGTGAAATTTGTACGCGAAAATATCCACAAACAAACCGGTGAAAAAGCTTTTCCAAGAACGTCTTTGGAAAAACACGATTTGCGGTGTTCACTGTATCTCAGCTAGAAATTATGTGAAATCAAGTACCATTAAAATTTAGTCAAAGTATCATCAAATCCTCCCCCAACGGTCCTTGATAATTTTTTTTATTTTTAAATTTTTGGTGGTCATGTAAAGTGAAAAGTGCTATTTTTCACGAAAAATTCCGCCATTTTGGGGGTGGAAAACCCCCGCATGTAAAAAAAATCTCAAACTAACCGTTGGGGGAGGTATTTTATATGTAGAAAATGTGTACCAAGTTTTAAATAAATCTGTCATGTAGTTTTCAAATGGCAGTGAACACGGACTTTGAAAAAGTGGTTTCGAGAAAAACGCGTTTGAAGTTTAGAGAAGTCGGAGCTACAGTGTTAGAGAAGCGGGAATAAATAGTCAATAACTTCGAGAGTTTTGCTCTGATTGGCTTGCAATTCTAGGATTATATTTTTGAAATGTTTAACTATAAGAAAAGAAACAAAAATCGATTTTTCAAAAGTGCAAACCCCTACCCTCCCCTTAAGAGAAACTGGACAACCATTATCGACACAGCAACAAGATCGATCAATTTTTAGATATTAATTTTTACGATTCGAATGTATATGGTGTCTCAAAATGACCTGGAATTTAAATTTATTAATAAAACGTATTATTGATTTGAAAAGTAATCGTGGTGGCCAATTCACATTACCGCGGCGCGAAATAACACGACTATGAAACTTCGTCTGCAATAACCATACAGTAGCAATGCAGCAAATGACAATTTCTATGCGTTGCTCGATCGTGTAATTCTCCATGACTAAACCTCAATACTTCCTCATACCAGTGCTCAAACATTACTACTCTATGTTCGCTACAAAAAATGGCGCGCAATTTAAAGTGTCAGGTCATTTTGAGACACCGTTCAGAACGAGCGGCAGACACATTTATTTTGATCTTCCAACCAAGTGATTTTTTTCCCGAAGGATAAAAACTACGAATTTTTCAAAACGTCGAAATCTTCCCTTATTACTATTCCACTCGCGTTCGTCTCTGAAAAGTATAGTCAATCATATCACATCTGTTCCGCAATCGTTTTGAAACGTAAGTGAAAAAGGAAAAAAATGTACACCCAAGACGAGATATATGCCGGCTGTACTTCATTGGAGGAATATATGTATTGAATGTATATATCGCATGTAGAAGGGTGCTCGCATATCGAAACTTTGTACCTACCCTATGTACACACACATATACATTCTCTTCTCTTCTCAACCCGCTTCGCGCATCCCCCTTCACTCTCTCCATTCGCTATCCTAACTTTCATCCCTTTGTCGTCTGTATAGACACACGTTCGGGGTTTTTCGCTTGCCCACGCTCGTTGGGGCTCCAACTCCCGTTCTGGCTGGAAAGAAAGAGAAAAAAGTTGCCACCGCGTTGTACGAGGGTGTAGAACTCGAATTTTCGAGAAATTCCTCATTCTTTCCAGTGCATTCTATCGCGAGAGATTTTACGGAGGGACAGATCGAGTACGGGAAAATTCGTTCAGGATTTTGCGTGCTCTCTCGTCTGATTCTCCTTCCCAATCTTCTTTACTGCGCTCGAATCTTATTCTCTCTCTCTCTCTCTCTCTCTCTCTCTCTCTCTCTCTCTCTCTCTCTCTCTCTCTCTCTCTCACTCTCTCATTTGTTTTCTTATATTACTTGTATATTTGGCGATCATGTTCGGTCCAATCAGGTTTTGTTATCCGCGATATTTTTTTAGTAATTTTTGTCGTTATGGCGATATTTGTCTAATTTCGTTGTTTGCTATCGTGCTGTGGTGACTTTAAGACGGAATGACACCTCATCACGGTCGGTATGGTAGAACAATTATAGATACCCAAAAATCTCTGAAACGGCTCTTCAGATCCCGTCGAAATTTTGCCAAACGACCTCAAATAGATAGACGAACAGCTGCCTGCCCCTTAAATTTTCCGATTCTGAGAAAAAAAAAATTGGCTTTCGATAAGCCAATCTACATTTTTCTCTCAAATTCTTAAAATTTAAGGGGCAGACAGCTGTTCGTCTATCTATTTGACGTGGTTTGGCAAAGTTTCGACGGGATCTGAAGAGCCGTTTCAGAGATTTTTGGGTATCTATAATTGTTCTACCATACCGACCGCGATGAGGTGTCATTCCGTCTTAAGGTCAATTTTCTTATGATTTTTGGTTTGTCGTTCACTTTCGTATCTTTGGAGGAGTATTATTGTCCATTGGGTGACATGCTTCGCTATGCAGGTTTACTCAATCCTAATTATGATTGTTATTTTTTTAATGCATTTTTTTGTGCTCCCTTATTTTTATTTATTTATATAAGATGTATAATATGAATGATTTTTCTTCATTTATGAGCTCATTGTATGTATGCCTTAGGATGCAATAAATTGAGGCCATGCATCACACGCAGCGAAATTTCGACGCGGTCACGACGGTATTGCAAAATTCGTAGTTTTAGGTTACGAGCTGCCGAAAACTGCCGTCCGATAGCGCAGCGATCGTCTGCTACTCACACTACAGCAACGAGCAGAGGCCCAATAGGCGACTATTGCAGCAAGTTCGTGTGTGATGCTTGTACATGTGTGCACATTCACTATACGGGATCGCCGCCAGTGGGAAAACTGATGCACTAGATTTTCAGAATTTCCGATAACATTTCGAGCTTCGTGGATACAATTTTTCTAATTTTATGTACAAGACGCTAAATTCCAATTTCTCCAGCATTTTTCCATGATATCAGTTAAACGAACGCTCAAGATGTCTGTTTTTTCCCACTGTCAAGAGCCTTATGTTCTAGAAATGTGCATGAATTCGGTGCATCAGTTGGTAATTCACATTTCATCCTATGGTAACTCCAATCTAATGTTTTTTTTTATTTTGAAAAATATCGACTGTTAGACTCTTTCTCTATGTTTGACTTCCTTTTCTTTCTTCATGCCCAGTGCCCTCATCTTCTTCCCTTACCTATCATTCGTCTCCTTTTTTTATCCTTTACACGTTTCCCCCATTTCCCCCATCACATTTTCCGCTAATCTTGCTTTTCCACTGTTTCTTTTTCTTCTGGGTGAGCTGCTTACTTTCTTGCCTCCTCCTCATGTTCATTCTCCCTACTCCCCTTCATTTTCCGCTCCCTCCCTCGTCTCCTTTCAATCTTTTCGTTCTTTATATCCCCCCCACCCCGCTATTAACATTCTTGGCTTCCTTTTTTTGAGCTTTTCTTTTCCCCCAGTTATTTCTCGATTCAATCTCGTTCCCCTATGTTTGTTTTAATCTCGCTCCTTTCTATCTCATAGCCCTGCTATGAGAAACGTTTTCCCCCCGCTTCTTTTGTACCCCCGCCCCCTCTATTTTTCTTCATCTCCTCGTTGTGTTTTCGGGATCAGTGAATAGGGGAAGAGTGGGGTGAAAGAGAAAGCACTTTTATGGGCCTCCGAACAAATAGAAACTTTCCCATGATAAAGGCCACTGGCTCTTTATCTACGAAAATATAAATCCCTGTCCCAGGAACGAAGGCCGGGGTATTTTATATACATGAAACGACAGAGTACCGTAAACCGGGGCTACTTTGAACAGGTTTTGGACGTTTTTTGTAGGTAACTTTTTTTCAACATCCTGATACCAACTTCTCTTGCTCATAAAGAACAGTGTGTCCTTTGGCTACCAAATGTATGAGAAAGTCAAGCTCCACCACCCCCTCACAATTTGATATATACATTTTTCAAAGTGTCAAAGTAGCCCCGAGTGTCGGGCTTCTTTGATAGGGCGTTGAAATGCAACTTATGTCAAATATTAAAAGTCACTTTGGAATCATTTTGATAAAAAATGTAATATTTTATGCATAATACATGGAATTGAATGAAAAACAACGATTTTTTATAACACAAATTGTCATCGTTATTAAGGCAGCAGAACTCGAACGATTTTCGTCCAATCGACTTGAAATTTTAACTTTAGCTTCGTAGATTGCTTTAACAGTCAAGTACAAGCGCTTTTTTCGATTAATCGAAAATTGTAAAAAATATCACTTTTGAGATGAAAATTATGGTCGAAAAAATGAACTTTTTTTCAAACTCGTCTCTATTTTTCTGTTAATTATTTTTTATTCCCCCCGTACTTAACTTCTAAAAATAATATAATTAACGAAAATATTTCACTCTTAGTTTCGGGACTAAATTTACGACAGTTCTACTGCGTGCCGCGGAAACGGTTGGATGAAAAACAGTAGTGCTATGGTGACTCGTGCGCCGCCATTTTGTATACTTTTAACAAATAATTTTTTTTAACATACTTCAATACATACCTTATAAAACCTGAAAGTTCTTTTGACCATGTATTTTATTCCGTTCTTAAAAAAAATCCAAAGAAAACGATCGAAAATGGGCAGTTACAGTGGTGTCCTTCCTTAAGGAAACATTTTACATAAAAATATCAAGTACCTGGGGTGCTATTATAGGCACTTAATGAGTCTTATAATTGTCATTGAGATGAAAATAGACTTAAGCAACATTACTATCAACTTTAGCAACATTATAATAAACTTGAACAACAGATTGTTGTTCAATTTTATTCCACGTACTCGCCGCCCGCCACAGAAAGTCACAGAAAGAGAGAGATTGATTGATTGATTTGTTTATTATGCCTTAGTATGCATATACTATTAGACAATAATTTACAAAGCTTTGAGAGAGAGAGAGAGAGAGAGAGAGAGAGCTCTCTCTTTCTTTGAGTCTCACTTGTCATTTTTTACAGCAATTCTACTTTCATTTTGTCTTCTGAAATTTGGCTCTTCTACTCATTCTCCCATTAAGGAATCGTCCTTGTGGATTTTTCTCGACACGACCTCTACTTTGAGCCTTCATTTTTTCAATTATCTGGGATCGTCGTTCTTCATTTTTCTCGTCGTATTACTTTATTGCTCTCGCAGTTTTCTTCCCGCACTCTCCCTTCGCCGACAACGAAAATGCGAGACAGAAATAAGCTAGGAAAAGGAAAATGGAAAGATTCATTGTTCATTCTCGGGGAGCGCGAGAAAGTTACCTTTTCACCAACCACCGAAGAATCCCTCTCTTTCTCTTCGTTGAGAAGTCAAAATAGAAATAAATCCCCATACATCCAAGCCCTCGCAGTTGCAAGGCAGAAGTAGAGAGCAAACACGAGAGAAAAGTGAGTTACGGACGGACCACAAGGGCTTGAGAATTGCGCCAGAATGGTTGCGCTGACGTCACTGCGCCACTGAGAAATTACGAGAGGGATGTTTGCCTCATTAGGGGCTTTTTTTTCCTCTACCTTTCTCACAGATACTTGTTGAAGTTTCTGAAAGGTGTAAAAGAGAGAGAGCGAGAGGGGGGTATAAAAACTGAATGAAGAATCCTAGTTGAGGGTACTCCGAAACTTTTCCTCCTAGAGGATCATTAAAACTTATTTTGAACCTCACATTGTTTTCCCCCTTTTTGCGCAATTAAACACAGTTTAGCATGATTGACCTTTAATCAATGATTTTCTTAGGATTGAACGCCTCGCTATTTTTGTTTAAAAACATTTCGCAGTAATTTGGATGGAAAATTATCGTCCACTACTGTCGGTTATTGTTTCCATCGTTTGTCGTTTCACGGAAGATTCCATTCTTCTTCGCGGGTATCCGGAAAGCAAAATGTATGCATAGTTTAACCGTGGGATATCATTGGGTATTTTGAAATTGCAGAGTACACAGAGCCAATAATTCACGAATTATCCCTCCTATTATTCGTACAATCGTTAAATCCTCCGTGATTGGTAATTTAGTAGTGAATTCCCGCGTCAATTTATCGATACGAAAGTGGCCATGATAAAATCCCATTAGATGCGCAATGACCTTGTTTCACAGCTTCGGGAGAGAGAGAGAGAGAGAGAGAGAGAGAGAGAGAGAGAGAGAGAGAGAGAGAGCCAGGGGTTCACTCTTCAACCCTAGCTTGTGTATTTTTTTGTCTCTCTCTTTCCGATATTGTCCACGAGGGAGGCTGGGGCTCGGCATAAAAAACATCGAATTATTGCCGCTTCGTTAGAGGTCCACTATTTTTATCACCCGCGTGATAAACTCCATAGCCCACTTATCATTTCTTCGTACGTGCACGCGATGTATACACACGTAAGTGGATAAAAAGTATAATGATCTTATGCTTGATTGGCCGAGTTACCTTGGTGGTCATTCGCGGAGAAACGATCGAAGGACGTGTACACTGGAGTGGGGCAACGTGTTCCGCAATCGGTTTAAATTTATATCGAAAGCGAAAAATCACACCGAAACCCGTATTCAGGTTTTTCAGTTGACCATCATTAGTCATAAGTTATCATTACTCACAAATGTACTAAGATATTGTCCGTCTTTCTGTTTGAACGCAACGAACATTCTTTTTTCTCCTCTTATTTTCGTTTATATCGAAAATATTTTCTCGCCAATTTATGTTGTAGATTTTCAATGAGGATCCGGAAAAACGTTTGCGTGATTTTTGTAGCCCAAATCCGCAAAAAAAAAGCTCTGGAAATGGGAAAAAAATAATTTTCGGGGGGTTCCAACGATGCAAAGTTCAATAGCATGCATTTTGGGAAGTTTCTTCGGAAAGGACGGTGGAATACGTCCTTTCCGAATTTTCGGAGAAACGCTTGTCAATGGGTCTGATTAAGCTTGAAGCCGAAAAACAGGTTGATTTTGAATATTCTCAACAGCCCTGTAATGGGTGTTTTTTTAATCAAAAAATATTAATCAACAATATCGCTATTATTTTAAATACGTGCTGCCGTTGCTGTATAGCCAATCGTTCTAGGTGGCACTGACAAGTAAGGTAATCTGGAATCAAATAAAATGAACCTTTGGTATAAAACAAAATTTCCGTATGACTGGATATTTTTTTCGAAATTTTAAACATTACTAAAATGGTAGGCTGGAGAAAAAAATCGATTTTGGACAGAATAACAACTTCAATCGTTTATTATTTACAAATGGATAAACATATAAAGAAATCATCCGGTCATAGGGAGATAATATTATACACTATTCAATCTCTTTTCGATTCAATTTAAATCTATAGTGCAAATTATTGTTAGGACCCTAGGCTATAAAACTATGGAATAAAAAAATATATTCATGAAATTTTAAGCTCATGCAGACCCCTTAATAGTCAATGGAAAAATGTTCCGTTAGCTTTTACCTTCCGTAGACGCACTTATTTCTGGCCAAGACTTTTGACAAACTGGGTCAAATTGACCCGGAGGTACACCATCCACCTGCCATTAACAACTCGCCGGTTGGTTTCTATTATAGAAAGTCAGGAATCCACGAGTAACAATTCTCAATATGTCTGCATAATTGAAATTCGGAAAATAGGAAATTAAATTGTTGTAAAAAAAGTATCGAAAATTGTCAGTTTTGGAAAAGTGAGCATTTAATTTCACATTTTACTAGGTCACAATGACCCAGTGCGTCAACGGAAGGTTAATCAGTATCCAACCGAATTTTTTATGTTTCTTTTTCTGGTTATGTGATTATTTCTTCGTATTAAGGTATGTAGAAAGCGTGTCCTTTAAATAAATATATGGAAAACATCTTTTCCATACTGACCTTGGTGTATAATCCTTGATACGATATCCCTCCGACATAGACACTCACTAAATGTCTAGCTACTTTGAATCTATTGTACCATATTGTTATACAGTAATATTACATACATTATATTACATGTTATATAGTATTATATACTTTAAACTGATCCAATATATCGTATGTATTAAATACTGATATAACATGTATAGATGCTGAATACACAAACCACTCAATGATTCAACATACCTTTCCTTTCCAACGTAAGGAAGAGGAAAAAGAAATGAAAATGAAAGACCAAAGGTTTTTTGACCCATTATGCAGAGTATTAAAAAAAGTAAATCCATATTTGTCCCTTCGTGTGTGCAGTTTCGTTTGAGCATAAATTTTCGGAGTTTTAAGAAATGCAGTACATCCGCTGATTGAAATTCGACCCATCCATACTTAAATCACCTGAAATATCATCATGTACAAACCGCTTTTCGTTACAATTTTTTCGAAGTGGCGACATGAACATGACCCGAATTTCTCACATCCACGCAATCGAGGCCAAAAGCTACTTGACTATATTTTAAGCTACAAGCCAAAATGTAACTCCAGGAACAAATAACTTCAACCGGCACCCTGGCGTAGATAATATATTGCTTGTTGAATAACCCAAACCTACACTCGTGCAGAAATTGTCGTAGTTATTCAATTGGATTGCCATACTTCTTTACTTCCTGTTAGGGATCCAACGGATCATCGAATTGGATTCCTATATTAAAACGTCACGCTCGTACGTTGGATTCTACGCGGGATTCCCTATTAGTATCCAATGTACGAATTCACTTCTCGTCCTTAATAATTCCCACATTATCGACCAGAACTCGATACGATTCTTGATGGATCCCCTCGCATTCTGTACATTGAATTTTCTATACAGCGTTCAGCGACAGACCGACACGCTTTCGAACCTGAATTCGTCCGGTACGATCAGATCCTGCCTAACGCGTCACCCTCTTTATTCTCTGCATGTTGCCACACGGGCTCTGCACCCAATGCTACAGTGCTACAGTACTGAGTAGCAAGCCCTACTACCCCCTCCCCCTGACTCATAGGCCGCCATGATTCGAATCGCATCACTGAAAATCCACTGTAATTATTGTTCGCTATCTACTTTACTGCACTTTGACATGACATCACAACACACGTATACGATTATGAAACTTACAGGTTATGTTACAACTCGCTGAGTTTTTTCTCGTACCTTTTCATATATTTTCGATTCCCACGTGGCAAGAATTCTCAAACGGCGTTCATCGGGGAACAGTGCAGAATCCAAATGGATCCCCAATGAGAACACCCTATGTGCGGTGTTCCAAACAAATTCTTCTAGAGATGGGGTGCATTTTGGGTTTCCCCACCAAATTTGCATGCGGAATCACGGAAGGGTATATTTTTTTTCGATATCCAACAAATTCCGTTTGAGAATTTCAAATAAAAAATTGTCAAACGATGTCAATCGGGAAATGGCGCGGAATCCACTCGGATTCCAATGTGGACTCTACGTGCAGGTACTCGTGTGAACTCCCCCCCATCAAATCCCTATAACGATGTAATAGGATCTGGAAACTCTCCAACAAATTTCAGCACGGGCACACACCCACACGCACCTGCATAAAAGGTACAGAATTCGATAGGTACGAATTTAATTATCCTATACTCGGTACGATATTCAATTGAACCGCAATGAATCGCATAATTCACGAACAAGCCGCACAATCAAGGAGGTCGAGAGTCTCTCTTGTGATTTTGTAATCTCTTGGTGGGACGTTTGCCGGCTGATCAAGGTCTTGTCGAGGGATTTTGCACGTTCGCCAGTGTGTGTGTGTGTGTGTCTGAGGGTTCGATGCTTGCGATTCTACTGAAACTGTTCGTCATCGTTTGCATCTTAGTTGGGGCTTCGCGCATTAAATTCTGCTGTATACATGTATATGGATGTGTGTATGTTGGTGTACATATATACATGTATATCTTAGATGGCTACTAGCTAACAAATGGCGTTCGACCCACACGATTCAACGCGTCTAGAGTAGTGGGTTTGAGCCCCTTTGTTTGCCAACTGTCGATGCATAGATCTGAATTTGCGAGCTTTCACGTGCTTGCGCGTGTGTATAACCGGGGTCTGCTGGTTGTGCCGGATAATCGGGAAAGTTTAGTTTCCGTTTCGTTGGAGGCAATGCACTTTGGAGTCGGCACTTTTACTATAGCTGTATATAGTACAGAGTAGACGCGACACCGGCGTCTGTACTATTACGAGTTACTATCACTAAGCCATCACGAGAGTCAGAAAACCATTGTACCGGACGCTTCCACATGTCTCTGCAGATCCAGGCACGCCTGTAGGAAAGCGGAAGAGAGAAAAAACGAATAAAGATATCGTGAGTCTCTCGTGTTATGAGTATATAATTTTGTCGCCTGCACCGATCGGTTGCCCACCAAATTGGCTTTTGAAAATCATTCGACGGGGATTTGTTGATCGCTGCTATAAGTGCGATCGATTAGGTTTGTTTGGGGTAAACCACGCCAAAAATCCCAAAAATCCAGGCAACTTTGAAGAATTTTTGTCTAAAACAAAAGTAAACCTAAAATCTATTTAAAGAAGTTGATGTTAGATGTCTTGATGGGTATGCAATCATTGAAACAAAGACACACGCTGCGAGTTCTAGCCTCGAACAAAAAACTAAACGATTTTATAACCTGCACGATAATCCCGTGCAGAAATGTGACCGGGAATTCCCAACTTTGTGTCCGGAACTGACCAGACTTGCTTTGTCTGATTAACCTGACCGGGCCCTCTCATGGAACAAACCGGGAAGATCGCAAAATCTTTTTTCACGGCTTACCCTCTATGTTTGGAAATTACAATCTTCTGGCCGGGATACATTGCGAGCAAGTACATCGTCACGTAATGTCTTCCTGGCCAGAACATTGACATGTTCTGAAAAGTGGAGCCTGTCTTTACGAACTAATGAAAAGCTACTTTGCTTTGCACATCATCAAAGATATTTATAAATGATTGGGATAAAGCTAATACATCTGTTGTAATTCTATTCATCATTGAAAGCATTCATTTCATTAATGATAATCGATGAGGATAACAATGCTTGTTATAAATACCGGGATTATGATAACTAATGATTTGAGCATAAAGAATGGTCAAATTATTTTATGAGGCAAACAAGTAAAGCTCGTAATTCGTGGTCTTTGAACGCCTTGTCGTCATGTTGTGCAATATAAATGTTCTGGCCGGGAAGACATTACCTGAATGTATTTCGCCAATAATCTGCCAGGTGGCTACAAGCGAAGCGCTTTGCTCAGCAAGGTACCATCGCACGAGCATAAAAGTTCGTCCTGTGAGTTGTACCACGTACAGCCGTGCTATGTTTACATAGTGCACTTACGCTTATGATTTTGCCATATTTGCGAAATAAGCCTTTGCACTTTAGGGCTTTTTCGGTCGGATAGTGATCTGTTTACGTTATAATGATAGTTTACGTTTTGCTGTCCCTATGCCTATCAGGACATGCGAGCAAGCGGATGTTTACAGTCATATACTACCTTAGCAAGTAGATAACCAACAAAAAATATGTTATCGAAATACTAAATCGAATACACTCTCGATGTTACCTCCTCAAGCATTCCAAAAACGCTGAAACGTTATTTTTAATTTCCTCGTTTGTTCCTGGTTCCTCAGGCAGAAAACGGCGGATTGGGATGTAGCCTTAGACCCGTTACATTGCGAACCTATTCCAGGGTGGAAGGCCCGACCAGAGCCTGATATTATCTAGGGAAGGCAGATCGGGGCGGTTCTTTTTCCCGACTAAAATTTCTACACGGGAATAGCTAGATAAATACGTGCGGAATTTAAATGACAGGAAATTACATTGAAATGACAGATATTTAAGAGAGAAAAAACGTTATAATGTTGGAAAAGGGAAATTGTATGTTTGTTGACAACTAGAAGCGGCTTTGCGGGCGTACACAAATTACGTAACGCAAAATTTCCCAATTTTTGAACCCCCCCCATGTAACGGGATCGTAACGCTTGGCCAGAACCCCCCTCCCCCCATTCCGTTACGTAACAGGTGCTTTGTCGTCGATAAATGCGATTTTTTTCATAGAAATAACTAATTATGAAAGGATCTGGTTTATACTCATTTTATGAAGTATATATTCATCTAGTTTCATACCAATTTTTATGACAAAATCTTGCAAATTAATCGAGATATATGCCTTGATTTCACGAGGGAAAAAAAATTCTCTTTATTGTCCCATCGATATCTTTACAAAAGGTTATCTGTAAATTAAAAGTCAACAGTTTATCGATATCTATACAAATTTAGCTATAGTTATGCGTAGCCGTTTTTTATTTAGGTTTTTTTTTATACAAAATGCCGACAGTTTGGACATTTTTTTCTATTTTCAAGGCCCTTTTTCTGTATTCGGGCAGTCTTTAAAAATAGTAATTATCAAATGTTAATAACGCCGATACGTACAACCTTAGTCACTGTGGATACAAAAATGTTTTTAAAAAAATTGAAAATCGGTTGATAAATTTTTAAGTATTTGCTCGGACAATGCCGAAAAAACTAGTTTCGAGAAAAACGCGTTGAAAGTTTTCGTTCCGTGTTTCTTGATATAAAGTTATGTTTTTTTTCTATAATATTGATACTTACATTGAGTATCTAGTCGCAGGCCATATGACGGTTCTTCATCTTCATGATAGTTCACAAAATAATAAGAGCCTGTACTATATCTCTTGTAAATGATGTCACACCTGTAGGGACTGAGGGCACTTACCGGTCGCGCTACCTGTTCTCACTAAAGTGACTATAACTCCGTCAATTTTCGGACTTGTGAATAAAAATGTTGCCAACATATTTTTCAATACATGTACTTTCAAGAATTATAAAAAAAATGCCCTTCAAATTTTGCTTGGGGGATGTGGGAAAGCACAGTGACTTTCTTCCTTAACTGACATTGCGTATAGAAAGCTGTGAGCTGTCCATTGCACGCGAGGTTTAAATTAAAAACTTGAACATGCAGAATTTTGCTATTTCTGGCAGTTTTAAAATCGTGACGTAACGCAAACCTTGACCCCCCCCCCCCCTCCACGTACGTAGACCGTAACGCGTGGCCGACCCCCCAATTGCGTCACGTAATTTGCGTACGGCCCCTTTACGGAATTGAGAAATCTATGCGTAATTCTGTAGAGAATTCTGTTAACGCATCTGCATAAGTTTGGAACCCAAAAAACCGGTCGGTTGTCGATATTTTTTGGCGACTGTATTGAGATGCAAAAATCGGGATTTCACACGAAATCAATACATAATCTTAGCAAGTTTGAGTTTTTTGTTGAAAAATATCGAGAAACAACGAAGTTATCATTAATGAAACAAAGTGCCACCGATACTGCATTGCCAATTGCAATGGTCCTGGCAACTAGGGCGTTCTGGAATGAAAAATGAAAAAAATGTACTCTTATTATAATAATAAAACTTTCGCATCAGCGGATGCTTGTAAGAAATGTTTAAGATTACGAAAATGGCAAGCTGTAGATAAAAAGTCCTATTTTCGACTTAATAATGACTTTTATAATTTGTTATGAACAAATGGATAAACATTTAAGAAAACATCCGGTCATATGATAAATAATATTATACTAATCTACGGTCCATCCAAATTTGAAGTGAACCGGAAGTATAGAGTTTGAAATACGACTTACACCGTTTTATAAAACATAATTTCGAGAATAACGCAAAAGAAAGAAGGATTAATCGCAGCGGACCGGTTCGCCGCAGTGCAATGGGCGATGTGACCCTCCACTAAAAACGTTATAACTTGGTAAAATTTCGAAATTTTGACAAATTCTTCCTTGCCGATTAAAATTAAAACCCTAGGCTATAAAACGACACGTCTTAAAACAGCGATTTTTTTTTATTTCAAGCTTATTTTGACGCCTAAAGGAGGCACTGTGAGAACTTGACTTGAGGAGGATAAGATTAGTTCAAGTAGCGCCGCAAGCGCATTTGAAGAAATTTGTGTCGAGAAAAACACCTCGCAATATCGCGCCACATTAATTGGATTCCCATACTCGTCTCGACTTCCTGATAGGAATCTAATGGGATCATCGCATTGGATCCCTGTACTAAAACTTCACGCTCGTACATTGGATTCTAATCGGGATGCCCCATTGGAATCCAATGTACGAATCCAATTTGAATCCTAGCCGTTTTCACATTATCGAACAGAATACGATACGATTCTTGATGAATCCCAACGCATTATGTACGATGGTGTTGAAGTTGGGCATCGTTGGAACGCAACGAAAAGTATTTTTTTCAGATTGACAAGCATTTTTTGGCGTACTTGAGCTGAAAAACAGTCAAACGTTTTTCACGAACCTTAATGAAAATCTACAACACAAATTAGCAAGAAAATGTTTTCAATAATAATGAAAATAAAAGAGGAATGAAAGAATTTCCGTTGCATTCCAACAACGCAAACTTCGACACCGTTATGTACGTTGAATTTCCTAAACACAATATATAGATGTACAAAATGAATGGATCTTAAAAGAGTATAAATCTTATCTTAAAAAAGTATAAACCGCTCAAAAAAGTATATCTTATAAATCTAATATATCACATCGCTGAAAATCCACTCTAATCATCGTTTGTTACTCATTTGACTGCATTTTGACATAAAATAAGCACACGCGTACACGCTCACGAAGCGTGCAGGTTATGTTTCAACACGCCGAGTTTTTTCTCGTGACTTTTCACACGTTTTCGATTCGAACGTGGTCAGAATTTTCAAGCGGAGTTCATCGGGGAACAGTGCAGAATCCAATTGGATCCCAATGAGGACTCCCTATCTGCGATGTCTCTAAAAAATCCATATAGAGCTGTAGGTGCATCTTGGGGCTCCGGAATAAATGTGTGCACGCGATCACGATAGAATATTTTTTTTTGGAGAGCCAACAATCTTCTGCACGGGCACTTCAATAGTAGATTTGCGTTTAAGGGGTCTTCTCACTTTAGACGCTAAAAAGGGCTATTTTCATAATTTTTTTGATATGTTTATAGTATAGATATTGACATAAAAGTTGTTACACTTAATAAATACACTTTCGAAATACATACAATTTTTTTTGAATGTATTTATGTAACCCAAACAAACTTTAAACGCGTTTTTCTCGACACAACGTTTTTCGATGGCTTGTTGATAAAATCTTCGAAACTAC
The DNA here is from genome assembly GCA_963210295.1 of Ophion ellenae. NCBI lineage: Eukaryota > Metazoa > Arthropoda > Insecta > Hymenoptera > Ichneumonidae > Ophion > Ophion ellenae. The sequence continues at coordinate 36,011,514 of OY723385.1, forward strand.
TGAACCGATCTTTATGAAATTTTAACCATATACTCTTTACAACTATAGCTATAGCACATATCAAGGATTTTTTTAAATTTTGATATTTACTATTTTTTGCCAAAAACGATGAAAAACCACGTATTTGTTTTGTTTTTTTTTTCGGAAAATGTCTGCCATTTTGTTATTTTTGCATATATCAAAAATCGTATGATATGCGCCATAGCCATTAACATACTGAATCTAAAAACGTTTGATTTTTTTTGTTTCGGACGATCCATCTCCGAGATTTCTTCAACAGTGTGGACTTACAATTTTTTTAGGACATTTTTTTAACTACCATTTTCGTCTATAAATAGTGACTTGAATGAATAAGAAAAAGTTTCATGTATTTCGCAAGTGTATTTATTAAGTGTAACAACTTTTATATCAATATCTATAATATAAACCTATCAAAAAAGTGTATGAAAATAGCCTTTTTAAGCGGCTAAAGTGATAAGACCCCTCAACCCAAAGAGTGATTTTGAGCCGAAAAATTGTTTAGTACCTTCTGGACCAGCGGTTTCCCTTACTGTCATTCCCTTAAATATATTCGCTGTGTGATAAATGAATTCGATGGCACTCCAAGATCACTTGCTATCGTGCACACAAATCTTGGGTAATACGAAGCTTAAATTTGTCATCAACCCTAACAACCGTGCACGTGTATTTTTCATGGACGATCATTACATTCGCTACATCGTTGCCTTTGTTTCCGATTTTTTTCAGGGGTGCCTTCTCGGTTGTGCGTCGGTGTGTCCAGAAGAGCACGGGCCTCGAGTTCGCGGCCAAGGTCATTAATACGAAAAAGCTCACGCAGAGAGGTGAGTTTGAAATGGCAATTGAACCACCAAAAAAAACGTATTCCTGTCACCTCCTTTTTTGCAATGTTGCTCCTAGCTTGTGGGCAATTGTCTGAATAATGAGCAAATCAGATTTAGGGTAGGCTACTTGTCGAAAAAGCGTTCTACGTTTGTCGAGGTTGAACTGAAACCATTGCGTCATCTCGGGAAGAGTTGATCTCAGAATGTGTCACGTTTGTTTGCAACGAACGTCATTCCTTTTTTCCCGGCCCACCTCGTCCATGTGGGTGGATCAATTTTTCATTGCCGTGCACGAATTGTTTCCACCCAGCAGTTGCTCAATCGAAGACGCTAATCTTCGTCATCCCGACAAAGCGGCCACTATTCTTTCGGAGAAAAAAATTGAACCCATAGGCATACATTTTAATGACCAAAATAAAAAATGATGAAGAAAACAAAAACAACATTTTCTCCCGGTCACATTGAAGAAACCTCCGTTTTTACTACCTTATCTCGGACAATTGATTTTATTTTATCGGCTGGAAAATAACGCTGCGACCATTGGAAGCGTAGAAAATTTGCGGTGAAGCGATTAAAAGACCAATCTCGTTTTGCGGGGCTGTACCAGGTAAAACGCTTTGTCCCTCTGTAATTTCCGGAACGTGCGCGTTCCACGTGCCACGTTCTCTTCAAAGTCTCGAGACTACAGACGGGGCGTATCACGAGGCGCATTTTCCAACCATTTGTTCTATTCACGGGCCCCTCCGAATCAGAAATACTGACGAAGCCTCCCAAGCACGAGAAAGAGAGAGAAAGAGAGATAGAGAGGGAGAGAGAGAGAGATTTTCGCGCGACATATGCGTCGTGAGAAAGTTCCTCCTCGCTTCGGGCGACGTGCCTCCCATGCCGTTTGTAAGCGGCTAAAAACAACGAGGAGCACCTCGGCGCGGTTGTCAAAATGCCAAAATTCCATCGTAACCAAAAAGCTTGACGAGCCCGGATGCGAAGTCGCCCGCCTTCTCGTGGGGAAAACGTCGCGAAAATCCCATGTTCATATGTATGCATGCATGTATACGCACATGTATGTGTGTGTGTGTGTGTGTGTGTGTTCGTGGCTGTATGCACATGAGGAAACGTCATTTTGAAGACATTGATTTTGAGGACCGACCTGAAAACTGCTAGACGCTTCGAGGTAACATACACATATAATGCGGATTTTAAATATCCCTTCCCTATATGTGTACACACACATACACGCATATATATTTATATGTAATTATATATAATTCATAACGCAATTTTTTTATAACATATGTTTGTATGCACGTGTGAAGATTTTTGTCAGGCTCTTACACTTGAGGATATATCATTACTTATATATATATACATATACATATATATATATATATATATATATATATATATATATATATATATATATATATATATATATATATATATATATATAATCGACAAACGCCAATACAATCATCTGTAGCCACACAACTAACTAAATGGGACATGTTGAATAATTAAACACTTGTCAAAAAATAAAAATACCTCTCATGTTAATGCTATTTAAAAAAAATAGCATTAACATAAGAGGTAAACGAGTTGGTACCTAATTTTGGGAAATTAAAAAAAAATCATACTTGCTATGATAATTCGAAATCCTTACATTTTGGACTGAGGTAACCTTGGCTAGATATGTTCCTAACAAGGTGATATATCACCCCTTTAAGGCTTTGCATCGCCCTTCCTAAAATCCTGCATATTTATATATATAAGTAGGGACCCAGGACCTAACACACACGTGTGTGTGTGTATTCTGGGTTACCCCCATAGTTATATTTATAAATGAATGTACTACGATAGACTAATGTAATTCTCATGCAACTCACGGGTTACCGGAGTCCTTGCGATAAGAAACTTGCCCCAGCAAGAGCAGGTCGTGGGAATGGACAATTGTGCCCATGAGAAATAATAACCAAACTCTTTTCCACAGGGTCAGCACTTTTGCCCCACCTACGAACTTGTGCCTAGAGGGCCCAGGGTCTGGGTCCCTACTTATGGCTGTTTCTCGGCTGTTTTTTTACGGCTTTTTCAATATTTTTTTACGGGCAAAGCATCGAAATAATCAATCTCATTGTTTTTGCATAATCTTTATTAACATTTAAATAAGCTTTACAAATTTTTTGAAGTCAAAATATATAATAGAATAAAAGTTATAGTGGCCGACAGGAAGACATCAAGTAAAAGAGGTGCTTGACGGTGACTAAGATTGCGGCTGTTTTGCTCATCTGAAATCAAAAAACCAAACGGCATTTTAATCTCCATATTTAAGACTAGCGATTGAACTAGAGTGAATTCTAAATTACAAAAATTGACTTTTTTATACACTTTTGAAAATTACATTCTATTTATTACTCATTTTTTCTTAAGTTTTTCGTTCGTACAAAAAAAAACTATCGAAGCAATCATGATAATCCTAGTTCAATCGTTGGCTTATAACATATTAAAGATGCTGTATACATTTGAACAAGATCGGTGCAGTAGTTTCTGAAATATCGTGGTCACCGTTTCGAAAAATGGTGTTTCGAGAAAAACACGTTTGAAAGTTCGCGCATGTGATTTATACTAAAAATTTCATCTCACCGTCAATCTGCTATGCCTGGACCATACAATAGGCCTTCCTCTTCTTCTTGGAAGTCACGCAGAGCTACTCCGTCTTCCCTTTTCGCGATTCGGGCCTGTTTTACAACATCACTCGTGCGCCTTTCTGAACGGTCGATCCGAGAGCTATCACGCTGTTGAACATATCCTTTAGCTTGTGGGCCGATTTTCACTCCCATGGTTTCCAAGGTCTTCAGGATAGATTTGAATCCTTTGTTGAACATTATGACAGCGAGAAACGTGGCGATTTCAACCACTTTTGGCCCAGAATGGAGGTGCTTCGGAGCAAAAGTCCAGATTAACGAATTGAGCGACTCGTTATTATTTTGAGTTTCCGCTCTCAGGCATCTGCTTAACAATTCTTCTTTGGATAAATCCTCATAAATTGGCTTTATAACTTTTTGAACTGCTTGAGAAAGAGGCGGTTTATTGTGTTTGAATTGCTCAGCCTCTCCGAGAAACTCAGCTCTGCGCCATTTGCACCAACTAGATTCGCCTGCAGGACAATTTTGATGCTGTGGATTGCTGTCTGTGGAAATCTTGTGAAAGAATGTTGCCCAAATTTCCTTTCTCATTTCCTCGATAGAATCTGGATGTCTCCGAATAGCTAATCCATAATACGTTGTCATCTCACCAATCAATTTATCAGTGAGTTTTCCTGCACCTTTCCCACCAATGCCTTTATTAGATTTTTTTGCATTTCGGAGCCGAGTCCCCATCCTCTTTTCAACGTGTCCAACACACTCTTTTTTTACAACAACAACATCTTCTTCATATGGTTCTGCCTTCAAAATACCGTTGAATGTCTTGCTGTCACCATCTCCTATGTATGTCGTATATCGAACTTGATGTTTATCTACTGAACGAGAAAACATTTTCATAACTGCATCTATTTCCATCTTCCCGGAACTTCCAGTATGATTTCGAGTACAATTTTCTTCATGATCAGCGAGCCATCCTGCATATCCAACTGGATCACTATTTTTTTTTATTTTTCCACAAATTGCATCCAGCACAAAAACTACTCATTACACACGCTCCCCTTTACTCGGGCCTAATTCACAAAAGGTTCAGGTAGCAGTTAGATTTAGGGATATCAATACAATGGTCAGCGCCGCTCGGCTTTCGGAGCAGCCCGGCGCACGCTCCGTATCCCTGCTCCGTTCCAGGGCCGTAACTTGTGAACCACTTCGAATATCGAAAAATCCTTTGGCACACATTTTCTATACATGTTGTAGATGTGATTTATGAAAAAGATCGATTTTTTCGACCCGAGAAACTAGAGGACCGCCTTAATGTGGGTGATATATCACCTTGTTAGGAACATATCTAACCAAGGTTACCTCAGTCCAGAATCTAAGGATTTCGAGTTATCATGGTAAGTATGATTTTTTTTTAAATTTCTCAGAATTAGGTACCGAATCGTCTACTTCTTACGTTAATGCTATTAAAAAAAAATAGCATTAACATGAGATGTATTTTTATTTTTTTTAAAGTGTTTAATAATTCAACATGTCCCATTTTGTTAGTTGTGTGGATACAGATGATTGTATTGGCGTTTGTCGATTGAATACACATTACGCTAAGACGCGAATAAGTTTTTATTTACCAATTATCGTCTGTTTGAACATTATGAACGAGTTAGTACCTAATTTTGGAAATTTTCCAAAACTCATATTAGGACTTGGAATTAATTCGTAGCGTTATTTAATGGAAAAAAAAATATTTTAAATGAAAATTAAAAAATACATTAATGAACGTATTGCCCCTCGCTTTCTACTACTTTTGACCATCTTTCGTGCAGGGTACGAATACCGTGTCGGAAGAACGCCTCGTCTTTGGATGCAATCCAAGAATCGACCCACTTTTGACAATCTTTGTAAGAAGTGAACTTTTGCTCAGACAGGCTATGAGCCATCGAACGAAACAAATGGCAATCAGAAGGAGCGATATCTGGAGAATACGGCGGGTGGGGTAGGACTTCCCATTTAAGGATTTCCAGATATGTTTATACCGGTTTTGCGACGTGCGGACGAGCATTGTCGTGCAGCAAAATGACTTTGTCGTGTCTTTCGGAGTATTCCGGCCGTTATTCTTTCAATGCACGGCTCAAGCGCATCAATTGCAGTCGGTAGCGATCCCTCAGTTATGGTTTCATTTGGTTTCAGCAGTTCATAATAAATCACATCCCCCTGATCCCACCAAATACAGAGCAAGAGATATTTGTATGGATATTTGGCTTTGCCACTGATGTTGTTGGTTGGCCGGGCTTAACCCATGACTTTCTGCGCTGCGGATTGTCGTAATGGATCCACTTTTCATCACCAGTTTGTTTGCATTTGATGCAAAAAACCGGGAAACAAGCGGGAAGTAAAACTCCCCGCAAAAACACTTTATTCGGCACAAATGTTGACATATTCAATAAATTATAAAGTGTTGTTATTTACGATTCATAAAGAGGTTATGTACAACAAACGACATTCAATGATAGCTGTTTCATGATGAATACTGTCGGTAACAACGAAATACTGTCCTACCTACGCCATCTCTTGTAAAACGCTACGAATTAATTCCAACATCGATACTTACCATGATAACTCGAAATCCTTAGACTAAGGTAACCTAGGTTAGAGTTATGTTCCTTAGACTATGGTAACGTTAGACTAAGGTAAGACTAAGTAACCTTAGACTAAGGTATAATCCTTAGACTAAGGTAACCTAGGTTAGGTTATGTTCCTAACTAGGTGACCTATCACCCACTTAAGGCTTTGCATCGATCTTCCTAACACTCTGTATAAGTAATTATGAATTCTCAAGTGTATTACATTTAGGGCCTCCGCACACGGCGTATTTTCTACGCGCAGACGACTCGATACAAACACGATACAGACTTGATCCGCACGATTTTTTTTAGTAAAGTGATAAAGTATTTTATTCCTAAACTCGTTAATCATTTCAAATTTTCAACAGAGCTAATATGAATAGTAGCGTGATATATTATTTTTTTGCATGGCGTATTATTTGTGTACAGCCCCGAATAGAAATTTCTTAGGGTTAGCCTGACCAGGATCAGGCCCCGATCGGGGTGGGACACGGGTAACACCTATTACGGACATCCTGATCCGGCCCAGGTCGGGCCGGAAGTATTTAGGCCCTAAATCAGGCTATACTAAAATGGCCCTACTAAGGCCGTCCCCGATAAGATCCTACTAAGGCTTTCCTCGATAGGGCCCTACCAAGGCATGCCCTGATCGGCCCTACTAAGGCTTTCCATGATAGGGCCTTACTAAGGCTGTCCCTAATATGGCCCTACTAAGGCTTTCCCCGATAGGGCCCTACCGAGACTTGCCCTAGTAGGCCCTACTATGGCTTTCCCTGATAAGGCCATAAATAGGTTTGCCCTATAACTGTCTCAGCAGTCGATAGATGCACGTAACCTCTTATTTTGTACATGGAAACTTCGATTTTACAGCATCGTAGCTTCGGAGTTTCGATGCATTCCTGAATTCTATTTAAAAAAAGGTGCCATGGACTGTCACGACAAAAAATGTTATGCAACTCGGATGCGTGTTAGAAGATTTCGGCAGCTTTGTAAGGCGAAGAGAGAGAGAGGAATTATATATATATATACACACACACACAAGGTTAAGTTTAAAAAATCTATAGCATGTTATTCGATAAACCTCTTTAATTGTCATAATGATATTAACAAATTGATATATTTTATGTGATACAACAAATAATTATAGGAATTCATTTGGTCTCTTATGCCATATCTGGGACCAAGATGTTACAAGCACTCGGTAGCATAGCGGCAGCGTGCCTGGCTTTGGGTAGGTAGGTACGAGGTTCGATTCCCATATAGGCAAAATATTTTCCTCGAACAAAAACATTTCAGCAGGCCAGGGAATGACGAATTATGATACAAAATCATTGTAGTGGAACTCTAATTTAAGTGATTCATTCGATTTTGGATTTTTGAAATATTATATGCATTTCTTTCTGATCAGGCAACCAGGTCAGGCCCATATGTGACACAACGTTACATTTCCTAGTAGGGCCCTTTCAGGCTGCCTTATTAGTGCTCTACCAGGGCAGTCAGGTCACCTGATCGGGCCCTGATTTGGGCCCCATCAAAATTTTTACGCGGGGCGTCGAACGAGTTTCGTCGGTGTGCTAAAAGTAACGGCCCTCTATCTGGCCCGGCTTCGTACGCACAGTTTGTTTGCATTTTCATTCGTACTAGTTTCGAAGCGTGCATAACAATGAAAAATCAGCATTTTTTCTGCCGGGATGGCGAAATACACGAATATTGAGGTCCATGACATCGTGTTAAAACTTTTTTCAGAAGGAAAGAGTTCTTGCGATATTGCGACTACTTTACCCATCGGAAAAAGTACGGTCAATTGTGTAATTCGTAAATATAAATTAACGAGTTTGTTATGTGACAAAAGTTGAAGTGGTAGACCGCGAAAAACTACTGAATACGTTGACAAAATTATTAAAAAGAAGTGCGTTATTGATCCACGAAAAACTGCAGCAGGCATTTCGAGAGAATTACGTAGTGAAAATCGTACCGACATTAGTCGAAGTCTAGTATCCCGACGTTTGAAGGCTGTAGGACTGATTGGACGCATTGGTGTAAAAAAGCCACTCATCAGTAGAAAGAATCAAAAGACCAGATTAAAGTTTGCAAAAGAATATCGGCATTGGACATCATCAGATTGGCGAAAAGTGCTTTTTTTCCAACGAATTCAAATTTTAACTATTGGGAAGTGATGGGGTATCAAATTCCTACTGTAAAACACGGTGGCGGCATCATTAAAGTTTAGGATGCATTTTCTGACGACGGCGTTGGTCTGTTGGTAGAAATCGAAGACAATATGGACGCTACAATCTACAGAAATATATTTCAAGATCAGTGAGACCATGAAAGATAGTGTTGGAACAAAAAATCACCCTTACAAGGCGGAATTGTGGAATCATTTGGGACATGAGTCGGAAAACTTGCCACAAGAACGGATCTCACAATTAATCGCGTCCATGCCTCGTCGATGTGCCGCGGTTATCGCTGCTGAGGGCATGGCAACACAGTACTAAGTCAAGTGAATAAGGTCGAATCTAGTCTTGTTATTTTCCAAAAAAATTCTTATGTTTTTCACACGCAATAGTAGGTGGCCCAATACTTTTGCACACTCGTTACATCAAAAGTGATGGACAATAAAATATTCAAGAGCAATATCTATGTATATAATTAATTGTTTTCAAATATGAGTGAATACATGTTGCCATAACTCGTTAATTTTTTCCCCACCGTCGGATGTCAATGCAATATGCCTGAAAAGTAGGATAGCCCAATACTTTTGCACGCAACTGTATATCTCATAAGGTAGTCGGCCCAGTGGCCGTCAGGGTCCTAGTTATCATCATGTTTACGCATTAAATAAGTATTTTGATATAAAAATCAGTCCTTCGTGCAGATCTGTGGTATATTAGCTTCTGGGAGGTATTTACTATGTTGTATTACATTTTCACACCCGTAAGTATACGTATAAAAGAATAATCAAATTAAATATATTCCGCTACGACGTCTAGCTGTCATTTCGGCCGAATCCTTCATTAGGAGGTTAACGTGAACCATGTCACATCTCGGGTGATTTGAGAATGCCTGTGGACTTGCGTGAAGTAAGTTTTCCTTCACGTGATTAACAAGGATTTTAGTTTTGCGTTCAGCATAAAAAATGATAGTTTTATGTTAATTTCAACGAATATTCATATTTGAAGATTACCGATTCAGCAACATAAACACTCTGCCGATTAATCGCCACGGCTGTTGATAACTGGGACAATGTTAGCAAAAAAAGAGTCTTACGAATCGAATATTAGTTTATAGAAAATCAGAAAAGACCCATTGGGTCCGTAATTAGCATTGTCTGAAGGATCCACGGATCAGTAATTGTCATACACATATTCGCGATAGTAAAAAGATATACATATAAATAAATGTTGTCGATGACTGGGTCGTGACCATGTCGATAACTGGGTATGTCTTGAACACAGGTGAACAGCACTCGATGGAAATAATATTAAAAATTATTTTATGAAAAAATAGTTGTTTATAATGACTACAAATAAATAGAAATTATAATTCTGACGTAATAAGCAATAATAAGTTTTGTTTTTGAAATTAATAAAGTTCCATGGAAGAGAAATGTATGTTTCAAACTCTTTATCAAATGTTTTAATGAAAATCATAAAGGTTGTGACAGAGTGTGTAAAAATTATTCTGCCGTTCTATATGCAGACACAATCGAGTCAACAAAGTCCGACCAACCTTTGCATAATTAGTTAAGGCCTTATACACCTTTGGATGGTCGGAAAACAAGGCTTTTTGGGATTTTTAAAAAATACTCATAAAGCAATCAAAACGAGGTTTGGAGGGTTTATTTCACATATCTGCAGGTACCTCCAACGAGCGGATTCGTTGGAGTCGCACATGTGCACCAGGAAGAATTTTCTTTTCCCCGTAATCTACGTGAGTTTTGCTACCGAAGTACACACGATTATTATAAAATATTTATTTTTGTACACCTAGCCCGATTTTTAAGAAAGACGCATTTTCGACTGAAACAACGGCCTTTGTCCGCTTCCAAAAATTGCAATTGTTAAACGGCTGTAAAAATTGTGTGTACATCGCTATAAAGCGTATCTAAAAAGTTATAGTCGAAATTTGAAGTCAATCAGTGAAAAAATGCAGGTCCTACGAGCCCGCCCGATTTTGAAAACATTTCTTCATAAAAAACGCGTTTAAAGTTTGAAAACCATTTTTCTATATGTATTTAAAAAAATGTCCACCTAAAATAACTTTTGCATATTATTTTCGACATGTTCATACATAATTTGTCAATTAAAAAAAACATTTTTTTTTCAACGGTATATAAGGCCTCAAAGCAGTTTGAACGCATGTGACGATTAGTGAGACGTTCCCATGGCGATTACTAGACCAACTGTCATGGCGGCATGACGATGACTCATACAATAGCGTCTTATAACATTTACGAAATATTTTCTCGAAAACTGTACCAGGTACGAGAATTTCACAACGACCTTCTTTTTCGTAATAAAAAACTGATTAAGAACGACTTAAAATAACTTTTACTCACTTTCCTAGTTGAGCTATATAAATTTGCAAAGTCAAGCGATCTGCTTAAGGCGACGATTACTGGGCCATCTACCTTATAGACATCAGTAATAATGATATATATATCATAACTTATATCGCAATATATGTCGGCATGCACGTGTGAAGACTTTTGTCACGCTCTCACACTTGAGAATTTATTCTCAACAATTCTAAAAATCTTCACCTGTGCATACCAGCATCTGTTATAAAAAAACTGCCTTATTGTTATTATTGTGTGTGTGTGTGTGTGCGGGCGCGCGCGTCTGTGTGTGTGTGTATGTGTGTGTCTGATAAATCGACAAATCCAGTAGCGTTATAAATATACTTGGATATATGTCACGAAAATAGTGGTTTTGAAGTTTCCATCGTTAGAACGCAACGGGATTTCTTTTTTCGTCATCGAACTTTTTGACCGCATAAAAATCGTTTTTCGCAAATTTAGACTTCAGAATGTAGTAAAAAAATCCTAAAAAACGTTCGAGTGATCCTCGTAGCCAAAGAGTGTAAAACAATTGGATGACAGCAAGTTAATGATTTAAAAAAATGAATTTTCGTTATATTCCAACGATGCAGACTTCAACATCATCGCAAAGGTAGAATTTTATGTCTATGTTTGCGTTTACATTTTGTATAAAACTCAAATATTAGGAACATACCGAAGTTTCAAATGTAGGGCATTCGTCTCCAAAGCCAATAAGCCCTGTCATTTCGACACGAGGGGTAAATCGATTATCAAAAATCATATCACGCGAATGAGCGAAGAAGCCCGAATGATGTTGTAATCACGTCAATTAAAATAGTTCCCCTCTCGTTCGAACCTGAAACGAATTAGAGACACAGGGGGAAAGAGACAGCAGCAGTGGGCGACGGAGGGGCGGCGGGGTGAGGGAAAAGTAGCTTATCCGATAAATGCCATCGTGTTTCCGAATTAATCGAATTATACGGTGAGTTGTAGCTATCCAGCATTTGCAATCGAGATCCGAACGAAGAAACGATATAAAGAATCGCACCAGTGCCCCCAACATGTACGATCAACGTAGACGTATGCGCAAGCGAGCAACGGCTCGACAATAATTCAATGTTCACACATAATTCACTTCGTGTCTCGTCTCGTATCAGCACAGAACTTCTTTATTCTGAAAAATAAGCACTTCGCATTTTCGGAAAAAGTATATGAAAAAATCAATCGCGGAATGAGGATACGGTGGAACTGTTGTGGCCTTTTTTCTAACCCCCAGTCGCTGCGATGCAAATGAAGTTTGAAACTCAAGTTTAGGCACATATTGCAGGTTTTTCGTTCATTTTTTTTATCTTGGTTCGTCGACGCTAAAAAATAATGTTCACCGTTTTGGCGCTAAACGCTTGTTCACAGTGAACTCGATAGTCGTTTCCCGGCGATTTTCCCGTTTTAGTTATAGTTGTCGCATCAAAACAATTATTTGGCAGAGGAAGCGATGAACGCATCCTTTAAGGGGTGAATGCAACAATGTACCGCGGTTGCTCCCATCTCGTGTGTGGGTCACGTGGGGTTGGTTGGCGTGTCAGAAGTTTGCGGACACAAAGTCACACAATCCTGGATATATATAGAATAAGAGAGAGGGAGAGAGAGAGAGAGAAAGAGAGAGAGAGAGAGAGAGAGAGAGAGAGAGAGAGAGAGAGCAGAGGCCTCTTGATTGCGTCTGGAATTTGTGGCGTCCACGTTGGGGTCACGCGCCCAGCGAGCGTGCGAAAGTCACCGGAAGTCGAGAGCCTCGTGGCCTTCTCTCACCCCCCCTCCCTCTCTCTCTCTCTCACACACACACACACACACACACACACACACATTGCCACTTTTACCGCACTACTGTCTCACCCCCGCTCTTCCCCTACCCTTATCCATCCTCTTTTTCTCCTTCAATGTGCCACCGTTACAATAGACGAATCCCTAAATCCCGAGCAAGTGTTAACGTACATGGGGGATCAAAAAAGAAAAATGTCAAGAGTCCTGCAATCCGGAGCAAGAAAAAACAGCATGGGTGGAAAGAGTGAGAACCCAGGTAGGAATTGACGATGAAAAAAGGGCTCGCCAAGCTCTGAAACGAGGCTCACATTTTTTAATTCAGGCTGAGCACAAGCCTGATTTCAGTCCTAGCTGAACCTCTGAATGATAACGCGGTTTCAGGCTCTTGCACACAGGCTTGACCAAAGGCTGGTAGAAAAGCCTGTACTAAGCCTGAAACGACGAAATAACAAGGTTCACAACGAGCCTTAATGAAGTCTTCACGAGCATTTATGACCAGGCTTATCCCAAACTTTTCTCGAGACTATATGAGGCCTGTTTTTAGTTTTCTATATTCTACATTGGGGTAAATTTAATACATTTGTAAAGAATTCATTTTATTTATTATATATATTTATTATTAATTATATTATTTGTTATAAAATATATATAAAAAATATTTTAAACACAATACTTTATTTTATTTATTGTTTATGGGGCACGTAATTCACAGAGTGTACGTAAACTCCAGAGCGTGAGTATATACGAAATCTGTGTTTGACGAGAAAAAAACTTTTTTGTGTACCTCATGAATATCAATAAGAGAATATGTTTAAATGTTCTGAGCTGCCTCCTTCGCTTTCGTTTTTCGTGCCTTCGCACCCGACAAATTTATTGCTAATTTTTTTTTCATAAAAGTACAGAAAAAATATTATTTCAAATTTATTTTATTTTATCACAACCTGAAACAAGCCTGCATCCAGCCTTGATTTTTTAGCCTTAAAATTCACCGGCTGAATAAAGCTTGAAATAACCCTGAGTTTAGGCTAAGCAGCCAGTCTTGGTTCCAGGTTGCTCCAAACGATGCAATGAAACCTGGCCCAGGTCTGTCTCACTCAGGCTCGGTGAAACAAGGCTCGCACAAGTTTCGATCGTCAGCCTTTTGATTTCCTACCTGGGAAAGAGAGAGGGTCGACGGTGAGAGAGAGAAAGCAAGGGGCGCCCACACGAGAACAAGAAATTTAAGAAAACACGAGCGTGACGAAAACTTTTTTGTATTTCTTTTCTTCTTTTACTCCCGGTTCCCCATTGAGATTCATTCATCGAGACTGTGCAAACTCAAGCACGAGGAATGAAGATTGTAGAACCGTTTTCCACATTCCTATATCTCGTTTATGCGCCCTCTCCATTGACCCAGGAGCGATTCGGAGGAATTCCCTCCGAGAAATTGATTGCTTTGCTGCGCTTTTTTGCCTCCTACCTCCCGTCGTTTTTATCCGTCGTAGTATTGTATGCGCACGTGTCGAAATCGATCTTGCATCTTTCCAAAGATGGTGAAGATTGACTTCTATTTTTAACTCTTCTCCGCTCCCCTCCTCGCTCACGCTCTCACATGTTCTTTCGTTCGGTCTTCCTCGCTTTTTTTCGCTTGCGCACTCCCGAGTCGAAATTTTCGAGCCGCGTTCAACCCACAAAATGAAGGCGAGCAGAAATCGGCGTGAGCGGATTATTGGGTATCTAAAGGAGGGTACAATGTTTGAAAGTATCATGCGTTAGAGCCTCCGAAGAACCTCCGGCATGGCAGAAAGTAGACTTTTTGACTCAAAGGAGGTCAGTAAGGCTGACAATTGAACCTACGGAACCTCAGGTCGGCCTACTTCGAGCGCTCCCGCAGAACCTACTGCCCCCCCTTTCGGCCTACTGTACACTGCTAAACAAAAAAATTAATTTATATAGAATCTATTCAAATAAAATAGGTTTTTTCCTTGTCTCACAGCCTACTACGATCATATTTCTTTCAAAGATATTTATATATATTAATAAAGATGAGATTCAAATTAATCTTTATTTGCTTACAATGTACACTGTAAAGCTAAGTGTACTATATGCATAAAATATTTCATAAATCGGAAATAAAATGAACTCCTTAATTGAGAGCTTTACCACAAGGATTTTTATCGTAATTCGTCATTCCCTGGCCTTTAGAATTGATTTTTTTCGAAGAAAATATCTGCCCTATATGCGACTTGAACCTAGTCCTACCTACTCATAACTACGCTCCGCTGCCTCTATGCTACCGAGTGCTTATAACATTTTGGTCGCTAATATGGCATAAGAGACCAAATGAATACCTCTAACTATTTGTTGTATCACATAAGCTATATGAATTAGTTATTATGATTGTGATAATTAGAGTTTCATCGAATAACATGCTATAGATTGTTCAAACACACACACACACACACACACACACACACACACACACACACACACACACACACACACACACACACACACACACACACACACACACACACACACACACACACACACACACACACACACACATATATATATATATAATTCCTCTCTCTCCACCTTCTCTACGCCCCGCCCCTTTGTTATGAGTGTTGCAATAAAGATGGACCGTTAGTTCAATCAAATAGAAAAATGGTTAACTCTACGAAAATTCTATTTAAAGTAAATTAAAAAAAAATAACTAGATCCATTCAGTGAACCTAACTAAATTGTTTTTTTGAACAGATGAAAATGTTGAATTGATGAAACCGTAAAATATGTAGTTGGACGATATTAAATAGATTGATTTTCTATAAATAAACATTTTTGAAATCAATAATTTTAATAATGGAATGCAATAGGAAAAATTTGGTTCTATGAAAAATCTAGTTAATTCAAATAAAAAAGAATCAAATAGACGCGGTTAGTTAATATCATATTTAGCGGAAAAAAAATAAAAATATGCTTCACACATACACGTGGAAATATTTTTTAAATTTTCGACGTGCTAAAAATGAAAACAAAGAAAAATCAAACATTTCATTAAAAATCGACGGTAATCGGCCGTCTCCATTTATCAACTCATTATTGAATTAACAAAAAAAACAAAAAGAAAACAAAGAAAAAATCGAATGAGGTTGAATTCTAAACCGACAATTTCAATCCTTTAGAACATGAAATAGACTTTAATTAACACCCTAACGTTCCATATAGATATCAACATTATATGTTATTTAGATCTACACTGCCAGCCAAAAGTTTTCGGACACTCCACATGATCTGTGAGATTTCTTCTCACAGGAAAACGCCCATTAATCCGATAGAATTGGAGTCAGACTGTATATGCAAGCATTCTTTTATGAATTGCCTATAAAATAATAATAAATCGATATTGAGCAAATTTGATTGTTTTCGCATATTAATATTGCACATATATTTTGATAAGGGGACGATGTATTTTTATTAATTTCGTATTATTTTCGTCATCGAACGGGTTACCGATCAGGCCACAATGGAATGATCATGGAGGAGATATCGAATTTGGGCCGAAAGCAGGTTAGGTGGGGTCGAGGCAACAGTTTGAGATTGAAAGCAGGTTACGGAGGCCTGTGCTCTGCCCGTTTCACTAAAACTAGGGGTCGAGAGAAGGTTTGGGAGGTCTAGCAGAGGCTACCCTGGACCAAGAGGAGGTCTCTTCATGGCACTGAACTCGACAAATGAGGTTTCGTCGGTTCAACGGAGGCTGGCGGCTTATGTATTACAAAAGAAATGGGTCCTGCGAGGGTTCAGAGGAGGCTAAAAATTTCGACTCGGGCTTTCTCTCGATTTCCTCCGTCGTCGCGACACTCTTCTTCTCATAATTTTACATACTACCAGAGTATACACTTTGCGGGCATTGACTTTTTTGTCGATTTTTTTACGATCCATCATCCTACTCTCCAAGACAAATGAAATATCAAATAATGAATACATTCCAACGGAGCTTCAATTTTCGCGCGGCGCCCCGTGTCATTAGATATTACTAAAACGTCAATTTTTTTTAGCTACAACGTAAGTTGCCTACGTTTTATTTATTAAAATTAAAAAAATAGGCGCGAGCCACGAACGTCGAACTTTAAATACTACGCTGCCCTGAATCGATTTCGAGAAAGAGCGAAAAACTTGGAAAAATTCAGAAACCATCAGTTGTTAAATTGTCGCGCCGGTAACGAAAAGTTTCGATCCGTTGCGGTATTTTCGTGGAGATATCCGCCTGCCGGCTCGTCTATCGCTAGCTACGCAGGGTGATGCCCGAGCGTTTGGGAAGGAAAGGACGCATCAAACGTCGTTGTGAATGGCTCCAATTGCTGATAACAATTTGAGAGAGACTGAATGAAAATAAAACTCGATGAAAATTTACGTGGACCGTAGACGCGATTCTTTGCGATGTCGTGCCTGAAAATGTTCTTCCGCATTATTGACACGTGTGGCAGCGCCGTCATATGTATCTATGCACAATACCGCCATACAGTAGTACCTCGAATATCCGAATTAATTGGGACCGAACCTGGTTCGGAAATAAATTGCCAAGCTGCTTTACAAAAAAATTGCAATTTTTTTCTAAAGAAATAATATACAACAGAAATTTAAATAAATACTCAATCTATATTATAGATACATGCATATATAAATATTTATTTATATAACATCTGTCAAACAACGAATGCTCGCGGTTTTCTTTGGTTTCCACTTATAGTCGTCCATCGTCGAGTGTCTCGATTTCTCTCTATATCGGAGATCGCGGTTTCCCCAACATCATAAAGACCTACTAGACCTGCGCTAGTTTCGCCCTTGTCTAGCTTTAAAAAAGTTTCCAGTTTAACTGGAAACTGGATATTATGCCCGCCGTATAAACATAATATTTACTTTTAGGAGTCGAAGTAGTTGGACTTGGACTTGAAGTCCTGACACATGCGAACTACAAAAAATAAACGGGATGTAAACGATTTGCAACAATTTACATTTATCTGTGCGCGGTGCAAGGAACAAATTGAAATTGCCGATTGAAGCCAGTGTGGAATCGGATTAACATTGGAAGACGAAGAAAGCGCACAAATCCGCGCAAGTCTTGCAAGGCCGTATATTTCGCGACACAATATATTTTTTGCGCTAAAGTTCGGATAAACCAAATCGTGGTTCCGATGACTGAGGGTTCGGATGATTGAGTTTCGGATAATAGAGGTTTTTAGTGTATGAAGAATGTATATTTTGAATTCGTAATGTCTATGTGATGTTGGGACTATCAGCTTATCTGACCTTTCTGAGGGTGGTCCTTGAATGAATTCCATTTAACCGTTGCTTTAGGCCCAGAACGGCGAAAGCGACGTTAACATAAATATGTTAATATAACATAAATAAATAAATAAATAAAGTTAACATAAATATGTTAATATTTATGTTAACGGTCATTAAGTAGACAGCGAAGTATACAATTTATGAAATTGAATTTTCCATCGTTTCTAATGCAGTGGAAATTAATATTTCATCATTGCCCATATTTGTTTAGCTAATTTAAGCTACGAGAATCACTTAAGCGTTTTCTTAAGATCTCTATGAGAGATCTACCTGAACCTACACGGCACAAATTCTGGATAGTCATCAAAATGAAAGAATACAGAATTAAAAAAGAATTTCCGTTGCCTTTCAACGACGCAGATGTTGTCCATTGTCATGATGTTCATAATGGGGGATAATAGGCTACTATGGAAGCGAGTATATTTATATATCCTTACGTACTGGGTCATCTGGATAGCCGTTTTTATCAATTAACGTACTACGATCGGCTAAATGTAGTTCCCACGCGGCGCACACGTTACTACGCCGTTGTTAAAGACCAAGCGTCAGCAAAGATGACGCCCGTTAGCAAAAACAATTGCGCCCGTGAGAAAGGACCACCCAGGTCTCCAGGTAGCAATTTCCTAATAGTTGTCCTAAAGTTGTCTAAATGGGTACCGTATATCCACTTGGAAGTTACCTATAATAGTTGTCATGTATCCAACATTATTTTGCATGGTTGTTAATTTCAAGGTAACTTCCGGGCGGACATTTGGTACCCATTTAACTGACTTTTGGACAACTTTTTGAAAATTGGTACTTGGATCCTTTCTACACGATCGGCAGTTTTGCTCCATTCACGGAGTTGTGATTAGCACAGCGAGTAGTCTTCATTTTGTAAGCTGACGGGAACAATGTTGTTAATCTATTACACTTGTAACATATCTATTACTTTTGTGCATGATTTAGTACGCTATCACGTCGATGGTCGATCTATTACGTTTTTGGAAAAGTAGATGGAAGTAGTCATCTTGAGCTTCCAATTTCTGTCATGCAGGCTCACGAACGCTTCCTTAGCACGGGTTAACGTAACCATTCACCATTCACCGACTTTGCGACCGAACTCTACCTTCGATAACAGCTTTACCGCCGACTTATGCTTTATTATTGTATGATGATAATTTCATAAAAAGTATCGAGGTATCGCGGAATTACAAAAATGTATAAAGATGGAACGGTAAGTAAATTTTTTCATGTATCTAGTATATACAAGAGTTTTATTACGATAAAAATATATCACACGATATGACTTGATATAAGTTATATTATAACCAAAATGTTCATTAGCAGAATATTTATTGAAGGTTATGATTCTACCTTCATGCGACTACATCACGTTTCAATGTTTAATTTAACTTTCGCAAGTATATTTAACAAATCGACTCGAGCTGCGGACTTGCCCTGATATGCCACTTCAAATGTGGGCATGGCTGTTTCAGATGAAATGATATTCCGCTTGTTCTTATAAAATATGCATCATATTTAAAAAATAAATTCCTCGTTGTTCAACCGAAAGCAAAAGATTCCGACTCTCCAGATATTGAAAGGGCTGGTCCTTCCAATACATCAACAACATCATCTAACCTGCTGCTTTTCTATAGGATCATGATAATGTCATAAAATAAGAAGTAAAGCGGAAAGAGCAGTTCAATTTATCATATCAATTTTGTGTTCCCTATTTACCGGAACTGAATTGATTGGACGAATAAATATATATCTATCATTACAATGTAATCGTTTTTATTTCTGCATGAATACTGCTGTTCCAATCCAAAACCTATGGACTATGATTTTCGTACGTATGCCGAACAGAATTTTGATTGTTCTGAAAGTACTACTACTGATCTAACAGCTGGGAACTCTGATTCGGATCATGTGGATAAACCATCGAAAAGCGACGTAAATCGTACCATCAAAGGTTCAAGGACGGCTAGCAACACAGCTTTTCATGGTTAGAAAAAGGTCGGCCAAATTGTTTTGCATAGGATGTCTTGAGACGATTAACGGTCGGGTAATACACTTAAAACGACATGAGGCTACCGATCACCACAAAGAAAATATCATAAAGGGTGAAAGGACTGTCAAGATTAACTAACATTTGAACGACAAAAAACAACAGGAGAAGCTGGTTAAATTGGCTGAATTGATAGTGGCGAATGCAAGGATAGATTTTGAGGGCTGATAAAAGCACAATCCCGTACCGTGAATGATATCTTCAACGCAATTTGCGACTATTTTAAAGACAAAAACCTTCCTATAACAAATATGGTTGGTTTGGCTGCTGACAACGCATCTGTAATTATGGGCAATATTAACGGAATACAAGCCCGTTTCAAAGCAATAATACCACACCTAGGGACACGGAAAAAGTATCGATACTTTTAGGTATCGAGTACATGTATATCGATACCGATACTGATAATTTCACTAATATATTGTTCTCGGATAACAGTATATCTATTGAATGAAAAAGAAAACTTTCAATTTTATCATGTTATTGAAGTCAATAGCGTTTTGTTTGGACTAATAAATCCGATTATTTACACCAACAATTTTACAATTGAATCAACGAAATTTCACTCAATAACTCCAATGATATTACATCAATGATTTTTTTTCTCAGTGTGCGTCCTGTGCATTGCATTATTGCTCATCATTATTTTAGACCAGGAGTTGTAGAGTTCTTTTTAATTTCTCAAATCTCAAAATATGGATAGATGTTCAATTTGTATGAAGCGAAATACAACGGTGTACGAAAAAATTCATAGAATATCTGGAAACATACCCCAAGGTATTGATACTTTTCAGCTTTTCTATGAAGATTTTTTGTAAACGTTTGTATTTCGTTTCAAAGATCAATCGATACTACAAAAGTATCGATACGCCAGGTATTGGTACTTTTGTATCGATACTTTTATGAGTATGATACTTTTCTACCGATACTACGCATGAGTACAGTATCGATACTTTTTATTCGATACCGTGTCCCTAACCACACCTGTTCGTCCTTGGGTGCGTCTGTCATTCGTTCAATTTGTGCTCTTCAGCTGCAGCTAAAAAGTTGCCAAGAAGTCTGGAAGATTTGATACGAGCAATCTATTCTTACTTTTCTCACGGCAGTAATTGACCGGAAGATCACAAGAGTTTCAAATATTCGTTGAGTTGAATCCTTGCAAACTATTGCATCTGAGTGCGACACGGTGGATGTCTCTTCCAGCAAGTGTATCCTGTCAGTTGTGTTTAGGAGTGCGTACTTAATTTTTCATTTTATTAACTACATTTATTTACTTTTGTATATGCTTAACCTCAATGCAAGCTGCTGTAGATCGGGTGTTAGAAAATTGGGAAGCCTTGGTCCTTTTGTTCCAAGAACGAATGCTATGAACATGAGTTTCCCGCAATGCGAGCGATTCTCAATCAATTGAAAAGAAAACCCATATTCAAACTATATTATACTTTTCTCTCTTATATTCTCGAAAGTGGCAATCGACTTAATCAAGAGTTTCGAGCGGAGAAACCGCAACTACATCTTCTTTTAACGAAAGTTTCAGATATATTCCGAAAAATGTTGAGGAATTACGTGGACAAAGATTATCTGGATCGTGTTTCGATTTAAAAAATCAAAGTAATTGATCTACGAAGTATCGTTCCCTTGGGGAAAATATACTTCGGAGCAAAAACTGAAATTTTAATGTCAAACGAAAATATCGATCGAAACAAGCTATAGAACGTCAGAGTGCATGCGAGTTTTTATGTGATGCTTGCGGAACAAATTAAAAAACGATTCAACTTCGATAATCCGGCTCTATCTTTTGTGAGCTATTTCATCCCGCGTATAGCGCTATCCGGAGAGATCAGCAATATTGCCACTCGAGCACTTAAGTTTTTTCCACCCCGCGTCGATGACATAGAAAAACTGAATAGCGAATGGTGACTTTCGTCCAATTGGAGCAAATGGAAGCCCAAATAAATCTTTCAATCAAAGATTTTTAGACAAACGATTTCAAGTTGTACACTGAACTGAACATTCCAATGTTCCCGTACCAGACGAAATTGGATATTCCGGTGATCACATTCACCGGCGGCAGCTGAAAGGGTGTTTTTCCAATATTATAAAAAATAAAACACAAAATCGCCTACATGTCGGCACGTGCGAAAGCATTCTGCATGCTAAAGAGCCATTGAGGAGTAATTTGTGCTACACCTGGGAGTCTCGCTGCTATTAAAATAAAAATAATCTTTCACAACGTTCCATAACGGTTCGCTTGGGGTATCAAACATAGCTTATCTATCCATTGATATTTGTTATTCAACTTACCGGCATTATATTACATAAATATTTTTTCAAATTATAGACATTAAGAATTAAGGCGGTCCTCTAGTTTCTCGGCTGTTTTTTTACGGCTTTTTCAATAATTTTTTACGGGCAAAGCATCGAAATAATCAATCTCATTGTTTTAGCATAATCTTTATTAACATTTAAATAAGCTTTACAAATTTTTTGAAGTCAAAATATATAATAGAATAAAAGTTATAGTGGCCGACAGGAAGACATCAAGTAAAAGAGGTGCTTGACGGTGACCAAGATTGCGGCTGTTCTGCTTATCTGAAATCAAAAAACCAAACGGCATTTTAATGTTCATATTTAAAACTAGCGATTGAACTAGAGTGAATTCTAAATTACAAAAATTGACTTTTTTATATACTTTTGCAAATTACATTCTATTTTTTACTCATTTTTTCTTAAGTTTTTCGCTCGTACAAAAAAAACTATCGAAGCAATCATGATAATCCTAGTTCAATCGCTGGCTTATAACATATTAAAGATGCTGTATAAATTTGAACAAGATCGGTGCAGTAGTTTCTGAAATATCGTGGTCACCGTTTCGAAAAATGGTGTTTCGAGAAAAACGCGTTTGAAAGTATACCTGCTCCGTTCCAGGGCCGTAACTTGTGAACCACTTCGAATATCGAAAAATCCTTTGGCACACATTTTCTATACAGTTGTAGATGTGATTTATGAAGAAAAACAAATCGATTTTTTCGACCCGAGAAACTAGAGGACCGCCTTAAGAACTGAAACCAAAACGTTGCTGTGATAAACTATGTTTACAAACAGTAATAAAAACGAGATATAATTATAAATTTTGGTTTTTTTTATTCATCGAATAATCGATCCCACAACCGCATCAATATATACATTATACATGAGTATTCCGTGCACCCTTCCCCTTCTCCTCGTTTGTTACGTATGAGTACGTTTTCTTCCCGTCGTCTAGTACGGAATAAAATCTTAGACTGACAACACTGAACGGGAAGGTTCCGTCTCTCTACACTACCTCTTTCTCTGTAGTCCTTGATAAATATTTTCGTTTCGAAAAGTGATATTGTAATCCAATTATAAGTGGTCGCTGTAAAATACAGTAATTCGCGGGTTAATAGTACTGTTCTTTCCTCGTTGCACTAATGTAAACGAATTTACGAAAATAACAAATCGAACAAAAGCAGTATATCGAATCAGGGACACCGCACCTCTCTCCGGTCTGTGGCCCAGACGCAAACATGGAACAACCCCTTCTTTGGCCATATCTTGCAAAGGAAATAAATTCACGAGACGTAACACGCACACACATATATATATATATATATAAAATTGTCGATTAATGCATACTCCGTGGTAACGTTTCTTTATAAATATGGATCTGCCTGACCTCAACTGTACCACCATATCTTTCACCCTACCGTTCAGGTAGACGATGATGATTTTTCTCTCTTTTCGTTTGTTTGTCTGTCGTCGCTGTGTGTCTCTCTTTTTTCCTTTCTCTACTTCGCCTTCTGGTTTACCATTCAGGAAAGCCAGATTCGCGTAATTTTCGCCTTTTTATTCGTAGCTCCGAACAAAGAACCGTGAGAGCGAAAATCAATAGAGGAAACACCAGAACGATTGTCGTTTCCGTGGTGCAAGAGGCCCTTCCTCTTTCGAGGCTCCTTGTCAGTTTTGTCTGGTTATTTATTCTCTTTATTCATCTCTCTCCTCCTGCTCTTTTCATCCACGCCTGCATTGCTCTCTCACGCCCCTCCCTCCTCTCTCACGGTCGAGTTATTCTCTCAAGCTCTCTTACGGGGCTGCAGACGAAAGCGTGGCGGCGCTTCATCCCTCTCGTCGCTAGACGACCTTGCCCCAATGCCCGTTCGACCTGGACTGGTCTCAGCCCCGACTCTCGACCTTCCCGAGCTTCCCTACCTCCTCTTCCGCCTGCCTACACTTCGGCACCAACGTGTGCATCGTCCGCGCTAAAAGTATCCTACGTGGCTCGGCCATACGGAGAGCTCGGTCTTCAGCTCTGCAACACCACGCAAACCCATCGTTCAAAAGGAATAACAGCAGAAGGACCTCCAGTGCTACGAATTAAATGCAAAAACAATTGCGCTCGGGCACTCTCCCATCTCGTTGGTATGCTCGTGCGCATGGTTTTTCATGGCTTGAGGTCAAAGGGTTGTAAGCCCGTTACCGCGTACAACGCCATTTTGAATTTAGAACTTACGACGTATATTCACACACATAAAATCTTTTATACTCGTATATGCGCTATATGGAGCTCTTGCATGAATAAATTTCATCTATGCAGCGCTGTGCAAATCCTTAACTATCGGTAGCTAATGTCCTCTCTCTCTCTCTCTCATAAACTTTGCGATATATTGTATATCCTCAAACATCGTCCTATTCTGAGCACCCATTAAACTCTATACTACTTGTCCTATTCTACAAGATTTCGTTTACGTTTAGATTGTTACACTGTTAAACAAGTTTATTTGATTTAACGAGGGTCTATTCATTTCGTTTGCCTAATGGCCTATTACAATTCTATTTGTGTCAAATATATTTTTTGTTGGTTTCCAGCATCCCTTGATAGTGACAATTCGTTAAATACGTATTTGATAAAAATATATTATTATTTCGAACGAATACATTTCTTTGGGTTATTTAAATAAAATGTTCAGGTAATTCAAATAAACGCATTTGGTTACTTTCAGGAAATCTTTCTTATAAGGGTATTAACTCTTGTGCTCCCGTACGGATAGCTTTATTGGCGTAAAACATTTTTTTTCGAAGTTTTAATGGATTGTAATGTTTTTAAATGTCGAAAAATGACACTCAGAAAGTTGTCTGTGCGTGTGTTTTCGTCTCCTTGCGTGTGTATATATATACATATACGTATATGTATATTTTTTTTCCAGCTACTTCTTTATGTTCATGGTTCTCTCTTTCTCGATCGCTATCTCTCCCTTGCCACGTAGTAATTGCCAGCCATCGCCCTTTTGCGTTATACAAATCGGAGGATCTCATTTGTATTTATTATCATTATTATCTGACGTGTACATCGTTATTCTGAATATTATCATTATTATAATTATATTTTTTCCTGTTTTAGATTCGTTCATGGCGTAAATATTATGACTTCTTTACTCTACGATGGGGTTGAAGTTTGCATCGTTGGAACGTAACGAAAATTCTTTTTAATATTCTCATTTTCATTATTATCCAAAGTAACATCTTACAGATTTAGTTTATAGATCACTAAATAGGAATCCAAAAGATGTTTGCGTGATTTTCGCAGCTGAAATGTGCTTGACGAAATTAGGGGAATAGGAAACATTTATTTTCGTTCCATTCATACTATGCAAACTACAACGCCGAACTTCGCGCTCAATATTATTGTTTTATTGTATTTCACTAAATGAATGTCTGTAGTTTTTATGCTTCATTACGATTTACATACAAATAAGTTACTTTTTTTGTCATGTTAGCCGAACCGATGTATGCTCTTGCATAAAATAAGTATGTCATCATCTCTCTCTTTCTTCACCCTTGATGTCCCCCTCTCTCGCTCATACACTCACACACACACACACACACACACACACACACACACACTTTCTAAATCTACAGTATCTCCTGTCTTTATTTTGTCAAGTCCGTTTCATCCAGAGAAAATTTGTCACGCCACATAGCCACGGGACGCGATTTAATAACGTGTGGGAAACAGGACACCTGGGGCATTCCTGATTATTTCGGGGATAACGATAACATACGTACCATATCCAATGAACAGCCAGTGCAAATTGGAATCTTTCATATTGCGATTTCTCCCACTCTATCTAACTCTTATGAGCCGTCTAACATTTTTTCTGAGGGGAGACGAGTCAACGTATCACTTTTCTTTTTTTGGATTTCGACTTTCCTATGTACGGAGATGAACGAATGAGGAAGTAGAGATCGCGTATTGCGAACCCTGTTGTTCCTTGGTTTTTTTCGCCCAATTCAATCGAGCGAATAGTAAGTTATTAATAATTCGTGAACAATTCGTACAGTGGAAAAACGTTTCTGACTATTCTGTAACGTACTTCGCCGGAAAAATTCTGAGATTGGAAGGGATCAACTATTCAAAATGAACATCAGATGAATAATTAACCGAAAAATGAGAAGCGTGGTGCGAAAGTTTTTCTCGGCTGAACACGAAATTCTTTCTTCACGCCAATACATCGTCAGGAAATGTGCGAATACAAGCGTCGTTAACCCTTTGCTTGAAAGACTCTCATAAATATGCCGTCTATCGCGATGTTATGCAAAATACCGACATTTTCCAGTGCACTTCATTCAATGCTTTTGTTTCTTTCTTTTTCTTGTGTACTTGTCGTTCCTCGACGCAGCTTCATAGGGCAATTTACTCTGTATGTAATCATCTTCAACTGAAGAAAGATTGAAAACGAGAGAAAAAAGGAAAGAAAGTGTTGAACCGACACGTAAAATAAAAAGAACTGGTGGTCCAAAGTGCCATTTTTTTGAGCGTTGAATTAATGATTGGATAGAAGATCCTTTCAACGTTGCATTAAAGGCTCGCCCGTCTGTGTCCTTTGAATTTATAATTCATCTCTTATCCTGGCTTCCTCCACCCTCTCTGTTCCATCCCTCCCCCCCTCCATCACTCTGTCATCTAAATTGTTTTGCCCTCGTTGATTCCTTTTAGGACAAAAAAGTCGGCAAAGAAAAAAAGAGCCTGGCGAAGTTAGGGTGCTGACGAGAGAGCCCTCGGAGCACAGCAAAGGATAGGAAAAATGATAAAAAAGAAAAAGCTAAACGAAGAAAGAGCGTCTCGTGTAGCCATAAAATTCCCGTACCTCCCCCGTGTTCTTTCGTGTTTCCCCTCTCCGACTGCGAACCCTTATAACGGATTTGGTCCCTATATATACTCGCCCGTTTTATTCTGCTGGTTACAACAGGCTCGTAATTTTTTTTCTACCTCTTGTCTCATACGCGTCAATTTTTCCTTTATGCTTTGTATATATACGAGTGGACAAATATGTTTCTCTGCACTCGTTTTTCCACATTTTTCCTTAGTGTCATGTTTCCGTCATCGCGAACTTGCGACCACGCGATGTCGAGGGCTAGAGAAAACGGGAATTTTACGAATGCCTTTGACGTATGAAAAGCAATGGCTAACTCCGGTCATGGGAATGTTAAAGGGCTCGCGATTTTTCGTTGTTGGTTGTAGTGAGAAAATGCAACTTCCTCGATGGTCCGAGTTAACTTAATGAAGGGTCGATTTTGTTTTGGTTTGTCTAAAGAAACACCACATCAATTAAGGGAGACTTAGTCCTTGGAGTGCCATATTTCAGGTGTTCACATTTTATTTTTTTTAAAGGAAACGAGTAAAGCTTTTTGGGTGCGGTTTTTTTCTTGCTTTTATTCATGATATATAGAACGTTAAAAATTTTTTTTTTTGCAAAAAAAAACAAAATGGCGGCCGTTGCAGCTCCGCGAAAACAGGTCCTCAAATCGCGGGAGGTAAACGGCTGACATCACTGCCCCTTCTTTGTTGATCTGAAACACAAATTCAAAGCATATTATCAATCTGTGACCCTTTGGTCATGGAATGACGGATGGGTTTTTCGTTTAGTACAAATTTCGGAAAATGGCGTTAATTTAAAAAAAATCGAATTTTCGCATTTTTTTTTTCGCATACAAAGATAAATAATAAATGCAAAAATGTATATATCGAAAAAACGATCCGTCATTCCGTGAAGACATATTTTCTGAGTATGCTCTCCAATTTTCAGGTCGATATGTTAATTACAGCGGTCAGGAGAATGTCAGCCATTTTTAAAAACGTGTTTTCGAGAAAAACGCGTTTAAAGTTTTGTAATGTGTTTACACAAATGTGTTCATAATTACCGCTAATCGGCAATGCCTGGTCCATAGAAGCATCCCTCCTCTTCTTCTAGCTGCTCATGTTGAGCCGCTAACATCTCCCGCTGCATTTCAAGGACAAAGTCTCCCTTAACGCGTCTGTATATAAGCTTATAAGGCCCAAAAAAGGTCGATCTTCAATATTTTCTTCTGATGACAGTATTGGGATGGCGAGGTCGGGGTTTTACACACAATTGATACATAGCCTTGCCAAGTTTGAGTTTTGTTAATTGAAAAATATTGATATGCGATGAACGTGTGACGCCGCAAAAACAAAGTGACGCCATTGCTGCATGAGCAATCATTGTAGGACGTTCTGAAAAATAGAGTGATCCGACAAGGAAAATTTAAAAATGTACTTTTGCTTTAATAGTAGATTTTCGTGTGACCGGAAACTTTTGAAATTGAGAAAATGACAAAACTGGCAAGCGGTAAAACAAGCCTTTCGGTTATCGACAAAAAAAATAACTTTAATGATTCGTTATTAAGCGTAGAACCATGTCGTAGTTTTCAGCACCTGTAAACTATGCACATGGGTCGTTCGCGTCCGTCGCTTATTTGACTATCTTACTGCGCACGGAAAAATCTGAAAAAAAACCGTGGGTCTTCTTTGGACTCCTAACTATAGGTTAAAACTTTTGGCATCCCTGAAAATCTCTTTTTCAATGAACATTTTGAACAAAGTTCGGATGTATATAGGCTGTTCAGACAAGAATATTTGGAAAGTCATATCTTCCGTTGTTTTTTATATAAATAGAAATGTCCAACGCAAGTTATTAGTGAAAATGACATACCTTTTGAAAAAAAAAGAGAAGTTTCGACCGTGAAAACAAAATATTTATTTTGCAAATTGAAAAAGACTAAATTTCAAGACCGGGATGTATACTTTATATAGGTAATTGGAAAAAACTAACGCGTTTACAGAATGATGTTATATATGTTTGTCTATTGTTTGGTAGCAAACGTTTGTAGTTTTACAAGCATTACATGCATTTTATGTATATGTATTATATCCATATAAACCCACCCTGCCCAAAACTCGGTTTCTGAAAACATGTTTTTTTTTTCATTGAAAATACATTCGACGGACAAAAAAAACATTTCTGTAAAGGTTTCAATCTTCTTAAAGCAAAATGGATATAATGCATATCGCAAACGGACCATTTGCAGTATGCGGCCTTGGTTTTTATACTCTCCTTACCCTAATCTTTTTTTGCCTGTAGGTCCCATGGCTGTACCTGCGAAGGTCTAGTAAAGGTTGCCCTTAAAGGATTTGGCCCGAACACAAATGACCTATGTACGGTTCTAAGCTTAACATATGAATAAACAGATCAAAAAACCACGCGGTCATATGCTAGAAAATGTTACAAACTATGCTCTGTCGAATTTGGAGTGAATTAAATGAGTAGATTTTGAGATACCTCTTTCACTGTGTCATTAAACAGTTCCGAGAAAAACGCAAAAAAGAGTAAACCGTAGTGGGGCGGTTCACGGCAGCGCAGTGGGCGATCTGGCCCTTCACAAAAATCCTCAGAATTCCGTCAATTTTTGGAATTATTATAAAATCTTTGTTGCAAATAAAAATGAAAATCCTAGACTATAAAACTACGCAATAAGATCCTTCGAAGAAATAATTGAAACCAGTTCCCTGCGGTATTAACTCACTGTCGGTTTTACTAAGAGAAAAAATATATCCATATATTCGTTGATTTATCACTTTTTTACGATGTATAGGAGTCATGGCGGCGAATATTGAATGTTTTACTTAGTAGAAAATTGAATGTTTACTCAGTTTGTTCTAAACGTCTGAGCTAAATTTGAGTTCGATCCGTTAACTCCGTGAATTATTATTACACCCTTATCGTGCACTAGTAGTATTGTTTGCCTTTCTATGGAAACTGGCTTCGCTCTCAGGTATGAGAAGAAAAAGCATAATGACAAAATCCTACGGAATGTTGTTGATTTTCTTCGCGGGTAATTCATGTACGAACAAAACTTTTGTGAACATTTTACACTTTCTCGCCACACAATTGTAGTGCAATTAATATATCTGGCTAAACTTCTGCTCATTTCCCCGTTTGGGTTCCCCACACAGGCGAGCTAAACTACATGGAAAGGCGATAAACAGTTGACCGGCTAAAAATGCAGTAGTCGCCAGTCGCGGCATATTCTCAAGAGTTTTCCCCTAATCAGATTACATATGAACAAATACAGGTGAAGCAATAATTAATATAAAAAAACCTTGAACTCGAAATTTAAGGATTGGTCCACGCCGCTCACGTCTGATTTTACTTTACACCTAGGAAATATATTTAAGAATTTTTCATTTCAGCTACTTCCTAACGCTAACGAAAGTTCCGTTTTATATTTTTTAATTTCCTTATTTTTATTATCGTATAAAATCCTTTTCTCCATATTTATATTGTTGATGCCTGAATGGGTGCCCTAAAAAATAATTCAAAATTTTTTGTACACAAAATTTGCCGAAAGAAATAAAAATAAATTCATAAGTATTTATTTTCATTGCATTCTAACGATGCAAACTTGAATGTCGTCCTGGGGTCCCCCAACATCCTAAAATAGGTCGTACTTGGGGTCAATTGCGAATTACTTTTTTTGAGTATCACACGATAGTTTCATTATTTCCCCAAAAGACCTTGCTGCATGAGCAATCAGAGGATGATACGAAAAATCCATATTTCCATTCGTTCCCATGCGTGTCTATGCTAGCAACTGTGACGCATCAGATTCTGCGGGGTGCGACATACAATTTGCTAATTGTACACTCACATACACGCATTACGGATATACGTGCACTTGGGAATGGAGGGCAAAGATAAACTTGAAATACATATGTAAATGCATGTGCGTGTGTGTGTATGTGTGTGTGTGTGTGTGTGTGTGTGTGTGTGTGTGTGTGTGTGTGTGTGTGTGTGTGTGTGTGTGTGTGTGTTTGTGTGTGTGTGTGTGTGTATGTGTGTGTGTGTGTGTGTGTGTGTGTGTGTGTGAGTGTATGTGTGTGTGTGTTTGCATATATCACTAGTTTCACGCAGATATGTCTGGTTACCGGGGCTGCTTGATAACGAGTTTAGCTCAAACAAGGGTTGCTTGTTAGTGGAGAGGGTGCGAAGCGGGTCGGTTATAGCGGAGGAAAGCCACGAGCTTGTGAGGTCCGGTTAGTTCCAAGAGTTTGCAAATGGTCTATGTAG
This sequence comes from Ophion ellenae, assembly GCA_963210295.1. Lineage (NCBI taxonomy): Eukaryota > Metazoa > Arthropoda > Insecta > Hymenoptera > Ichneumonidae > Ophion > Ophion ellenae. Next base: position 36,042,799 of record OY723385.1, read on the forward strand.
TATACAAGCTGCATGCAACTATGTACATTTGTGCATACGTGTGTATGCACACACACATACATTCATAAATACCAGTGTGTTTATTTGTGTGCTACGTACAAGTACCCAAATTTATTTGTTACCCAATTCGGTAATAGGCAACCCTTCGTCTGCTGACCTAAGACAGGCGGGGAAAAAACCTCGTCAAGATTGTTACCCGGGAACTCCGGACGTTGAGAATATTAGATATCAACAGTTAGTATTGCAAGAGAATACGGAAATACGGGGTCACCAAGGAATAGTTGGTTTTTTAATTTTTTTGTTGACACCTGTCAACTATTGCTCTTCAAATGCGATGAAGAGCTCATTTTTATGGTGAATTCATACATACACGTGTGTGTGTGTGTGTGTGCGCGCGCGCGCGCGTGTGTGTGTGCGTGTGTGTGTGCGTGCGTGCGTGCGTGCGTGTGTGTGTGTGTGTGTGTGTGTGTGTGTGTGTGTGTGTGTGTGTGTGTGTGTGTGTGTGTGTGTGTGTGTGTGTGTGTGTGTGTGTGTGTGTGTGTGTGCGCAAAGGAATAAAGGATTGGGAATTTATAGCCACGGTATATACGATGACAAAAGAGTTATGATATATGTATAATACATACAGGGTGACAACTATAAGATGGCTATGTGTTGTTTACGGCCGTGTATCACACACTGCGAAATTTCGACGCGATCACGACGGTATTGCACAATTCGTAGTTTCTGGTTACGAACCGCCGCAAACTACCGCCAGATGTCGCAGCAACCGTTAGCTACCCGCACTACAGCAAAGGGCAGAGGCCCAATAGGCGACGATTGCTGCAAGTCGTGTGTAACGCGTGTACGTTCACCATACAGGGCGCCGCCAGTGGGAGAACTGTTGCACTAGATTTTCCGATTTGTCGATAATATTTTGAGCTTCGTTGGTACAATTTTGATAGTTTTATGTGAAAAAAAAACACTTAACCTCAATTTCTTCGCCATTTTTCCATAAAATCAGTTCAAAAAACGCTGAACACGCCATGGTAACTACAATCTGAAAGTTGGTTGTCAAAATTTCGAAAGATATCGACCGTCAGGCTCTTTCTGCAACAATATTGCATGTACACAATAAATTTCTTCTTAATTGATTGAATCGTTTCGCCGCAATTAGGGTTCAAATATTTGAAGTGATCGGAGCGTGTGATACTACATGGGCTTAAGGATCTTGCGCGTAGACTTTGCGACTGAGAAAAATATGATTTTAAATAGTTTATCAAGCCCTTTCTCAGAAAAATATAGCATATTTCGGTGGTGGGTAGTATTCGCCAGAAAAAATTTAACATTCTGGGATAAAACCACAACTCCATTTCGAGTACAGCAAAATGAAGATGATTCGAATACGAAACACTCCTGAAAAAACTCTATTCTATAAAGAGGTTTAAAACAATTAAGAGTGTTTCGTATTCGAAATTTAATTATCTTCATTCTGCTGAACTCAAAATGGAATTCTGATTTATTTCCGGAATGCTCAATTTTTTCTGACAAATACTACTCATAACATGAATACGCATTATTTTGGGTCGAAGAGGACTTGAAAGAACCATTAAATATGTTTTTCTCGATTGCAATATCTTCGCGTCAGAAGTAAAACGTGGTTATCTTATAATTGTCATCTTATATATGTTTTTTGTAGTTATATCCTTTTATTTTATATATATTATACTATGCTTTTTCCTTAGTGTCTCAATGCCTACGAGGGTTCCCATGCTCGTGAATTGCGAAATATTTCCAGAGACACAGCGGAAACTTTTGGCGTATTCCATTTCAACGTTATTTCACTTTGCCCACCGAGAAGTTCGAGCCGTCCGGAAAAGTTTCCCTATACGTAGGATGTCGTCGTCGTCTTTCATCGCCATCCGAAGTTTTCCCTGTCACGTCCTCTCCGCTTTTATTTTTATTTACAAATGTATCACCCTTATTAAATTTATTTCACATTGTGCTCCGAATATCTTTCTTCGACTCTTGCATTGTGCGACGAAATTATACATCGGTGTAAATAAAGAAGTGAAGAAAAATTGTACTCGATTAATTACAGGGGCAAAATTTTACTTATTCTTTGAGATCCGTCTTTCTCGCGCTGCTGTTCAGAAATTCATAGCACGACGAGGCTTTTGTCTGGTGAAGAGAAGCGCGCGTTCACCCTTTCGTCGAGCGAAGTTTCCTGAACATCTTACCTCGTATATATTATGCATTTATACATATATATATATATATATATATATATATATATATATATATATATATATATATATATATATACACATACACACGAGATCTGGAATTTTGATGACGTATGTGTATGAGTACGACGTGTAGAAACACGTGTACTCAGAGAATAAGAATCTCAGGGAAGAACGAGGAAAGAGAGGAGAACCGACGAGTATGTGTGCATCTGCAAGGAAGAGAGAGAGAAAGAGAGTAAGCGTTTAGAAAATTCGCGTAAATAACTCTTTTTCTCACAACCCCCATATAGTGATATATCTCAAAACGATATTGTACGATTGTGACCTTCGTTTATGCGACATGTTGGTGTCAATGCCCTAAAGTGGTATTTCAATGATACATATACATATTTCCTCTCCCTTTTTCAAAAAATGATATCGTATGACTGGAATAGAAAAAAACCAGAAATATTGTACAGAAAATTATAATTAAGGCAATATTGTTGTCTAGAGCGCTGTTTTAAGAATTGTTTCTCGGATGGAATAACGTTTAAACTTTTCGAGTTTCCTTTCTGAAATTTTGAACACATGTTTATTAATCTTGCAAGAATATGTACAAATAAAAAATAAAAATTCATTGTCATGTACATTTGTACGTTCCTCTACAACGGTGCGCGGAAAACGCCTCCTATATATTCTACGTTTATTTTTCTTCCAGGGTCGTCCTACTTGCAATTTGTCGAAAAAAAATCGTCGTACCGTTGAAAATAAAAGTCATAAGAAAAAAAAACCATTGAGCACTTGCCGTTGAACCCCGAGAATTAACGAGGCCCCTATGACCAAGACTGACTAGCACTTCTACACTTAAGCGATAAAAAATAAAATTCCCATGGGTTCTCAAACAGGTAGGACGTTCGTGCGAGGAATCGTAGCTCGGATCTTCTAGGTTTACGCTCACAAACACAAATTTCATAATTTCTCGTATACGCTGCGAATATGAACGCATATATACGCATATATGGCGCGGCTAGTATCTAAGGCTAGAACCTAAAGCCTCTCGAGGATACAGACACCTGAAAACGGAATTATACCTCCACGATGCCAACGCTGCACGTACAGTGGAGTCAAACGTATAGAAAGGTATATAATGCGCATACTTACTTTGAGTGAAGGAACTACCCTGTGGAAAAAAGGGCACTTTGTAAAGACAACCCTCTTGTGAAAAACACAAGAGAGAGAGAGAGAGAGAGAGAGAGAGAGAGAGAGAAGGAGAGAAGAACTTTTTAAACAGAGGAAGAAAACGGGCATGCACTTTTTTTACATTATTTCGGCATCTCTAGTACTTTCAAAACATAAAGTGCCCCCAATTTACGTTGTCCCATATCAAAAATTAACCTCCTTTTCCCGCTTTTTGACGGCACGAAGAAATAATATGACCAACCAACATGAATATTACAGGAGAATTTTTTATTTATCACCCACTTAGCTGAAAAACGAAAACATTTGGAAGCCTCCCTCAGGACAATTATTATAAATAATTGGCAGCAAAGCGGACGTCCGTTTTTGTCTCGGCTTTTACAGCTCCGGGAAAAATACTCGACCGTAGGAGTAAAAGAAGAAGCTGAGAGAACTGGAGAGTGAAAGAGAAAAATAGGGGAGGGGGCCAGTTTTGCGTTTATTGGACGAATCAATGAATGTCGCGGATGGTTAAGTTAATTATGCCGTCAGGGTGTTGAGCTTTATGAATAGAAGTCCGTATGAAAACGAGAAAATTATATATATATACCAATATGTTTTTCTCTTTTGCTGAATCATTTATGAGAACGGCTTTTATCGGCTGTTCTTGAGCCATATTGCAACATCAGATCGGTCATGAAACAGTATTACTATTGATGATGATAATATCAATAATAATAGTAGGTAGTAATATAAGCAATTACATAATGTCGACGGTAGTGGACACGGAACTAGAAATAGTGAAGTGACACGTGCGCGGTAAAAGGACAAGTGATAGGATCGTAAAAGCTTCCAAGAGCATGGGAAGGAATAATGAAAGTACATGTACGATATATAGTAATAATAGTAATACTAGTATCGCTAGAAATTACATTTAACAACAATGACAATAATAATAATAAATTATTGTTTCGAGTCTTAACGGACATCATTCGGGCATCGAGAAATATTCGTTTTTAATTTATAATCCTATGATCGTATTTTCCCTCGAAGGATCAAGTTGCCAACTTGTCTTCTTTTTTTCCCTCTTTCGAGGCGGAGATAAGGTCGCTTACGACGCTGTTCCAGCGGTCTTTTTTTTGCTCAACCCTCTTCGTTCCTATGTCCGTTGTATGACGTTGATCGTGGATTCTCGATTTTTTATTCTCTCCCCCTTCTGTTCATCCCCTTGGGAGAGAGAGGGAGCGAGAGGGAGCGAGAGTTATGACGCGCCGGGAGTCTTAATGGGAAAATAATTGCCAGATATAAATATAATGATTCGTCCCGCGTGTATACGAGCGGAAAAGCAGCGCGATCGTAGGTACGGTGGCATATAAATGTCAACATTTTGTCATGGCGCTGAAAGCCACATAGATATCCACCTTCTCTCTCCTGCATCCTCTATCTATCGGTCCGCATTTTTACATGCATAATCATTAGATTTGTCTACGGAATGCTTCGGGTCGAATTATACGCAAATGTCGAGTTTGGATTTGTTTCTGACAAGGGACATCCCTCAGGTGACACCCTTCGAATTTGTTGAAATTTGGATATGTTATAAAACACCGAAAAGTAAGCGATACGTATTTTTTCTTATCAGCGGAAAAACGGTTTTAAGGGGTGAAACGAACCCACGAAAATAGGGGTGTTTTTTCGTTTTTCGTCGATAACGTTATCGTTCTCATCTCCAATGTATAGTGCACAAAAAAATAAACATTGTTGCAATTTGAAATTTTTTAATATCTCGTACCGTTAAAACGTTATCGACGAAAAACGAAAAACATCCCCATTTTTGAGGGTGCGTTTCAGCCCTTAAAACCGTTTTCCGCCGATAAAAAAAAACGTATAGCTTACTTTTCGGTGCTTTATAACATATCCAAATTTCAACAAAATCGAAGGGTGTCACCTGAGGGATGTTCCTTGTGAGTTCAACTGTAGCTCGTCCAACGGTAATGCTCGGGCTCATCTCAAGAACTCGAGATGCATCCCTGAGAATGAACTTACGTTTAGGCACAAATAAGTTCAGACATGGGTTGGTGGAAATTAGCAGGCCAAGTTTCCTTCTGGTTCAAAGGGATCAAAATTATTCGATCGGGATCGAAAGGAACGAGGGTTGAGAAACATTTGATAATAATGGAAGGTTCGGTGTATTTTTTCGTAACTTTAGTCGCAACACACAAACACACAAAAAAAATGCATTTTTGTTATGAAGTGCTTCTATATGAAGTGCACCCTTTAAACTACACTATACCACATTTGCCGAGGGTACGGGGAAACTGTAGAAAACCCGTACCGGTATAGACGGTACCTATATTCTTCTGATACTCTGATGCACTGAAGTTTTACTCAAGTACCTACACCAAGGTCTCAGAAATAAAGGGGTTTTCAAATAGCGCGGATAGATGTTGGCGGCCTGTGGCGGCCATGTTCTTTTAGTGGTGTCTGTCTAATATGTTGTTTACTATTCAGTCACTGATGCCAAATCACCATGGCAAGTTACACGATTGAACAGCACGTCCAAATGATAAAACTTTATTATCAAAATGAGTGTTCGTTAGGACCCCAATTTTGGCCGAAAAATCATCTTTAGCATCGAGGCGCATTTTTAGATGAATGGCTATGTTAACAAGCAAAATTGCCGTATATGGGACGACGTCAACCCACACGAGGTTCACCAGGTGGCAATGCATCCACAAAAAGTTCCGTTTGGTGCGGATTTTGGGCCGGCGGCGTCATTGGTCCCGACTTTTTTTAAAACAACGTTGGTGAGGCCGTCACCGTCAACGGCGAACGCTACAGAACGATGATAACCGATTTCTTTTGGCCCAAATTGAACGATATGGACGTAGACATGTGGTTCCAGCAGGACGGCGCTACGTGCCACGATTTGAGGGCATGGTTATCTCTCGCAGAGGTGACATGAATTGGCCACCAAGATCGTGCGATTTGACCCCGCTAGAATTTTTCTTGGGGGTTTGTTGAAGTCACAGGTCTATGCCAATAAGCCGCAATCGACCGATGCTCTTAAAGTCAGCATAACCCAGGCCATCGCTCAAATTCAGCCGGATCCATGCGGCAGAGTCATTGAAGATTGAACCATTCGGATCCGCGCCACCGTGAGAAGCCGCGGCGGACTTTGAACGATGTTATATTCCATACATAATGACATACATAGGCCTTTCAAATAAAAAAAGAATTTCGTTAATACCCTACACACAGCTTGTTTTATTCCATTTCAACATCTACCCACCCTTATTGAAAAACCCTGTATTTGCCTTCCGCTAACTGGTTGATGCGCCAGCCGGTGCACGGTTAAGCGGCCACCGCTCCGAGTATCGGCCGTTGGGGCCGAACCTCGACCCCCAACCACCAGTTACTTTTGTACATGGTTAGTATTTCTTTCTTGCTATTACACGTGACTGAAGACATCCCCTCCGTCTTGCACTCGCTGTCACACGAGAATCTTCAATGAGTGCACAAAAATCGATGTGTCTCTGCTCTAGCACACTCCCTAGTAGTTGCAGAGCCGTTTTTCAATCCTCTTAATGAATTACAACGGGAGCAATTCTTACGTGACTCACTCGTTACATTATTCACGTGAATCTTCGGTCGATGGAAAATACTTCGCTTTGTTTCCCTCCCTCCCTCTCTCTCTCTCTCTCCCTCTATATATATATATAACTTCTTTCCCTCCCCTTATGTATATAAGGGGCGGCGGACAGAAGTTGTGGAATATATTTTCTTTCCCTCTATATATAGAATATACGCATATCTATATGACTAATTGGATATTCATGGAGTCCACAGGCAGATGATGCGTGCTCCGTGGAATCAGTCTCGCATAATGTCTATTAGTAAATTGATCTATCTTATCTTTTATTGATGAATGATACTTCATCCGGAAAGAGACTCAATTGACGCTTAATACAACCTCTCCACAGAAGAAAATATGACTTTAGTGTAAATGATTGATCGATAGATCGAACGGATTAGCTTATCGAATAATCCTATTCGTGAATCGAAATACCTGACATAGGGGAATATACTCGCCAGATGCAGTTGAATCATCACGTGCGTATTGAATGACATATAGCCTCGTGATATCGTCCGGGACGTCACGTGCCTGCGAAAGTCGTACAATTGATTTTTTTATAAAGCGTAAGAAACTCCGAAGTGCAAGAAAAGTTGAACGTGCAAAGAGCGCTAGTCTCTTTGCTTGCACAGTAGTACGCTCCCTCGTGCATAGGACTCGTACGAAAAGTTACCCTACGTGCTAATAGAATACCCCGAAGAAAGTTCACCCCCTTCCCCGCGGTAATTGCGAAAGAACCTGATTGGAATATCCAATGCGCTTTGCCTTTTACAATCCCTACTCCCATCCTCCCGCCACCACTCCCGAGCTCTCCTCTCCCTGGGGTGCATCAAATTCAAATGTACCAACTTCACGCACGTGGTGACGTGGGCATTGGACGAACTGAGAAAATAAGGAGATTCACAAGATTTTCATTTAGTTTTTCAATTCATTGAATATGTTTCTTGTCTGACTATTTCGAATTTAAGAGGAATACTTTTGGGAATAGTGCTCCGACGGAAATGATGTTAAAGTTAGCATCGTTGGAGTGCATCGAAGGTTATTTTTTGTTTTTATTGCTCACACTTTTTGCCGATTTAGGGTATGAAAATCACTCAAATACACCGTGTGATTTCAAATAAAACTAATTTTGAAAAAATAAAAGAATAAACGACGTTTATTCTATTATTTTTATTACAATCTTTAATTTTTTTATCGATTAAGACTGTAACAAAAATAAAAGAATAAACAAATTGAAATGAACTTCCTTTGTATTCCAACGATGCCAACTTCAACGCCATCGAAGGAATTGCATTCTTGCTAATTTGTCGACTTTCTACACGTTCCCCATGGTGGACCTTTGAACCCAGGACTCCCCTGGATCCATATCGTATGTTCTTATCATATGTATGTATAAGAGGAAAGGAGATTTCAAAGCCGTTATACCGATGTGTCGTTGGCTATCACATTTGACTGTTTTTAGGACGGTCCATGGATTTTGTTTGAGCGAATAATCGATTTTTGGAACGTGGAATTCCTTCGAATGATCCTTACATAAATATGCTTACATTTATCTAAATGCCATTTTCAAGACATTGGGGCGTATCCGCACATATTGAATTTCCATCGCGTGAAATTTCGGATAGGAACACGTTCCCTCACTGCCCTTTTCTTCTCTTCAATCAGCATTCCTCATAACTATGTCAAGTATTGTTCAATATGATGATTATTTTTTCAATTCTGCTTTCAGATTTCCAAAAACTCGAACGGGAAGCGCGGATATGTAGGAAACTGCAGCACCCAAATATTGGTAAGTCCATGAAAGAAAATTGTTGTACACACTTGTTTTATCGTGGCTAAATAGAATATTATACAAAAAACAAACACCATGATGATTTACTCCGTATAATGAAGTGTGTGGTAGAATGGGGAAACGAAAAACTACCCGAAAAATGGACCCGGCAATAACTGTCTTTCACCACGTCGTTTGGTCTATAACAACGAAAACAAGTTTTTGACGCTTCGACCCCATGAGGGCAACATTGATTGCTGTTTTCCCGCGTTGTCGCCAATTTTTTCACTTTCCTATATATTATGATATATATATATATATATATATATACACTTATTATTAGTATATGTCGTTTAAATAATAAATACTAGGTGCGCAACTAAGTTTCTGGGTGTCACACATGGATGGCGCTAGCGACACATGTAGTCGGCATACAGGTCTGAAATTGGGTGTCTTTATAGCTTGGACATCTGTTAAGAATACCCAGTCGTAATATAAACAAATATCGCAACACAACGACCTTTTTTCTAACCTCGAAAATATCAAAGTTTCTGCCAAATAAACAGCATTTGCGGGAAGCATTGCTTTTGGGCTTCAACCTAAAAAGAAACAGCAGCTGAAGCACTTCGGTTAATTGAGGAGGCCTACGGCGAAATTTTCGATTTTTTATTGGTAAAAAAAACCCGGAAACTTAGTTGCGCACCTAGTACTAATTATTAATATGTTTTCCATTTTTTATTTGATTTTTAACATTATCCAAAGCCTTTTTTTGCGAATTGAGGTAGTAAATTCCTAATGAGAATACATAGAAATTGTTGAAACATTTTCACAGCCTGAGTGGGCGAAAAAAAGTTTGAGCAATTGCGAAGAATTAATTTTCGTTGGGTTCGATGCAAACTTCGACGTCATGTAGATGAAACATATGCAGCCTGTATGTGTGTGTGTAATAACAACCACAATAATAATAAAGATAGTAAGTTTATGTAATGCAATAAGGGGTCGTCCATTAATCACGTGAGGTTTTTTAGGCCACTTTCTGAGCCCCCCTCCCCCGTGGTGATATGTGGTGAGGTTACCAGCCCCCCCCCCCCCCCCACCCTCCGCCCACATCACGTGTATTTTTTTGTGTTAAGAAATGTCAGACACAACCGATAGGGAGTACGGTATTTGATTTTCAAAAACGAAATCATTTATATTGTCAATATATTTCAATGGCATTGTCCTAGGACCAGAGGCTCATTTGCGTATTTTCTACAGTAACAAGTGGGCAAGCCTTTTGTGGATCAGATGTAGGCACTTCACTTTCAGTAGGTGGCCAGTCGAAATTAAATAGAACTAAAAGATGTTGTGTAGGTTACTTTTTAGGCACAACCAGGAGGTTTAAACCTTCTATTCCCTACCGGTATACAAATGTTGCTATTTTCGACCGCTTTTTAAGTTCTACCTCTCCCTATGGCGCTAGCAGTTATCTTACAATATTCTTATTGCGCAGGCGCGAGGCCCGCACGGCGTACATAGCGACCGTATTATATACATAGCCTCTGCGCACGCATCAGGTTGTAAGAGTATAACGAGCGCTGCGAGTGGCAGAGTACGACACTAAAAATGCGGTCATTTCGCGTAGCAAAAATTCCAAAAGGTGCCAGCCCCCTGGGCACAACTTGCCGGTTCAATAGCTCACAGCGAATGCTCTTCAGTTCACGTAGTTACACAAAAAAATACACGTGATATGTCACAACACCCCCCCCCCCCCTTGCGTGATCAATCGTGATGTTATCCAACCCCCCCCCCCCCCCCCCCCCATTTGAGCCTCACGTGATTAATGGACGGCCCCTAACCGCTGCAATTGAAGGGTCACTTTATTCGCCGAAATTTCGACTAATTTCAACAGCTATATCTTTTGGAAAAATAATTCCAGGAAAACAATTGAAAGGCGCATTTCAAATTATGAATCATTGTCTTTAAAAATCGCGGTTGAAAAAAAAGAAGAAACATTGTACTTTTTTGTAAAGTTATTTGTAAAGAAAAAATAACTTTACAAAAAAGTGCAATGTTTTTTCTTCAAACGCAAGAGAAAGCGGAAATGTAAAAAATTGCATCTTCTACGCGCAGACGACGAGATTTAAACGCGATACACACATGATCCACATGCTTTTTGGACTGAAGAAGGCATATAGATCAAGTGTGTATCGCGTTTGTATCTCGTGGTCTGCGCGTAGAAAATACGCCGCGTGCAAAGGCCCTAAATGGGCAAAAAAATCAGCGGTAAAAACATAATCATTGGTGCATTGCAATGATGCTACCTTCAACATCATACATAAAATTATTGACATTCTTTATAATAGAATTAGACTGATAAAGATGGAAAAGAAAATAAACAAGTGTTCGGATGACCAAATAGGTAGCGCGCTCAGCTCTAGTATAAGAAGGCATGGGTTCAATCCCGAAGGTAGGTAAAAACTTTAACGAGGCAGAATACGTTTTAATTCAATTATCATATAGGCGGGACCATAAATAAGGTATATGGAAACAAAAAATACTAACAGAATTTTTTTATTCATAATTGTTGGATTGTTTTTGTTTGTCATTTCAGGCATAGATACGGCAGCCGGATCAGAACCTGCAAAGGTAGACTGATCAGGTCGTAACCGGCATCCGCATCGGGGCCAGATGCAAAAAGCGTTTCACGCCTGTTAAAGCCCTGATACGGCGGCCTGTAAAGTGCCATGGTACGAAATACGGCATGCCGGATGCGGCCCTAGTCTGCCCCGTAGCAAAATTTCTAGTCGGGACAGTATGCAAAACATCAGTCGTTTCGGTTTTTGTCTTTTTCCATGCTCCATAGTCGTAAACATGCCGAAATCTTTTCAACCTCTCCTTTTTCGGACGGAATGCCAACTTGACCTAAAAAGTATGAAAATTCGAACAGTATCGTCGATATTTGCATACAACGTACGGCAACGGTATAGTAATAACGGATCTTCATTTTTGGATAACGCAAATGCTGACTGCTCTTTTCCAATTTTCATGTTTTTAGCTCAAGTTGGAAATATCATTAAAATAATGGAAATTAAATCTACCAGGGCCGTAAAAAAAAAATCCGCTCTCCGTGCACAACCTCAAAACTACACTATTTTTTTTCAATTTCCTCTTTTTGTCGTTCAACGAACAATAAATTTGTGTTAAAAAATGCGGACATTTTTTAAACGAAGTTCCATGCTTTGATATGCTCTCGACATTTTTGTCTGCGCTTATTTTATACGGTGTTAAAGGTCGAAACTTTGGCATAAAAAATGGTCCTTGAATTGTTGCGCTCAGTGATTATCATACGTATACAAATTGATGAATTTATTACAAACCCAAGTTGCTAGCATTTCGCATACCTTGACGCAGACCTACATAAAAGTTCACTCGCAAAAAAAACGGTCGAGGGAGTTGAAATATTTGTTGAAATGCGGCTGGGAAAAAAAAGGATTATCGCCATCACGCACCAAACTCACACATCATAATTAGCCTGGTTCGCGCTTCCGGTTTTGCTTTTCGGTACCGGGGTGAACCTAGTACCCTGCTTAGAAGTCTCGCGCCAGTCCAGCAGCATTACTGTATGGTTAAAAAACTTTTTTTCCCCTCCTCTCGCCCTCCCTGGCCTCTCATCACAAGGGGGGCTCGTTGGACGAGCAATGTGAGAGTCGTCGACGAAAAATCTCGCTCTTTTTAACTTTCGCGTTGCCGCGTTAACCGTCCATAGATCTATATATATATACGACTATATTTGAAAATGTAGACTATGGTGGGGGGGGGGGGGGGGGGGGCAGTTTGAAAACACTGCACTGCGGATATACTCGTCAACGTCGAGCTTTTCGTTAAGGAGAATCGCTTCGGCTCTTTTCCTCGAGCTAAATTTTTGGTACCGCGAAAAAAAAATGGAAAGAGAAACCAGAATTTACAGAAAAGAAAAAGATTGTACAAACACGTCGCAAAATATGACATTGAGGTTTGCATCGTTGGAATGCAACGACAATGAGTTCTTTTTTATTTCCTAAATTTCCTTGGCAGATTTGAGCTACGAAAATTACGCGAACATTTTTTAGGATTCTTATTCTGCGCTCTACAACCTGAATGTGCAAAAAAAAATGATGTTGGATAATAACGAAAATACGAAATCAAAAAGAATCTTCGTTGCATTCCTGTAGTGGAAACTTCAACTCCATCGCCAAATATACTTTTTGCACAACTTCTTTGGGTAGGGTTCCGACCCCCTCCCCTCGACCGACTGAGCTGAAATTTTGCACAAAATGTCCTTTTCTCATTTTGCAACAACCCCTAAAGGGATTTTTTGCGACGCGCAATAGTTTTTGGGTTTGTTTGGACAAAACGGAGAGCGCGATAATATATATAAGTATGAAGGGAGACGTAGCAGATATAGATATTTTCGGCGAGCGTTAAAAAGAAATTTAATTCAATATCTCGAAAATTAGTGCGCGTCGCTAAAAATTCTTTTAGGGATTGTCTTAAAATATTGAAAAAAAGGTTTGTGCAAAATTTCAGATCGGCCGGAGTGAAGGGGTTGGTTTCGGGACCTTACTCTTAAAAAAAAAACACTTTAAAATTCAATATTTCGAAAACTATTGCGAGTCACCAAAAATTCCTTTAGGGATTGTCTTAAAATATTTAAAGGAAGGTTTGTGCAAAATTTCATCTCGATCGGAGGGCTGAGGGTTGGACCTTATCCATTTCTTTTGATATTCTTTCAAACTAATGGACATGTGTCAATTTTTGAGAATTGAAACACACTCTTTAGTTTGTCTCGCGGATCTTACCGTACCTGAAAAATGGGAATATTTATGGTATTGAAGTTCGCATCGTTGGGCTCTATTTTTTTCGTTTTTCTCACCATGCAATAATCTTCTTTAAAGAAAAAAATTGTAGCGAAAGCTGCCAGCGATTAAAAAAATATTTAGAGGTCGCGCAAGCCTCCGGAATATTAAAATTTTCATTAAAGAATCCATTTTTTTTCCTCCTTTTCTTACCCATGAATTGTACGCTTTATAATTTTAAAACTAACCTCACGAAAGCTCTAGCCGGCCAATGAATGTTTAGTGGTCGCTCAAGAGCTTCGAAATTTTCAATTTTCGCCAATTTTTTTACTATTCTCACTCACAAATTTGACGCTTTGTAAAACTTTCAAAACAATCATTTTTTCTTTAGAAACAGGTTTTTCAAATTCACCTCACACTTTTAACTCAAGAATTATAATCTTTGTTCTCATAAAATAATTCATTAAAGCTCTTGTCCGTAAACAAAATTATAGGTCTTTTATTCGTGAAAGTGAAATGGCAGATGTTTTTCGCGCGTCGTAATGCGTCCCACAGTTGGTCTCGTTAGTCAAACTGCGGACCAACCGTGGCTGTACTCTGTGTCGAGCGACGCCATAATACAATAATCCATAATAATACATAATAACACGTATCGTCTGATTGGGGTTTGTTACAAATTATTCTAATAAATTAATCAGAAAATGTAACACTTCGCTGTTTATTTAGCTTTTATGCTACAAGGAATTATAGTGCTTGCGAGATTTATTTTTTGGCGGAAATTGTAAATTTCGAAAACCTCCAGCAACCACTAAATATTCATTGGCCGGCTCGAGCTTTCACGAGGTTAATTTAAAAATCACAAAACATAAAATTTATGCGTCAGAAGCGGACGAAAAAAATCGATTTTTTTATGAAAATTTTAATTTTTGGGGGGCTTGAGCGACCTCTAAATGTTTGTTGGCCGCGTGCAGCTTCGGCGACTTTTTTTTTCTTCAGAAAGACAATTGGATGGTGAGAAAAAAGAAAAAAAAATAGAACTGACATTTGCGCCACCCCAATATATATATATATATATATATACAGTACCAGACAAAAAAGTACGCACCGTTCAAAATTCAATATTGGTGCTATTATACTTACGAAAATAGTTAATGGAGGACTTCCACAGCTGTTTCAACGATACTTTATAAGCTCACGTTTACATTTTCACTGAAACATAAAAAATATTCGAAAGTTGAACGAAAATAATTTCAACGCGTAGGATGCCAATTTTAGGCTGGATAAAAAAAGTACGCACCCAAAGAAAAAAAGAAAATATGTCATCACATCGCGCATCTAATATTTTGTGTGACCACCTTTTGCTTCGATAACCGCCTTTCTACAAGATTGTGAATTTGCTGTTCGTCAATATTGTCCCAGGTCTCCCGCAAAGCATTAAAAAGCTTTTCTTTGTTAGTTACGTCGCCCTTATTAACATTTTCGTCCAAAATAGACCACAGATTTTCTATAGAATTTAAATCTGGCGATTGTGCTGGCCAATCCAAAAGTTTGATCTGCGAAGAACGGAAAAAGGCCGATGATTTTCGAGCCATATGTTTAGGATCGTTGTTTCGTTGAAAGATGAATTCATCCTGCAGACCGATCTTTAGCAGTGATTCCTCCAGATTTTCGTTTATGATATCAATGTAAACATCGGCGGTCATAATACCGTTGATTGGAACCAAATTTCCCACTCCTGACCACGCAAAACACCCACACACTAAAACACTTCCCCCTCGGTGTTTGACAGTCTTTTGAATACTTTTTTCGAGAAGCTGTTCTCCCGGCTTAATCCAAACGCGTGGTCGTCGTTTATGCCCAAATAAGTCAAACTTGCTCTCGTCACTCCAAACAACTTTTTTCCAAAACGAAATCGGCTTATTCACGTAGTTTTTTTTGCAAACTCGAGGCGCTTGATTTTATTTGCTTTGCGAATCAGAGGGCGACGTTGTGCAAAACTATTTTTTAAGCCTCTTCCTCGGAGTCTCCTACGGACTGTTCGGTCGGAAATGTTCAGGCCTGTATTTTCGAGAATTACACGGCTAGTAATCGTCGGATTTTTCTCTACCTCCCTAATAATTTTGCGATCGTCCAATGCAGTTGTTTTTCTTTTTCTACCTCGTCCATTTTTATCACCGACTATACCTAATTCCTTGAACTTCTCGCATATTTTTCTCACTGCACCTTCACTTATGTCATATTTTCGACCAATTTCTCTTTTAGAAATACCTTTTTTGGTCTTTGATTACCAGTTTTCGCACTTGAATTGCTATTTTCGGTATCGCGAATTTGTTGCTACCGTACTCGAACACAGAAAATCGATAACTGGCCGAAAAATCGTCAAATGTATATGTTTACATTCCGTTTGCGTTCCTAAGCTTCGTTGGGAGAAAATCGCTTTGTTGTCACTGATGAGAATATAAAAACCTTGGGTGCGTACTTTTTTTCGTCCAGCATATAAGAGGCGCTCTTCGCGCTGAAATTGTTCTCTTTCTGGTTTCGAATATTTGTAACATTTCAACGGCAGCGTAAAGGTAAAATAATGAACTTTCGTCATGACTGCTCAACGTCTGGTTCATGATATTTGGAATGAGAATAGCACATAAATGGAAATTGAACGGTGCGTACTTTTTTTTGTCCGGTACTGCCACACACACACACACACACACACACACACACACACACACACACACGCACACGCACACGCACACGCACACGCACACGCACACGCGCACGCGCACACGCACACACACACACACACACACACACACACACTGCGTCTAGCTCTACAATTAGCGCCAGACGAGGCATTGTTGATTATAAGCCGAAAAAAGGAAAGCCGCAAACGGTCTCCGTTGAATAGAAAACACGAATAACTCGTGCTTGATGAATGTTAACAATTTTTCAGAGCGATGATGCAGAATTTCTCGTCGAAGTTACTTTGTGGGATCCTCTTTGTTCGAAATCTGCTCCTTTTGGGGGGGGGGGGGGGGGGCAAAAAAAATGACGCAACGATGCGAGGGTCGCTTGGATGAATGAAGGGAGATAATGTGGGGGATGCAGGAGAAAAAAATGCCGAGGGAAAAATGCGCTGCTATATCGGTCAAAGGGGCTTCGAAATCGTGTGTGGGTGTAGGAACTTCATCATTATATCGTACGTCAAAAGATTCGTTCATTGTGCAGTCAGCAGTTGTGTGCACGGATGAAAAGCGAACGCTTTGGAGATGCTTCCTATCCACGAGTAGCCGACTTTCTCATTTTTGCAGCCGCGTGCGCGCCAACCTGGCAAAAAATACTGTCGAGTTTGGAGGATCTTTCTGAAAGTATCTCACATCGTTTCGACAGTCATTCGTTTTGTCGATGGTGATTTCTTTTTCGAGTACAGACGAAGATTAACGACCTGTCAGTATGCTTACTTGAATAACATACTTAGCTACTGCAGTGAAAAAATGAACAATCAATAACGATTCTACATGATCTTTGAATCAATATTATAAAATAGCATATTCATTTGTATATGTATATAACTTTTTTTATTTCCTGATTTTCAACTGAGCTCCAAATCCCCGGAGTTTTTATTTTTCGACGCCCAAACACTCTTGGGGTTTTTTTTGCTTATAACCCTTCCCAATTAAAGTCTTTCCTATCACTCTCTACCCGCACTTTTCTAATCCATAACCTCACTTACGTTGCAACCACGACCGTCTTAAGCTACACTATACCGCAGGGGCTGTTCACTCGATGCTCCTAGATAGGGCCGAATTTTGTCACCTCGAGAGCATACACAATATCACCATAATTACACGAAACCTATAGTTTCCAGGTTTCTATAGTAATTTCGTTTTACGATAGCAGTAAAATCAGCAATGACCTGGGATGCTAGTGGTGCTTGACTAGCATCCCAGGTCCTTGAAAAGTAACAGCGCCAAAATTTGGAAAGAAAAAAAATGATTGATAATAATTTCAATAAAAAACGATTCAATAATTCGTAAACAAATAATAGTACCATTCAAATTTTTCGTTATAATCAACATATAACAATGATTGTTCTCAAACCTTCTTAGTCACAATGCTTATCATCTACATTTAAATACTTTTGTATGATGATAGCGTATTGCAGCGTGGCTAGCACTTATTATTATTACTTGCACCGCTGCCACTCTTATGCCATCGGGCTACCGCGATTTTTATTCCGTTAAAGTATCGCTTGGGTGTTCTCGCATTCTGACAAAATTTGGGATGGTAGGGGCCCAGAGTAAACAGCCCCTGCTATACTGCATTTGCCGAGGGTAAGGGAAAACTGTGGAAAACCCATACCGATCTAGATAGCCCCATATTCTTCTGATTCCCTGATGTATCTACGATTTACTCAAGTATGTACCCCAAGGTCTCAGAAGGATTGGTCTTCTGCTTACTGTATTGCGCCAGAGGGTGCATGGCTAAGCGGTCACCACTCTGACCATCGGCCATGCACAATGCCGCTTGACCCTTTATATCACCGTGTGACAGTTCTGTAACAAACCATCTTCTGACAGTTCTGTAACAAACAATCCCATATTGACATTTGATCTCTTTTAAATCAATGTCAGACGGCCACAAACCGTTCTATAGTTCTTTAGAGCAATTCATGCAAACTTAATGGCGTTAGTCGGATCAAACTTAATAAAAATTCACTTATCGCGAGATTGCAACATTCGACTGTACGTAAAGTTTGCGAAAATCGAAAGAAATATCAAAACGACAAGGGGTGTGCAGAAAATGTGAGGTGGCATTGTGCCATAACAAGCAAACAACTGCTTCAACGCCTTCCATACGTCATAAAGGTATGTTACGATACAATGTAACGTGTCTGTCACACTCTCTTTATTGGTTTATAACTATAAAGCAAAAAAGGGAGTGTGATTTAGTTTTTGAAAAATTTTATCAGCGGGTTGTCTGTGACACTCCCTTTATAGTTATATCAAAAACTCGAATTTTTCAAAAACTAAATAACACGCTTTTTTATTTATCAAAACCTACCATAGTCAAGTATTTTTTAATTTTAACGTTGTTGAATTATGAAGGGTGAACCCGAAGGACCGCCGAAACCGAACCTCGACCGCCCATCCACCAGTGTCCATCCAGCTATATATATAAATTAATTATACTGTAATATATAATAAAAATTAATACAATTCATCGATTATCTGCGGAAAAAATGTAATTATCAAATGTCGATTTCTTTTTTTGCGGTACGATGACTTTTCAAAAACAAGTTGAAAATAATTTTTTTCGGAAACTTATTTCATCGAAATGTGAAGTGAAATAATTCAAATACAATAATAAATCAAAAACGTATCGAGAACATTGAAAATTACTCACGAAATCGCCATCGTTTCTTGAAAGAGTGCTAATAAGTTGACTTTCATTAAAAATTCACCGGTTCGCAATATGAGCTATCATCGCTTGAGAATAATATACAAACTCATTCGTATAGACGCTATTTCGAGCTTTTTCTTCCGGTTTATTGGTGCAGATCATCGCTCTGGACGTGAAATAAAGAGTACTATACATCTTCCTCCCCCGTCGTGAAGTTTCCCCATCGTAACAATCCCCTCCGCCCCCTTGCCGTTACTCAACACGGGGATTCGAACGTGTGCGTGTCCCAGTTGGATCTTGACGCACGTGCGCGGACATCCCTTCACGTCAGGGAAAATTGCACGTTTCGTAATCGCCCTAATCGATCCGTCCAATTTCCCCCGCACAGGCGCTGGGATGAGAAATGCCAACTGCATAGGGGGTGAAATTCGAACTCCCGTCAACGCTGTATATCAAGTTTTTTCTTGTTTATTTTCTTTCGCGCAATTGAGTCACGTTGCCACCAACGTCCCGTCTACTGCACCAGACTACGTTCTACTTACGTTTACGCAAACCGAATAATAAATCCTGTAATTAGTTTCGGAATGCAAGAAAAACGGAATGATTGCAAAATAAATCAATGGGTCTGCATAAGCTTGGGATCCAAAAATGGTCTTTCTGATGCGAAGATTGGTATGATGAGGTTGTTTTACCCACAATTAATACATAGTTTTGCAAAGAGCTGAGCAGAGTCCCAATGGGCGTCGGATGCGGAAAGTCCGCGTGTGATGCATGTACATGAGTGCATGTTCACCATGCGAGGTCGCCGTCAGTGGAAAAACCGATACACGAGATTTTCAGGATTGTCGATCATAGTTTGAGCTTCGTTGGCACAAATTTGCCAGTTATATTTTAAAAAAAACACTAAACCCCAATTTTTCCATCATTTTTCCATCAAATCAGTTGAAACAACGGTGAAAATGTGTTTTTTTTTCACTATGGAGAGCGTAACTCGATTTAAAATGTGCATGAATTTGATGCATCAGTTAGTAATTCAAAATTCACCCTATGGTAACGACAATCTGTAAATTTTTTTTTTTCAAAATTTGAAAAAATATCTCCGTTAGTCTCTTTCTGCAACAATATCGCATGTACACAATAATTTTTTCTCTGAATTGATTGCATGGTTTGGTCGAAATTAGGGTTAAACATTTCGAAGTGGTTGGAGCTTGTGATACATGGCCTTACGACCCTAAGCTATAAAACTATCGGATTTTTAATATTTTAAGCTTATACAGTCCCCTTAACAGGCGTTTTCTCAATTATTGTTTCAAGGCTTACCGAACTTTGTTCTATCGTTCAATTTTTTTAAATTTAATGCAGTTCGATGTAATCCATTCTGATATAAAATTTCAAACTAATTGCGCTATTGTGCTAACTAATGAGATTGCTAAATAAATGAGGAGTTGTTAAAAATTTAAGATATTTTTTGTTTTGTACATCTAAAACTGCGATGCTGATACTTTTATATGTTTGCTCACAATGCACAAATAGGTCGTTGGGAAGGAGAAAAAACGGGGGGGGGGGGGGGGGGGGGGTAGCGAATTTCTCGCTAATAGGGCAAATGAAGATTAACGTACGAAGCAGTTACTTACTCCAAGTGAGAAAGTGCGAACGTCACGTGAAATACGCTCGCTAATGGACGGTGAATTGATACGAAAAAAGAAATGGAACCCCGGACAAAACAAGTGTACGTGGACGAGTTGACGAGACGGAATAACAATTTTGGAAAACAAACTCACTTTCGTCATGTCATTTTCTCCTCATTCCTCTTTCATTATAGTTAATTATTTTCTCAATTTATTCCAGAATAAAGAACAAACCATTGCCGGGAGAAAAAATAAGATTTTTTTACACACTAGTGATATTTTTCATGCATAAATTTTTGCGCTCATCGGATACTCGTACTTTTCAAAATGAATTCAACAACTTCTTTTTAAGCCGCCTTTTTTGCGCTTGTTGAATAATATGTAAATTCGTGCGTTCCATTCCTCTCGCGCCTATAGTTCGTCTCTTAAGGGGGGCAGGCACTCCATACGGAACGCCAAATTTTATTCGATTTTCATGATTTTTTTTTGGATAAGGAATATATATATCTTTTCAGGGTCATAGGTACTTTTGATTACATATTTCTAGTTTTCAAAACGATTTTTTTTAATAGAAAAAAGTTAAAAATGGCATAGATATAACCAGTCGCCGTGAAGCTGTCCGGAAGGGTGGCCGAATGTGATGTACACTCCAGCACCTTGTAGGATTATCTGAAACAGTTTGCGCAAAACAATTGATTAGTATGTACATGTGGTCACTTGATGAACTATTAATATTGGAAAAATAATGATAATTGGCTAAAAGGGAGCCTTAGAATAAAAGTTATTTTTTTCGGAAATAATTTCAAAATTTGACCCAGCCAAAAACCTGTTAATTTTGGTATTTTTTAGTCGTGCTTAGGTTCATCAATGGCACATAAGTATTACAAAAATGTGTGCCAAATGTGAGCTTGATCGGTCAAATAGTTTTTGAGTAATCGTGTACACAGATTTTCAACTCATTGAAAAAAAAAAGTTTCGTGATAATCGCGTTTAAATTTTTGGCAAGGGAACAACGTATGATTCTGTGACTTACTGACTAGTCAGCTATTCCAGCACCATATAATAGTCCTTCTGCTTCCTAGTAATACTATATTTCTAGGGGTATAGAAGCGTTTCTAACAGCTATTATTGAATAGACGACTCACCTCTCCACATGGTGCCTACATCTGCGCGTAGGGCTCTTAACGGAGCAGAGGTGAGTCACGCTCAAAGGCTCTCGTGACGTCATTTTTGAGAATTGACAAAAATCACTAACTCCATCGTATTCTACAGGTTTCAAACTATAAATATAGGCAGTTTAAAAAATGCATTTTTTTAAACGTCTATATGGAGTGCCCCCCTTAAATCTCTGTTTCCACAATTGACGTTCCCGAGATCATAAAATTCTTCTCTTTCTTGCCGCCAACTCCTTGAACCTCGTTCAAAGGAAGATCAAGATTATTGTGACAGCAACGAGAGAAACAGAAGTAAAAAAAACTTCGTGTCATCTGACGTCCAAGGATCCCTATTGTATTTAACGCGGTCCTCTAGTTTCTCGGCTGTTTTTTTTACAGCTTTTTCAATATTTTTTTACGGGCAAAGCATCGAAATA
This sequence comes from Ophion ellenae, assembly GCA_963210295.1. Taxonomy (NCBI): domain Eukaryota; kingdom Metazoa; phylum Arthropoda; class Insecta; order Hymenoptera; family Ichneumonidae; genus Ophion; species Ophion ellenae. The sequence continues at coordinate 36,065,017 of OY723385.1, forward strand.
ATCAATCTCATTGTTTTTGCATAATCTTTATTAACATTTAAATAAGCTTTACAAATTTTTTGAAGTCAAAATATATAAAAAAATAAAGGTTATAGTGGCCGACAGGAAGACATCAAGTAAAAGAGGTGCTTGACGGTGAACCAAGATTGCGGCTGTTCTGCTTATCTGAAATCAAAAAACCAAACGGTATTTTAATCTTCATATTTGAGACTAGCGATTGAACTAGAGTGAATTCTAAATTACAAAAATTGACTTTTTTATACACTTTTGAAAATTACATTCTATTTTTTACTCATTTTTTCTTAAGTTTTTCGCTCGTACAAAAAAAAACTATCGAAGCAATCATGATAATCCTAGTTCAATCGCTGGCTTATAACATATTAAAGATGCTGTATAAATTTGAACAAGATCGGTGCAGTAGTTTCTGAAATATCGTAGTCACCGTTTCGAAAAATGGTGTTTCGAGAAAAACGCGTTTGAAAGTTCGCGCATGTGATTAATACTAAAAATTTCATCTCACCGTCAATCTGCTATGCCTGGACCATACAATAGGCCTTCCTCTTCTTCTTGGAAGTCACGCAGAGCTGCTCCGTCTTCCCTTTTCGCGATTCGGGCCTGTTTTACAACATCACTCGTGCGCCTTTCTGAACGGTCGATCGAAGAGCTATCACGCTGTTGAACATATCCTTTAGCTTGTGGGCCGATTTTCACTCCCATGGTTTCCAAGGTCTTCAGGATAGATTTGAATCCTTCGTTGAAGATTATGACAGCGAGAAACGTGGCGATTTCAACCACTTTCGGCCCAGAATGGAGGTGCTTCGGAGCAAAAGTCCAGATTAACGAATTGAGCGACTCGTTATTATTTTGAGTTTCCGCTCCCAGGCATCTGCTTAACAATTCTTCTTTGGATAAATCCTCATAAATTGGCTTTATAACTTTTTGAACTGCTTCAGAAAGAGGCGGTTTATTGTGTTTGAATTGCTCAGCCTCTCCGAGAAGCTCATACCTGCTCCGTTCCAGGGCCGTAACTTGTGAACCACTTCGAATATCAAAAAATCCTTTGGCACACATTTTCCACACATGTTGTAGATGTGATTTATGAAAAAAAAATCGATTTTTTCGATCCGAGAAACTAGAGGACTGCCTTAAAGCTCATGTACAAATCACCCTTTGTCGACACCGTCGTATGTAGAGATCAACTCTTGACGAAGGGAAAGGCAATTTTGCGGATCACCTCCGAGGTCGCTCTCAAGTTTGATGACGCAGCGGTGGTTTGCCTCACCCTGTAAACTTTCAAGTCCTATGGTGGTTATATATGTACGTGTGTGTGTGTGTGTGTGTGTGCGCGCGCGTGTGTGTGTGTGTGTGTGCCCGCGTGCGTGCGTTCGTGCGTGCGTGCGTGTGTGTGTGTGTGCGTGTGTGTGTGTGTGTGTGTGTGTGTGTGCGTGTGCGTGTGCGTGTGCATATGCGCGTGAGAAGACACATATATAGAAAGATATATACGCACAGATCTTTCACTCAAAGGAGACTTCGCTTGCCAAAAGTTTTGCCGATCGATTCCGAAACCCGGAGAGTTTCTGTCTTCTCACAGGTCCTTAAACCCACACTCTTAGAGGTGAAGGATGGACACTTTCAGACTTGGTGAATTTCGATTGATTCGGCAGGAAGTGGCCCCAAAACTCCACTGGTCTTCTTCGACGTCTTCAGGAAGCTTTTGTCCTATTCTGCTTCTCCCCCAAGCAAAGTCTCGGATTGTCAGTATTCCTTGAAATTGAATTTGCCCAAGACTTTTAGCCCTTTGAAGCACATGGTAACATTTCCGTATTTCGCTTTTATCCACTTTCGCGCGTTTCGACCGTAAACGTATGTATCTAAGATAAGGCTGAAATTAGCATCTTGAAATCAGTTTAATCGATATTTTTTATGTAAACGAAGGATTTTAAAAAATTCATTTTTTTCACGTTTTCATTACAAAATGACTAAAAAAATCGAGTGCAAATTCCATTTCGAAATTCGGAATAGTTTTACAAGCACTTATAACCCTAGGTGTTTGCACTTAATGAACACCAAATCACGAGAAAAAAAAATCCAACCTCGAGTTTTTCTCAAAGTAGCTTTTATTCGAAATTATTGACACGATAATCGCCGCAATGAAAGCGGTCAAAAAAATCCTTTCTCCATTCTTCTCTGAATCGTAGGCGCTATCGCTTTCACTACGATTATCATTTTACAGCCATCCGCTGTTTTTTTTTTTAATGAACCAATATATGCGCCGAAAAACGTTTTCCATCGAGCACTTGTGTTTCACCTCGTGGGAGGTTTACAACATTCGTTCTTCGGCTTGACTCTGTAGAACGCGCGATATCCGCACTCATCTATTTTTATAATATTCTTAGGTTTTCAGTAATTGTATAAACGTTAGCAACACGCCTGTTTCTGATGACAAAAGCCCAATAAAAACCAAAATGGTTTTTTTACAGCCTAAATGTGTGTGGTTCGAGCCCGATCGGATTTTTTCCCAATCTCTAGCATAGTGGTGAAGAAAACATTCGAGAATCGGGCAGTTTTCGGCTACTCTCATGGGAGGTTCCCCTTTAACGATTATTTCATTGTTCACTAGGCAATTCGTCAATTAGACTTATCGGTGAGCGAGTAGATTTACACACTTTTGTTTTCCATGGAACTTAGAAAGGTGAGCGCCCTTGATCTCCCTTTCTTCCGTTATATAGGCTCTCGAGGGATTTCGACCGCGTGTGCTTAAGGGCTCAGAGACAGGGCGAATTCTCACAGATTCCAGAAAGTTGCCGGTATATAACCAGGATGAAACTAAGCGAGCGTGGCCCGCCGGCTGATTAGTTACATCCTTCTCTACTGGCACAACGTGGATACGACCCGCGACCACCTGTACGCTTCGCTGGATGACGGACGCGCAGTTACGTACACGAACAACGTAAATCGAGTTCACCATCTGCCGTACCCCTCAATGAGAACTTTGTCGCTTTCTCAACAACAAAAAATTGATTTTCGATGACATTGAAAATTAATGTTAATTAATTAATACAATTGGAATACTTAATTAATTAATACAATTGGAATAATTAATTAATACAATTGGAACTCAATTAAGAGAGTGAATATTTAACTTCTCCCTCCCCCTTTCTTCACAGTATAGCTGTAATATTTTTCGATGATTTAGCAACCAACATTAAATTCACAGGTTAGAAAAAAACATACCCACTGACTTTCTCATAAAGGTGACTTTTTTAAAATCCCGATTCTTCATTGGGAAAAATTGCCCTACGGTGAAAAGTTTATTTATTCGTCTAAACAATGTCACGTCCAGCTAATTTGTGAACGAGTTCATTTTTTTCATGAAAATAATTACCGCATAAATTCTTGATGTCATTTACGAAAATGGTCGGTGATTTTCTATTTTTCTTCTCTCCTTCCCTCTTCACTGTCGCAATTACCCAGCCCCAGCGTGTGTTTTCATCCTGCCTGAGACCCGGAAGAATCCAAGGACAGAAGAATCTCTGAAGAACTTGGAGAGCCTATCATTACGCATTTATTTGCCCGGCTTTAATTGCCTCTGTCAATCGCCATTGTGTGATCGTAGTATACTTGATCGTAGCATACTTGATCGAGTCTCGGGAGGCTATCGCGTGTCTCATTGGATTCATCGCCCGATCGATGTCTCCTCTTTGTCTCCAACAAGATCTGAATAGAAGGGAAAAAATGGAGTCAAGATTCGCCCCGTCAAATGATTCAAGAAATACGTGGGAGCGGCATTTAATGAAGTTTGCAAAGACGAGTTTGCTTAGGGGAGAGACACCGGGAACATGATATTGAAGGAACAAAATGTCATGTTCATTCAACCGCTGTTTTTACAAATATATCTTCGTAAGGAGCCGCGCGAATGCTTTTTAACACTATCAATTCTGTGCCCGTTTTTTTTCATAAAGAAATAGAATGATAATAAAAAAACGATATTGAAGTTTGCATCGTTGGAACATTTTTTTTATTTCCGCATTATCTTCATCATCCAAAATCTTATTCAGCAAATTTGGGCCTCAGATTTCTTATAAGGAACCTGAAAAAACATTCAAGCGTTTTTCTCAGCCCATGTTTGCAAAAAAAGGTTGGGCTACTGAACTTTCCTTGCGTTCCAACGATTAATATAAAAATAATATAGCCTAATGAAAATAGAGTGGAACACAAGTGAGTAGATGTACATACAGACTTGTCATAGTGTGTATGTATATACACATAACTGTACTGTGTATAGTATGTGTATGTACATACACATACTATACATAACTGTACTATACATACATACGTGTATGTATTGGGGGTACAAATAAGTCTCCGCCGGTCGACAAAAGATGGCCCCACCAGGAGGTGATGGTTGAATTTGTCAGATCCCAAACGTCATATCGTAAGGTTGGACATCTGGCAAGACCATAACCTTGAAATATTAGCGATTTTGTATCAGCATCACATAATTTTTTTCGTGCGAAAATGTTGAGTTTCGAGCCGAATAAGCGTCATTTGCGGGAACTTTATAACTCGTCTTTACTTCTTTGATTTGAAGAAATCTGCAGCTGAGGCGCATCGATTTCTTGTAAAAGCGTATGGTGGGACTGCTTAAAGTGAGAGAAGTTATCGTGAGTGGTCTCAAAAGTTTAAGAACGGTGAGTTTGACGTCGAAGAAAAAGAACGTAGCGGAAGGCCGAAACGAAGACGTGGAATTGGAAGCATTATTGGAGGGAGATTCGTGCCAAACGCAAGAGTTACCGTAAATGACGCTTATTCGGCTCAAAACTCGACATTTTCGCACGAAAAAAATTATGCGATGCTGATACAAAATCGCTAATATTTCAAGGTTATGGTCTTGCCAGATGTCCAATCTTACGATATGTCGTTTTACATCTGACAATTTCAACCACAACCTCCTGGTGGGGCCATCTTTTGTCAAATGGCGGAGACTTATTTGTACTCCCAATATGTACACACTATACATAAATATACTGTACGTACATACTATGCATAAGTCTTTTTTTCGTTTTTATCAATAAAGTGAAAGCTGCTGTGCTTTGTTTCGTTAATTTGCTTTGCGATTGTAGCTTCGCGACTGATTATTTACTCCATCGCCTGTACACGGTTTTGTTCAATGTTCATGAATGTGTATCATGCAACATCTGCACGTGTAAGCGATAAAAACCCGCCCTTGTCTGGTTCGCCTAGAGTTGAGGCAGAGAAGAAACGTGCATCGTGAACACGACGAATTCTCAAGAGGCTGAAACGACTCGCTGCTCTCACGCGATGAAGACGTCGAACTTGGACTCCCGCCAATCGATAATATCCTAACCATTGTCTTCCTCCTCTTTTCTTCCTTTTCTCGCTCTCTTTTCATCTACTCTCCACTAATGCTTCTTCCGTTCGGAACCTGAAAAAGACCACCGAGCTTATCCAATCTTCGGCAGTGGATCGAAAAAAGAAATCAACAGAATCTGTAGATGGAACAACGTCGTGCTGATTCACGCTCGCAATTCTCACGTAAATTCGATCGGCTTTTTGAGCGCGCATCCGGATCGAGACACTTCGCTGCATTTATCTTCCCTCTCACTGGGCCGCGAGGAAAAATTCTTTGACTGACAAATTGCGAAGTCACATTTGTGCTTGATTGTAGGTAAATTCGATCAAAGCTCGGAGACGCATCGTTGAGGCCACGCATCACACGCTCCGAGCACTTCGAAATTTTAAATCCTCATTTCGACCAAACGATACAATCAATTGAGATAAAATGTATTGTGTACATGCGATATTGTTGTAGAAAGAGCCTGGCGGTTCAGATTATTCCAAATGTAAAAAAAAAGCTTTACAGATTGTAGTTGAGGAGCTGGCGAACAGAACCGGACTTGTTCATGAATTATTTTCTTTACTGAGAATGAGAATGGTGGACAACTCCGCTTTTGAATGAAAATCTTATGGACATATCCGGTTATGAAATAAAACAGATTCTTTGAATTGAATACAAGTTTGTTTTTTATCATCAATTTAATAATCCTACACAAACTCTTTCATGTCAGGCCTACAACAATCGCATTCAATGTCATCATTGTCATCACTGTGATCATCTGTTACTAATTTTTCATCCAGCCAGCCATGGATAAGTTCGTTTCCGCTTTAAGAGGCAGTTGATGACAAATTGTAAAGTGTTAAGAGTCGGATTTGATGCAAAATATTCCCGAGCTAATAAAGGTGTGCTTGAAAAACACGAAAAAAAAAACAAATTTGACGTAATGTGGACAAGTCCGGTTTTGTTCGCCAGCTCCTCAGTTACGATAGGATGAATCTTGAATTACCAACTGATGCACCGAATTCATGCACATTTCAAGACCGTTAGGCTCTCGATAGTGAAAAACACACATTTTTAGCGGTGTTCCAACTGAGTTCATGGATAAATGACGGGGAAATTGGGGTTTAGTTTCTTTTTTAACATAAAACTAGCAAAATTGTACCAACGAAGCTCAAAATATTGTCGACAATACTGAGCATGTAGTGTATCAGTTTTCCCACTGGCAGCGGTTCTGCATGGTAAACATGCACACATAGACATCCATCACACACGGACTTGCAGCAACCGTAGTCTATTGGAGCTTTGCTCTCTGCTGTAGTGTGAGTAGCGGACGGTTGCTGCGGCATCTAGCGGCGTGACCAAAAACCACGAATTCTGTAATACTGTCGCGAAGGCGTCGAAATTTCGCAGCGCGCGATTCATAGCCTCAAACTCAATTTCGAAAGTGTATTATCGATCCGATTCTCACGGTCAAGTTAGGATCCTATTTTTTTCCAAAACTGGTAAACCTACGACTGAAAATTAAGCTCGCAGCAAGCGGCCTTGAGTTGCAACTCCGGGCTCATCGGAGTTCGATATTGAGGAATTTTTAAATCGTACATTCGCAGTTGTAAGATGGACCAAAATCGACATTCCTTCAGATATTGGTACACGTTGGTTCAATTCAATATTTTGTTTCCCCCTCGCCATTCTTCTGGCTCTGTTATACTTATCGATATCCTCTCACAGACGAACTTCGTGCTTTCCCCCAAATTTCTATTTATTGTCGGCGTCAATTGAATTTATCAAGAATAGGGGACGTGAAGAGGATAGGGAATCACGCCAGCATGAAGATACAGATACATTGCTTCCAGCACATTCGTGAACCTTATATACTCTCCCTCCCTCTCTCTCGCTCTGCCTATCTGTTTCTCGCTCTTACGTGGATTTCTCGGCAGGATTCCGTTTGGACTGTTACGTTTCCTGAGGTTTCTCCTGTTCTACGGTAATCCTGGCATTCACCTACACAGTAAGCTCCACGTCTCGAAATCTCTCTAGCCATGAAGACAATGCCCTGAAGAGAGAGAAACACTTTTCTCTCATTCTCTCTTTCTCTCTCTTCCCCACCCTCTTTGTCTCTTCGATGTACCACGCCAACTGTAGATCAATAGCGGGGATTTGTTCTCTCTCTCTCGCTCCTTATCTGTTCTCGCCCACTTCAGCAATGCATCGTATACATGGTACAGATTTGGTCTGCTGGTGTAATTCCGATCAATTGTGTAATCACCTTATTTTTTCGTATCATATTGCTTCGGATGATGAACGATTTTTTGCAAACATTTCACATGCCATGAATTAAAAATTGTAGAAGAATCTCATACAATACTCATTTACTTTTTTTTCAATCTCCATGCGCGAACTTTTAATAACCATTTCGGAGGCACTTCTCTAGCTGTTGCTACTAAACCTCGAAAACCGGAAGTCCATCAGCCTTGGCGTGCTTTTACGTCTCGACAGCTTTGGTGTGCTCTTTACACGATTTTTCCCGAAGACAATGGACACACTTATGAATATGCTACGTGATCTAATGTAACCCCTTTCATTTATATTTCCATTTCCCACTTCACCAATGTCAAAATCAATGACCATTTGTATTACAGAGTAGGTACGTCCTGCGGGGTAGACACTGCGTGTGTTTTTTTTTTCGCGGCGCCCTTGCCCGTCGTGACTAGCCGTCCTCCCGAACCTTCTGATCCTACGGCTTTATATACTTATCAAATCAAAGACCTCTCGGTCATTCGGGCGTAAAAAGGAGCTGCCAACGATAACTCACCAACGAATTAGTCGCGAATAATTGCTCAAAGCTTCATAAAAGTTTTTAGACAGTTACGTTTGGTTTTTATTGGAAAACGAATACGCGGATTCTTTTTGCCGTTTCACGTTCAACGTTTCATCTGAACCAGGTGTTTCTGATTGTATACGGCGCAAACAGAATCTTGCTTTCGGCGCTATTTACATCTCCACCTTAATATTTGTTACTTAAGATGAGAAATAAGAGTCTTCCATTATTTTCGTGCTGTTATTATTATTTTTATTATTACTTCCATTATTATTGTTATTGACATTTTTATCATTAGCATAATTTTTATAGTAATATAATAATCGTAATAATAAGAACAAAAATAATCATGTGTTTTTGTTGAGATTGATTCGTCTATCATTTTCATCGTCAATAAATTTCACGGTGCAACATGTCCGTGATAGAAACTCGCGTATGTTAATAGAATTGGTAAATAACAAAAGTAGAGGGTCGACGTGGGTAGTAATCATCTTACCATCGAGGCGAAGATATCCCTCGAGGGATGTCTCGGCCTCCACTTCACCGTCTTGTTCGTTACCCCAATGTGCTTGGCTGTCTCGTTTTCCTACATGCCCTTCACTACGGTATATATCTTTTCCCACATACACATGTAGCTACGGACAGTTATGGATTTTTTCAGAAATAAACCTAATTTTCGTTGCAACTTTTCGTTGTACAATTCGTTGGAAAATGTTTTTGCGAGATGTTTTCTTTTTTTTAGTGGATCCCCGGTTCTAATCTGTAATTTATAGTGTCGTCTTATGTTACCATCGAAGTATTTTTATAAATATTGTCTTTTCTTTTTTATATATCAGGTGGTTACAGAGTAAACCGCAATCTGGCAATAGATGGCGATAGGAACAATAGTCAGGTTGGCTAACTTGTCATGAGCCAATCGCTAGATGACAGTACATGTATGACACATAACCATACTTTGTCGTTCGTTACTATCGTTGACTAGTCCATTAAGATCTAGTTGCACTTTTATTGCAATGCAGCGACATCTGCAGTATAGGTCGCTTAAGCAGTGGCTAGACAAGGGCTAAGTTACAAAGCATACAGAATATTACTAGCTCGTAGTGAGGCAACCATCAGGCAGTTCGTATGAGATCAATTCGGCGAGCCAGTCACGAGCACGTAACTCAGGCTGGCTAGTTCAATTTTTACTCGGGTATTTTCTCGGAGTAAAAGTTGGCAATACACATGATGATGAGTTCATAGAGTCCCGCGAAAGCGCCATTGATTACACTTGTGTGGCGCATTAGCATAATCGATTTTGATTGTGCTTAGAATGGCAAGTTTTCTTCCGAACAAGTAGAGTATGGATACCGATTTTCGATGACATCAAAAAACCGAAATATCGGTCCAAAAATCCGATATTGGACTCGTATAATACCGATATTTCGATATCAAAGTTTAAAAATGAAAATATCCGTATAATTGTCATTATTTCCATTCAAGTTACTTTTACTTGTTTTTTACTGCGTTTAACAGTCTGGAAAAATTATTACCTACATCAAATATTTCCAAAGTGTCAACTTATTCATCCACGAGTGAAATCAGAAACGGCGTTTTTTCCGTGACTTACACCTACAATAAGGTAAGGTGGTCTCTGAAAGACGAAACTTTAGCTGTCCTCTGTTTTTGCGGCCATTGTTTCAACAATACCAATCTCGTTGATTAACGTGACCATGCTCTTGCGTGTCTGCCACAAGCTATGCTATTTGTTTCCATTCTGGTAGCTACTACTACGCTGACTTGTATAAAACTTCCTAACTTAATCCTATTTTGTGTTCCTTGTTTGTTTATTTATTTCATGTTGGGTTGGATATATTGAAGAACATAGTAGAGTATCTTCAAAAATGTATAATAAATGAAAATGTCAATAAAAGACGGTGGTTTTCAATAAATACTATGGTTTCACTTAGCTATGCACTATTATTTCAAGAATTTCCATCATCACTTTCCCAAGCTTCTAACGTTTTGAATCATAGTTTCCCATAAATATCGGAAAATATCGAAATACTGGTGTTCCAATATTACAACTTGTTGATATCGAAATAATACCGGTATTAGAAAAAGCTCCGATAGTCCAAGCTCTACGAGCAAGTCACATTTGTGGAAAGTTACGCTCCATTGTTTCCCAGTAAGAAAACAGCCGCGGATACGTCATGGCTTGCTAGAAGAAGTCTATGTGGTGATGTCTAAAGTGGAACGCCTCCATGAACGTCATCGTTTGCTAGAAGAAGTCTATGTGGTGACGTCTAAAGTGGCGATGTCTCTATGAACAGCAACGGCCGTGGAAAACCACCGAAAAGGGGGGTTTCGTATATTACGAGCTGCTGAAACCGTCGGAAACCATCACTGGGGATCGTTATCGACTGCAACTTATGCGTTTGAAGCAAGCTCTGCACGAGAAGAGGCCGGAATGAGCGAATCACCATGACAAGATGATACTGTACCACGGCAATGCCAGGCTCCATGTCGCTCAACCGGTTTAGACGTAGCTATAACTGGGAAATCCTACCCCACTCGCTATATTCCCTAGATGTCGCTCCCTCCGAATATCATTTATTCCGGTTGATATAATCGGCGCTTATAGCTCAGCACTTCACGTCATGCGGAGGAGTAAAAAAATGGCAAGCCGACTGGATTGTCTTTGAAGGATTCAAATTCTTCGGGCGTGGAATCCAATTGTTGACCAAGAGGGAACAGTTCGTTGATTTGCTACCAAACCATTATCTTTTCTTTTGGTAAAAAAATAAGCGGTTCCATATACCTACAACCATCTGATGACAATGGAAGACCATATTTTTTGTATTTCTTTCACAACGTTGACACTATGGGGATTTTTATGAAAATGTTCCCTAAAAAAGTAGTAGGTTTATAAATTTTCTTTCTTACGTCTAATATCGAGTGCCTTCTATATGCGAGAATTACTTTTCAAGCTCCTTCGACATTCTTCTTAGCCGCGACTCGTGTTTAAGCGGATTGGGCCAATTTTTCTTACGTTGTCTTTGCGACACGTAAATCATAAGTACACTTATGACAATCGTTCCATTTCTCTCTCTCTCACATATACGTTGACCATGAGTACACAGCGCTACCATGCTTGCGTTCTCCACACGTACATGTACCGTGGAACAAACGAGCAATACATATGTGCGTACGAGCCTAAAGGAGATATCCCACGAGGAAGAAACTCGTTCGATTATTAACGTACAAGTTGCGGACACGACATGTTCCTGTTCCATTACGTTCCGCTCCGGGGTTCACGTCTCGAAAAGCCCGGAGCGTGTCCTCGCAAGATCGTTCGCGAGGGAGTTGACCCCAGAATCGAGCTCCCCTCGAGAAACGCTCATCATTTTCTATGTGTGTACATACATCCGGGTCTGGGTCTCCACACTGCACGCCATCACTTGATGCAGATACAAAAAGAACAAAAAGCCCACCTCGATCGTAAAATATCTTTAAATTCACTAAAAAAATAATACCTTTTTTTTCGTGATTTGGACACATTTCTTGTAATCGAGATAACAATTGGAATTGACGTTGAAAATTATTTCAATAATCCTGTACATGCTATCGTAAATCGTGTTTTTTTTCATACCCCTCTTTTCAACAAACACGACCGGGCTCCCGCACCTATACATAATTATTTAGACTTTTTTATGACGTTGAAGTTTGCATCGTTGGAACGCAACGAAAGTTAATTTTTATTCTACTGCTCACGTTCATTTTGTCAATTCTACGAAACTCACCCAAACGGTTTTTCTCATCATCATTAGAGATCCACGACATTAATTTAGAATAAGAATTAAAGACCATAATAAAAACTAAGAAATGAAAAAAACCCTTTCGTTGCATTCCAACGATGCAAACTTCAACGCCATTTTTTTATGATTTAAAGTTATTAATTTCTATCGAGATGCACAAAATGGGGACGGTGACGATTGATGAATGACAATCCATAGCAAAACGTGCCTGGCCTAGCTACCATTTAAACCATATTAATGCGTGCATGTATACGTTACACTCAAAACCCGTTTTCAGCTTAAACTCGTTTTCCTTAGTAAAAACTAGTCCCTACTGAACGCCTTCGTTACAACTCGTTTTTGCTAGTAAAAACTATAATTTACCGACAAATAACTTTGAATGTTAGTTGAAACTAGTCTTAACCAGATAACTAGTTACAACGAAATGAATCGGTGAAAACTGTTTCCAAATAAGGTCAGGGCTTGGGTTTGTTTGAGTTTGAGTAAAGCGCGTTGAAATGTACCATATATATTACTCCGTGTCACGGCGCTGCTGCGCCTCATGATTACTTTTTTTTTACGTCAATCCGCATAGTCTGAAGAATCGAACGCGTAACCGAATGCCTTTATCAAAAAATTTGACGAGAAGTTTGTTTTGTTGGCGGATATGGAAGTGAAAAATATGTAAAACGAATATTAAATATGTGCTCTCTCTCTCTCTCTCTCTCTCTCACTCGCGCATATTTAATATTCTTTTTACATATCATCCGCTTATGTATATATTTGACGGCGTATACATACTTTTGCCGCCACGGTGTGCATATATATTGCCGCGTAACGTACAATATATTTGGCGGTATATCCGTGACCTTAACGCATCGAGGTGTGGTCTCCCCAAGATCGATAACGCTTCCCTTGCTCTCGTTTCAGCGCGTTGCGTCCCCTCCCCCTGCCTCGTCAATTTTCCGCGCGATCATTTACGCTCTTTCTTGGCGTTTTCGGTCCGGCGCTCCATATTATTAGTATTGCTATTGTTATTATTATTGTTAATGTTATTCGGATAACGACAGTATCTTTTGCCGAAGAAGCGTGTCGTTGCAAAGACGACCGCTCTGCTCTCCAACCTTCTTTTCACCTTCTCTCAAGACGAGACGCGAAGACACTACTACTCTTTTCATACAATTTTATTCATATTTATTTGTTTATTTGTGTACTTATTTGTTTTTGTTCATGATTCGTGGCCCCTTATGAAATTTTCGGTATATTTATATATAATGCAAATGTATATAAATATATGTATGCACGAAATTGCGATCTCTCATCGTAAGAGAATAAGGGTTGTTCTCGATTACCCACAAGTGATGAATTACCTAACGTTATTCGAGTCACGTGCATTTCGAGGCTGAGGGAGAACTCCAAGCTTTAACGTACGCAATCCGGTGCAATCGAGCTACCAGATTGCGTTAGTCTTTTATTTTTATTTTAATGCTTTTCAGGCAATTTATATTTCTGCATTTTCGAGGCTTTGCAAGCTTTCACGAGGAGGGCAAAAGATTGCAAAATTCGAAAAGGCGGTTTTCGGAATCGCAACGGAAATATTTCGCACTGAGGGTTTGCATTTAATGCCCATTAGAATGCACATTATTCGAAATAAATGCGGAAGACGTTGTGGACTACTCATAGTTTTCAACTGGTTGTATCCCATTAAAAAAAACCAGTGAGTAATTTCTTTCAATCAAATTCCACTCATATACGCTTTTGTAACCTGTCAATTTTTCAATGTTTCAACCAAACTCCACTGATATATGCTTTTCGCTACTGTGCACTATGTAATTGTTTTTCTTCGCGGATTCACGACGAGATATCTATATACATGCGATAGATGTAGATAATATAAAAACATAAATATCCCAACGGAGAACAGTAACGTACAATGGAAATTATTAATCGTGGCAGATTTTGTTTCCCATGGCGTGGTGCCCTGCCCTGCGTTAAAAGGGGTTATTAAAAAAATGCTTATCTCTTAATAATTTTAATATGCATGAAGAGAGATGAACGGGCAGAGAGAGAGCGAGGGCGAGAGAGAGAAATTATAACAACGTTTATATACATTTTGCAGGTTATATTCCCGCGTCAATATTTTCTGCCAGTCGATCAATGTGAGTGACAACCGGTCCTGTCTCGATATTTTACATATTGTGAAATATCCACTAACTCAATCCAATTCAGTCCTCCAATTTCGACAATAATAACAAATAACAGATAAAGAAAAAAAAAATTATTTTGACAGAGACTCTTCCACTGCATAAGATAGAGGGAGATAAAAAGCTCGTCGACGAGCTCGCCAAGGTGTGGCTCCGGCAGTAGTAGCAGCAGTAGCAGCACAGCCCGATCGATAGTTCCCTGCTCTACCCTCGCATTCCGTGACCTGGTGCTTCTTTGCCACACCGTCACCACCACCATCACACTCGACCAGAGAGAACAGGGAGAAAAATTTCTTAACGTCTCTTCCCTCGTCTTTAAGTTCCCCCGTCCTCTCATGGAATTCATATTTTTTTCTCTTTCCTCACTTTTCCCCCGTCCCCGCGGAGCTATCGAACCCTCGTCATGGGCAAGCCACATTTGAAATCGGAAATACGATGGGACAGGCTGATAAATTTTTCATCGAGACCACGGATATCGTATTCTGTGTGTTTTGATGGAACAGGGCCGTTGGAAAGAAGAAGAAAAAAAGATTTCTTGATTTTTATCTTTCGGGTAAGAAACGTCACGTTTGAGGCGAATCTTTCGCATTATCATATAGATGCTGTACGTACACACTTACATATATGTATATACGTACATCCACACATATCCATATATATATATATATATATATATATATATATATATATATATATATATATTTAAAGATCACCCTCAAAGCAGCCAGCTGCGTAATAGTCAAGTTCAAAATATCCTGTCTCCATATACACACACACATATATGGAGCGTTATGAAGGATTGCCCTAGGGGATGATAAGTTGGACTTTTGAAAGGGGTGGCTCGGGATTTATTGGGACTTATAGCCCTTTCCGTCGATCTCTTTCTATCACGTAATTCCTCCAACATACATACTCGTAACATGTAAGCGAATTACCCTTACCAATCCGTTTTTTTTTTTCATTCCGCCCTCTCTTCTCCGCGCTTTATGGATCTCATTCGAAACTCAATTTCGTTTCCCGGAATTCTTTATCATTCACCGGTCTCGGTGCGGTAATGTATCAAATTACGTGCAAGCTGCGCCACGTGGGGTGTCTTTGGTATTGCATTAGTCGGGTTTGAAGGATATTGGGGGCAATGTTGGAGACGAATAAACAAACGAACTGGAAATCCTTATTCGCCATGCCTCATTACTCTTGCGCGGAGAGATGTTTGGCTCAAGCAATTGTGTTGAAATTATTGTTCGCGGCAGAGTTTATTTGATGATAAATTAGTAGTCGATTCGTACCGACTGTCGTATAGTGGACATGCAGCAGGTGTGCGGCCCCGGTGATCTTCTATTTTGAGGAGTGTTGGCCTGGGTGAGTGTTTGGTTCGTTAAAGCCCGCAAGGCCGCCGAAAGGAATATTCATAATAACAATTGAATAATAATGCACTGAGAGAAATATATGGTGTTTTCAACCATATTCTGACAATTTTATATATTTTTCTGAGGAAACAATAATGTTTTATAGCCATAGTTACTACCAAAAGTATAGTAATGCTTTCTGACATTTTAGCAGTTGCATAAATTATGCACAGATGTTAACCGCAACCACCAATCTTACAAGCATACGTTTATTGTTCAATGCTATATAATATTGTACATTTCCATAAAATGGATATTCCCTCACACTATAAAAAATGTACTCCCCCCAAGATCCTAATAGTGAACAGGACAAAACATATATGCATTGATCAAAAATATTGCCTGTGATTATCGACGATGTTTATAGTGATTTGCATCATATCGGAAGATACGACCTGCATATATGCGTATTGTCATTGAAGTGTTCGTTCAAGGCATCAATGTCCGTTTACTAAATGCATAGAATATTTCATAAATCCAAAATAAAATGAAATACGCACCTGCAAGTTCTACCTCGATGTTTTTAAATTATTATAATTTGTCATTCCCGAACCTCCTGTAATGATTTATTTCGGAAAAAATATTTCGCCTACATATGGAATCGAACCTACGACCTCCTACCTATCTTCTGCCTGTACTACGCACGCTGCCACTACGCTATCGAGTGCTTGTGACATCTTGATCGCAGATATGGCATAACAGACAAAAAATTAGAATTAGATAAAATTTTGCACAGATCTTTCTTTTTACAATATAAGTCACCACTTAAGGGGAGATATACACCTAGGAGCCGGAAAAAGGTCATTTTTGTGAATTTTTTCAAGGAAAACTATTTGAAATTTCGGATTGGGGTTTTAATTATCTAAAAGCATATACATTCAAAAATATGTTCAATTTTCTTTATTTAAAAATATCGAAAATATACAAGGATATTGTATGATCCTTGGAGCGTCGTAAAAAAATCTGCGTATACGGTACCCACTGGCGTTTCTTCAAAAATCATCTGAAAAAAAACCAAAAAGATTATTAAATTAGATACTATAATCTAGTACTTGTCACAGCCGATTTTGAAAATATCGATTTATGACAAAATGGCGGACCTTTGAACATAAATAGTGATTTTTGGGCCAAAAATTAGTTATTATTTTGCCGATAAAACAAAAACTGAGTAACGGAAAAAAAATCCTATGACAAGTACTAGATAATGGTGTATAGAATAACCACTAAAAACCTCACGGCAATCGGTTCATTGGTTTTCGAGAAATTTTGGGTACCGATTTGAAAAACGTGGTTTTGAGAAAAACGCGTTTGAAAATTTGGGAATGAATAAATCATGAAATTTGTCAACTTACATGGAATCATCGATACCAGGCCCATAGTGTAGGTCTTCTACGGTCGACGGAATGTTCATAGCTTCTCAATCCTCGACCTCGACCATCTAGGTGTATATCTTCCCTTAAATGGATTTTTGGAGTACCGCAATAGTTTTGTACCACATAATGGTGATTTATACCTTATTATATGATACGACCTGCTATATGCATGGCAATGCGTGTCCTACAAGAACAGAACGTGAACTACAAGAATAAGTGATGAACTGATATCCTATAATTGCAATGCAACAAACATACTATGTAAGAGTTTGTGAGACACGCGTAGTTTTCAAAACTACTAAGCCGTTGTTTCTCCAACAGCAAATGATTTACGTCTTCGCTATAAATATACATTACCATATTTTTTTTTTCCGAAAAGTCACTTTTCATAAGGTCTTCCAACCAATTATCCGTGGCAAACGTTGATCTTAATCATATGAATTATATAAACTTGAATAGCATAGTAGAATTTTGACTGAACAAAACCTAACGTACAGTATACAACATTAACCCTTACTTGCCACTCTGGGGCTTGTAACAACCCCACCACTTTTTTCATATGCTAAAATGTATTGATGATTTGTATTCTACAGAAGTATTTTGTGATAGCATTGAATTAACCGTGTCTATATTGCGAAGCCTTTAACAATAGTTAATCTTTATTTCAGGGATAATAGATAGTCAAACACGCCACCCTAATCGCATGTTTCGATGTACGTTCCGTTTATAGTTGTGTTAACCATATGACGAATACGGTGTCAATAAACTGAAGGGAAATTTACTATCCCCTCTTTTACCATGGACTTTTCTCTCAGTATGCAAATAAATGAATGCACAAAAATAGCATAAAACAACAATGGAAATAAATACGAATTAATTCCGAAATTTTTAGACAGTAGCAACGAAAAAGCACATAATTGAAAGATCGGTGATCAAAATCGCCAAAAGGCATGTCGAAGGTTCGTTTCAATGTTTCCAAAACCACGAGTTATTTTCTCTAGTGTTCTACACAATATCCCCACGTGAGGATACGGGAGTTCGTTTGATGGACAAAGCTGCTACAACGGAATTTCCAAAGAGATAAATGAATGAACAGAGGGAAAAAAATCGTCTCATTTTTCATGTGGCTTGGAACGTTCTTTTTTATCTCCCCTTTTTTCGGCAAATTGTTTCGTTCTCTGTTGGAGAAGATTGGTACGTATCGTGTTTACATTGGCAATTCGATGCTACTGACACAAGAGGCGTTCGTAAACTATTATTACTCTTTTCATCTATCTTTCTCTCTCGTTCTCTCCCTCCTCTCTTTCCCCATTTCAACCCCCTCATGTTCGCGTGACAACGCGTTGTTATGCGCAACTTACCGGTAACAAATTGCGCGCGTATCTACGTGAAAAAAAAAGAGAAGAAAAAAAAACCAGAATCGACCAACGTAGCGAATCGCAGAAAACGGTGAGGGGAAAAGAGAAAAAGAACGTACAGTTGAGTAAACACGCCGCGAGAGGAGACATTGATCGATGACGGATTAATTCAGGACTCCGATCTATACGAGAGGACTCGAAGACAGGCGTGTTTGAAAGCATCGAGAGGTTACAAACGAGGCCTCCCCTTAATACAGTTCTCATCGTTCGATTCTTCTTTTTTTTCGTTTCTTTCGTTTTTATAATTCATTCTCCTTCTACGTCCGCACGGAGTGAAATTCAATTTTATTCGCCGCGAATAAAAATGGAGGAGAATCGAAATGTTCATTATCATCGTATGAAGTTTTATACCCGAAGTGAGTGACAAGGGTATGTGGCAAATGAAGATGAGCCTTATGATTTTTATACCACCAACTCTTATTTTCTGCATGCTGTCATGAATATGCAGCGTGTGAAGAACGTGATTTTTTTCGTGCGCATGAAGATAACCATTCGATGAAAACCGAAGGACGCAATGGTCCTTTTCTGATTAAATTAAATAACTCACGTCAATGCTGGAACATTTTTTTTCTCCTTAAAAATCCTCGGCCATCGATCCCCTGTTGCAGTTGTCCTCTTCGCCGCGATTCGCGTACTTCATTTTCCTTCGACTCTCCATCGCTATCCGTAGCCGTCCACAACCGTCCATAAATTACGTCATTTTAAAATAGAGGGGGGGTCTGATCGTTGGACGATGATAACTATAATTGGATTATGACGATAGGAAGGATAGGATGATTTCAGGAGGAGGAGGGGGGGAGGGGGGGATAAAAATCAGCAAAAATCGATCACGTAATATTGGACGGCCCCTATGTACGTGATAAGCCTCCTCTTGAAACGAATGAGAAATTAATTTTATGACTAAGTAGGCCTGTGAAGCAAGCACTTCCTATACTTCTTCCCGATCCCTCGTCACCTCTCGTACCTACTCTCGCACGCCGTCGTTGACCATCTTATTTCTTCGTCCTTGCGCGCCCTCTCCAGCCTTTTACCGCGTCTTGCTTCTTCCCTCAAATCAAAGTGAGTGAGAGCGGTCTTGAACTCGAGGGGACTTCCAGTTCGGATACTCGATGTATTCGATCTAAAAGACGGGAAGGCTTTGTGAGCGATTCCCGATTCTTTATCAGGTGGTGAACGCGACTCAACTCTACTTTTATTCATGTAGTATATACTATATATATATATATATATATATATATATAAACATATATATATTATCTGTATACTATATTATATATATATACATATATGTCTGTGTGTGGGGAGTGGGGTGTACAGTGAGAAGGATACTATCTTCGATCCACAGGAAGGCGAGCGTATATATACAAAGATTTGTAGACGATTTTCTTATGAATCGAAGATGGCATCGTCCTCGAGGACTCCTTTTGCAATCAAAAGAAAAAACGGGTAGAAAAGAAAAGCGGCATGGACACAATATTTCTATGGAATAGACATCTGTCTCAAATAACAACGTGTCAGAAAAAAAACTAGGAAATATCCTTAAATATATAAAGGTGTCTCAAAATTACCGGACATTTAAAATTGCGCACCATTTTCTTTGTGACGAACATACAGTACTAATCTTTGACAACTGGAACCAGGAAGTATTGAGGTTTAGTCATGGAGAATTACACGATCGGGCAACGCATAGAAATTGTTACTTGCTGCATTGTTACTGCATAGTTATTGCAGCGAAGTTTCATGGTCGTGTTATCTCGCGGCGCGGCGATGTTAATTGGCCACCAAGATCTTGCAATTCGACGCCATCGGACTTCTTGCTTTGGGGTTTTCTGAAAGGAAAAGTGTATGCCAATGATCCACAGACCATCTAGAGCCCAAGGAAGCAATTGGACGCACCATTAATGAAATTTAGTCCGCAATTGTGCCAAAATGTAATTGAAATTTCGTCAAACGCGTGAACGATTGCAAACAGGGTCGACGCGGCCATTTATCGGATATTATGTTCCACATATAACCTCGATGTTTGTACCTTATATTAAAATTAAAATATTTGTACTTTTCAAATAAATAATACGTTTTATTAATCAATTACAATGTCAGGTCACTTCGAGACACCCTATATATACACTAGTGAACAGTAGCATCAGGTTAGTCGTCTTGGAAAATTCGGTATGAAAAAATTGGTCACTTCTCGTGCAGATATTTGTTGGGGAGTTCTCAGATCCTACCACATCCCTATAGGGATTTCATAGGGAGGCTGCACGTAGGAGTCCACATTGGAATCCAAGTAGATTCCGCACTAATTTCCGACCGACATCGTTTGAGAATTCTTTTTTGAAATTCTCAATCCAAATTTGTTGCATCTCCCAAAAGAAATATCATTTCGGGACTCGGGCAAAAATTTGTTGGGGGGTCTAAAAATGCACCCACATCTCTATAGGGATTTGTCGGGGACACCGTCAATAAGAAATGGTGTTGAAGATTGCATCGTTGGAAAGCATCGAAAATATTTTCTTGCCAATGTATGTTGTAGATTTGTAGTAAGAATCCTGAAAAACGTTTGAGTCATTTTTGGAACCCAAATCGGCCAAAAAAATACTTTGGCAATCTAAAAAATTAATTTTCGTTGCGTTTCAACGATGCAAACTTCAAGACCATCATAGGGACCCCTCATTGGGATCCAGTTGGATTCTGCACTGTTCTCCGATGAACGCCGTTTGAGAATTCTTTCTACGTTCGAATCGAAAATATGGGAAATGTCACGAGAAAACTCGAGGAACCAACTCGGCGTGTTGGAACATGACCTGCACACTTCGTGAGCGTCCCGACTAGCAATGTACCGTATTCCGTACTCCGGCACGGTACAGGCCGCCGGATCAGGGCTTTACCGGGCGTGAAACACGTTTTTGCGTCCCACCATGACGCGGATGCCGGTAACGTAACTGATCAGTATACCTCTTCAGGCCCTGATCTGGTTGCCGTATCTACGCCTGAAATGAAATATAAAGTATTTTTTGTTTCCACATGCTTCATTTATGATCCTGCCTGGGATTGAACCCACGTCTTCTAATTCCAGAGCTGGCGCGCTACCTATTTAGATATTCCAACTCCTGTGTAAACTTTCTTTTTTTTCTTTGCATATTTTTATCATTCTAATTCTATTCTAAAAAATGTCTGTAACTTTATTTATGACGTTGAAGTTTGCATCGTTGCAATGCAACCATAATAATTTTTTCACCAGATTTTTTTTGCCTATTTAGGCTGTGGAAATAACTCACACTTTTTTACATATTCTCATTAGAGTGTTACGACCGCAATTTGCAAAAAAACATACCAACTGATGTGTAAACTTTTTTTTTTCTTTGCATATTTTTATCATTCTCATTCTATTCTAAAGAATGTCAATAATTTTATTCATGACGTTGCATTTTGTATCGTTGCAATGCAACCATAATAATTTTTTCATCGGATTTTTTTGCCTATTTAGGCCGTGAAAATAATTCACTCGTTTTTACATATTCTTCATTAGAGTGTTACGACCGCAATTTGCAAAAAATGCTTCGTATGATGATGTTGTCAAAAAAAATGTTAAGTTGCGTTAATAAAATGTTATTTTATTGATTTGATTAATTACATTTTGATGATGATACAAATAAACGAATGAAAAGTGAAGAAAAAAAGCGTTGCATTCCCAACAAGGCAAACTTGAAATTAATTTTTTTTCGTTTTTTGTATCTTGATTTGACGATGACGACGTCCGCATGGACGCCATATTACTTTTATTAGAATCTAGCCGAAATTATCCACGCAGCAACTCATCAGTTGTTTACTTTGATTTATACTTTTTTAAGATAAGATTCAGACTTTTGTGAGATCCACTCATTTTGTATATCTATATTTTATGCTTAGAGAATTCAACGTACATAATGCGTTAGGATCCATGAAGAATCGTATCGGATTTAGTTCGGTAATGTAGGAATGCTTCGGGACTCAAATTGGATTTCAATGGGAAATCTCCGTTAGAATCCAATGTACGGCGAGGGTTACATAGTCAATAAATATCCCGACGTTCGTGATCCCGTCAATAATTATTGATGTCTAAACACGTCAGCAACTATCTTGACACGAGTATTGAGCCGAATATCGCGATACCTGATCGCGATATTTATTGACTGTGTAACCTGTGCCTATGAGCGTGACGTTTTAGTATAGGCGACAAGTATCTATGGAAATTCAATTTGAAACCTACGACAATTTCTGCATGGGTATTGTTTTACAACGCGTGTACCGCATACATTCATACGCTATGCTAGGACTGCGAATAAAAAATTTTCCCTCCGTGTTGCAAAAAATTGAAGTCTCAACGTTGCAAAATTCTCTGACAAGTTTATATAAACACGTGTGTGCGCCTCATTCCGCGAAGGAGGAGAGCACTAGATATATAGATGGACATTCCGCGTGATATTTTTTCGCTGAAATAAACAAGAGCGAGTACGCCTTTCCTTTTACGTGATATAAAAACATAATAATAAAGGGAATATGTAATAGTAAATACGAAAGGATCAGGGTCAAGGTTGGAATTGCGCGAATCACTTCGTGATAGGATTGCCGGCGTACTACTCGCTTTCCAGTTCGTACTATTGTATCTGACTAAACTCAAATATCCAATGAGAAGATGGTCCACACGAATGTGCGCATGTATCGCTTCGCAAGGCCCCCGAGGCTTGCGTAACTACCGGAAAATTACTCGGCTAATTTAATTGGAAAGCGCAATAGCGTCGAGGAAATTCGAATTGTTGCAATTTTCCCTCTGTGCACTCTCTCTCTCTCTCTCTCTCTCTCTCTCTCTCTCTCTCACTCTCTCTCTCTCTCTCACTCTCTCTCTCTCTCTCACTCTCTCCCTCTCTCTCCGGGACTAGATTTTTGGCTTGCATTATCGCTTCGTGAGCGTAGAATTCCGCGATAGTGGGGCTTCCCGTGTAGAAATTTGAGTCGGGAAAAAGTACTGCCCCTGAACTGCCTTTCCTAGATAATATCGTCGAAATTTTCAGCCTATTTTGCCCCTCCAGATCCTCAAAGTGGTAGGAGATAAAGGAAGTAAAGTAGCTTCGTATTCAATATAAAATGAGCTCCTACTTACCCGAGTCGAAATTTTTAGCCTCCTCTGAACCCTCGCAGGACCCATTTCTTTTGTGATACATAAGCCGCCAGCCTCCGTTGAACCGACGAAACCTCATTTGTCGAGTTCAGTGCCATGAAGAGACCTCCTCTTGGTCCAGGGTAGCCTCGGCTAGACCTCCCAAACCTTCTCTCGACCCCCAGTTTTAGTGAAACGGGCACAGCACAGGCCTCCTTAACCTGCTTTCAATCTCAAACTCTTGCCTCGACCCCACCTAACCTGCTTTCGGCCCAAATTCGATATCTCGCCCATCATCATTCCATTGTGGCCTGATCAGTAACCCGTTCGATGACGAAAATAAGACGAAATTAATAAAAATACATCGTCCCCTTATCAAATTATTAGTGCAATATTAATATGCGAAAACAATCAAATTTGCTCAATATCGATTCATTATTATTTTATAGGCAATTCGTAGAAGAATGCTTGTATATACAGTCTTACTCCAATTCTATCGCATTAATCGGCGTTCTCCTGTGAGAAAAAATCTCACAGGAAAATTCTTAAAAAATGCCAGTCTATCCAGTATAAGCTTACGCGACGTTTTTCGTCCTTGACATTTCTTCTTAAGCCCTCTAGTTCTTGAGTTGCATTGCATTATCTAGAATTAGTCTTTTTTAGCAAAAAATGAAATAACATTGCGAAAAAAATCGTACAAAACTTTATAAAAAACGCAAATGGAGTTCCTGCTACCCCGTTCAAGTTTATCATGGATAAACGTAACAAACTTTTTTTTCATAAGTCATGCGCTCAATTCTCGACGGTCGAAAAAAAGCCGAAAATCAGTCACAGATAAAAGTGCATACCGGGTCGAAAAGAAAATTATAAAAAAATATTTCAGAAAAGCAATATAAAGCTGAATTTATTCCCGTCCAAACGCCGTTCGGTAAATTTGGTTATCTTTTTTTTTACGAAGCTGTGTAACTTTTAGTGCAGCAAGAAATATCGACTGGTGTATCCAAACTTTTAAGCGACGGTATATATTATATAGTACTATATATATATATTATATTCGAAATATGTAGTTGCATTAATATATTCAAATATACACTACCAGTCAAAAGTATTCGGACACTTCAGATAACTGCAAAACTTAATATCACTTTGGATCATTGCAAACTTATGGTAGAATAATAATTATTTTACGAAGATACTATAAAGCTCTGTATAATTACTTAATTATATAGATCTTTATAGTATCTTCGTGAAATAATAAATGAAATGAATTATATTACTGTAACATTATTTGGCAATTATCCAGCGCTCAAAAGTTTTGCGATCATGTGGAGTGTCCGAAAACTTTTGGCTGGCAGTGTAGATCTAAATTACATATAATGTTGATATCTATATGGAACGTTAGGGTGTTAATTATAGTCTATTTCATGTTCCAAAGGATTGAAATTGTCGGTTTAGAATTCAACATCATTCGATTTTTTCTTTATTTTTTCTTTTTGTTTTTGTTCGTTTTGTTTTTTTTTGTTAAGTCAATAATGAGTTGATAAATGGCGACGGCCGATTACCGTCGATTTTAAATGAAATGTTTGATTTTTCTTTGTTTTCATTTTTAGCACGTCGAAAATTAAAAAAATATTTCCACGTGTATGTATGAAGCATATTTTTATTTTTTGCCGCTAAATATGATATTCACTAACCGCGTCTATTTGATTCTTTTTTATTTGAATTAACTAGATTTTTCATAGAACCAAATTTTTCCTATTGCATTCCATTATTAAAATTATTAATTTCAAAAATGTTTATTTATAGAAAATCAATCTATTTAATATCGTCCAATAACTACATATTTTATTTGATCCTAATAAATCTGTGATTCGGTTTCATCAGTTCAACATTTTCATCTGTTCAAAAAAACAATTTAGTTAAGTTCACTGAATGGATCTAGTTATTTTTTAAAAATTTACCTTAAATAGAATTTTCGTAGAGTTAACCATTCTTTTATTTGATTGAACTAACGGTCCATCTTTATTGCAACACTCATATCAAGGGGGGGGGGGGTAGAGAAGGTGGAGAGAGAGGATTTATATATATGTGTGTGTGTGTGTGTGTGTGTGTGTGTGTGTGTGTGTGTGTGTGTGTGTGTGTGTGTGTGTGTGTGTGTGTGTGTGTGTGCGTGTGTGCGTGCGTGCGTGCGTGCGTGCGTGCGTGCGTGCGTGCGTGCGTGCGTGCGTGCGTGCGTGCGTGCGTGCGTGCGTGCGTGTGTGTGTGTGTGTGTGTGTGTGTGTGTGTGTGTGTGTGTGTGTTTGAAAAATCTATAGCATGTTATTCGATGAAACTCTCTAATTATCACAATCATATTAACTAATTGATATAGCTTATGTGATACAACAAATAGTTAGAGGTATTCATTTGGCCGCTTATGCCATATCAGCGACCAAAATGTTATAAGCACTCGGTAGCATAGGGGCAGCGGAGCGTAGCTAGGAGTAGGTAGGCTAGGTTCAAGTCGCATATAGGGCAGATATTTTCTTCGAAAAAAATCATGTCTATAGGCCAGGGAATGACGAACTACGATAAAAATCCTTGTGGTAAAGCTCTCAATTAAGGAGTTCATTTTATTTTCGATTTATGAAATATTTTATGCATATAGTACACTTAGCTTTACAGTGTACATTGTAAGCAAATAAAGATTAATTTGAATCTCATCTTTATTAATATATATAAATATCTTCGAAAGAAATACGATCGTAGTAGGCGGTGAGACAAGGAAAAAACCTATTTTATTTAAATAGATTCTATATAAATTAATTTTTTTGTTTAGCAGTGTACAGTAGGCCGAAAGGGGGGGCAGTAGGTTCTGCGGGAGCGCTCGAAGTAGGCCGACCTGAGGTTCCGTAGGTTCAATTGTGAGCCTCACTGACCTCCTTTGAGTCAAAAAGTCTACTTTCTGCCATGCCGGAGGTTCATCGGAGGCTCTAACGCATGGTACTTTCAAACATTGTACCCTCCTTTAGATACCCAATAATCCGCTCACGCCGATTTCTGCTCGCCTTCATTTTGTGGGTTGAACGCGACTCGAAAATTTCGACTCGGGTAGGGCCTAGAACGGGAACAAATTTCCCTTTTCTCCACTCGCAGGCGCTAAGGAGGACGTCGATTGGCACACGTATACACGCACACGCACACACTCTATTACGCATATAGAGATACATATGCCTGAATACGCGCATGCGTAGACACACGTATATACCCGCACACATACACGCCTAAGCATACACCAACCCACGTATACTAGTACCTATACGTATGCATGCGTGCCTGCTACAGGGATCCGCGTATACATGCATACGTGAGGGCAATTCCTATCAAAAATATTGTAACTGTTTGCCCAAAATCCATTTCTTCCACTTTGGAGAGTTGCTGGAGCTGCAGGGGCAAGTTTGAAGCGAATGCGAAAGGTTCGCTGGGTGGAGATAATGGAAAGGTCATTGGAAAAGTACGCCTCTACGTCGAACGCGTGGTCCTACTTAGTCCAACCAAGCATGATGGTTACTGAAAACTACCAGACCCCCTCTTTCGAATGCGACCATCCCCACCCTCGTTTCGTCGAAACAGCCAAATGCGCGATAGGTCCAAACGCAATCAAAAGAGGAGCTGCAACGACTTCAGCTAGGTTAGGTGGGACTATAAGGGCCTATGCAGGAGGTAAGCGGCAAAGGAAGAGCATGTTAGGACCCATAGTAGAACTTCTAGCAGCAAAAGAGGAGCTGCAACGACTGACTTCAGCTTGGTTAGGTAGGAGTATAAGGACCTATACAGGAGGTAAGCAGCAAAGGAAGAGCATGTTAGGACCCATAGTAGAACTTCTAGCAGCAAAAGAGGAACTGCAACGACTTCAGCTTGGTTAGGTAGGAGTATAAGGACCTATGCAGGAGGTAAGCAGCAAAGAAAGAGCATGTCAGGAGCCCATAGTAGGACTTCTAGCAGGAAACAGACTCAAGTGAGGCTGCCATAGGATCAAAGGTCTTTAAAATCGGCTGAAAATTTCGACTCGGGTGGTCGGGCCTTCCACCCTGGAATAGGTTCGCAATGTAACGGGTCTAAGGCTAAGTCCCGATCCGCCGTTCACCAGGAAAGTTGTAGGGAATAGATCAGGAAACGACCAGGAACAAACGAGTAAATGGAAAATGACGTTTTAGCGTTCTTGAAATCCTTGAGAACGTAAAGTCGGGGCTGTATTCAATGTAGCATTTTGACAACATATTGTTTGTTGGTTATCTACTTGCTATGGTAGTATATGGGTGTATACATACGCTTGCTCGCATCTCCGGGTAGGCAAAGAGATAGAAAAACATAATCAGATCACTATCCGAGCGTAAAAGGCCTACAGTGCGAAGGGTTATTTCGCGAATATCGCAAAACCATAAGCGTAAGTGCACGCTGTCACCATAACACTTCTGTACGTGGTACAACTGACAGGGCGAACTTTTATCCTCGTACCTTGCTTACGCGAAGCGCTTCGCTTGTAGCCACCTGGCGGATTGTTAGCGAAATACATTCAGGCAATGCCTTCCCGGCCAGAACATTGATATTTCCCAACATGGCGACAAGGCGTTCGAAAACCACGAATGACCTGCTTTACTGTTTTGCCTCATCAAATAATTTGGCTATTCTTTATGCTCAAGTCATTAGTTATCGTAACCCCGGTATTTATAATAAGCATTGTTATCCTTGTCAGCTATCATTGACGAAATGAATGTTTTTAACGATGAACAGAATTACAACAGATGTATTAACTGCATCCCAATCAATTATAAATATCTTTGATGAAGTGAAAAGCAAAGTAGCTTTTCTTTAGTTCTTAAAAACCGGCTCCATTTTCAGAACATGTCAATGTACTTGCTCGAATAGATCCCGGCCAGAAGATTGTAATTTCCAAACATAGAGGGTAAGCCGTGGAAAACGGTTTTGCGATCTTCTCGGTTTGTTCTATGGGAGGGCCCGATCAGGTAAATCAGACAAGGCAAGTCTGGTCAGGGCCGGACACAAAGTAGGGAATGCCCGGTCACATTTTTGCACGTGTTGTGAGAAAACATTCCATTAATCGTAGTTTTTTCCCCTCTTTTTCTGTTACAGTGCGATTACACGAAAGTATACAAGAAGAAAACTGCCACTATCTCGTCTTCGATCTGTGAGTATATCGTTTATTATTCGTAGCTTTCCTGCACCGTCCCTTCATTTTGCGACGAATGCTTACGGACCAGTAACGAAAATGCCAGAATTCATCTTTGTGCCCGTTAATATGGTTTCCATCTCTTCTTTATTTTGTATTGCCCACCTATTCGATCGATCGTTTATCAATTTCGGAAGTTAAAGGTTTATTCATTATTTGAGTGTTGTTACAAACTATTCTCCATACACTTCGTCTTTTTATTAGCGAAAAAAAACTTCTCGTGCCTTAGTCAATATTTACGAACAATCGGTGATACCGGATGGAAAACGGCTTTATTATATGACGATGAAGTTTGCATCTTTGGAATGCAACGATTTTTTTTTCTCTTTTTTCATTCTTTTATTTTTATTATTATCCAAAGCTTTTTTTGTGCAAATTAAAGTCGTAAATCTCTAATAAGAATCCGTACGTTTAACTAACTTTCGACTAAAAAGAATTAATTTTCGTAGCACTCCAACGATGCAAACTTCAACATCATCTTATTATGTACTTCGTTCGAATTCACGTGCTTTTTAAATGGTGTCAACTGTAAATTATTATTACGAATTATTAGGATTTATCGGCGTGAGATTTATCATTCTGTTTTTATCTTGGTCCCATGACGTCACGATTCGTGTTTGAAATATGACGTTGCGATCGTTGGAATGCAATTTTTTTTCAATTTTCCGATTTGTTTTGGCAGATCTAGGCGATGAAAAACAATAAAACTCTTTTTTAGGATCCTCGCTGAGATCTAACACCTAAATATGCAGAAAAATATTTTTCAAAATATAATTAAACCGATTACACGAAAACATTCCGAGACAATTTTTGAATATATGACTTCGGTGAGATTACATTTTTATACATCAAAAAAATATAATTTTCGGAAATATTATTTGGAAAGGATAATAATTAAAAAAAATTTTAATCGAAAAGAACTTTCATTGCATTCCAACGGGCAATATTTTCTCACATAAATCACAACACCACAATTTCACGGGTATTCGAAGTGCCGTTACTCCACTACTATTACTATATTTGTTATTGAATTATTGATCGGCTATCATTGAAATCGATTATCATCGATCTCTCGCGTTCGCGCGGACGTCTTGTTTTTCGCCTCTGTTCAATACTTCATTCACAAACACCCAGAGGGACTTGTGGTTGCGGTCGGAATTTCATTATACCGATCAATAATGTACAGAGGTGAAAGGGAATGACGCACGAATCATTCGTTTTGTCAATAATATATCCCGTGTGTTTCTTCTTAGAACCATTTTTAGTCGTATCGCGATCGTGAATTCATACACAAGTCGTTACGAATTCCCAACGAAGCTGCGAGACTGTTGCAATCTCGACAATTGTACGAGAGAGAGAGAGAGAGAGAGGGGGGGAGAAAGAGATTAAAGAATTGCAGTGCGGGTCACTCACGATCATCAATTGTATTTTTTTCTGCATATTTGTGCCGTTGAATGGATGCCCCCCCCCCTCTCTCTCTCTTTTCCCTTTCGCTCGTCTCTCAGTCGATGTTAACGTTCATCGTTTCGGTAAATCGTCCTGTATCATTAACAATTTGTTTGCCTTTCCCGCATTTTTAGCCGATGAAAATGTCTGGATCACATCTCCGTTTAATTGCAACTTGCCCTTCTACATTTCTTTTTCTTTTTGCTTCCCAATAATTTTGCGTATTTTATAAACGCCGATCGATTTGCAATCTATTGATCGTAGAACGACGATTGGTAGATTGGGTTTGTCTTGTGTATTGTGATCGTAACTTGGGCGAAAGAAAATGCCCTCTTTAGATGAAATTGAAGTTTCCATCGTTGGAATGCAATAAAAATTATTATTTTTCAACTGCTCGAATTTATCGTAACTAATCCTAATCACGAAAATTCGTCAGTCATTTTTCAAGTCGCTTATTTAACCCTTCGACTGCACACTTCCGCCACGAACCTCCGACTGCATATGGGGTCGATCGGACCCCAGACGTTTTTCATATCATTGTATTTCGGTAAATAGGCATTTTTTTTTATAGAGACGTTTTTTGTATTCAATGATTCTTATTTTATGGCCCAACATTAATTCTTTAAGGAAAACAAACATTAAGTACCCAAACATTCGTTCAAAGTGGGAGATGCGTTAAAAAATACGTACTTGCATGAAAAAGATCATCATTTTTTGTTTCAGAATATAAATAAAATCCTTTGCGGTTTTTAGAGAGGAAGATTTGTAGATACGAAAAAAAACAGTATCGACCGGCTTTCCAAAAAGTATATTTATTCGGAGGTTTGAATTTGAGCATTTTCGGGATAGTGAAAAATGGAACAAAATTGACTTCTTCGGCAGTTTAATTGTTAAAAACGTTTATTTTCTGTTTTTTTACTTCAATGACTTATTATGACTGACATTTACCGCAATCGACGCATAAGCACATTCGGTGCTCGTTGCACAAGCCCTCCTGCATAATGGACACTTGCTTTTAGTTTTATGATCGGCAATCTAAATACATAATTTATTATAGTAGGGCAAAATAAAAAATATCTATCAGCATTTTCCATCGTAACTCACTCATATGTAGTAATAAAACACCAAAACTTTACAAGAAAAAAATGTCTACTTTCACCGCACTTCAGCATAAACGGGGTCGACTCGACCCCAGGTCCTTTTCGCGCCCTTTTTCCCGAGCGCTGCACTGCGGCCGAATAGGTTACTCCGTTTCGCGATACATCCAGTTGAAAAAAAAACAGGGTCAAAACGATCCAGTGTGCAGTCGAAGGGTTAAAAATCTAGAATTTAAATTTGAAAAAAATATTTGTTAATGCAACGAAAATGAGGAAATAAAAGAATAAACAAGAAGTTTCGTTGGAACGATCCAAACTTCAAGACCATCTCTTTAGGCGCGTTGATTTAAAGTTGACAGGCTACGATATGCGGCATATTGATTTTATTCGTTGTACGAGAATTACGCTCGCAGTGGCAATTAGCTAATTAAAAATTGACTTGTCAAAGTCGATAAATGTTCCGAGTGCTACCGAATTTTACCCATCGAGCCATATGTATCGTTCATTCTTTAATTATTTTACAAAATAATGGGTTTCCGATCCAAGAAGGATCACGACTATAAAAATGTCGATTGATTTTTCTTTTTTTTTTTGCAACGTTTTACAGAGTCACCGGTGGCGAACTCTTCGAGGACATAGTTGCCCGTGAATTCTATAGCGAGGCAGACGCATCTCACTGTATACAACAAATTCTCGAGAGTGTTCATCACTGCCATCAGAATGGAATCGTACATAGGGATCTCAAGGTCTGCTCAAACCCTTGTATCGCTCTTTACACCCATATTGCCAAGCGCTTTAAAAACAGGACCGAGAAAATTCGTTTTATTCGCGAGTCCCAAAAAAAAAAAAGAAAACCATTCGAATCCTTCAAAGAACGACACTTCTGTTCGTTTCGACTGAAGATCACAAGCGCAAAAATACGACATTAAATTCAGCGTAAAATATTTTTGATTTTTGTTGGCTTTGAATAACCCCGAGAAAGAAAAAGCGAACCAAAAGCTGTCATTGTAATTATCAACAGCCGGAGAATCTGCTGCTCGCGAGTAAACTCAAGGGAGCGGCGGTTAAACTCGCGGATTTTGGTCTCGCGATTGAGATACAGAACGATGCACAGGCGTGGTACGGTAAGTTGAACTCCTCGGGATTAATGCCTCTTCATAAATTCCTCGCCACAAATTTCTTCGTAACTTTTTCTTTTTCGCCTTTTTCCTTGCCACACCTGTCTCTCCATCACTCCCTCCCCTCTTTTCTCCCGGTCTTTCTTCATTTCCTCGCCCTTTCCTTCCCGCGGAAAACTTTGGCCGATATAACGCCGCGCGTGGGAGAAAAATATGTGGTCGAGACGAGGACGAAATAAAGTGAGCGTAGGGAGCGAAATACACTTCTTTTACCGAAGCAATGGGGATGAGATCTTTTGACCCCCGAATCTCTCGAGGGCGGCGATGATACTTTTATGAGTCTTCGTTGAAAAGTTGTTTTCCCGAGAAAACTCTAGAAATTACCCATTTATATGTGTACGTGTGTGTGCGTCGGTGCGTGTGTGCATACGTACACACGCACACACACACACATGTACATACACGAAGGTTTGGACCGCACGATTGTGTTCACGATAATCCCATTATTGCGAAATATTTCATAACAGCAAGAATGAGAGGATGAGGTCTTATAAAAATTCGTTTAAAAACTCATCGGTATTCTATAGGTCTTGACGACTGACAAGAAACATCACTGAAGGTCACCTGAATTAGAAGGTCCCGAAAATCGTTTTTTTGTTTATTGCTTAAATTGACATATAAACTATCCAAGAATATATTTACAAAGTTACAGAGGCCAATTGTAAATATTTTCGAAGATACAAGACCAAAAACAGAGAAGCGATTGATATTTGATATTGATATTTCCTCCTATTGAAAACTTTGAAGCCCGTTTTCTCCAGTTTTCATTTTCACGATTTTTCCAAATTGGCGGGCGTGATAGCAAAGAAACTAAACGACCTATTGAATCAAACCAAAGTTTATTTTCTTCAGTATGAAAATCTCTTCTAAGTGAATTGAAAGAGTCGTTGAAAGGGTCTTTTTAAATCATTTTTATAGCATGTTAAAGTGTTTTTTTAACACATTTTTTTTTCAAACCTGAGTAAATTTATAATTTCACGTTTTTTCAGCTTTTTCTTAATTCACCCAGAAGACAAATATATGACAATTGAACATTTTATCAGTTTATTTGGCTCAGCCAAGAATAACGAGCTGCATCTTTCCCGCCGATTGGAGACGGCACTGGCAAGACGCCCATGGAATAGGCTGATAAATCTGCAGTCATTTATTGTTTCATGTTGAAAATTTTTTATTTATACATTTCAAATGTATATTAGCTTAGAAAAGATACCTCAATGTTTACTGGGGTAACTTGTTTTGTTCCCTTCTAAAAAAAATCCCGAAAAAAAACGCTTTTTTCGACTTTCTAATTGAGGCCTTAACTCTACCTTGACACGCTGGATCATTTTGACCCAGCCGAATTTTGAATAAAATGCTCACTTTTTCAAAAGTGAAAGTTTTCAATAATTTTTCACAACAATTCAATCTTATACTTTCCGAATTTCGATTATGCAGGCATATTGAGCAATAAGTAAAGTGTATCCCTTATTTTTTACAATAAAAACCGACCGAAGGGTCGGTTTTTATGTTAATGGCAAGTGGATGAAGATGACATTGAAGTTTGCATTTTTTTGTATTATTCAAATTTCCTCTGGCAGATTTGAGCTACGAAAATCACGCAAACTTTTTTCAGGGTTCTTATTTAGCGATCTACAACAAATTTGCAAAATTGGATTTTGAATAACAATGAAAATGAAACATTGAAGAGAACTTTCGTTGTGTTCCAACGATCCAAACTTTCAGCCGATGGATGAAGATATCCGGGTCAAATTGACCTAGTGTGTCAAAATTGTGGCCAAATATAAGTGTGCCAACGAAGGGTTAGGTGTCCGCCGGCGATTTTGTTGAAACTCATGTGTGTGATAAAGCATTGCAAACCATTAACTTGGTCACCGTGGGTAAATTTCACCCAGACCTAACTTTGGGTCTAAATATGTATGAGTCCTAGATTCAATTAAAGGTCGGCCTCCAGAAGGCGAGGGTTTAAAGTGCCACTATGCCACTATTTTTTCCCTAGAAGTACTATGTTTGACGAGTATCATGTTCCAATTTTACTTGAAAATATCGAAAATTCATAAAGTTATGATTTTTTGAGCGGAAAAGTGTAGTTTTTGACAAATTGCCCTATTCACGATTTTTTAAAAACACGTTGCCATTTGAATTTTGACATACCGACTTTTCAGACATGTTTTAGAATGCTCAAAGTATTTTCTAGTATTTTCTCAATCTCGATCGGAGTGATACTTTCCAGACATTTCCAGATATTATGTGACGATTATGTTATTCTCCCGAAGTGTGACCACGGAGGGTTCAACACGTATTTCTTTTAATCAGCGGCGAAACGGTTTAGAGGGGGGAAACCACCCCTCAAACAAGACCGTGTCGAAGAGTGATTTTGCAGTTCCACCTACAAGCAGTCCACCGATCTGAATGAAACAGAAACCAAAATTCTTCTAATGTAAAGCGATGAAACATTTACTATAGAAGTATTGAAAAAAATTAAATTAAGGGGTGACACGCCTCTTTGCGAAGGGGTCTTTTCCCCATCAAAACCGTTTTTCCGCCGATAAAAAAAATCCGTGCCTAATTGTTCTCAATGCTCTGTCACATATATGACTTTCAATCAAATCAAAGGCGGACTCAAGTGACACTCGAGTGATGTTCCTTGTGGGGCAATGATTTCCTAGATGACAAAAAATTCGAGTGCCCATTAGTTTTCTTGAAGAGTGTACATTACCGGTCAAAAGTTTTCGATCACTCTGGATAATTTCAAAATTATATTACGATGGTTTAATTCATTTTATTCCTCATTTGACGAAGATACTACACCGCTCTATAAAATGAATTATATTATTCTGATATAATTTTGCAATTATCCAGAGTGATCGTGATCCTTTGACCGGTACTGTATACACACATAGAAAAAATAGTTCATCATCTACGCTATCCGTCAAAATAATCTTTAGCCCTTCCTTCACACACTGGGTGATTTTGACCCGGACGAATTTGAAATAAAATGCTCACTTGCCCAAAATTTAAATTTTTCAATAATGTTTTACAACAATTCAATTTTATATTTTCCGAATTTTAATTATGCAGACATATTAAGAAATGTTCAAAGTGTGTGCCGTATTTTCATTCATAAAAACCGACCGACGAGTTGTTAAGGGCAGGTGGATGAAGTACTATCCGGGTCAAATTGACCCAGTGTGTCAAAGCCGTGGCCAATTATAAGTGTGTCAAGGAAGGGTTAATGAACTTAATTGCAGAAACTTATTTTTTCCTGCATAACATAGATCACTTATGAGAAAACCGAGAGAAAAAAAAACTTTTGCTGTTTTCCTCAGAGAGCTCGTACGTCAAATATAAATCTAGAAACAACATTGAAAAGATCATTCGGACAATTGTCCATTCGATTCAGAATGTTCCGTATACGTCGGATTCGTGACAATACACGCCCATTTGACGTCAAGGTGATCGGAATCGGTACTTGCTCGCATACGCGAATCTGATAAGCGATCGTAAATTTGAAGGTTTCGCCGGGACGCCCGGTTACCTAAGCCCCGAAGTACTCAAGAAAGAGCCATACGGCAAACCGGTTGACATTTGGGCATGCGGCGTTATCCTCTACATCCTCCTGGTCGGTTATCCACCGTTTTGGGACGAGGATCAGCATCGGTTATACGGACAGATCAAGGCCGGGGCGTACGACGTGAGTTCAATGAAAAGGAAAGACATGACATGAGTTGACAAAAAACAAACGACAAACATTTATAATTTAGAACGAAAACAAAAACAACAGAATGAAAGATGCAATTGCGGACAAACTACCGCGTTCATATACGTTTACGAAAAAAATATTGCTCATTTTTAGTATCCCAGTCCCGAATGGGACACCGTAACACCCGAAGCTCGAAATCTCATCAATCAGATGCTCACGGTCAACTCGTCAAGGCGCATTACCGCGGGCGAGGCACTCAGGCATCCATGGATCTGCGTAAGTTTCACATCACGTTTTTTCTTGCATTCTCACAAATATAGGTAATAGAAGTTAAGTGGATTATCAAGGGAAGACACCACTGTGACGGACCGAAAAAGGGCCATTTTTCCGATTTTTTTAATCTACTGCATTATTTATTTGGCATTCGGAAAAAATATATGTTATTAAGTATACATTAACCTTGATTTGTGTAAATTTTTATTAAAAAAAAAATTAACTACGCTATTGAGGCATAATGGAACCTCTGTATAAAAAATGTGGCCCAACGGCCGGCTCGATAACTCAACTATGGTTGGTCTTAAAAATAAAAATAAAACACATTTTAGATCTATATAAATGTCGTTCTTATTGCACGTAGCGGTTTTTCGAAAAATATAGCATAACAGCGGATGTTAACACAAAAGTAATTTTGGGGAAACTTTTACTTATATTCGGGGGCTTAAAAAATACTAAATTTAAAAAACGGCTATGTACAACAGCCTACTGCAATTACGGAAATATTGTTTTTTTTTTAAATTGAAAATGGGAGAATCATCGCTAGAGTTGAGATTCCGGCCAGGTCGAAAAAAGTTGTTTCGAGAAAAACTCGATCGAAGATTTTAGTAACTTGGTCAATTTTCAATATTTCACCTCGAACATTTTTTCACATATTCTCGAATATGTATACTTTGCGAAAATGGAAAAAAATCGATTTTTTTACGCGTCACAGTGCTGTTCCGCGCTGATATAAATATATCCATGCGATGAACTAAATTTCATTGACTGTCGTTTCAAATGATGATTTCCCAAGATTTGTGTTACCCTCGTGCACTCGAGTATGATAATGACGAACGAAACTTTTGTTTTTGTGAATTGCAGCAACGCGAACGCGTAGCATCCGTGGTCCACAGGCAAGAGACTGTCGACTGCTTGAAGAAGTTCAACGCAAGGCGCAAGTTGAAGGTAAGAAAAATAAAATAAAATAAAATAAAATAAAAACGATAAATAAAATCCAGAAAAGGAATGAAGAGAGAAAAAGAATATTATCGACTTTACCGTGAGCCATAAGGATGGCCTCGTTCTAAGCTCGATCTATATAGATCCGTTATTGCCCACGTGATGCAGTTCGAACTTGTCGAATACATAGAAGAACCGTGCACACGAGTATATCTTTATGTCCCTATCGACATAGATCGATACGTGGATGTACATACGTATGTGTGTGCTGAACACATTCATTGAAATTATTGACAATGCTGGACATGGCTCGTTTAAGAGTGCACACGTGTAAGAGAGTCAAGCCAGTTGGCTTCGGATTCTTAACCGGTCGTGACGCCGTTAATATCGACCAGTTCGACTCTTCACGTCGCGAACAAAACGAAGAAAAGAAGGGAAAAAAAAATAACGAATAAAAGAAAAAGAGAGTCAAAGACAGAAGCAACAACCACGCTCAACGATACCCGCAAACGTTTAGAAAGATAAAGAAAATTATACGTTCACACTGTCCTTTTAGTCCGGTCTGACGTCATGAAAACACTTAGGAATAAGTTTTCGCTCTGTAGAAACCAACAAGCGTCGATTTCCGAGGTTTTCTTTCTCCTTTATCCATTTTTTTTTTCTTAAGGATAAATAACGCTCGCGAATAAACGTCAAAGTGAGAAATCGATGGGTTTATTTTTCTTTATTTTTCTTCTTGTTCGTACATAATTGGATCCCGAGCGCGCGTCTCGCAAAACACCAAAGTGACGAGCTTCCTGATTTTAACGTGCAAAATTTCTACGTTTCGAGTGCCGAATATTCCGCGCATCGAGGTGGGCAATGTATTGTCGCGATAAATAGTATATTTTGGTTGCCAAAGTCTACGAGATTTTTCGACACTCGAGCGGCTTGAGAAAAATCGGTTCAACGCGTTTGGAAACGTGTCTTTTGGGACGGGAACCCGCAATATTTTTGTTAGCTGTATTTTCAATCGCTCGTTGTTAATATTATCTGAGTATTTGACGTTTTTTAATTGAACGGAAAGTTTCATCGTATCGTTGGGTTTTTTCCTTGCGATAAATCGAGCAATGTAGCCATTGTGATAATTGTATTTTATTGGGTGTATTCTCAATAAAAAATGTTTTGCGTTTGTGTCGACAGGGCGCGATTTTGACGACTATGATCGCGACGAGGAACTTTTCCAGTAAGTATGAGGCACAGGGTGAGTACCTCCGACCCTCTTCTCGGCGCTACAATTACATACATATATATGTTTATAAATATAAATAAATAAATATATATATATATATATATATATATATATATATATATATATATATATATATATATATATATATATATATATATATATATATATATATATATATATATATATAGTTAGATGAATCCCGGATGGAACGTGCATAATTGTGTCTCCTCTAGCACATGATAAACGAAAATCTCCCCATCACTTTATTGCATCAAATGTCTCCCTTTTCTCCCCTTCATCACTGCATTCACGTTTTCACCACATCGATGTTTACGTACTTGCGTTTCTCAGACCGTTTAATTTTATCACGCACACCGTTCGAAAAGGAATCGCAGATAGACGGGATAAAATGTCTTCGTCTCAACTCAAAACTCGGATTACAATTCTTATCCGATTAATCTTTTTTTTCTGACTAATCATATGGTTGTGAAAAAAAAAACAATAATTTTTTGGCTTTGTTTTATTTGAAAAATGACTGTAAGATTTCCAAAGATTTCGATTTAAATGTATCTGTTTATGTGAATCTCGTGATTTTATCGCAATTTATCTTACGAACAGTTTGTTTGGGTTTATGGTCACGTAATTTACAAAAGAAGTACGCTCGTTGAGAAGGCCAATCTTCGCGCGGAATTCGAGAATTACGAAATATTTCATTTCTTCATTTGGTTTTTTTTTTCGCGAATCGCATTCGAGCCGTGGTATGTTCGTCCCACTATCCAAAATGTGTATGAGTATGTGTTTTCCTATGAACTATGAGAGAAATTGCTTTACCTATTCCAATGAAGCAATTTTGTGCTGGGAAAAATTGTTTCTTTTGAAGTTCAATCTTTGCGTCAAACGTACTTGATTCAATGAGAATTTAAAA
This sequence comes from Ophion ellenae, assembly GCA_963210295.1. Taxonomy (NCBI): domain Eukaryota; kingdom Metazoa; phylum Arthropoda; class Insecta; order Hymenoptera; family Ichneumonidae; genus Ophion; species Ophion ellenae. The sequence continues at coordinate 36,104,530 of OY723385.1, forward strand.
TGAGAATTTTTATCATCCAACATACGGCAAGTTTATCGAGGCGACAGATATGCCTAATTCGATACAATCGTACATCAAAGCGTTGAGGAGATTATACGATTGTTTCCTCGAGGTCGAAATTCTGTTCAATATTCTAAACATTCCCCAGTCAATGGCAATAACGCGATTTTTTGACATGCCAATAAAAAAATACTGCTTTGCAGAAGCAGACCTGACTGTTTTTTTTTTGACATGCCAATGAAAAATGCTGCTTTCCAGATGCAGATGATTGACACTTTATTTAACATGTCAATGAAAAATACTGCTTTGCAGAAACAGACTCAACTGGTAACGAATAGATAACCACCTTTTTTAAACACTCTTTTTTTACGTTTTCCAAAAGTAGATCGATTTCTCTCGTATGCCCAATGACACTGTAATGACGATAACATAAAAACGAGAATGCATCGTTGTCGTGCACTTTGGTGGTTATGTGAATTTCGCGATTACCCACTATGGCACGCTAAGGTTGTTTACCCTGTATACATAGCATATATATATGTATATGTATATGAATTGAACGACTCGAAATGTGATAAACATTTTATTCCACGTAATTGCAACCCGATCGTACAGCCCGAATAGTGTGATGGACGCAGAGACGATGGTAGAGAAACCTCGAGATCGATAAGCGGTAAATGTACGTAGATTGACCTCCTCTCGTTCGAAATATCGTGAAATTAACTAGACGCGAAGATTGGACCGTGTGATTGCGGATCTATACGGGATGAAATTGCATTTCCGCTGGTGGAATCTCGTTCCGATCAGTGTTAACAAAAATCTCGTAGAATTTTTGTTTTTCTCGTCGTTCGACGCCACGCCATGTTTAATTCTTGTGAAAAAAAAAAGATTAAAAATCGACCAAACGTTATGGATATTTGTTCGCGTCGCGATGGGTTTCTCGGTTGTTTCGTTTGTATCGGAAATCTATAGAGAATGCGTCGCAGTAGATATTCATTTGCGAGTAGCACAGACTCCAATATCCCTCGGAGAATAGACTGTCGAGGATTATCGGAATGTTCTTGTTTCTGACACCAAGAGAGAGAGAGAGAGAGAGAGAGAGAGAGAGAGAGAGAGAGAGAGAGAGAGAGAGAGAGAGATTTCCAAAAATCTATTTTTTTCACGGTTTAGAATTTTCCGTCGATCAATTTTTAACATTCGTTCACCGAACGAGTTTTATTTTTAATTGAGCCTCGGTTTGAGCCATTTCTAGATTGCCAAACGGACATTTTTATCCTGTAAGACTTGGAAGTCCCTTTAGCTCGATAGGACTTTTCGATGTTCATTTTTTTAGACAAACACAGGCGAAGGGAATGCCCCCATTGCCAACAAATAGATTTCGCACTATACTGGCAAAAATATTTACTTTTGTTGTGAAAATGCAAGAAAACAAAAAAATCGTCAAAACCAAAGTGATTGTGTGAAAAGGTCAAAAAATGCATTTAGCTTATCGTTTTATTTCTGTAATAACGAGAAAAAAATTGCCAAATGTTTTTGGAATATCAACTATAAATCGGTAAATTTACCGAGACAATATTTGAAAATTCACATGTCAAATAACACTGGATTTCGAAGGAATTGCAGTATACGTTTAGTGAGATATACACAACGTGTTCATAACTGAGAAAACGTCGATCGTTGTTGGGAGTAAGAAGCGAAACAAAAGTTGAGACGAAAACACCTGCCAGTGCAGTAAGTTCGGTTCCTTGACTTTCCAATCCTATTTCCGAAGGTACTTCACTCGTTTGTTGTCGAAAATACGAAACGTTTGGGCAAACACAGTGATCGGACTAGCGTCCCTATGTTAGCTCAATGTTGATGCTGTCTAGCGCAAATTACGTATACATAAGTATAGATACCTTTTCGGCGCACAATATTATGCATCTGTTTACGTTGTCCATTTGTTTATATCCCGAGCATATTAAACGTGCGAACGATATAATTTTCGCAGCTGCATCGATTATGACAGTGAAGTGAACGTGTTTGCTAGAGTGTTAGCTGTCGAAAGATTAATCACTCGGAACTCGATATCCCCACACTTCAACACTCTGTTGGAGCGATTTATTTAGCTCTCGCTTAAAGGTTATCGCCAAAAAAAATGGTAAATTAACAAATCCATTAGGTGTGAAAATAAGTTCTCGGCCTTTTTTCATCAAAATAATTATTTATTTACTTAAAATCAAGGTACATTTTATTGGGAGTACAAATAGGTCTCCGCCGTTTTTTATAAAAAATTGGGCATTTGTTGTGAAAGAACGGTACTTTATGTTTTATTCAAAGTATTGTCCATCGCTAGCCAATACTTTCTGGCAGCATATGAATATCGCGTCGGGAGAATTCTTCATCTTTCGAGGCTATCCACAAATCGACCCAATTTTTGGTATCTCCATATGATGTGAAGTACTGCACAGGCAGTGCGTCATCGATCGAAATAAATGAAAGTCAGAGAAAGCAATGTCTGGTGAATACGGCGGGTGGGGTAAAACTTCCAAATTGAGTGTTATGAGTGACCCATTCGCTTATGCCTGGCAAGCAGCATTTCACATGTGCAAAATCGGCGTTCAACGTTTCTCGGCTTCAGTTCCACTCACGACAACTTCCTTCACTTAAAGCAGCCTCACCATATACTTCTACAAGCAATCGATGCGCCTCGGCTGCAGATTTCTTCAAATTAAAGAAGTAATTCAAAAGTTCCCGCAAATGAAGCTTATTCGGCCCGAAACTCGACGTTTTCGCACGAAAAAAATTATGTGATACTGATACAAAATCGCTAATATTTCACGGCGATTTAGACATCTTGCCAGAATGGACATGCCAGGTTGGACATCTTGCCAGATGTCGATCCTTACGATATGACGTTTTAGATCTGACAATTTCAACCATAACCTCCTGGTGGGGACATCTGTTGTCAAACTGCAGAGACTCATTTGTACTCCCACTAATAGGAAAGTAATCTCCGTTTGTTTCCACACATTTGCCTCACTTGTCAGGCGGATTGCGAATTCCTTGGCGGTGAAAGGATGGTGGTTTTGAGTCGATAAAGTCGGTAATAGCATTTTTGACATCATCGAGCGTTTTGAAGTGGCTATCAGCCAAATGATGTTCTAGCGATTGGAACAAGTGAAAATCTGATGGAGCCAAGTCTGGTGAATACGCCGGTTGTAGCAAAACTTCCCAGCCCAACAAATCTAAAGCGTCTCTGGTCCTTTTTGCGGCGTGCGGTCTGGCATTGTCATGCAGCAATATGGCCGGCCTGGGTCCTTTGCCTGTGGAATTTTTTAAATCTTGCCGAGCTATTTTAAACAACGGGAAATGTGTTGTTGGCCAACTCCTGATGCAGTAGCGAGCTTCGATTGCGTTTGGCAAGGATCTTCGTCCAGCAACTGCTACAAATCCTCATCTTCCATTTTTTTTGCGGTTTCTGCTTTCCCGCCATCTTTGAGGTCGGAATTTTCACTCCGGAGCCATTGAAACCACTTATTCCCGATACTGATGGATACGACATCTTCCCCCAATGCCTGACAAATCACCTCGGAAGTATTTTTTGCAATTCGATTACGAAAAGCATGCAGTGTCTAATATGCGCGTTGCAACTCATTTTGCATACTGTACTCACGATGTATATTTTGAGGTTATGTTAAGCACTTGGTCCGAACAAATAGTCTACTAGGTTGGTATTATATGACACCAGAATTGGAGGGAATGGTTTTTCGTTCAAACATTTAATGAAGCTTCATTCATGCCTTCATTCTCAGCACGAGGACTTATTTGTACTCCTAATAGTTCTTCTTTCACTCACCCAGTGCGTATAGAATATGAAAGTTGTGAATATAGAATATCCCTTAGATCGAGAGATGTTTATAGCGGCCACAAATTTAATCGTCAGAATATGCGAAGTACGTAGAAGTCCAGAGAACAAAATTCCCCTAGAAGTCGTGATAATACGCGCGTTGAATCGAGTACAGTTGAGCCCCAGTTGAGAAGCGTTGGCGGGTCAGCGCGTCGCGATACTGTGGGCGGAGCCTAAGTTTGGGCGCGCTTCCCCCACCCCTCTAAGTTGGCCAACCACGCACGGCGAGGCGCTGGAAGGGGATCTCTACCCTGTTACGATTGCGAATAGAATCGCGCTGAAAGGCAACGTTGGAGCGGGCCTTTTCCAAGCCAAAGGCTCTGCGTAGAAAAGCTAGGAACTTGCTGTTCTTCTGCCGCGCCTGTATCGAGAGACCCCATTTATAAATGATATTCCGACGGATTATCTTGACTCACGGGCTCGTGCAAAGCCTTCTTCTTGAAACATTCATACACTCCGGCGCATACAGGCCTGCATAGGTTCCGTATCCATGGATCGACGGACAGATATTTCACATTGGTGGACATTCGGACTTTCTTTTGGAACCGGCAGAAAAAAAATGCGAGGTTGGCTTGAGGAAGAGACAAATGTATACTTTGCAAAAAAGGAGCGCGTAACTTTTTTCGCAATTATCCAGGCCCCCACCCTCTCGACGTTTCTTCGGGAACCTTTATTTTGTGCTCATCTCACGTTTATACACACTTGTGTAACCGCGATGTGTACAGTTGCTCGATTCTCGGGTATCCGCATCATCGTGTTACACGCTCCATCAAAACCATGAGCACCCTGTACACGGCCTTGGCGCTGGTATTTCTATACCCGGCATATAGACGTGGCCGATGTGCACGATTGTGGGCTACCTGCTCCACCAGACTCTACTGCGATGCCCCCCGCCCGGCTCCCCTGCCCCTCCCTCGTCTTTCACCAATTGCAGACTTTCCTTGCGCTTGAGATGTGGTAACGCGAGGTCGATTTTCTCCTCCCAACCCTAGTACGATAGAATTTAGTGCTAGCGTGTGTATGTGCAGTGGGGAGCTGAGGGACGGTTGACGAAGGGCGAGAGGAAGGCTTGTACGCGAGTAGGGAAACTCTAGAACACCTCGGTTGGCCTTCCAACCGTAACGGGTCACATTTCTTAACGGCGAGACCGTTGCAAAATATCGGAAAAGTCGTGCCTAGGTATCCTTGCGATACAACCGATCTCTTTCTCTCTCTCTCGCTCGCTGTCTTTTCTTGGAGGCTGGGGGGCCTGGGGTCTGTTTGCATCTGGAGTATGCCTTTGATGTGAAACATTGCTGTTCCAGGTCTCGCCGTTAATCTCTATCTCCCCTTTCTATTCGCTTTTTCTCTTTGCTCCATCCGACGTTAGATCGTTGGATGAGCTCGGTGGTTTTGTTGGACATGCAGCGCGATCGCCGTTAACTTGCTATTGGCGTTTATCACAGTTTTCCTGGGCTTGGCTTACGCGCTCGGGGATCGACCAATTTCCATTGTCCCATTTGCAGCAATCAGCAGCCTTGACTCACGGAAATTGGGGCCTCATCTTCGATCAGACATCACGAGCTAAGCTTGAAACGCGTTCACTCGGGAATTTCCTCGCGACGATCGATTGATTTTGCGCTATAATGGCAAAATTGCCGAGTCGAAAATTTCACCACAGTGGGAGAACTAGGCATTTTTGTCGAAATATTTATGGATTGGTGATTTTCGAATGAACGACACGTTTCGTCACATTCTCTTTTCGGCTTGCTCCCTTCCATGGGAGTGCTTGTTTAACTTCGGGGTTGTTTTCAGTTTGAAATTCCATATTTGAAGTGCTAGGTGCTCGGCCAATCGAAAGCGCGTTGAGACTCCTGTTTGTGCAGAAATTCACAATGAACACGAGTTCCCGACCATTTGATTTTTATTTCTTCCGAAGCGTCGTTTATTTTTGAAGCGTAAAAGAGGCGGCAAAATCCGCGCTGGAATTTAGCACGTGTGAGGGCTGTGGAAGGATAGCGTAGGCTCGCATTGTATTGAATTTCTATAACGTTACTTTGGAGCCCGCATTGTTAACCGACCGGCGAGGAGGGGACGAGGGTGTTGGGTCCTGGTTCAGAGAGGTCGGGTCATCCCCGTGGTCGTTTCCGCACACCTTGTGACTCCCGTGCTTCGGAGGTCGCATTCAGTGAATAAATGACGTACGGTATTTAACACTCTTGGCCTTTCGAGTTACATTCAACCATGGAAAAGCCTCGATACGAATACTTATTCGTTATGGAAACTCGTATTGTTTACTTTTTTATTATATTCTGTATAAACAATGTATAATTCAAGTATATTTCGTTCGTACAACGGATATTTTCTCAATCAATTTCTATAGATACGTTGATAAATTGGCAAAACAAATAGCACAGCTGGGTGGGGATCGGAAATTCCAATGATCAATATTCAGAAGGATTGAAATTTCGAATTCAGTAATGACGAACGTTCTAATGTAGATAGATCAATCTTATGATAGTCTGTAAAATAGTTAATCGAAATTGCGAATACAAAATCTCGAAGTTAATTTATAGCGAAAACAAATATCATATTTAACAAAATAATGAGAGATATAATATCGATTCGCCTGTATATATACACCAAACAATTCGAGACGTCAAATCGTCGAATTGTAAATATTACGACAGGTTACAATTTCGAATTCATTAAAGCGAAGGACCAAAAAGTCGATCAGCTAAAATAGCGATGGGCCAAAATGGCGAACGGTCCGGATAGCGAAAACTTGGGATCGAGCAATTCTACTTGCGCTTCAGAATGAAGATGGCATATGGCGTTAGTGGGGAGTCGGGTCAGGCAGCCATGCCATGTTCGCCATTTAGGCATTCGCCATTTCGGACCATCGATCATTTGCCTTTCTAAGATCTACATATTCGAACTTTGTAGCCTCGATATATGGCATTTTGCTATAGAAGGTATTACGAATATTAGATACTCACTTTTTTCTATTTCGGAGATATGAATGTTGTAGATTGTTCGAATCTGCATTTGTATGACTCAAACTGCAGACTATCTGAATATATGTTCTCGAATTAAAGAGCTCTCGAATAAATAATCCTTTGGTGTAATAGTTATTCGATTTCGTCATCGGTCGAAGGATAAAATGTTGAATAATTTAAGCTTCGTTATTTTAAGAGTTCATAATTCTGTGCTTTCCAAATCTTCGTCGTTCTATATTTGGTTATTCGACATTTTGACCCCAACCCGCACAGCTGATACTTTTCTGACATACGCGAAGCAGTGAAAATATATTAGACTGATATATTATTCGAACAAAAGTACCTACGTGTAAAACATACAAGGGATAAACGCTTTTTTATGGACTAAACGTATGGATTCGACACATGTCTATACGCGACGAAAATTCTAGGAAATTGGCAATTCGTTAATTGCAAGGGGGTGGGCATGTGAAAAAGCGGATGAAGAGAAAAGGTGCAACAAAGAATAGAATTCCGATGGCCCGATCCTTAACCCTCAGTAGACACACTATAATTTGCGCACCTCCCTAGACACACATGGGTCTATAGTTTCCTACCGTTTTTTACCATACTTGTACTCGTTTAAAAAATCTGAAAAAATTCAGGGGAGTAGTTTAAGATCTATAGAAAGAGAGCGTTCATTAGGTGATGGATAAAAATTAATCTTTATTATTGTTATTTCATGGACTAACCGTTGGGACCCATCAATTTCTAGAAACAGCCGGACACCACAGACCCATGAGTGTCTACTGAGGGTTAAGGCGTTACATCTATGTGGCGCACTGAACAATGAAACCACTTTCGGATTTTTTTGAGGATACTGAAAAAGCGATTAATATGAGGTTTGGAGGGTTTATTCTCTATATGTTGAAGTGTGAACAAACAAAATACAAAATGGCGGTCCAGTCAGTAGCTACACTAATGTAAGAGCGTTTTATTAGGCGCTCTAAGGAAGGACGCAGAACTTTTATGGATTAGCATCTAGAACAAAAAAGTTATTTACATTAGTTTTGCTATAGTAGTACACAGGATTGTTTGAAAATATGTTATTTTTGAAAAATAGCATCATTTTGAATACATTTTTTTGTTTTTGCTGCCAAATCGGCTAAAACGAGAATTGTTGATGAATCGTCAAAATCGTGTTTACTTCTTTAGAGAATCTAAGAAGATACAGTTTATACTTCAAGTCGATCGGATGAAAACCGCCCGAATTATTCGTCCTCGCAATTTCAAAAACGTGGTTTCAAGAAAAACGCGTTAAAGTTTCAAGACTGCATAATTTAGAAGCTATCGTCCACAGAACGGAGTGAAGCTCCCATTTGAATTTTGCGTGTACCCACGGAGGCATTTTCATAATAGGTCTACAGTTGATAGGTCGTTGTATATATTTGGTGCAACGGCTGGACTAAACGACTACGAATTGCTACTTTTACCGTCTACGCTGTTTCGCGCGTTTCGCACCGCTCGGAGGCCCTTCGGAAAATAAACTCTAAAAACTTGAAAACAAAATTTCCGCGTACATTCCTCTTATATATCATTCCGGTGATGTTTATACACAATTTAAGCCAATGAAGAAAAACGTTCAGACTTTTGTTTTCTACTTACGTGTAACGCCTTAAGTAGGTAAATCACGCTGAAAAATTGGTCCATCACACGTAAAACTGTGGGCGTATATTTTTTCTTCTGTTTTCAAAACTTCTCGCAGTTTTCTCGGAATATTCTATTCTTCGCAGTTTCTGTTCGATCTTAAGGCGTTACCCCCACTTTTAGCGCAAAAAAAGGCCTTTTTCATGAATTTTTTTAAAGAAAACTGCAAAACTTTTTAATCGATCAATATACCATCTTAAAGAACACATCTTGAAGAACTTCCAGTAATTTTTTTATTGAAAAATATAACATTGTTTAGTGGCAAATGTCCGTCAATGAAATAATGTTTTTATATACACGGTTTGCGGTGACCAACATTGCGGCGAAGTGGATCATCTGAAAAAAAAATGCGGATGGATTTAGTCAAGTATAAGTATAAACTAGTTTTTAATCGAAGGATTTTAAAAAATATTCATTTTTCACAAAATGACGTACAGTCAAAGTTAATGGTTCGATTTTAACGAAAAAAAACGGCCATTTTTTAGCTATAAAACGGCCATTTTTTTCGAAAAAAAATCGAACGATTAAAGACTACATTTTTATGTATTACATAAGCCTGCAAAATTTCAAGAAGATCGGTTCATTAGTGTTCGAGTAATCTTGGTCACCGACTTCAGAAATGCCATTTTGAGAAAAACGCGTTTAAAGTTTCTCTTTCAACGCTCTTTCAACGCGGATTCTTCTCTTTCAACGCTCATATCTCCGTCAATTTTGTTCGGATCGACTTGAAATTTTCAGGACATATTCTCAGATACTTGTACTTAAAAAAATGCAATAAAAAAATCGATTTTTTTTAAATCGCAAGTGGGGGTAACCCCTTGAAAATACTGTTTGAACGTTCTCTCTCAGTTTTACGGCTTTCTCTCTCTCTCTCTCTCTCTCTCTCTCTCTCTCTCTCTCTCTCTCTCTTTCCATTTAAAACCAACGGTCTTTCCACCCTGCCGTTTAACTGTGAAACAATTAAGTGCGCCGTTCGTTTCATCCGAAGCTTTCAACTTTGAGACTCCAATGAATTTTCTTTACGCGTCAGGGTCGTTTCACCCTTCGAAGCGTACACCGAGCCACGCTCCACGTCCACGTACACACACTCGAGCCCCGCATAAATCTCACGGTCCGAAGGAATTTGCCGCACGTTTTACCAACTCTGAGGAAATTGATATTTACCTGCGCAAAACGAAGTACGTTCATCGGAGAAGGAATAATTGAAGAAAAACAAAACAAGTGTCTTATTGCTGTATGAATGAATTGAGCGAGTGATGCGAAAAATCGCAACCTTAAGGATTTTGGGACGAACGCGGTTGATGCGAAGATTTTTCGAGCATATCATCATAACGAATCATCACACGGTCGTAAAAATGCATCATAATAATCCCCTATCGTTTGTCATGCGAAACCCACGAGACGAAAGCAAATAATTGTCATTGTTATCCAAACGCCAACCTCCGGATTTATCAGTAGCATTGAAATCATAGCTGAGCGCCGTTAACGCGAATTGGGTCGGAGGCACTGCGATAAAACTCGCTCTGCAGCTCTTGTTATGATTATTCTTACGGAATATCGATATAAATATTACGTCGTTCGATAGCACGAACTATTGCGATATTGACAAAGTTAACATCGGCCATTGTGCCATTTAATTACCAAGATAATAATCAATAATGTTAAACATGAATACACGGAGTAAAAAACAAACAGAGAACAATACACGCACATCACGTACTTCGTGCATTCTGCAAAATGCTCACTACGCAGAGATCGACGAGTCTCCGTCGTTCGTCTGTTGGACGGAATTTTTCATTGCTTCTTTTACGTATCTTCCGATCTGTATTTAGAAATTATTCTTTCCTGGTGCAAAAACGAGTTGATATTTCCTTGGTTTTTTAAATTTTTATTTTGCAATCTCGAGGTTCTGTAGAGTTCGAAAATGTTCTCACGTTAACAAAATTGTCGAAGTCGTTTCGACAAGTAATATTGTTCCCTTTTGAAAATGCCATCAAATTGGGTCTTTGGAACTAACAAGGATCATCACTTAAGGCGTTACCCCCACTTGTAGCGCAAAAAAGGCCTTTTTCATGAATTTTTTTAAAGAAAACTACAAAAGTTTTTTAGTCGATCAATATACCATCTTAAAGAACACATCTTGAAGAACTTTCAGTAATTTTTTTATTGAAAAATATTACATTGTTTAGTGGCAAATGGCCGTCAATGAAATAATGTTTTTATATACACGGTTTGCGGTGACCAACATTGCGGCGAAGTGGATCATCTGAAAAAAAAATGCGGATGGATTTAGTCAAATATAAGTATAAACTAGTCTTTAATCGAAGGATTTTAAAAAATATTCATTTTTCACAAAATGGCGGACAGTCAAAGTTAATGGTTCGATTTTAACGAAAAAAACGGCCGTTTTTTGGCTATAAAACGGCCATTTTTTTTCGAAAAAAAAATCGAACGATTAAAGACTACATTTGTATGTATTAAATAAGCCTGCAAAATTTCAAGAAGATCGGTTCATTAGTGTTCGAGTAATCTTGGTCACCGACTTCAGAAATGCCATTTTGAGAAAAACGCGTTTAAAGTTTCTCTTTCAACGCTCATTCAACGCGGATTCTTCTCTTTCAACGCTCATATCTCAGTCAATTTTGTTCGGATCGACTTGAAATTTTCAGGACATATTCTCAGATACTTATACTTCAAAAAAATGCAATAAAAAAAGATCGATTTTTTCAAAATCGCAAGTGGGGGTAACCCCTTAAATGTCCGCCTTCGATTTTGTTGAAACTCGTATATGTGATAAAGCATTGAAAACTATTAGACACGTATTTTTTTTTATCGGCGGACAAACGGCTCTAAGGGTAGAAACCACCCCTCAAGGAAAAGCGTGTAACTCCTTAATTTGAATTTTTTCAATACCTCCACAGAGGATTTTTCATCGCTTCACATTGGAAGAATTTTGGTTTTTGTTTGATTCACATCGGTTGACTGATTGTGGATGAAACTGCAAAATCACCCCTCGACACGCCTTTCCTTGAGGGGTGGTTTCTCCCCTTTAAACCGTTTTTCCGTCGATAAAGAAAAACACGTGTCTAGTACGTTTCGATACTTTATCACATATATGAGTTTGATCAAAATCGAAGGCGGACACTTGAGTGATGTTTCTTATAAGGCTGTTTTTCCCATTAGTCTTCCATCGTATTGTTATTTACGATTCTTATAGATATTTGACATTTTATTTGCAATTATTGTACGTAACTATTCCCGTCCGAAAGACGCGACGACGAATTACGCGCGTACACGTGCGCCATTACACTTTTGGCATCTCGCATGAATTTTCTCATTGTCATTGCATCGTTGTACGAAACCATTATTCGAGATCACTAAATGAGCGTCATTCGTAACAAAAAAGATGTGAATTAATTGCAGTGTAAATAAACAAATATTGCAATTGCTCATTATACAATAATAATCATCATAAATCAAGAATAATTTCAATTATTCATATGCTTTTTATTACTGTCGGACTGTTGTACACCGTAATTTTTCGAACAACAGGAAATCATTGTTTTTTTCTTGCAAATGATGTTCATCTTCGTTCACACGCTCAAACGAAAAACGAGGAATACAAAACTAAAAAACATACCTCGCTTCGTACATTTCATACATGTCAACTTCATACATACATACACACGTACATATATATTTATTAGTATAGTACTTCCTTATTTCGGTATCCCGTGATATTTCTTCCTGAACGTTAAGTTTGTACAGATGAAGACATTGTGTTACTTTTTTGTTTCACTGTTGTTAATTTAGAAACAAAAATCGAGTGCCTCGATCTTAGATCGTATCTGTTAGATTGGATATATTAGAGGTTTTTTTTTCGCAGAGTCACTGTTATAGATTCTAACGTAGTGGGTTATTGTTTCGTTTGTTTCTGTCACGCCAGGTGTTGCTCACCCGTTTTTCCGAATTATACCGTGTGTTCTAATTCGTACCGGTCGTTCGTCACTCTTTAGAAGTCGAAGTGTGTCGTTGCCAGTGCACTCGTGTAAAAAGTTAACGTTCATGTTTTGTTTGCCTCTGACACGTTCAAGTGCCAAAACGTCACGTGCGCGATAACTCGCACAGAAAGAGTCGAATAAATCGCATCGTTCACGCCGATTTTTTATGGAGATCAGAGAAATTTTTAAGATTATTATATATCATCGTTTCTCGACGTCTCACTAGTAGACTAACTGCACTCCTTAGTTGAAATGTAAAGACAAGTTTGCATCGTGTATATTTATTTGAATAACTTTTTAAAAATATTTTTCGTTTCATCTATACATATATTTGTTTTGTTATCGATACTTTTTTCACCCAAACGGTTGAATCGCGATAAAAGATTGAAAAAATAGTGCGAATAAGGATCATCCTCGATCGAGTCGGTCTGGGACGTCACTCGGTCAGAAAAAAAATCAAGATTTATATATATATATATATATATATATATATATAATAAAGCATCTTAAAAAATAATATTCCTGATGGTACAGTCAATTAAATAAAACAGATGAAAATGAAAACTTGCTTGCAAATTGTCCATAAATGGTGAGAATTGAAGTTTGCATCGTTGGAGTGCCATGAAAATTACTTTTTTTTCGACCCGCTCATGCTTCTTTTTGGAGATTTCAGCTACGAAAATCCTTTAACCATTTTCTGGTATGCTCTAATTTGGAGGTTAGCAGTTAATATCTAGAAGAAAAATGTTATATAATAATAAAAATGAGGAAATAAAAGGATAAATATGAATTTTCGTTGCATTCGAACGATGGGAACTTCTACATCGTGGCACTCACTTACAAGGAAAGGTTGCGAGGTCAATCTCTCCGATTTCGATGAAATTTGGCATGCTTATAGAATGGGTAAAAATAGGCGACACGTATTTTCCTATATCTGCGGAACCCGATTTTTAAGGGGTGAAACGCACTCTCGAAAATAGGGGTGTTTTTCGTTTTTCGTCGATAACGTTATCGTTCTCATCTCCAATGTACAGTACACGAAAAAATGAACATTCTTGCAATTTAAAGTTTTTTCGTAGCCCGTACCGTTAAAAAGTTATCGACGAAAAACACCCCAATTTTCGAGGGTGCGTTTCAACCCTTAAAAATCGGCTTCCGCAGATATTAAAAAATACGTGTCGCCTATTTTTATCCATTCTACAAGCATGCCAAATTTCATCGAAATCGGAGAGATCGACCTCGCAACTTTGCCTTGTTAGTAAATGGATGCTTTAAAAGTAACAATCACGGTAAGATAAGTTTTATTCAAAGTTCGAGAGTTGAATTAAGCCGAAGCTCAATTGAAAAAAGAGACGGAGTGATGTAATGTTATGTGCAGCGAATAAACAAAATAAAAGCAATAAACTATATAAATCAGTAAAAAGCGAATAAATAAAAATAAATAAAGTGGGAGTGATTTAAACCGGCCCTTTGGCCGATCTTTGTCAAGGATTTATTCGTCGATTGTGATCGGGACGTGTTGGTGGATGCGCGGAATGAGGCTGCGGCTTAAATTCTCAATTTCAGTCAAAGGTTTAACCTTCGCAGGTGCTCGATGAATTTGCTACACTCAAACGAGCCGCGAGTTATTTCTCTGCTTCCCTTTCTTTGGCATTTTGTTTTCTGCTTTCTCGTTCTCTCCGCTTCTACGGCACTTCTGTGCTCACGTTTTTTCGTTCACCAGCAGTTATGTGATAACATATTTTTTTCAACGTGGAAAATATAATTGTTGCGTAACCTTTTCTTTCTTACGAGCGAGAGTTGTATAAAGTTTTTTCTCGAATTTGCCGTTACGAGGGAGAGCTTTGCTCATTATCGTGACACGTGATCGCAAGAACAGTCTCAAGTTTTTTGTTATTCGATCGTTGCGAGGAGCCTCGTAGAGGCAATTTCTCCCGAATGGCATCCACCAACTCGTTCAGAGATAACATTCGAGGGTCGGGGGGGGGGGGGGGTGAAGGAAAAACGAGAGTGACACCGAAAGCTGACTCGATCGACAGTACGCCGGTCATAACACACTTCACTTCCTCATTAAATATTCCAATTTATTTTTCTCACAAACATTTGGTATATCGCAGAAAAAAAGAGAGAAAAAAAGAAGAAATCGAAAAAATAAGGGATCACAGACACGAGCCACATTTACCACCGACACAAAGTAATTCAATCTGGTCGATGTTTCAGAGATCTAGTAACAATATCAGAGCCGAATACCTCGAGTAGGCTTCACGTTATCGAAGAAGAAAAAAAAAACACTATTCGATTGTACCAGAAATGTTGATTCAATTTTTTTTTCTTTTTTTTTTTCCTTCGAAAAGCCTAACGAGCTCGCAAGCGATGTTAACAGGATGTTTATGTCTGTTTTCTTTTGGTTGACCCCGTTACCACCCTGCAACACAAAAAACCAACCAACCAACCGAACAAAAAATCTCAATCGAACCAAAATCGAATCACGATCAACCAATACCAATTGACCGACCGATAACGATATCTCGTTGATCCACGCTGTGATACGAAGAAAGTGGTAAGGCCGTGTACACAATCTTTATTTATTAATTTATTTATACATTTTCACGTGTATATATATATACATTTATGTATGTATATATACACCATTTTTTTTCGACATATTTTTTTTTTTTTCAATAGAAGATGTTAAGACTCTTTTCTTATTACCACTGCAATCTTTATTCTATTGCAATTATGGACAACTGTTTCTTACCGCCTTTTTTCGAATTGATAATGTAACAATTAAACCTAATAGACGCTACGATGAAGAAAAAACAAATGCAGAAGTAATTGCCAAGTTGTCTCTCGTCTCGTTTGAGCTTCGATTTCGTCATTTGCCTCAAAAGAATGTTGCCAGCTTTTTCGTTGTGGATCAAACGCAATCCCTTTTCCATCGCAAATCGAAACAAAAACGCGAGAGACCCAAACAAAAAAACAAAAACTGCTTGCTCGATTGACACTTTGTTTTGGTGTACGAGGCTTCGTTGTTTTTGGTTGGGTTCGATACACCCTGCAATATTTTTTAATACATGTTCAATGTGGCAAAAAGTGTTGAGGCAGACTTTGCATGTTTGGAGTTGATTTTTTTTTAGTTGTGTATTTATATATATATATATATATATATATATATATATATATATATATATATATATATATATATATATATATACACACACATGTACATTATACCTGTCGCCCCTCCGGCTTCCTTCCGGCTTCCCTCTCAGCTGACGTCCAATTATATGTGATTCTGACTGTTCGATCTTAAGGCATGCTCGTCCCTTTCTTCTATAATTATCGTATGCACTAAAATAGAACTCGAAATTTCCGTATTCTTCATAATATATATATTGGCATTATTCTTAATGTCAAAACTTTTACATCGCGTGTTTTTCGAATCTCTGACACTCAAGTGAGACTCTAGCATGGAGATTATTTTTCATCGACTAGTTCGAATCAGAGAAATAATCGTGAAAACAAAGAAGCAAGGTTTTTTCTCCGCTGCAACATTTTCCTTCTCTACTATATATTGCACTTGAAATATTAATATCTTACATACGCAATGCAATGCCCAAGGTGTGGCTTCGAAAAGAAATGATAATCGCTATTAGAATTTACGGTTGCATTGTAATTCGCACGTGCGAGGCTATACATCGGCATATATTTTTTTTGTAGTACTGTGCGGTTATAGTGTACTTAGCCATAGTATACTATACTGTATCGTACGATATGATGAATTTAACACCAATATACTTGACCATACTGTCTTTCAACCCTTAAAAAATTCGAATAATTTCATAAAATTATTTTGTAAAAAACGCTATGTACTCATATATATGTACACTGTGGGTGTGTGTTTGTATATATGCATATATATTTATCACACACACTTGCATCGGTGTACAGATGTTTACGGAACATTTACACTGGTGTAAGAAACACCGATGAGAATAAACGATGCACACTTGAATTGGAAACAAAATACATTTCGATGATACAGATTTTCATTTCGTTGAATAGAATGTTGTGGATCTCAATACACTTCACAATTATACTATGTGTTATCTGTGCACAATCATTTTCGCCATGCGATGTACGAGGAGATGCCATTGACGTGTCGAATTTCCGTTGATGGTCTATAACCATTATTTTTTCGGGAAAAGTATACGTAAGAATCAAATATTGCTGCTTCGACTGCGAAACGAAGATTACGAAGTTGAAGGTTGCATCGTTGGATGGCAACGAACATAAGAAAAATATATAATTTCCTCATTTTCTTCATCATCCAAAACCTTATCCAGCAAGTTTGAGCTTCAGATTTTCTATAAGGATCGTGTAAAACCATTCAACTATTTTCCGCAGCCCAAATTAGCTCAATAAAGATCGGGCTACAGAACTTCTGCAACGATGCAAATTGCAATATCATTTAAGGGGTTACGTGGGTATCGAAGCCCAAAAAGCGTATATTCTATATTTTTTTAAATATCATATATAAATTATTTTATTCAAAATATTAAGCACATAAAAGAGCAACATTTCAACAATATTTAAAAAAAAATAAAAATTATCCAGACATTTGGGAAGTTCAGCCGGTAGGACCTGGTTTCCGGAGACCCCTAAAAAAAGTGTCCTCGTGGTGGTCAGGATAACTCATGATAGCTTTATCTCAAATTAAAGAACCAATTTTTTTCCTGTTAGTAGATAAGTATAGCTCGTGATTGAACGAAGGGTTTTGAAAAAAATTGACATTTGAATTTTTGGCAGAGTTGTATGCCAAATAGTTCAATTTTTGGTACAATTTGCACTAGGTATAGCTTTGTAAAATTGGTTAAAATCGAAAAAGAAAAACCTTCGTTCAATCACTAGTCAATGCTATTTTGAAAAAAATGTGCAAATTTTCAATAAGGTCGGTGAATTAATTATTGGCTTAAAAAATAGAAGTTTGAGAAAAATGCGATTACCTGCGTCGCTCCCGGCCGGTATTTCCCAACGGGGGGAATTCCCAAAGTATGTCTCCTAGACTTTTACTCCGATTGACTTAAAACTTTGGGAGAATATTCTAGATATATTGTACTACTAGATAATAAAATTTAAAAAAATGTATTTTTCAAACCCACGTAACCCCTCAAGATCAATGGTGAAGCTTCGATCGTACGTACTTCAAATTTTTCAAAGCTATTTTTTTTATCTGAGCTTTTCCCGTCAAAATAGTAAATCGTAATTAAGAATATTCATTTCGGTGTAACGAGTAACTTGGACGTTCGTTTTTGCTCGCCTGACCAAAACTGGCAGTGACTACTTGATTATTGAACGAGCGAGGCTCGACGGGGCCTTCTGTCGCACATTAGCACGGACATGCATTGGCACTCTTCGATGACACGCGATGACGGAAACAATGCGCTTTGATTGGCCAATAGTGGACGCGTACGTGATGACACGCGAATCGTTGTATCGATGTTAACGACCTCTGAGGGGGTGGAGTCGGCAAAATACGAGGAAAATTGAAAGCGCCATAACTTTTCTATCGTCCAATTTGAGCTATGTTGTTCGCGGTTGATAATTGAGTGGTTTGCTTTGTCATTTGAACGCCGTTGCGTCTTTTCTTTTTCTCGGCGGTCTGCTAACGTCTAATTTGCATAGAAACGTAAATACCAATAAAACCGATTCAAATTAATCGAAAATCAAAGAAATCGGTCCCTTGTTGGTAAAAAATATTCTTTAGCGGACGAACAACAGCCATTGTCGACAGGAGCAAAAATGGACAAACAGATTGAAAGGATATGGCACTTTTGATTTTTGTCGTATGGTTGTTATCTTTCTTAGTTTTCAGAAAACATCAAAATGAAGGGAATCTCGTGTGAAAATGCTCGTGAAAACGATTCCCACGTCCGTGCAAATCCCTTACATATTGGATTCTTTTCTATATTTTCATTTTTATTATTTCAATATCGTAGCAGAAAATGTTCAAAGGAATGGGTATTTTTAACTGCCAAACGAGCTACGTTTAGTCGTGCACAGTTAACCCCTTAATTTACGAGCGGAAGCTTAAACACGCGGGTTTGCCATGCTGCTCTCTCTCTCTTTCTTTCTCTACTGTCTCTTTCTCTTCGCTCTCTCTCTCTCTTCCTGGAGATCTCTCTCGGTTCACCTCGTACGTCTTTCCACCAAACAGCAGGGTGTAAAAGCTTTCCAACCTTCTCTCGACCAACCGAGCGAGAACATACCAGAGAAAACGCGACTTTACGAACCTGGGTTTACGACCCAGTCCTCGTACACGTCCCCCCCCCCCCCCCCCTCTCTCTTTCTCTCATACGAGGTCCTTCCGACTTGCTACTTTATCCGTCCCTTTTGCGTTTCTCCGTGCACTAAAATCGCACACACGTTTTCGCCAACCGCCCAACCAATGGATTCGTCGTTCCTTCCAGCAGTAGACCGCGTTCTCTGCCGAGCTCACGTGAGCCACCGTCGTTACATCGAGTTTGAATAAATTGCGTGGAAGAAAAAAAAACGTCGAGAAACCAATTTTTTAAAAAGATCGAATCGTGTCTCGGGTTTTTTTGATCAGCAATATTGATCTCGTTCATGTTTTCATTTCGATAGAATTCCCGTGAATGGCCCCCGGCGGTTGGCGACAAAAATATAGTGGAATTTTTATCCCCCATAGTTCCTAGATGTTTTTCCTTAAGGCGAAGTAGAAGCTCGCCGCGTGACATATGACTCCGAGAGGGATAGCTTCGAACAGAGAGTTCTCGAAGATTAATAAAGTTTGGGGTAAAAGAAAATCGTCAAGCTCCACGTAAATGAATTCTATAGAGCCTGACTCTCTGCTTTTCCTGAAAAACGCAACTACCTGTGAGGAAGCTCTGTTCGAAAATCTGGGAGGTTATGTTGACCTTGTTCATCCCCTTAATGCCATGTAAAGGAGACGAATGGCAGTGAAGGAAAGAAGACCAGAGCACTAGGGATGAAGAAAGAAAGGGAGTGGAAAAAAGAGGAAGAGAAATTGACGATAAGAAAGGAGAACAGCGAGAGCGAGAGAATTGATTTCATGTAAGGCCATGTATCACGCACTTCGACGGTATTGAAGTTTGCATCGTTGGAATGCAACGAAAATTATTTTTTTCTTTAATCTTCATTATTATACACAATATTTTCTTGCCAATTTATGTCGTATATTTTGAATAAGGATCCTGAAAAATGTATGAGTGATTTTTGTGGCTCACATCCGATAAAAAAAATTCTTTGACACTCAAAAAAAAATTATTTTTCGTTGCGTTCCGATGCAAACTTCAATACCATACGCGCCGACCACTTCGAAATTTTGAACCCTAAGTTCGACCAAACGATACAACCAAATGAGATTAAATTTATTGTGTACATGCGATATTGTTGCAGAAAAAGCCTGACGGTCGTAATTTTTTCACATTTTGAAAAAAACTTTACAGATTCTAGTTACCATGGGATGAATTGTGAATTACTAACTGGTGCACCGAATTCACGTAGATTTGAAGACCGTTAGGCTCTCGACAGTTAAAAAACACATTTTCAGCGTTGTTTCAACTACTTTTTCGAAAAAAAATAAGCGACGGAGAAATTGAGGTTTAGCGTTTTTGTTTTATTACATGAAACTAGCGAAATTGTACCAACGAAGCTCAAAACATGATCGAGAATACTGAAAATCTAGTGCCTCAGTTTTCCCACAGGCGGCGATTTCACATCGTAACGTGCACACATATACACGCACACGACTTGCAGAAACCGTCGCCTATTGGGCCTCTGCTCTTTGCTGTAGTGTGAGTAGCAGACGATTGCTGCGCCATCTGGCGCTAGTTTGCGGCGGCTCGTGACCAAAAACTACAAATTCTGCAATACCGTCGTGACCGCGTCGAAATTTCGCAGCGTGTGATACATGGCCTCGACTAGGCACGCTACTTACTTGTATTTTCCCTTTAACTAGGTAAACAAAAATAAACTATGTTTTTTGGACTGAAATAATTTCTCAAAAGTTCACGAGCATTTTCGAATGAACGGCAATCCGGAATTCGTGGCACATACATCGTTCGTTCAATGTGTTGGCTAAATGGTAATCGTCGAAGATTGTTTCGCGCGGTTCGTTGTCTCGACAACGAGCGACAAATGTGCATAACCGTATTCGTTGCGAATGCAACTTATTGGCTATATAAATGTTATGCATATTAAATGCAGTATATCGCGCGAGATAATTGGAATATCTGTATTTATCAATTCGATTGTTTGGATATTCACGTACGTGTCGTTTATTCTCGTATCTGTGTCATTGAATCCCCCCCCCCCCCCCAACCCCGCAATAATCATATAATACGAAAATCCTCGACTGCTAAAATCCGTTTCTCTCCTTTTCCCGCATCCTCGAATATCCCGAAATCGAATATATACACATATATACACAGATATACCTGTGATAACGCGAATTCTCGATGCGACGAGCCTCGAGATTTATTCATTCACGTTTACTGATATTCCGTTGCGTACTTCAGCTCGAAGCATCGTCACGAAAAAGGGGGATGGATCTCAGGTCAAGGAATCGAGCGACAGCAGCACCACGATCGAAGACGATGACGTTAAAGGTAGGAACAAAAAAAGGAAAATCTACTCTTTCCCTCGCTTAAGCTCGACAAATGACACATTTAATAATGTGAAATAAACAAAAAGACATTTTCAATGGTCGATCGGAAAATAATAGCACGGTACACGTAAATATGAGTGAGGTTTCAATTCTGTTTAAAATAACATACACCTCGGTCTTTTTGCCCCGAGGGCAGACAAAACAATTACGCTTTCAGAAAATACGAAACACTTGTGCAAACTAACAATCAGACCGTTAATTGGCAATAATAATTAAACAATAACTCAATTGAATGAATAAAAAATTATTATTCATTCAATTGAGATTATGGGTCAGGACAATGATCTACTTAATATAAACAACTATTTTACATCATTATTTAATATCGTAATTATTTCCATACGATGAGGCACATAAATGCAATGTTAAAAATGTCTTTTTTATTTACGATAACATATCTCGTGCTCGTCGGGATACTTGCGTTCTCTGATGGAGCGTGAATATCTCCCCGAGATAATTGATAATAACAAAAGCGATATCTTGTTTCGTAATCCGATCGAGTATGAAGGAGATATCGAAAATTGACCAGAAAAAGCAGAGAAAGAGTTCACAGCAGAGAGAGAGAGGGAGAGAGAGAGAGTAATATAATCGCCTATTGTTCTTCCGAACCACCTGAATACCCCAAACGAATCCACCATCGATATCCTTCCGCCATTTTTCGCTTTTCCGCAACGAGTAATAATCCCGAAAATTTGAAAAATAAAATAAGAAGATATCAGCAGCGTAGTGATACAGCAGCATTAAAGTAGGACGTAGGAAATTGATCAACCCCATTATCCCCAATCCATTTCTTTCGCTGTAGGACACATATTGTGCAGAAATGTACCAATGGAAAAATAAAATATCCAAGATTCGTGACTGCAAAGTGTGACGAATAGTGGTCCGGAAAGCACATTTCAATATGTCGCCATCGTAATTTAATATAGTTTGGACTGAATAGTTTCTCAACCCTATGCTCCCCGGTAGTGACGGAGCACCGATCAGCACGCACCTAGAATCAAAGAATAACATTTATTTAATTTCAATTGAAAAGAAAATCATGTATTCACATTCAATAACATTTTTATCTAACTATTTATTTCATTAAGATTGTATTGTATTTTGTTTAATTGGGTAAATTCGTTCATATTAATGAACATTAATTCCCAACACATTAAAATAGTTGTAAATATTAATTCCCAACTAAATATATACCAGTAAATATTAATTCCCAACATAATCCACATTCTCTTTACTGAACTGGACTATGAGTTTTACTTTCATATACTGTAATTTGATAAAATGTCTCGATGAATTTTTTTTGGTTACTTTTTATATTAAATTACGATGACAGATCCTCACTTGATCGGTTTACTGGTGCCGGAGTAACCAGGATCATAAAAAATTGTCATGCCTTTACCCGCATCTCTGATTACTTTCAACTTTTTTACTTTTGTACACTCGGAAAAAAACCCATTCCCCTGACTTAATGATCGTAGTCGATCAAAATGAAACGAGAGAGAGAGAGAGAGAGAGAGAGAGAGAAGGAGGAAAGCGAGAAGATGAATATAATATACAAAAAGGAATTCGAATTGTGATCTCTCCCGCGCTCAATGCATCAAAAACTACCGCGGGATCTTGTTACAAAAATCATGGGAATTTGTTAGGAAATATATCAAATATAAAAAGGGGACAAATTACGTTTTCTGCCTAATGGGTCTGCATAAGCTTGGGGCCCAAAAATCAGATCGATTTTTCATCTTTTTTCTGATACGGGTATTGGGATAACGAGGTCGGGATTTTTCGCACAATTAATCCACAAAGCCTTGTCGAGTTGAATTTTTTTATTGAAAAACATTGATAAACAATAAAGTTATTATTATTTAAACGAAGTTCCGTCGTTTCTGCATGGCCAATAGGTGGTTCTCGAAACTAGGGTGATCTGAAATGAGGAATTTTAAAAAAGTACTTTCACTAGAATATTAAAACTTTCGTGCGAACGGGTACGTCTAAAGAGAATAGTAAATTCCAAAAATGACGAACCGTAAAATAAAAAATTCGATGTCCGACCGAAAAAAAAACAACTTTGATCATTTGCTACTGAGAAAGGCATAAACATATTTTAAAAAACCATGCACTCATACCATAGAAAATGCTATAAACTATGGTCTGTCCAAATTTGGAGGGTATTGGTAAAACCGAATTTGAGATACGACTTACACCGTTCATCAAACAGTTTCGAGAAAGAAGCAAAAAGAAAAAGGGTAAATAGCAGCGGGGGGAGCCGTGGTGAAGTGTGCAATCTGACTCTTCACAAAAATCGCCGTAGCTCGGTCGATTTATGGAATTTTTCCAAAATCTTTGTTGAAAATAGAAGTCAATTTTTTACTTAAAAAAATTAAAGTCAATTTCTCGCCTAGGCTGTAGAACGTAGCAATAAGAAAATTGTGTTTGGGAAATTTCAAGCTTATGCAGATCACTTATGTTGAAAAACGACTACAACGACAGCCGAAATTTTCCTGGTGCATGTGCAGATCCGAATACTTTCCAAATCGTGATAGTACCATTGACATTAACCATTGACTCATCTTCAAGGGTAATAACTTCTTGGCCGTCCACTTTCAGATATTATTTTCGATGAGAATGCTCTTACTTGTCAAAGCAATTAATTTCAAAAAGGGGAATACAAATTGAACAGCAAATACGTGAAACAAAAATGTCCCAGCTTTTTTTACATGCCAAAGAGCCATTTTTTAAATTCCCTTTAGTGTCGAATATCCAAAAATACGGAAATTTGTTCTCGCCGTGCGTTGCATGTAATTTCGGACTATTGAGACAACATACAGGGTGTCCTGTTATGAATGGATGATCCTTCAACTGTTGATAGGTCGGATCATGTCCTACTATATGCTGGAATTTCAGTTTAGTCAAAGTTCCACGATTTTCGAAATCTTGGGCTTTATGTTATTTTTGGAAATAATCAGCTTTTGGTTTTTCGCATGCAATTTCTACAAATGATATGAATCGAAAATAACTAAGCAACTTTTTTAAATAATTGGCACGATATGCGTAGTACATTTTTTTACACCGCAGGCTATCAAAGTCAGATGTTCGAATTGTTTTGTATGAAAAATCTGCATAAGATCTTTTTTCATAAAGTTTCCTTAACATTTACGGTTGAAAAGAAGACTTTTCTAGATAAAACAAATAACCAAGAGTTTTTTTTTTAACCGGGTAAAAAAAGTTATCATTTGTAGAAATGGCATGGGAAAAACCAACAGCAGATTATTTTTATCTCGAAAAAACGTGGGACTTTTACTAAACTGAAATTCCAGCATATAGTAGAACACGATCTGACCTATCGACAATTGCAGGATTATTCATTCATGAAAAGACACCCTGTATATGGTCCGAGAAAAAAAAAACTTTCGTGTTCGTAGTATCAACTTTTTGTGTTCGCGTCCCACCTGATGAAAATAGCAATCGAAGATTGTCCTTTCATGTACGGGTAACAATAATTTGAACGTTTTTCTGTACTGTCACACTGATCACTGGCGCTGGAGCGACCTATGCCGTCATAATCATCTTCGCTGTCGTTGGTGTCGTTGTGTGTTACACGTGCACACTTTACACTGAAAAAAGAAAGTTGATGACACACTTGGGATGGAAAAATGATTACTCTCGAAATGTGGGCCAAATTGGGCGAAAATTTGTCACTGTCGTTTTCATCGAGACATTCGATGAAAAAATTATTACAATTGTGTCGTATTGTAAAATTCGCGTGTAACAAAGAATACTATGTTTCTTGGTAGTTCTTCAAAAATTAAAATCATTACTTTTTTTTCAGTGTAATAATTCGTATCTGTTGATGAACTCCACATAAAAAGCACACGCAATATTTCATCCCGATACGCAATCAAAACGTATTCGAAAAAAAAAAAACTAAAAAGAGCATACGAGAAATCAACGAGATTTACACTCACACAAACACCGAAACTTGTATATCGACACTTGTTCAACGAAGGAGTTGCTTACAAATCCATAACACGCGTGCTTAATTTTTCATTTTTTCTTCAAACTCTCCAACATTTTTGTTCCAAGCCAGAAGGAATTGTGATCGAGTGTCTGACAAAACGAAAGTCAGATCTGTCTGCAACGTTCCCTCTTGTACTTTGTTCCAGTGCCTTCGATAATTTGGTCCCGTATTTTTTTTTTTTACAATTTCTATCGAATGAATAGCAAACGATTAGTAAAGTATCTCCGTCGCATAGAACATATTGTAACTTGAGTTTCAAGGGTGCACTCTTCAGGAGATCCAATCAGGTCAGCATTATCTCTCGTAGAATTTCTTTATTAATTATTATACTATATATATACTTATAAATTTATTAATTCCCATTTTGATCTTTACATTTAGCCATTTCGGAATTTTATCCGTTGTACATTATTAATTAATTGATTATTATCTATCGACTGATTATGCAATCACCGTCAAATATCGTACGTTATTATTGTATCGATTCTTTTCTTGGCTTTTACCACTTTACTACCATTATTATTATTAGTATCGTACTCACAGCGATTATCACTATTATTCACGCAACAAAGGGTCGATAAACACACATGTCTGTTTTATTATAACGCATATCTATTCTGTCGTCGCATATCTTCCTCATTAGTGTCTCACGATTTATTGCTTCTGTATACATACTTATTTTCATTTAAATACGTACACACCGCGCTTTGAACTCGAAGATTTCTTTTAAGTTGCTTAATAACTTTGGAAAATCTATTTTTTTAAACTCTCTTTGGCTCTTCGATATATTGGATCTCGATACATCATCGAAACGCTTCGAGTTTATTGTTATTGCGGTCGCCCACCACGCAGTTTCGATTCTGTCTCTCGAATCGTCTTAACCGAAATTTGTTTTTCCTTACGGGGTTAGGCTACTGTGACGTCCCGGAAAACACGATGATTTACAGAAATTATTTAATTTTGAAGGAATAAATAAAATGATCGAAAAATTGTTAGCACATTTATTTGTATGTACATCAAAAAAGTTGTGTACGAAATTTAATTTTTAAATGTTAATAATTAAAGCAGTTGAGAACAATTTCGTAGAGGGTCTTCGAACGTGAGGGGCTCAACGGTGTATTTAATTTTGGCCACCCCGTTGATCTGAAACGAAAAACAATTTTTTTTCTCCCTAAAATAGATAATATTGGCTAAGACTTGACCGAGCTTTTTTGTTATCGTGTATCAATCAAGAAAAAAAAATGTTGAGTTTTCTTCGGATAAAGTTCTGAAACGGACTTACCTCCGATTAATTTGAAATTTTGTGAACCTATGTATTTTTACTCGCTGATCACGAATATGATAGTAAAAATACCCGCAGATTTGTTTTTCAAGGTCAAAACTCACAAAAACTGATTTTTTAAAAGTTTTTCTATTTTATTGTAACAAATGTTGATCTTAGGGAAACATTTTTCCTACAAAAGTTGTAGCCCATAAAAATATTGATCTTTTATATTCTACACAAGTTTTGTCTAAAACCAATCTGTTTCGAGAAAAATGGGATAATGGTCCAAAAATAACATTTACCTAAACTCCATTAGTTTCGATATTATTTACTTGCGCACTTTACCACGGAAAGGTTGCAGTTTGATCTTTAACATTATACGCATTGTATACGTTTGATCCTTAACATTATACGCATTCCTAAACCCAAACAACACACAACGCTCAACACGACAAACAAACCCAAACAACACGCAACGCGCAACACAACAAACAAACCTAAACAAACCCCAATCTTCCCGCGGTAGAGTGCGTAAGTAGGTAATATCGAAACCATTGGACTTTAACAGAATGTACTTATTGGAGCATTATCCCATTTTTCTCGAAACAGAATGATTTTAGACAAAAACTGTATAGAACATGAAAGATCAATCTTTTTATAGGCTACAACTTTTGTAGGAAATATTTTTCTCTAAGATTAACGTTTATTGCAATAAAGTAGAAAAACTGTTAAAAGTTCAGTTTTTGTGAGTTTTGAGCTTAAAAATCAAATTTGCGGGTATTTTCACTACCGTATTCGTAATCAGCGACTCAAAATACACGGGTACACGAAATTCCGAATTAAGGCGTTACCCCCACTTGTAGCGCAAAAAAAGGCCTTTTTCATGAATTTTTTTAAAGAAAACTACAAAACTTTTTTAATCGATCAATATACCATCTTAAAGAACACATCTTGAAGAACTTTCAGTAATTTTTTTATTGAAAAATATTACATTGTTTAGTGGCAAATGGCCGTCAATGAAATAATGTTTTCATATACACGGTTTGCGGTGACCAACATTGCGGCGAAGTGGATCATCTGAAAAAAAAATGCGGATGGATTTAGTCAAATATAAGTATAAACTAGTCTTTAATCGAAGGATTTTAAAAAATATTTATTTTTCACAAAATGGCGGACAGTCAAAGTTAATGGTTCGAATTTAATGAAAAAAAACGGCCGTTTTTTGGCTATAAAACGGCCATTTTTTTCGAAAAAAAAAAAATCGAACGATTAAAGACTACATTTTTATGTATTAAATAAGCCTGCAAAATTTCAAGAAGATCGGTTCATTAGTGTTCGAGTAATCTTGGTCACCGACTTCAGAAATGCCATTTTGAGAAAAACGCGTTTAAAGTTTCTCTTTCAACGCTCTTTCAACGCGGATTCTTCTCTTTCAACGCTCATATCTCAGTAAATTTTGTTCGGATCGACTTGAAATTTTCAGGACATATTCTCAGATACTTATACTTCAAAAATATAATAAAATAAATATCGCAATAAAAAATAAGCAAAATAAATATGCACTAAAAAAAAATCGATTTTTTCAAAATCGCAAGTGGGGGTAACCCTTTAATCGGAGGTATGTCCTTTTCGGAACTACACTATTTTTTCCTCGATTTTTCGAGTCATAATGACATCATTACTGTTAATAACAAATGAAAAAAAATGTTAAGAAGAAAAACTTGGGTCAAGACTAAACTACTATTACACTATATAAGTGTACCAAATTTTAACTCAATCCGTGCATTAGATGTCGAGAAATCGTGTACACCGATTTGAAAAACATAGTTTCCAGAAAAACGCTTTTGAAGTTTTCGTAGCAGTTCTATCGTTGCAGTCATAAGTTTACCTTCAATCTGCGATTCTTGCACCATATGTTGGACCTTCCTCTTCAATTTGAGTTGTCTCAAGCGACGAACGAGCGTTCGTCATTTTTACAGTAGCCTAACCCCTTAAGCGACAATTAAAAACAAGCGAAAGCTTTCGTGAAGCATCGAAAGGAATGACTGAATCGAATCGCAAGGTCATTTGACGTTACAACATTCTTACATACGTTCGTTCTTCTTTAGAATAACTTTTGCGCTATATTCTTTATTATCATTACGATTATTGATAAATTATTCAATCGATTGATATTCGTCGCTTTAGTAAGTTTATTTCAATCGACGAAGGTTTGATCACTTTAGCTGTCGCGAAAATTCCTGGCAGTATGAAACCAAGTTATCAATCCTTCGAAACTCGGTGTTTCTGCATTTACTAATTTTTTCCTCGTTTTCGCTTCGATCGCCGAGCATAGAGAAAACAGCTATTTTTCATCGATAGAGCTTAGCCAGGGATTCGTATCTGTGTTTAAGAGAAAAAAAAACTCATACAAGGAGAGAAAAAAGGATGAGGGCGCAGGTAGAAAAATAACGGAGCAAAGAAATTTTCTCGAACGGTAAAGGAAAAAGGAAGAGAACAACGAAAAAAATCATTCGCGTTATGTCCACTGTACGCGCGCACCTTCCACCCCTAGATTTATCGTTTAGCTGAACATGGCACCTAACTAAATAACACACTCATCAGGAAAAGTGATACAGTTGTTGGAAAACGCAAATTTTTACTGATTTTTTTTTCATTTCGTGATATTTCGAAACCGAAAAAAAAAAACATTTTTTTCACCGGAACAAATAAGACTGTACCACTCGGCCGATATTTCCTGCCTCTTGTCCGTCACCCATTCGTCTATTTCTTCCAGGACTTGCCACTTTCCGTCACGGACCCGTGTCATCCGTATGAATGCACATTCGAAAATTCTTTTCGACAAATATTCTTTTTCTCTTGGTAAATGTATGTATGTATATATAATTAGGGTGTCCCAAATTTCAGCTGTATCTTTTTTCCTTTTTCTCACCAACCAATTATCTTCTTAAAAGAAAAAGAATATTTAGAGGGTGCTCAAGCCTCCCAAAAATGCGTTTTCATTTAAAAAACGATTTTTTTTGTTCACTTCTCACCTATGAATTTTACGTCTTATAATTTTTAAATTAAGCTCGTGAAAGCTTTAACCGGCCAATGAATATTTAGTAGTCGCTCAAGATCTTCGAATTACCAATTTTCGCAATTTTTGTTTACTTTTCTCAATCATAAATTTGACGCGTTGTAAAAGTTTCAAAACAATTAATTATTTTTCCCTTAGACACACATTTTTCATATTTACCTCAGACTTCTAACCCAAGAATTATAATCTTTGTTCTCGTAAAATAATTCTTTAAAGCTCTTGTACGTGAACAAAATTATAGGTCGTTTTATTCGTGAAACTGCAATGGCAGCTGTTTTCCGCGCATCGTAATGCGTCCCACAGTTGATTTCGTTAGTCAAACTGCAGACCAATCGTAGCTCTACTCCGTAACGAGCGACGCCATCATACAATAATACATAATAACACATATCGTCTAATTGGTGTTTGTTACAAATTATGATAATACATTTTTCAGAAAACGTGACACTTTTCTGTTTATTTTGTTTTTATGCTACAAGGAATTATAGCGCATGCGAAATTCATTTTTTGGCGGAAATTCTGAACTTCGAAAATCTTGAGCGACTACTAAATATTCATTGGCCGGCTAGAGCTTTCGCGAGGTTAATTAAAAAATTATAGAGCGTAAAATTCATGGGTGAGAAGTGGACGAAAAAGACATCGGAGGCTTGAGCGACCTCTAAACATTTTTTTACCG
The DNA here is from genome assembly GCA_963210295.1 of Ophion ellenae. Classification (NCBI taxonomy): domain Eukaryota; kingdom Metazoa; phylum Arthropoda; class Insecta; order Hymenoptera; family Ichneumonidae; genus Ophion; species Ophion ellenae. The sequence continues at coordinate 36,134,828 of OY723385.1, forward strand.
CTAGCAGCTTCCGCGACAACTTTTTTTTCCTCAAAGAAGATGTTTGGACGGTGAGAAAAAGAAAAAAAAATACAGCTCACAATTGTGCCACCCTAAGACATACAGGGTGTCCCTCTTATCTTTGCCACCCGAAATAACTCGGTAATTATCGACGTCACAAAAAAATGTTCCAGACAACAGTTGTACGCTGTGAAGGGGGCCATCAAATGCGACCATTTTTTTTAAATTTCGATAGAGGCGCTCACGCACAGTGAAGGTCACTTCCACTTTTTCAAATGGAATGGTACATTTTTTTTAAACCATCTTGTGGAGCACCTACAGCCGCATAAAAAACATTAGGGGGTCCAAGTTGTTCAAGGTCATTCAAGGTCACCTATTAAAATGAAATACAAATGTAAATATTGCGGATCTTTAACAAATATTTAGAAGTGATCCGAGATATTTAGATTTGTATTTCATTTGAATAGGTGACCTTGAATGACCCTGAACAACTTTGACCCCCTAATGTTTTTTATGCGGCTTGAGGTGCTCTACAAGATGGTTGAAAAAAATGTACCATTCCATTTGAAAAAGTGGAGGTGACCTTCACTGTGCGTCAGCGCCTCCACCGAAATAAAAAAAATTGGTCGCATTTTATGGCCCCCTTTACACCGTACAACTTTTGTCTGGAACATTTTTTTGTGACGTCGATAATTACCGAATTATTTCGGGTGGCAGAGATAAGAGGGACACCCTATATATATATATATATATATATATATATATATATATATATATATATATATATATATATATATACGTTGGATTTATTGTGCATACAAAATGTGTATACTTTTTAAGGGGGGATTGTCTTTTTTTTTCGCAAAATTTACCGCTTTTTGGGAATTTTTTTGTGAAGAAAGTATACAACGGAAAACTTGTGAAACTTGGCATATAGTTTTATTGATCTGTTTACTACATACAAAAATTTTTTTAAACAATTTCATCAAAAAATCCGCCTCCCACCCCCCCCCCGACGCGCGATGGTCCTTTTTTGATGGTGTGCACGATTACAGCCTTCACGTTCATCCTGCAACAAAAACCCAAAACGCATTTTACTTTAGACACATATAGCTACCGTTCGATGAAGGGAAAAAAAATGGACGATTTGGTGACGTTTTGAACTTGAAGTATCGATTTTTCGAAAAAAATTGATCGATTTTTTGTTATAAATAAAAAACTATTAAACGTATTGCTTTTTTGCTTCATCAAACGATAAAAGGATGTCAGCTGAGCATTCTGTCCAAATTTGAAGGCAATCGGTTGAATAATTTTTGAGAAATCGTGCACACCATCAAAAAAGGACCATCGCGCGTCGACGGGGGTGGGAGGCGGATTTTTTGATGAAATTGTTTAAAAAATTTTTTGTATGCAGTAAACACATCAAAAAAACTATATGCCAAGTTTCACAAGTTTTCCGTTGTATACTTTCTTCACAAAAAAATTCCCAAAAAGCGGTAAATTTTGCGAAAAAAAGACAATCCCCCCTTAATAGTTACTTTTTTCAACTGTTTACGGTACTTATTCGTGATCACAGTATAAGAAATCTTTTAAATGTTCTTTCATACCAATCGCACGGATCCTTTCACACTTTTCACTCTATACTATTTTGCACCGTTGCTACATAGTAAAATTCAATTTTTTTTACCGACACAGAACGTTTATATGTAAACCACATGGATGACATAATCAGACTATACGTTTTCAGTCAGTGCATTGTCTGGTACATACTTGCAAAGCTAGTTGTTTTTTTTTTCTCCAAATCTCGGGTGTTATGGATTTATGAACACCCTTCACGAACTGTCAACCACGTCGATCACCTGTCCCAAAAGCACATCTTTTTTTTTCGTTCTTCTCTACGCCACGTTTTTATCTCACGTTCACTATACATCCACACCTAGAATGCAAAAAAGTTTCGTCGTTCTGTTTCTGTCGAGTTCATTAATAAATTGAACGTATTTTTCGCAATATTTTTTTAATTGCGTGATACCATCTTTTTTGTCTTTGGCAAATTCTGTCAAGTGCAAAAGATCGACTTGATCAACACTCATCTACTGCGCGATGCGATAGAAATAAAAAAAAATAACACATTCATTCGTTCAAAAGCGATACGTTGATTTGAGCCAATTTAAAAAGAGCGTTTTCAATTCAATTCTGTTCTAGCTCATTAAAATCACTTTCGTCGAAGTAAGTCACTCTAGAAGCATTTTACTTTTTCGTTTTTCCTTCATTGCGAGTGGCGACGGAAAAAATGAATATGTCGAAATACCTTTTATTAACGTTTTATTTATGTTTTTCTTAATAATTCAGAATTTGTATTGTTGTATAAACATATTTCTGAATAGCGCAAAGCCCAAAAATATTTCGATCACATGTATTTGGAACATATATTTTCCCTGGATAAATATTTTAACAATATATTTTTATAGACGAATATTGGAAAAAATTAAATATGTTCTTATTTATTTTATGGAGAGCATTTATTGTTCTTAAAAAAACAATATATTCTTATATATATAATTATTAGAAAATATTAAATTAACCCTTTATATCACCGTGTGACAGTTCTGTAACAAACCATCCAAGTCCTCACATAATCCCATATTGACGGCTACGAACCGTTCGATGATTTGTTACTGCAATTCATGGAAACTAGATGGCGTTGTCTATTAAAATTTGTTCGAAGTTCACTTATCGGAACATTGCAAAATTCGAGTGTGCCTAAAGTTAGCGAAAATCGAAAAAAAATATCAAAACGACAAACGGTGTGTTAAAAATGTGGCATGGTTTTGTGCAACAACAAGCAAAACAGCTGCTTCGAAGCATTCCATACAGCATAAAGAAATGGTACGAGACAATGTAACATATCTGTCACATTCCCTTTATTGCTTTATAACTAGCCCCCTGATTAAATTTTTTGAAGACTGAATAATACGTGTTTTTTAATTTTTTTCAATTCTACCATAAAGTCAACTATTTTTTAATTTTTGCGTTGTGTTATAAAGGGTTGTAATAATATACTCTAATACATAAATATTCGAAAAGAAAAATACATCTTTTTTCGAGGCCAGTTGAAATTCCGAACCGTTAATGCTCCGACGGTTTAAAATTCCGAAATTCAAGATGGAGCCAGGTTGAAATTCCGAACTTTGAATGGTTTTTTATTAACAAGTGATTTTGCGTCAATTTTGAAATTTGTCTAGACAATGTAATACGTTCTGCATAATTCACAGTCAACTGTGTAGACTTTCGCTGGCATGATCTTGACATGAGGGCCGGGTTGAAATTCCGAACTTTGAATGCGCCGACGGTTTAAAATTCCTAATTTTAATGTTCCGAAATTACAAAGTTCGTCACGATTATGCCAGCGAAAGTCTAGGCAGTTGACTAAAAATGATGTGGAACGTATAACATTGTCTACACAAATTTCAAAATTCACGTAAAACCACTTCTTAATAAAAAAAAATTCTTGAAATAATTCGTCGATTTAGTGAAAATTTTGAAAATTTGAAAACTTCCATAGTCGAATTATTTTAACGGTATTCAGATTTTCGGAGTTTTGATCTTTCGGGGTAGTATATTATCGGAGTTTTGAGCGTTCTGATCATTCAACGTTCGCAATTTCAACCCGGCCCCGTTTAGATTTTCGGAGTTTTGGCCTTTCGGAGCATTGATCTTTCGGGGTAGTATTCTTTCGGAGTTTTGAGCGTTCTGATCATTCAAAGTTCGGAATTTCAACCCGGCCCCCTTTTTTTCCAAAGGCATTGCATTCACGTGCACTCTAAAAACATGACGCTTTGCTTTTTCAACCTCGTCTTCTATCACCCTCTCTAAGATCAGTGTCTCTCGCCTCCCTTTCACCGACAGTAACGGCAATAATAAGAATAACAATAACGATAACGATTATCGACTGACGTGATGGGGAAAAAACGCTACCTCACTATGGAGAATCGTTTATCACTTCGTAAATGATTGATCCAAAAGCTTGGCGCACGTATCCTCGGCTTTGCACGCTTCTCCTCAGCATCCCGTCCTCCGTCGTACCAAAAACATCGGGCAAAATAAATATCACAGAAAAATCTCGCTCCAGCCACGACCGAACATTAAATCCAAATCGGCATAATTTGATCTACGAAAAATCACCGCAACGAGAAGTGTGTCAAAAAATACTTCCGATGGCTGGCCACTCTAAAAAATTTCGATAGATGGTACTACGCCCCATACGAATGAATTCCACAGCCAAAGAGAACATCTTTTTTGCAATTCCCTCCCTTGAATAATGATGAACTCGCCTAAACCATCTTGCTATATTTTTTTTTAAATCGATTTATCCGCCACCACTTTTCATCAAAGAGATGACCAATCACTTTAACTTTGTTCCTTTGCATTTGCATGGGAGAAATATCGCGTAGCCGGCACGCGAAAGCGGCTTCACTCGTGCCAACCAAGATTCGTATCATGCCTCAGCTTCCCTCTAACGTGGAAAGAAAATCAAATTTTGATATACCTCTGACGAGGAGATAGAGAGAGAAAAAGAGGGAAGGGGCGTCTCGACAAGAGAGGGGTAATAGTCTCGATGGAAAACCGGTAAATGGTTGGTCGGTCGTACAAATCGAATTTTCTTGCTCCCTTTGAGGGTCCCCTTCGTTATCAGACCGAGCATTCGATAAGACGCGAGGAATGATATCCTCGGAAAGAATAAAATCGCTCGAAATAAACCGATTTTATTGTAAAATAATGAAGTAAAAAAAGAATTGTAGACGCATATATTACTTAATTGTAAAAAAAAAACCGTGAATTGTCGTATATACGTACGTGATGTATATGTGTGTATGTTGTACAGAGGATAAGAAGGGCGGCGTCGACCGGAGCAGCACGGTCATTGCCAAAGAACCCGAAGGTAATCCAAATTGCACCAAAACAAACAATCAAACAAGAATAATTAATAAAGTATACACTGTTCGAAAAAAGAAGCTACGATGAAACTAATAATGATAATCACAATGAATCATGAATATTATCATTATTACAGCTAGACCATTTTTGTGCTGTCTGTTTTTTTTTCTTTTTTTTTTGTATGCTGGATTATCGTTCGGCTTTTGTTACGCGGCGTTGTAATGCCACTTGATATTGGAAAAAAGTCTCTGAACGACGAAATAACATTTTTTTAACAATCGAGAAAAATAGTACAAAATGGTCGTCACGGACTTTTTTTCAAGGTCGCTCTCACAAGCTTGTCCGTTTTTTCGTTGCCTCGGTTGCATATTCTTTATTTTCATAAAAATCTTTCAACTTCTTCCAGCGGAAGAAGGTTTTTCTTTTTACTCTACTACACGTAATTATATGAATATAAATAGTACGTAGCAATAAACGTGGTGAAGCTCGTATTGACTCGTAAATCTTTGTGCTTAACCATGGCTACGAAGTATTTCCAAATTGCGTCGATTAGTTGACGTTTTTTTTTTTTTTCGTACGTAAAAGAAATTGCAGAGCTTTAGAAGTAATAATGTTAACAAAAGCAAGAAAGCCATTGGCAGTCAATACCGTTGGAGAAAAATGTTTTGCTCAAACGAGCTTCGAAACGTTCCACAAAAGGGACCACGTTACCATGGTTGCGCTTTTGCAAAAGAAAAAAAAAATCTTCGTCATCACGATCGATTGTCGTCGCCTCCTGTATAAGTCTCGATCGATCTCTCAGCGTTCAATTAACTTTATCGTGTCCCAGCTCGGGTGCAATGAATGTCCCCGCATAAAATCGAGGCTACGAGACTCAACCGGTAGTCGTTAACACCACGATTTTCATGTCCTTTTTTCAACGGATACATCGACTTGAGACAAACGAGATTGGCATTTGAATATAAAACGAATGGCAAAATCATATGTCACTCGATTTATCAGAAAGTGTCATTTTTCCAATCACTTATTCAATCAATACATTTTCGAAACAACCGATACGATGTTGGTATTGAAAAAAATTAACGACCACTAAATTGATAATTATTCTCGAGTGATGTGAGATGAAAAATGTTCCAAAAGGGAACATTACTTTGTGGAATAAACAACCACTTCTTGGAATAAGCTTAATTTTTTTTTCATCCGCACAAATAATAAAAGTATAATCATTTAATTTCTCAGTCGAATGGTAATTTCCTCCATCATACCCATGCTAATAATTAATCCCTTCACGAGCAACTAACAGCCTGTATGTGAAATAAAACACTCTCTAACCAATGGAGGACTCTTCGACAGATATCCACTGCATCGAAAACTTGATGCACCTGAGTACTCATATACGTATAGCTTACTTATCGAAGAACAATTTACCTTAAGAGGGAAGAAAAGTTTACTCGCCTTGCTTCCGCAAACTCTTATTCAAAATCGACGTTTTATATTGATAAAAAGAAAATAAAAAATAAGCAGTGTCCTAAAAATCGCGATATTCCAATGGCAACGTGATTATTATGGAGCACTATAACAATACCAATTTATCTTCCATCGACAAGCCGCCGTTGACATTATAAACTTTTATCTCTTTCGGGATACACGTTCGACAACTTCGACGAGACGTGAATTGAAGGGAAAGGAGGAAACTTTTCTGCATTTTCCGATAATTGCGAGGAAAACTCGCTCGTTCACCTTGGCACGTCGATGACGTCATACGACTCGATGAAAATCGACCATTGTGCGCGCAAAAATAGAGAAAAAAAACGCCCACGTACATGAATAATAATTTTGCGTCGAAATCGTAGTGAATATTCGCGAAAAAAAAATGTGCGAATAGTGATGGGCCCGTTCTATTGTTATTGAAAAGTATTCTTCGATTATTTCTGCAATATTCCCGTATTGGGCTTTCCATGATGATTTTTTCGCGTCCATAATTAGCGTTGACCTTTCGAAGGAGAAAGAAAAACCGATCGAAAGCTCATCAGGAATTGGCACGAAGCACTGCATTTTTCAAACGCTTCGAACACCCTTCACAGTAGAGAAAATCTCAGGTTAGTGTCGTAAAACCTTGGGGCGCAATTTTCTATGATTCAGCGCTAACCTAAATCTAGACTAACATGGCGGCGAAGTGTACGAGAGAGAGAGAGAGAGAGAGAGAGAGAGAGATGCGGTGCGTAGGGGAAGAGTGAGAAGGGAAGAGGGTCGCGATTGGTCGCGACAAGGCCCGTGGTCAGGAAATTTATTCTTAGATATATTCCTCGAGCAGAAATAAAGCACGCTTAAATTCACTCACCGTTCTAATACACACGTGCGTCGCCTCGTGAAGCTCTACCTATCTTCTCGCATCTCCTTGAATGTATTAGAGGGCTACGTGACAGGCCCGAGACATTGGAAATGTACAAGAGAACCAATAGAGACGGTGGCACAGAAAAAGAGAAATGGAAAGAAAGAGAGACAGAGAGAGAGAGAGAGAGAGAGAGAGAGAGAGGGAGGGAGGGAGGGAGGAAGAGGAGAACATAATGACATATAGTGATAAAGTCGTGAACGAACGTATTGGATGATGAATAAGAGACCGTACGTGCGGTTGGAAACAGACCGAGGAAACGGAGAAGAATAAAATAAACTCAAAAAACGAAATAGGAATGAGATAGAGAGAGTAGAGTAAATGCTCATTGGGCGCAACGAGAAGTCTCAGTTTAGGTTTTAAACGCGAGCAAAGAAGGCACCCGAACTCTTGTCCATCTCGACTGGCACGAAAAATAAAAACATTTGTATCTCCAACCGGCCGGCAGAATTTTAAGTGCCTCGATCGAACGCGTGCACCTTCGCTACGCGAACGATATTTTTACATACGAGACTTTGTCACTCCCGTGACGTATAACCAACGTGGCGTTCGACGCGATTCTGACAGACGCGATGGATGAGTGAAGGAGTCGGACATTCCTCGGGGAACGAGAAAAGTGTCATTTTTACGTGTTACCTCAAAATGTCAACGACGGTTACCGCTACGAGCATTCCTGGGACTTCCAAACAAATGGACTGTGAGTTTACCCCCGCGGATATTATTGGCCGTCGAATTCTTTTATCTTTGAGGGACTTTGTAGGGGATCGTTGGTCCTTGCTTCGTCTGCACAATTAATATCAGACTGTTTTAGACGTGGCGAAAATTTCCTTGAGTATTCTGGGCAACAATGAATACCTGTTTTTTCCACAATTTAATATCAAACAATTTTCGAGATTATTTTTTTTGAAGTTTGCATCGTTGAAGAGCAACGACATTTTTGTCCTTTCATTTTTTCAGTTTTATTATTATCGAAAGTCTTTTTTTACAAATTGACGTCTTTAATGAGAATACGTAAAAAGGTCCGAATGATTTTCGTAGCCTAAATCGACGAAAGGAAAAATTTGAACACTCAGACAGAATTTACGTTGCCTCCCAATGATGCAAACTTCAACATCATAAGATGAATGCAAAATAGTCGAGTAAAAGAGACGAAAACCCAGCACTTTTCAGCGTAGAATATGAATTTTCGACTGAAGGTAGATGGTTGCATACTGAAAGTAACCCCAATAAAATGTTGCCCCTCAATTCACGCCAACCCTACGAAATAAGGGTTGTGAACTTAAAAATCGCCGTATCTCGATAATTAATAGCCCGATCAGAAAATGTTTCAACCATAAGTTGTTCGGAATAATAAAATACGTATAAAGTTATCTAATGTCCAAGCCCCTATGTTTGAAAATAGCGGCACAAAATCACGAGAGCACCACTAACCCAAACAAGGACGCAGCGATATGTCTACTCCGCTCGCACACGCATCAACCCCGAATTTTCGAATCGTTTTTGTGCCGCTATTTTCAAAGATAGGGGGTTAGATGTCAAATATCTTTATACGAATTTTATTATTCCAAACAACTTTGGTTTCAACCCCTATTTCTTAGGGTTGGGGCGAGTTGAGGGGCGACATTTTATTGGGGTTACTTTCAGTATGCAACCATCTACTTTCAGTCGAAAATTCATATTCCACGCTAAAAAGGGCTGGGTTTTCGTCTCGTTTGCTGAACTATAATGGTTCTGGAGTTGGTTGAAATTTTCTTGAAGATTTTAGTCGTGAGTAAATTTCATGGATTCATGTGTACCCGACATATAAGCTATAGATTTTTTTGAAGACTGTAAAAACTTATGTTGCCCAGAATATATAACATCTTGATAATTTTGCCATTACATTGTTTTTTTTTCTTCAATCATTTGCTAAATTTTTCTCGAAAGTTTTTCAAAATAGTTAGAAACTTTTTCACTCATCCAACCGACCTCATGTTCGGCTTTCCGATTAAACAAAAAATATTGATCGTCGTCGATAACTTCGTTGCGTGCTTTTAGAAAAGCGAGGATCTAAATTTTTTGACGACCTAAAGTAATTTCCATTGTCATTGGTTCGAAATTGCATCGGTTGATGCTTGAAGATGATTTTTTTTTCAATTGTATTGGTGACCGATCATTTTGATATTCGAATGGATTCGATGGACACTTAGGGCGAACAAGAAGAAGACTGAAAAAGTACATCGTTTTGGAGTTCGTAGCATAGCTAGGCCACGGCCATGTCACAATTTCTATTTTCGTGAATGTGTCTAGTACGAAAATTGCCCTCGTAAACTCACGTGGTTTCTACACATCCACATATATGCATAAAATCACAGTCGAACAGAATTTTACGTCCGGAATACTCGTCGAAAATCGACAGTGCCTCTTGACTCGATCTTGCGAAGATACGCGCCACGAAGTTGCTTATATATCTCACTCGTTGCATAAAACATGTTCCACAATCAACTCATGCGTCGTTCTTGTATTTTCAGCCCGCGCTTTCTCTCTTTCCGAACTCCATATGTGAGAAAAAAAATACACGGCGTCTATCAAGTTCCATGCTCCCCAAACAAAGTTTTTTTTTATTCACAAGAATATACACAAGTGAGGTTGTTCTGATTGAAAATCAGTCAACTCGTAACAGATTAAATTATAATTCTATGAAAAATGCAGAAAAGTTTCCAGCCAGTCGCAGGCAATGATCATTTCTTCATTTGTACCTTATTTGTTCAAGTTCGAAAATTCAACACTAATTCATCTTTTACTGTATATTTTTTTCAAAATATTCGAAACAAAAACTTAATGTGCATGTTTCATTGTGTGTCGTTTTGAATTATCAATAAGAATCAAATTTACCGAATGTTCATTATTATTATTTTTCAAATTTGAGAAGCCAATTTACCATGCATGTCCGATCATGAGATGTATTCAATTATCAATGATTGTCGGTTTTATTATTATTGGTTACTTGAATTGTTATTATTATTTACAAGTCTCGGCCTCTAGCCGGCCATGAGAATCCTACGCATTATTGTTATTGTTATTATGATTTTCATCATTATTATCATCACCATCATAATCGTCACTATTTACTTTGATTTTGCTTTCAATTGTTTTTTTTTCCTTGTATTCATAAAATTGCCGAAACAGCATACGCGTCCCAGGGTACGCCGCCTAGCAGTCCCGCGGCTGCATCGATATTCTCCAGGGTAATAGGAGCCGCGGGTACGGCGAACAAACAGCCCCAGAGTCCGGGCAATCATTTAGGAATAGCGGCGGTCCTGCTGCAAGGGGCGCAAGGTAACGAGCACAAGAGATCTGTGACTCTTGTGACGGTCTCGCTGTCGTCCAACTAAAATGACAACGACCCAAAATACCCGCACCAAAAAGTTATAATCCTCAAACGTTTTGTCTTTTCTTTTTAACGTTCTCACAAGAAAAAAGGCTGCACTCGACTGGCCTGCCGTGAAAATGTGTGCTTTTGTGTTCTTTGCACTGTTTTATATTCAAACTAATAGGACCGAAAATGGAATTGAGAAGAGACAATCAACACCCTTCTGATCTTTCTAGTTTCATTTTTTGAACTAATGTACGTAGGGCAGCCGACTTAACTCTTGCAGAGTCGTTTGAAAAATAGGTTTTGTGTAAAGAAATACACGAATAAGCGATATCGATAAGCTACGCACTGAGAATTCAGCGAAATCGTCAGCGCTCAACAGATCTAGTGACTGTCTCGTGACAGACATATCTCGCCCAGCCTGTTGAGGGGTATGAACGTATATATATAAGAATTTAAAAAGTCTAGCACATGGTATAGTCCCCTTACTGGTACGGGGCCTCAAGGGTTTATCTACAAACAGGTATGCGTAGAAACAATCCTACGTGTTTGATGTGTCGCACCCGCCGATTTGACAGGGGTGATACTTTTAGGCGAGGAAAAGATTGCTGATTTCCATCATTTTTTTTTTTAAGCAAAGATTCCCGCACCATTTTTTAGACTTAGGGTATGGTGCATAACTACTTTTGGCTGTTACATGGTATTTTTTTATTTTTTATTAATCTTCAAAAATGACGGAGGCATGGCACGGTCTTCTAAACGGGTTGCGGTGGATTTTGTCAGACGGCGTGACACGTAGCGTCGGCGGGATTAATCTGAAAAAAAACCAACAAAGATTTTTCTTTTATCAACACTCATACGCAGAATATGAACCAAGAAAAAGTGAGAAATTGTGAAAATCGATGAAATGGTACGCTTTAAAATAAAAAGATTGAATTTTCCGATAAACATGGCTACATTTTGCAATAAAAAAATACTTTTTTTTACTTTAAAAAATATTTAGGCTCATCTTTTAGACAATAAGGTTACAAAGATTTATACCAAATTTCATGAGAATCGGTCGATTAGTTTTTTCGCTGTGCCTACGTCACAGTTTTGAAAATGTAGTTTTGAAGGCCGTGCCTTACGTCCGCCATTCTGAAAGATTAACAAAAAATACCATGTAACAGCCAAAAGGAATAATACATCGTACCCTAAGTCTCAAAAATGGGGTAGAAATCATCCCTTTAAAAAAAATCGTGAAAATCAGCAAATTTTTTCTCCGCCTAAAGGTATCTCTTCCTTAACCCAAACATCTTTGATAAACAGCATGGTTGAAGACTTCATTAATACTAATCGCACGAATCAATCCATTGATGGTTGCCCCATTGGTTTCGTGACAAGAAAACGAAGCAGACAAACTTACACTCTCTCAGTGGTAGTGGCAGATTTTGGTCAGACGAGATTTTTTGTCTGCACGATATTTCCCCTAACTACTTGTGGTCATTGAGGACACCGGATTGGGCTCACACCGTCCAAAATGAACCTCAGAATGATCGTAAATGATCAATAACGAATAAATTCCACCTCAACAGAATTGTACTCCATTCAATTACAACATTTGTCTCAAATGGATTGACGATATTCCGCTTGAGTATGAACAGAGTTACTTTTAGCACGGCTTAAATTGCTTTTCACGACTCATTATCGGCTGATATAAATACTCGAATCGCATTAATTCCAGTATAACTGTTTCTTCTTCAATGTTGCATCAATTCTTTTGTCAACAGACGATTTCGCAGTATTTTGAAAAATTAACGACTGATCGATCGTTATGAATCTCAGGCCTCTCAACATTTGATGTGCTGGTAGTTTACATACAGCATTTGGTCTGCATGAAAGCCGAAATCAATATATTGTTGAAAATAATACCAATGGTAGTCAGAACGATAATTATAAATAACATTGATGCTAAATATTAATGCACTAATATTGTACACTATGCGGCTTGTAAATAACACGATTCATTGACTCATCTCATTGGTCAATTTATGGTTAGTTGCATCCTCAGCACCTCATATACAATTTAACAAAAAATCAATGCACGTAGACACTGAAATTTCGACGCGCCAGTTAAAAATTAAACATTCGTACAACCAAAACACTCTTGGATCGACAATTGCACGAAGAGGGCGGTTCGAGTGATTTATTATAAGACATATCCATTTATAATTACCTACGGTAAAAAGTTTACTTTTTTCGGGCGGTATTTCCTTTGGTTATATCGTAAAAAAATCCATCTTATCGTCATCACTGATGCGTTTCGAGTGCAAAGCTATAACCGAATGACGAGTAACGGATCTACTATTTTTCATCAATATTTTTGTAAATCCGTTAATGGACGTCGTATAATCATTCGAACCCCCTCGACAGTTGATCAACAGGAGTTTATTTTTCTTAGTCCTGTAAACACCGGCGAACAAGAGAGTAGATTTGTCGGATGAATCATAGATTCCATTGCCGCGTGATGCAAAAGTGGTAATATTGAGCGGGAGTGGGGGAGTGTTGGGGCGAGAGGTTAGCGATGAGCATTTGAAAAATAAACGAACTGGCTGATCGAAAAACGTGTATCTCGTTGGTTGATTGCATGCTTTAGTCGGGAGCAGTAGCGGAAGCGCTTCGAGTCACAGCAGTGCGGGCAACAACAGCCAGAACAGCCAATCGGGTGCTTCGCCTTCGTCGGCATCAACCGCCTGCCTCAATGCCAACAGCACCCCACGGCAACACAACTCCTCCGTCACTGGTCTGTACATGCGTTCCCCAACCAAGCGCTAAACATTTGTCCTGTCTCTCGTTTCATTATCTCGTCGTCTTTTATTACACGTAGTTTTTCTCTCCTTATTTTCAATAATATTGAATTCATTATCGTTCCGACACACCCGGTTCCAAGTATCGAAGATGATCTGACGATCGTAAACCTCAGTGCAGAAAGAAAGAAAAAAATACTTCAAGCTAAAATAACCACATGAGATCGGCGAGTAGGGGCATTGAAAAAATGTTTGACCATAATTAGCAATTGTTGAAGAAATTAATATTGATAATTAATAAAGAAATAATCAGAAATTGTTGAAGAAAATTAATATTTGTGACTCAATAATTTCTCTCAATTAATCGGAACTATAACTAAACCGGTTTTTCAATCATGATCGCTTTGATCATAATTTAGCCTCTCACGTGCATTTTCAAATTGCTGGATTATGAAGATTATAATTTCACTTAGCATTTGAAACGTAGAGCCAGGACAACGGCGCTCTACCGGAAAGCAAAAGTAGTGTCATTTCTCAAACTTTCTTGCATTCTGCATATATATATATATAAGTATATACACATATCCGATGGTATCTTGAAATTACTGTAACAGTTTACAGATTTCGGCTTGATTGTCTCGTTTTTTTCAGAACCATTCTTGTACTGTTCTTGAAAGCCATTCTAATTTTCCACCTCTTTTGACACGGTTTCGTATCCGAACTACCGAATTAAGAATGTTACGTCTCGCATAGCTCGATCGATTGGTCAGTCTATGTTCTATGACACTGTTGGAAAAAAATCCACCACAAAAGCTAAAAAAAAGGTCAGCCCTAAACTAACGCGATATGTTTTTTTATACTTGAGATACATCCTTGGTGTGTCATCATTTATGGCAGTAATGAAAAATTAATTTCAAATTCGATTCAAACACGGATATCTTAAGGGAGGACCACTGTGACGGGCCGAAGAAAGTCGTTTTTTCCGATTTTTTTAAATCTACTAGATTATTTATTTGGAATTTAAAAAAGGTGTGTTATTATGCACATATTGAACTTATAACGTGGAAATTCTTATTTTAATAAATGAAAATTTAACGTTATTGAGGTAGTATAGAGCCTCCGTATAAAAAATGTAGTCCAACGGCCGGATCGATAACTTGACAATGGTTGGTCTGGAAAAAAAATATTTTACAATCTATATAAATGTAGTTCTTGATGTACGTAGCCGCTAAAAAAAACTACACAACGGGTGTTAAGAAAAGTGTATTTTCGGCGGAATTTTTACTCGTAGGTGGGGGCTTTAAAAATACTATATTTCAAAACGAAAAGGTTACGTACAACGATAGCTACTGCAATAACGGAAGTTTTGGTTTTTTTTTCGAAATTGAAAATCTGACAATCATAGCTAGAATTATGATTCGGGCCAGGTCGATAAAAGTCGTTCCGAAAAAAACGCGATTGACAGTTTTATTATACATAAATCATTGCGCTACATGCTCTTGCTAAACCGTCTGTAACTTTGTCAATTTTCAATATTTTAATTTCAATTTTTTTTTCAAATATCCTTTAAGGCTTTACCCCCACTTGTAGCGCAAAAAAAAGGCCTTTTTCATGAATTTTTTAAAAGAAAACTACAGAACTTTTTTAATCGATCAATATACCATCTTAAAGAACACATCTTGAAGAACTTTCAGTAATTTTTTTATTGAAAAATGTTACGTTGTTTAGTGGCAAATGGCCGTCAATGAAATAATGTTTTTATATACACGGTTTGCGGTGACCAACATTGCGGCGAAGTGGATCATCTGAAAAAAAAATGCGGATGGATTTAGTCAAATATAAGTATAAACTAATCTTTAATCGAAGGATTTTAAAAAATATTCATTTTTCACAAAATGGCGGACAGTCAAAGTTAATGGTTCGATTTTAACGAAAAAAACGGCCGTTTTTGGCTATAGAACGGCCATTTTTTTTCGAAAAAAAAATCAAACGATTAAAGACTACATTTTTATGTATTAAATATGCCTGCAAAATTTCAAGAAGATCGGTTCATTAGTGTTCGAGTAATCTTGGTCACCGACTCCAGAAATGCCATTTCGAGAAAAACGCGTTTAAAGTTTCTCATTCAACGCTCGTTCAACGCGGATTCTTCTCTTTCAACGCTCATATCTCAGTCAATTTTGTTCGGATCGACTTGAAAATTACAAGACATATTCTCAGATACTTATACTTCAAAAAAATGCAATAAAAAAAAATCGATTTTTTCAAAATCGCAAGTGAGGGTAACCCCTTAATATGTATACTTTAAGAAATTGCAAAAATCGTTTTTTTACCAGTCACAGTGCTGTCCCGCCTTAAAGGATAATCGTATTTTCCTCACTATTGATATGACCTCGAGAACAAGACAGTCCGCAATTTTTAAGTATGAAAAGGTTCTTTTCATGTTCATTTTACGCCTTGGAGACCACAGGATCATATATATACACACATATATATATATACACGTAATATTATTTTCCAAATATTGAGACTTGACCGCACGGTGTGAGATGCGCGTTAATTATCGTACGTATCAATGTTATTTGTTCCCCTTTATATTTGTCTTCTCTTTGTTCTCTTTTCCTTACTCGTGTTCTTTGTGGTATGATGATCCTCGGCATCCAAACAAATTGCATGCTCTGTCGTCGTATAACGAACCAAAAATAACCTCGGCAACGAAATATTGCAACTTGGCGATTGCACGTTTGGCTTCGAGCGTTCACTTCACGTTCGATGTATCCAGAAATCGAGGTAGTACGACGTAAATTGGCGCTCGGCGCTTCTATTGCACGTCCTGGTTACTCACAGCTGAGCCCCGAGGCAGCCGACGATGGTAAGGATATCAGCGACGTTCACGTTCGTAACAACTCGACCATCGTTCCGACGAAAATTCGTCAAAAGTTTGTCGAAAGCACAGACGCGAATAACGATTGCTCGAACCTATTCAGACGTTGCAATTTATCGTGAGCCCATCAAACGGAGAAATGTAACTTCATTTTTTCTTCTTTACTTCTCATTCGATTCAAAGTGTAGAGCGTATTCGCGAGCGAAAAAACATTTGGCATATCATGAATTTCATTGCACGTTTGCAATTGTCAGAGTCAACATTACACGTGAAACGTATCGAGGTCGTCTACCGATCAATGTCGTAGAGAATTCGCACCAGAAAATCTTAAGGGGTTACTTGGGTTTCGAAGCGAAAAAGAGCATATTTTCTCTATTTGAAAAACAAAATATTATATAAACTATTTTATTCAAAATGTTAAGCACATGAAAAAGCGACGTTTCAACAATATTTAAAAAAAAATTCATCCAAAAATTTGGGAAATTTAGCCGCTGGGACTTGGTTTCCGGAGACCCCTAAAAAAAGTGTCCTCCTGGTGGTCAGGATAACTCATGATAGCTTTATCTGAAATTAAAAAACCAATTTTTTTCTGGTAGTAGGTAAGTAAAGCTCGTGATTGAACTAAGGATTTTTTTTCAATTGAAATTTGAATTTTTCGCAGACTTGTATGCATAGTTCAATTTTTGGTACAATTTACACTACGTATTGTAAAATTAGTTGTAAGCGAAAAAAAACCTTCGTTCAATCACTGGTCAATGCCATTTTGAAGAAGTGTGCAAAATTTCAATAGGATCGTCGCATTAGTTTTTGAGAAATCGTGTCCACCTACTTCGAAAATAGCGTTTTGAGAAAAATGCTCTCTCCCCTAGACTTTTACTCCGATTGACTTAAAACTTTGCGAGAATATTCTCGACACATTGTACTATGAGATAAAAAATGTTTTAATGGATTTTTGGAAAATTTTCAAACCCACGTAACCCCTTGAGAATCCTAAAAATCACTACGATGCTCCTCAATAATGACGTAGATGTTGTTCGAGAATATGCACCGTTACGTTTTCATTTGATTGACGATTAGTAATCAATTTTCAGCAATCGAAGCCCAATCGAATGAAAAGACCCAATCAAATGACGAGGCTCGCGAAAGTAACGGTTTATAACTGTTAGAGGAAACACATTTAAATGAAGATAGAAACAATGACCATCGTAATCTCACAGCTCTGTTTATCGATATCTCTCTATTCGGTGTAATCAATTTTACGTTCTACTATAACACACCGGACAAATGTTGCGAATAAGCTTAATTATGTAAACGGTGAGTAGGAAGAAAAACAATACAACGAGAGCTTGTAACCTCTCTGTACGCCTTATAATTAGCCACAACACTCGTGGATCGAAGAAGCCTGTGTGTAAAAATTATTTTAGAAAATCTGCTCTACGTTAAAGTCGATAACTAACAAAAAGCGAGCAAAAATAATTAGATATGTCAAAAAAAAACAACTGGAAAAAGCGAATTATAGAGAATTTTGAAAATGTGAAAATGTGTTTTGCTTTACGAAAAAAAAAAAACGAAAAAAAAATAACACACGCTCCATTAGGAGGTCTTTCGCTAGTCAAATGCTTCAGTTAGATCCCGCAGTACTTCGTATATCGTTATAAGTTTTTTAATTGCAAAATATGAGCGAGTCCTGAATATCCAGACCCAGTGAAATAAACTCGGTTCCGTCAGACCGCCAAAAACAGTAATCCCATCAGCGGGGACCAACGGAGAGTATTGTGCTTCGCCGGCAATTATTTGAATGTTCAGAAAAAAAAGTTAAGTAGAAAGTAACTTTTTATATTGCTATCCGCGCAGTGGAAATATCCGTCGTGGTCAGGCGCTCGTGAATTAACGAATCCCAGTAGAACCGTGCAGGGAGTATCATTTTATACTGGTTATTTTCATACGTAGAAAAAAACGGAATGCAAAACTCCATCAAAGTTTTCGAGGTACGAAACGAGGTTTGGGTTGGCCAAGGAAAAGAACTCACGGTATAAAAAGAACCCTTCCGAAGCCTAATGTATCCGAGGAAAAAGGTCGAAAACAATTATAAAAATGCAGGAGGAGAATACGCAACGTACAGGAATCGGATACGATAGCAAAACTTCCCCAGTCATATCCATCAAGTAATTACTAGCAATGTCGAAAAAAGCACCGATTGAACTGCGCAATCCTGAAACCTACTCTGTACAGTGGAAATATCCGTTGTCGACAGACAATGTGGAAAATGCACTACCAACAAAAGGCCGCAAAGTACATCATATTTTATAAAGGTTCATTCGAATCTGCCGGAAAAATGGATAAAGAGTATCAACGAGCTTTCGACGCAGTGGAAAAATCAATTCCCGTTCTACAAAACGAAAATATAAACCTCACTGACGCAACCTCAATATCATCGCACGCGATAAGTAACTGTTCGAACCGTACAAAAAATACGAATATTATTCCGAAGCTCTAAAGTATTTTTGTTGCGATAAAAATACGTGGATTCAACAGACAATGTCAGATCATTCGTACTGATGAAAAATTCAATGGCATAAAAAAGTTGTGACGAATTTCCAATGCATGCTTTTCGAACCTGCAGTAAAAAAAAAACGTACTGCATTTTGCTCGTAAAAATCGCCGAAAATATTATGTTTCACAATTTTAAAAAATCCGAAAAAGAATGCACAGAGAACGGGAACTCTGATGAATTGTTGATTCGGTGGAGAAACTTCACATTCGAACTGCATTTTCGACGAACAATTAATACTATCATTGAAAAAAGGACGTGAAGCTTCGTAAAAAAATTGTTATGCAGTGTATAAAAATCCATGACGTTGAAGCTTGCATCATCGGAATGGAACTATATATTTTTTAATTTATTTTCATCATTATCCATAGCTTTTTTCGCAAATTGAGGTCGTAAATGTGTAATAAGAACACGTAGACACGTTTGAGCGATTTTCACAGCCCAAGTCGACCGAAAAATAATGATTTATTTTAAAAAAATAGTTTTTCGTTGCATTCCAACGATGCAAACTTCAACATCATGAAAATCCGTCTCTTGCAGACAATTCGTAATTACAAAATAAAATGGATACCTCGTGACGTGTTAAATGATTAAACCACCCTGCACAATTGGCATCTTGGCTCGAGCGTTCGCTCACTGTGACGCATACATATCGTTCCATTAGAGCTCACGGGACGAGTAATCTCATTCTCACATCTCTCCGATAATCCATTTAAATTCATTGACCCCGGCAACAATGGAACGAGCAAATTGACGGAAAACTAAAGCTCACTGGGATAAACCGGGATGTAAATACAAGAGAGAGAGAGAGAGAGAGAGAGAGAGAGAGAGAGAGAGAAAGAGAGAGAGAGAGAGAGGGAATCAGAGGCCACCACAATCAATCGTTTATTTCTCGAAATAGCACACAACTATTGCTTGCAAACGAATCCAGGAGTCTCGAATCGATGAAATTGCACTTTATCAACGGGAAAAAAATAAAAATTCATAGTGTCGCAAGAAAAAAATGCATTTTTATTCGTAAAATGATTCAGACTCGTAGATTTCATGCTATAAGCGCTAAACGAATATACATACACTATGTATACTTTATTCAAGCTAATGAAATATTATTCGTGTTTAAAGTGCGTTTTTTAATGAGGAAGGTATATGCTTGTAGAAATAAGAATCATGTGTCCCGTCAAGACCTGCAGTCAGCTATCAACGAACTCACAGTGCTCAGGTAAAGCCGCGTGCATCCCAACATTTTAATAACACCGAATCAAGTGCGCATACACACACACACGTACACACATACACATGAAAATCTCACGAATAGAATAAAACTACGAATCCTAGATAAGTGTAATTTTAGTACGATATTCAAATAGTTAATATACATTCTTCACAGCCTAAGACATTATAGTTTTATTGCGTTATCACGGTTTTATCAATATTACTACAATTGTAGCAACATGCGAAGAAAACAGCACATACGTAGATGGCACGGAAAAATGCCGATGTGAAAAGCTCGTCAACACATATAGATATATGGACTGTGGATAGGCAGCAGCACGTATTCTCGTGCACTATAAGATCGAGCTTGTTATCGCACACAGCATATAGATACGATCTACCTCCGGTATGGCCACCCTATTACGTGATACATCGAATAAACTATCGACCCTGGAACTACCTTCATGGATTTTGCATCATCGGAAAAAAAAGCACAAAGAAACAGATCTTCCGTAGTTGTAAAAATAATTGGGTGCCAAATGTTGACGTTCCTAATCGTCGTAAAATGCTAAGGATTGTTTTTGTCGTTGGGTTTTCTGTGTCGAAGTATAAAAATTAGTCGAGTATGCTGTGCACGTGTGGTTTTTATCCTTGGGGACGTATGGTGGATTGATAATTGAAATACTGGCCAGGATACGTGAGGAGGGAAGGCTCCAAGAAAGCCTTTTATTTCCTCGTTCAAGTGTAACGCTCCGCTATTTGCTTTGATATAATAGTGGGTAAAGTTCAATTGGATGACGGCGTTGGGGACGGCGTGCCTCTTACAACTCATTGCGAGCCATCTCGATGCACAAGTATGACTCTGATTCTCTTGCCAATGGGAATATTTACCAAAATACTGCTACTAGGCCCTATTTAGCTTATTTGCGTATGAATTAAGGGGAGGGGAGGGGTTTTAGCGTGAAAAAAAACACTTTTTTGCAATTTTTTAAATCTATATGGATAGAGTAAATTTATTGAAACCTTTTGTACATTGTTAAGTGTCATTTCAAGAACATTCCGTGAAATTTATACGCGAAAATATCCACAAACAAGCCGGTGATAAAGCTTTTCCAAGAACGCCGTTGGAAAAATACGATTTGCGGTGTTCACTGTATCTCAGCTAGAAATTATCTGAAATCAAGTACCATTAAAATTCAGTCAAAGTATCATCAAATCCTCCCCCCAACGGTCTTTGATAATTTTTTTTTCCATTTCTAAATTTTTGGTGGTCTTGTAAAGTGAAAAGTGCTATTTTTCACGAAAAATTCCGCCATTTTGGGGGTTGAAAACCCCCTCAATGTAAAAAAAAATCTCAAACTGACCGTTAGGGAGAGGTATTTTATATGTAGAAAATGTGTACCAAGTTTGAAATAAATCGGTCATGTAGTTTTCAAATGGCAGTGAACACGGACTTTGAAAAAGTGGTTTCGAGAAAAACGCGTTTGAAGTTTAGAGAAGTCGGAGCTACAGTGTTAGAGGAGCGGGACTAAATAGTCAATAACTTCGAGAGTTTTGCTCTGGTTGACTTGAAATTCTGGAATTATATTCTTGAAATGTTTAACTATAAGAAAAGACAAAAAAAATCGATTTTTCAAAAGTGCAAACGCCTACCCTCCCCTTAAACAGTAAATACATTTTTTTCGTATCGAGAATAGTACGCAAAATAATTGCATTTCATTTTCTGTCACGAGTTAAAGACTTTTCGAGTCAAAAGATGATTCTAATTATTTATAATTATAATTAATTATAAATAATTAATTATTTATAAATAATTAGTTATAAATTATTAATTATTTATAAATAATTAGTTATAAATTATTTATAATTAATTATTTATAAATGAACTTATAATTATTTATAACTGAACTACTTTCAAGGTCACCTTGAAAACAAAAATCCAAAGTTTCTTCAGCGAACGAAATATTTGGGGAAAAAACGAGTTGTGGACGAGGAAGTTTGAGGACAGAGGGTGTATCGATTTGGCTCGTAATGCTTCGTGCACATGCACGGAGCATCAAGTCTAGAAAATGAGTAAGCATTAGGACTTCAAGGACACGGCTCGCGGAACAGCTTCCATAGAATCCACATTAGTTTAAAATATATATATATACACATATATCCCTGAAATGTGTAACACTCTTCCACCGTGTGGTAAGAATTACCAGCCTATAGAAATCATACTTTACGATACTCTATGATCACTCTCTCACTCTCTGTACTGTTCGTTTTTTTCGTTTATGTTCCCCATTTGTTCATCCGCCTCAAGACTGAACGAAGCAACGATAAAACAGTATCCGATTATCGATTATCCCATCGAAAACATAAAAAGTTTCTTATCAACGATCGTATTTCAATCGTGTAGGCGACGTTTTATTTTCCTGTCGCCGTTAAAATGTGATCACCGCTGCTTCGTGCAGCCAACAAAGTAGAGCAATATCCCACGACGATATTGCGTTATTTGACACTGCTATCACCCTCATTATCGTTATTATGATTTTTTCTCCGAATGACTTTTGTGTCTGCGAAACGATATAACAATTAACACGCGAAGAGGATTCCGACGTACCCGAAGATCCCTTCGAGCGCTCTCTGGAGATCAACGTTTTCGAAGAATATCTCCAAGCCTCGCAACCAATCGGCCAGGAGACCATTTTTTTTTTCCTCGATCGCTCATCGTATCGGTCGCGATTGTCCTGCTCGAGCGAGCGAGCGATATTAAATTTCTTATCGTTATGGCACCCAGCTAGAGTCTCGCCTCGGTTGGATATGACCGCGCGTGGGTGATTTTGCGATTGTATATTTTGGAGAAAAAAAAACAATCGGAAGTCGTTACCTAGTCAACACATAGGAGTTTCGATCTACCGTCACCGTCGCGCGTGACTGAAGCAAATTGATTTACACGTCGTGCGAACTGACGAGTCGTGCGAACTATTCGATAAGACTTATCGGCAAATTCAACGCCCATCACAAATAACGCGACAATGTTCAGTTCGCTAAAACACATTTCTTTTCAGACGTTCAAACGCACACTTTCAATCAGACGATTCAACGTTAATTCATCAAGTTAAAATGAATTCGAAAGATATGAAGATTTTAATACGCTCTCTCGGGTTTTAAGGGGCCAGTCCACGTTGGAGCCACGAAAAAAAGGCTATTTTCGCGATTTTTTCTTTGAGGATTTTATAAAAGATATTAATATAAAAGTTGTCGGGCTTGATAAATAAAGTCTTGAAATACATTTTTGAAAAATTTTTAATTCATTTTTATTCAATTTGAAGTACAAAAACTATAGTTTAAGGCGTTACCCCCACTTGTAGCGCAAAAAAATGGCTTTTTTCATGAATTTTTTTAAAGAAAACTACAAAACTTTTTTAATCGATCAATATACCATCTTAAAGAACACACCTTGAAGAACTTTCAGTAATTTTTTTATTGAAAAATATTACATTGTTTAGTGGCAAATGGCCGTCAATGAAATAATGTTTTTATATACACGGTTTGCGGTGACCAACATTGCGGCGAAGTGGATCATCTGAAAAAAAATGCGGATGGATTTAGTCAAATATAAGTATAAACTAGTCTTTAATCGAAGGATTTTAAAAAATATTCATTTTTCACAAAATGGCGGACAGTCAAACTTAATGGTTCGATTTTAACGAAAAAAAAATCGAACGATTAAAGACTACATTTTTATGTATTAAATAAGCCTGCAAAATTTCAAGAAGATCGGTTCATTAGTGTTCGAGTAATCTTGGTCACCGACTTCAGAAATGCCATTTTGAGAAAAACGCGTTTAAAGTTTCTCTTTCAACGCTCTTTCAACGCGGATTCTTCTCTTTCAACGCTCATATCTCAGTCAATTTTGTTCTGATCGACTTGAAATTTTCAGGACATATTCTCAGATACTTATACTCCAAAAAAATGCAATAAAAAAATCTATTTTTTCAAAATCGCAAGTGGAGGTAACCCCTTAACGTAACGCCTCAAAAATAGGTGGGCTAGGTAGCTCCATCACAACTCGGCAACGGCTTGTCTGAAACAAAAAAATCAAAGTCCATTTGATTCAGTATGACACCAGCTACAAAATGACCCCCGGATATAAAGTTTTATAAAAAAATAAAAAAATGGCAGATGAAAAACGAAAGAAGTAAAAAAAACCGCGTTTTTTTCGCAGTTTTTCGCAAAAAAAAAGAGTAAAAATCCAAATTTTAAAACCATCGAGGGTCATCTTGTTGCGAATCATGTTTACAATATGTGGTTCAAATTTCAAGAGAATCGGTTGAGAGATACGATGGAGCCAGATTTTGAAAACGTTGTTTCGAGAAAAACGCGTTCGAAGTTTATACTACGTAAAAATCTTACCTAAATTCAATCGGCAATTCCTGCACCGTACAAAATCCCTTCTGATTGCTCATCATCGTCGATTTCTTCAAGTCTTGCTCCCATTCGATTTTTTGAAATTTTCAGTGGTCTGGCCCCTTAATTCAATCGTTGAGTAATTCATTTGTAAAATAAACTTCGTGAAATTCTTCCACTTTCGCCAGATTTAAGTCAAGCATTCATTAGTCACTGGAAAAAAAATGAAAGCTCGATTGAATATTTCCAATTTGTGCGGCTTTGATTCGATCTTTGAACAATTCGTCCGAGGAACAAAAACTTCGCTCAGTTCTCACATTTGTTGTTTTTTTCTTCGATCATTCGTTTGATTTTGGCCGAATGCAAAATCTCACGATCGTAGGACGAAAAAAAAAACAGATCTGAAGCTGCTAACAACGAAGTTCCTTTGAATAGTCGTTGAACAATTAATTATACGTGCATGTGGCTGTTTTGCTGTGATTTGTACCGGAAAGAGCCTGAGAACGCGTTTGGGCGATGGAACGCGAAGAACTTTTAATTGACTCTCATGTATTGACGATTACAGCACGCCGTCAGGAAATCATCAAGATGACCGAGCAACTCATCGAGAGCATCAATACTGGAGACTTCGAGGGTTACACGTGAGTGAACAGCAGTGAAATTTAAACAACAACCGAAATTACGCGAAAGTTGGCACGATATTTGGAAATTTCTGTTACGATTTTCGTTTCGATGTGGGTTGTTTTTTTTTTCAGGAAAATCTGCGATCCTCATCTAACCGCGTTCGAGCCCGAGGCTCTAGGTAATTTAGTCGAGGGAATGGACTTTCACAAATTTTACTTTGATAATGGTAATTATGTCTAGTTTGCTTTCACTATACTCATTGGCCGATTTCACCCACGCAAATTACTAATGACTGTCGCTTTCACATATTTTTCCGTCGCCAATAATTATTTACATCATTTCGCTTCAACTTGCGACGTTTCATACCCAATACATGTACTTTACGGTTTTTTTTTCTTCTATTTGGCAAATCTTCGTCACGTGTCACGATTTTGAGCTTCCCTCTTAAAACGACAAAATTTCAATTTTGTCTGTTACTTGAAAAGGAGAACAGCTAGGTCTGAAAATAAAGAATGTATCGAGATTTTCGTCATCCCGGCGAAGTATTTATTTTACAGATTTTTTTATTTCTGGTGTCCAAAATGTTCGAGAATTCATTAAGATTCTTGCAGAGCATTCTGTTTTTTTTTCTTCTATTTGGCCAATCTTCGTCACGTGTCGCGATTTTGAGCTTCCCTTTTAAAACGACAAAATTTATATTATGTCTGTTACTTGAAAAGGAGAATAACTGTGTCTGAAAACAAAGAAAATATCGAGATTTTAGTCATCCCGGCGAAGTATTTGTTTTACAGCTTTTTTTATTTCTGGTGTCAAAAATGTTCGAGAATTCATTGAGATTCGTGCAGAGCATTCGGTAACCATAAATAATGCTGGAAATGAGTGAACTCACATGATTCGTGGATTTGAAAAGCTCGTGAACACATTTCACATCTTGCAAATCTCTTGAAACCGAGTCATATTTTCATACATTCAAAAAAATGAGAGTGAAAAAACTAATTAGAGTGATTTAAAAAAATGCTCTCACCATTGCTGCGTTTTGTAATGTGGCACAGACTTCAATTAATGATTAAAGAATTTTCAGCACGTCTCGTTAAAGTTCTCTCAAGAATGTATTTTTCTATTTTTTCGTTATTTCCAACTATCCGTACTGTATGTCTATGGTATAGAACGCATCATTCTTTTCATTTAATCTGGAATGAAAGCGTATGACCACTCAAGCTTATCAGCATTCACAATAAACCGCACTATCTTTTTGTTGTTGTTGTTTATTTATCTGAAAACGTGCAAAGAAAACATTCTCCCCGAATCGCCAACTTTTGGTGCCCGATAAATTTATTCTCCGTCGCCTTGATATCATCAAATTGCATCTAACGCTGAAATCGTTTGACCTTCAAAAGCAGTCCTGGGGAAAAACTCGAGCTGCAAGGCCGTCAACACGACGATCCTGAATCCTCACGTTCACTTGCTCGGCGAGGATGCCGCCTGCATCGCATACGTCAGGCTCACTCAGTACGTCGACAAGTGAGTATTCTCGAATTTTGTATGACAACGAAGAAAGTACAGACGAAAATCGATAGAGGAAAGTACGATTGGCCAAGAATGTGACGTATCGTTGTCATTCCACCACCAACTTTAAGGGGTGAGATACGTTTAGGCGAGGAAAAAATTGCGGATTTTCATGGTTTTTTTTTAGAAAGAAAGATTTTTTCGCCATTTTTGAGATGTGGTTTATTACTACTTTTGGCTGTTACGTGGTATTTTTTTTATCAACCTTAAAAAATGGCGGAGGTATAGCATGTAGCGTCGGCGGGATTAATCTGAAAAAAAGCCAACAAAGATTTTTCTTTCATTGACACTTGAAATATACGATGAGAACCCAAATATTTACCAAGAAAAAGAGAGATTTCATAATCGATTAAATGGTACGCTTTAAAATAAAAAGATAGAATTTTCCGAAAAAATGGCTAAAATTTGTAATAAATGATTTTTTCTTCAATTTTCATAAATATTTAGGATCATGGGCAGTATTACGATATCTGTGGCACCGTCCGACCACGCAGTCCCCATATTTGACCTAAAATAAGACTTTTTTCAAGAGTGGTAAGAATCGAAATACGACCTTTAAGGGGCTGAAACGGGGGTTTTAAAGTTTATATTAGACAACATATTTTTTGGCCAGCTTTGCTTGAAACTTGGTATAAATACACTCCAATACAAATAATTAAACATGTATTTGTTTGGGTTTGTTTGGTGTATTTATGCCAACCTAAACAAACACAGTTAAGGGGTTAAAAGTACTGGTTGACTGTCAACACTCACCAAACAGCGAGGAAAACGTACAGTGATATATATAAAATAAATTTGGTAAGTTTCAAGTAAATCTGTTAAAAAAAGATGTTTTCTCATACAAACATTATCACTCCCGTTTAAACCCCTTAAAAGTTACATTTTGGTAATTGCTGACATACATGTTTAATTATTTGTATTTTAGTGTATTTATGCCAAGTTTCAAGGAAATCTGACAAAAAAATATGTTATCGCAAACAAATTTTAACACCCCCGTTTAACCCTCTTAAGGGTCGAATTTTAGGAAATGCTGAAATACGTGTTCAATTATTTGTATTGTAGAGTATTTACGCCAAGTTTCAAGCAAATCTGACAAAAAATATGTTATCGCAAACAAACTTTAACACCCCCGTTTAACCCTTTTAAGGGTCGAATTTTAGGAAATGCTGAAATACGTGTTCAATTATTTGTACTGTAGAGTATTCACGCCGAGTTTCAAGCAAATCTGACAAAAAAATGTGTTGTCTTATACAAACTTTAAAACCGCCCGTTTAAACCCCTTAAAAGTTATATTTTGTAAAGTGTTGAAATACATGTTTAATTATTTATATTTTAGTGTATTTATGCAAAGTTTCAAGTAAATCTGACAAAAACAATATGTTGTCTCAAACGAAGTTTAACCATCTTAAGGGTCGAATTTTAGGAAATGCTGAAATACGTGTTCAATTATTTGTACTGTAGAGCATTCACGCCAAGTTTCAAGCAAATCTGACAAAAAAATATGTTGTCTCAAACGAACTTTAACACCCCTGCTTAACTCTCTTAAGGTTCGAATTTTAGGAAATGCTGAAATACGTGTTCAATTATTTGTGTTATAGAGTATTTACGCCGAGTTTCAAGCAAATCTGACAAAAAAAAATCGATGTTCACCACTTTAAAATAAAAGTCTTATTTTTGGTGAAATATGAAGGCTGCGTGATCAGAATTAGGGGCCACAGATATCGTAATATCCCCGGATCATGTTTTAGACAATAAGGTTACAAAGATGTATACCAAATTTCATCAGAATTGGTCGATTAGTTTCTTAGCTGTATGTCAACCCAAATTTTGAAAATGCACTTTAGAAGACCGTGCCATGCCTCCGCCATTTTCAAAGATTAATTTTTCAAAATACTATGTAATAACCAAATGTAGTAATAAAACCTACCCGAACTCTCAAAAAAGTAAAGAAATCTTTCGTTTAAAAAAAATCATAAAAATCAGCAAATGTTTTCTTCGCCTAAAAGTAATCCCCCCTCAAATAAAGCGTCAAGTCATTATCGGATATTTAGTCACCAAGTTGAAAATTTGTAATTCCCTATCAACTGACATGACGTGAATTTTTTCTATCCTCTCTCCCAAACATTCTAATGTGACCGCAGTAAAACCACCCATAGAAAACATATAGAAAATTTTCGTCTCCAAACGACTTGACCGAACACTAACGATACGCGTTTTTTTTTACGTTTGTTCGAGCAGACAGGGAGTGGCGCACACCCAGCAGAGCGAGGAGAGTCGCGTCTGGCACAAGCGAGACAACAAGTGGCAGAACGTCCATTTCCATCGAAGCGCGGTCACAGGACCCTCGCCGTTTTCCTTCAACCACAAATAATTTGTGATTGCGCAATAGACAAAAACACAACAAGCAAACAACAGCAAGAAGAAAACCGAAAGAAGAAAATAAAGTAACGAAAAGAAAAGGGCGACGGAGATCAATCGTCGTGAAAAAAAAGGTCCTCAGTTGTTCCGCGTGAATGCTCCGCGCACCATGTCGCGCAACGTACATGCGATTTCATTAAGTATAATATAATTATATTTAAACAAAAACGACAAGAACATATGAAGAAAGAAGAGCCTCCGCGCAGGCGTATCCGGCGAGCATGAAGAGAGATAATCGAGAAAAAGAAAATACACAAACACGTGGGGGAATAGTCGGCAGACGACAAAGAGAACAGTCTCGCAAATCTCGTACTTACGTTAGCTGATGGAAGAAGCGACGGAACAAAAATCCTACGTGCATCGTAACAGCGCAGAATACAAGATTGAGAATAGCAAGACATTTTTCCAGAATAACAATTGCAAAACACGTAAATCCGTGAGAGAGTAAATCTATAATATGTTTCTTCTTCGCAACAATGACGCGAACCTCTTTTACGAAATCATCATCTTGGGTTGGAAGAGCTGATCGGTATCGTTCCCGCCAACATTGGGATGGCAAAGCGATTGGACGATTCACCAACACTAGATAAATATATATAATATAAACACGAAGGAATACAAACGGCAAGGATAGAAAAATACTGAATAACACCGGGACAATTGTACAAGCACGAAACGATGTAACAATCGTTGAAATCGTGGGACGAGATGTGAGAAACGGCGAGGCAGCGAAGAAGAGGCCCGAAATGGACTAACGAATTGTCTGCTTACAATATTACTATTATTATTATTATCATTATGACTATATTATATCATTAGTTAGAGTAACAAATTTCCATCTAGAGAGTCATTGAGTAAATTTTGGTCCGAACGAGGCTTAAATACTGACCACCACATGTGTCGTTTTGAGCCTGCGACTTATGAGAAGATTTTGGGAATGAAAACTAGAGAGAGAGAGCGAGATGAAGTGAGGACGAAGTCGATATAAGCGAGGAAAAGTATAAACCAATCGATAAAGAGGCGAAAAAAAATGTAGAAATGGTTGTAGGACGGGAGGAGAATCGGACATTGAGCGAAGACTGCAATTCGATATCAATAAGGGTAGTGAGTCGAGAGGAATTTTTCCCCGATCACGATCGGGAAAAAAATCGTCTGAGTGCTCTTATATATATCTCTCTTCTCTCTTTATCACCATTATTCGTGGATGTGTGAACCTCGTTTTTTCTTCTTCACATCTACCTAAATCGACTTGCGTATTCGTTTGTTTCCGGTTACTTACGATAACACTATACAGGGAATCGTATTTGGCGATGAACTGGTTTATTGTCATTTCCAAATCAGCGCGAGAAAAAGAGAGAAGAGAAGAGAGGAAAGCAACGTTTAAAGCACACAATCTCCCTTGGAAACCGTTCGTGACTCGTGGCCAAAGATACCTCAGGAGCCCCGGCAACGTTTTCACTTAGAAGCGAAACAGAAGGAAACGATATCCGCGATCGAAGCACAGAACTTCAGTGAATTGTCAAAAAACTAGAGTACTCGATTGTACACGTTAACAAACGATGACATCCGCGACTTTCAACGTAAACGCGTACACGCGAACTCGGGGTAAAAAAATGTCTCAAAAGGAAGAGAGAGGGAAGCGAGCTTTTCTAATATCGAGCTTTCGGCAAATCGTTCGCGTACGCTCGATCGACAGCCTTGGACTAATTGTATATCGCGACAGACACTCGTTCACGATATTTATCACACGATCCCTATCGCGCCCATGTTTTCAACCTATTCGCGGCGGAATATCGAGCATTTTCTACTCGAGGACGGTAAAATAAATTATCCACAGCGCGAATATCGAGAGTTTTATACTCGAGTGAGAACGTAGGCGCAAAAGTCTCTCACTCAATTTTTCTTAACGTGTAATTCTCTCTGCCGTGACACCATTTTTTTTCTCTCTTTCGCTGTCATCTTGCTATCGACGTTGAAAAACATTGCACGGGTTCTCACCTCCAGTTGTCGCCAGTCTATCGACTGAATTTATCGGGCCTTGAACTTAGACGTGTCAATTGAGTTGTTCTTTTTGTTACCTGCGAACCGCAATTTATGCTAAAAGCAATTACACTGGTAACGGATGCAAGCAAAGATTTCCAAAATCCACATACTCCGTCATTATTTTCTTCAAGCATTTTTCAAATAGTTTTTTGGCTTCATTATTCTTGCAAATGATTCAGCACCAACGGGCGATACGGCTGTAAATTATCATGATTTTAGAGTGATTTTAATTTTTGTTAAAATAGGTTGTTACTATGCACTGTCGATAACTGGGTGATTGACTTACAAAGAATCACACCGTTAGTCAACGTGACAGACGATCGTAAAGAAAACGATCCTGCGTAACGGGTATTGATACACGCGTTTTTTTTTAATCTCGCGGTCATTGATACCGTTACGGGGCAACCTAGGAAAGAGAACCTAAGAAAATTCGAGACGGAATCTCTCGTGATTGCGAATTCTTAGGAACGAGAAAGAATAAAAGTTAGGGAAAAATTCCATCGGGATCGTGCTTCGATATTGCGCCCTCACCAGCCCGATCGAGAACAATCAATTTTTGTAAAGCGCGGTGTTAAACAAAAACACACACACACGCAATGACTATTACTGTTGACGGTAAAAGGGGGTAACGTTTATTTTTGTCTTTTGGAATATTCTTACGTCTCACGTTGAAAATTATAATCGATCTCTCGCGGGTAAGATGCAGCCGTTTGTGTAATTATGATAATTCTGTATCAAACGCATCAAATGGGTCTGCGATTCCTTGGAAACTGCAAGGTGACGGTGTCACGAATAATTCACCGAAGAATTAAATCCAACAGAGCAAACAAAAATACAGAACAGAAAAAAAACGAAACAAATCGATAAAAAGCAGATGATTGTACAAAACATTCTTCCATGTTACTTGTTTTTGTTATCGATATTGTTTTTCGTTGGTTATTTCGCGATGGCGATTGACGAATGCACGATACACCGTTATTTGCATGGTTAATCGTGCTTTTTGAGCTCGTGGCTGTACGCGATTCCAAATGAAGATTTTTTTAGCGTATACACTTCGTCCGAACGGGCCGCGTTTTTTTCTGAAGTGCAATATTATAAATAGCTCTAATTTAAAGCATTTATCGAATTTGTTTATCGGCATTATAGATAGAATTATATATAGATACATACAGACAAACACATATATATATACACATACACATATACACACATATAAATAAATAGCTATACGTATTAGGGCGTCTCAAAAAACTTTCTCCTGCAGAAGAAAAAATTGTTTTTTATGCTCGAAAGAATTTTCGTGGGCCAAGAGTTCCATAGCTAAATTCCGCGAGATCGAGAGTCGATCAACTCTAAAGATTAATGTTAAATAAATTTACGTCTACTCTCAGAATAGTGAATACACATGTTGTTCAGCACACTAAAACGTTCCAGGCTAAATTTTTCTGGTATTTACAAAGTTCACTCGAAGTGACAAGTAAAATGACGTTTTATATAAGTCCAAAATTTTCAAATTAATCACTAATTCAAGTATAAATTCGAACCTTCTTACAAAAAATCAGCTATGGATTCTATCGTACACAGAAACTTCCATTTCCGCTAAAAATCAATTTTTTTCTTTTACGGAACAACTTGGAAATATTTTTAAGACCCTCTAATCGATATGTTCGAGAGTAAATCTTTCATTGAATATATACATTGCATTAAGTGAGATTATGAGATAAGAACTTCGAAAACAAAAACGAGGTTTGGAATAAAAACGAACGAAGTAAAGAAAACAGCCATACAAACCTGACATCTCAAGGATAATGCGCGCTCTCTGATGTGTCTCTCTTTGCATAATTGATGTTATATACACATTGAATATTTAATTAAGAACAAATAGAGAAATACACGAAAGAACGAGAAGGAAAGGTTAATGAAGGAAGCAAGTAAGCGATGCGAAAATGAATTGCACGTTCGCGATGAGTTTATCAGGGTTGCGCGAGGGGGGTACAAGATTTATGATTGAATTTTTATCGAATTTACATTGATTATTATGATGAATCTTTCTACACGTTCGTACATCCTCCAATAGTGACCACGAGTCAAGTCTCAGTCTGCAATGAAAGATTTAAAAAGACACTTTTGCCATCGTATTGTACACACACGGACATACGCGCGCGCGCGCGCACACACACACACAGACAGACACACATTGAAATATGATTTATTATATTGCAATATACTATATAATGAAAAATTTCATGAAGATAAAAAAGAAGCAAAAAATTAAATTTAAAGAAAGGAAATCAGTTATTTCTACTACTCTAATTCATCGCTTCTACGTGTGGTTGTTGTATAAAATAAT
The DNA here is from genome assembly GCA_963210295.1 of Ophion ellenae. Lineage (NCBI taxonomy): Eukaryota > Metazoa > Arthropoda > Insecta > Hymenoptera > Ichneumonidae > Ophion > Ophion ellenae. The sequence continues at coordinate 36,168,342 of OY723385.1, forward strand.
TGACATTGATTTCCTAATATCGTTATGTGTAATAGTACGCGTTATTACTACTAATTAACATTTTAATACCGACTACGAACTATACATTGCTCTATGTATATATATATATATATATATATATACATATATATACATACATACATACATACATATATGCATACATACATACATACATATATATATATATATATATATGTGTGTGTGTGTGTATATATATATTGAAATATTTGCGTTGTATAATTATTATTTCATTCACTTGCCTTTTTTCTGTGTTTCTTCATACGATTACACGGTTGCCGCACGAATTAACTCTACTAGGAGTATTATATTTTTAAATATTCATTTAACATCTATATATACACATATATATATTATGCATTAATGAAGCGATTTTAAATTAATTACAGAAAGATCGAAATATTGCGGTATCTTTGCGTTTCTAGAGTGATTAACTTGAATATAAAGCGTTGAGAGAGAGAGAGAGAGAGAAAGAAAGAACGTATTATAGTTGTTTCATATTGTACAAGTTTTTAACATTGAGAGGTATCTTGCTTAAGTGATTATACGAGATCTCGTTGAAAGTTGCTCCTTCTCATTCCTATCTCGTATGTAAATCTAGTCTCGAGTGTTTGAAAAAATGTTCTCGTTCGAATTTTTTCATATATATGTATGTATGTATGTATGTATGTATGCAGGTGTGTGTATATGTGTGTGTGTGTGTGTGTATGTATATATATATATAGGGTGAGGCATATAAAATGTTACAGAGCAATAGCACTCAAACTATTGATCATATCCAAAAATATTTCAGACAAATGTTTCGGTGTTCGAAAAGGCCGTCATACTGGACCACCCTATTTTTTTTATCGGTGGAGACGCCGAAGCTACGTCAAGGTCAACTCCACTTTTTCAAATGGAACGGTACATTTTTTTCAACCATCTTGTAGAGCACCCCAAGTCGCATAAAAAACATCGGGGACTTGAAGTCGTTCAAGGTCATTAAAGGTCACCTATCAAAATAAAATACAAATCTAAATATCTCACTACCAAATATTTGGTAGTGATCCGAGATATTTACATTTGTATCATCGATACTGACCTTGAATGACCTTTAACGACTTTGACCCCCTGATGTTTTTTATGTGGCTTGAGGTGCTCCACAAGATGGTTGAAAAAAATGGTACCATTCCATTTAAAAGAGTGGAGTTGACCTTGACGTAGCTTTAGCGCCTCCAACGATGAAAAAATAGGGTGGTCCAGTATGACGGTCTTCTCGAACACTGAAACTTTTGTCTGAAACATTTTTGTATATGATCAATAGTTTGAGTGATATTGCTTTGTAACACTTTATGTGCCTCACACACGTATATATATATATATATATATATATATATATATATATATATATATATATATATATATATATATATATATATATATATATATATATATATATATATATATACGTGTGTGAGTGTATGCGTGTGTATGGGTGTTCACAAAAAAAACTTCACCTTCACGAGCCACCTTCAGCGAGATGTCTCCGTTCCATTGAGAGTTAAATATTGGAAAATGAAAAGAAATGAATGAAAAAAAAACTCGCGGCAAGCTCGGTAGTTTTTAGTGTGGAGAAACTCCAGCATATACAGTCATGAAGGAGTACAAAAAGAAATATATCACATACATGAAGGCTCAGGCAAAATTCGATGAGAAATTCGCATCCTTAGAGATACAAGAACATTGTAAACAAATTATTGCTCCATTGTGCTTCCAAGATTCTCTTCGTTATCAACGATTCCTTCATAACCACAAGTTTATTTTCCCGCAGCTCGTTATTTTGCCTACTGGCAAGAAATGCAACGTCTATCAGTTTAATTTCATAAAATCCGACGTGAAAATCCCGCCTTGTGAGAACTTGAGTATCGAAACGAAGTATAATTGCGTTATTGTTTTTCTTCGTATACGAATTTTAAATAGGATTTCGGACCCATCAGGAATTAACATTTCATTATAGTAGAACATTTTCGAAACAAAATCAAACATTTCAAAACATTTTCAAAACAAGTAGCGTGAAGTATGCGAATTCATTGCGAAATACGATCGAAATTTAATTTTCAAACGCGCAAATTTGCCTGAGAAAAGCTTGGAAAATGTGTCAATTGATGGAAATCAGTAAAATGAGCTAAAAAATAAAACTTTATGATCTCGAATTGTGTCGAAAACAAAATTGAGAAATTCCGTGTTGCTCCTTTTTTCCTTAGACCCAAAACTCGAAGGTAGGCTGTATACGCTGGAACATTCTCGTACGGCAAAATTTAAAAATCTCGCTGATACGCAAACGATGCAGCCGTAAATTCGGAAGGAGAATGATCGATGACTGCCGCAACGAAACAACAGAAAAAGAAACAATATAATGTGACACAATGGCTTTTCTTACAACTTTATTATTCTCCGCTGCCCGAATGAATGTTTATGTCAAATGTTCGATATTTCTATCCCAATATCGTGCTCGTTCGAACTTAAATCTAATGATAAAAGCTTCTCAAGAAAAACAAGCGTATGACGACTAATAAAACGCCCGGAATAAAATTAAACGTCAGACGAAATGCAAAGTCCCGTTCAAACCCTTGCGAAACAGGCTCTCTCGTGTACAGAAGGTGTCCTCCAGCTTGCCGAGGAATGCGAGATAAGTGTGGCGAATAAAGGTTGAAAAAGAGCATCGATGAAGAAACGAAAATAAGAAAGAATACCAATGAAGAACGATAAATTCTGCTGAAAAGGATCATTCTCCTTCTTTCGAAAAAAAAAAACGAACAAAAAACGTGGTACGAGAACAAACAAACAAACAAAAAGTTGCGTCAATCATCAACGGACATTTACAGAGTAAAAAGGGGAAGAGAGGAGGCTTTGATATTTCGGGAACGAAGAAATTGGTCGTTATCGCGACAAACAAAAATAGTTTCAAAGTGTTCTAGCGATGCGAACTAACGAAAAAGAAAATGAATGAAATTATAGCTGTACGTTTCGCGGTTTGCCCGATACGCGCATATCGTCTTCATTCGTTTCATAAAAAAAAAAAACGATGAAAAAGAAGAAGAAGAAAGAAAAAAAAGAGCATTGTTTGGCCTAAAATTTACCATTCATGGTTTGTGTATTTCGTATTGTATGTAATAAAGAAGTGAATCAACGTGGAGAACGTTGACGACTTCTTCCTGCTCGGTGATTGAGCGAATAATTATACGTTAGTTAAGAGATTTTTAAATCGCAAGCTGCGATGCCCGGAACATTGGGGCTCGATCGTCGAATTTTGATTGAGCTAATCCTCAGTGAAGCCGGATGTAGACGGAAAGAGAGAAAGAAAGACGGAGAGAGAGGAACAAATCAGTTGTTCCCGGTCTTCAGTGACAGTCGATAACTTAGCGAAAAAAAAAACAAATGTTCTGCTCACAAGGTGTACATTGCGCGTTCGCGTTTGTGGTTTCTCGTGAAAATGAGGCTCGAAGATTGCGACGGGCGGAGAGAAAAAAGAGATCTGGTAAATTGAAAAAAAAAATGAGGAAAAAAGAAACAATTACGGATTAAGTCTCGTTGTATAGTAGTCGTTACCTTACGCTAGAGCTGAATGAGCTTACCGTGATTTGGCAACTTTCTCGCGATTTCGTTCTGCTAATAAAACAAAGCGTTAAAATACAACCTAACGGAAAGTCCTGCGGGTATATTTTTTTTACCGGAAATCCTTCAGCACGTTTTTTGTACTGAAAATTCCCTGCTTTTTTTAACCGAAGATCATCAAATTCGCGATTTCAACGCACGTCTTTGGATTGAAAAAGAAATGAAAGCAAGAATTCCAGGAAGAAAAAAACCGCGGAATTTTCGGGAGAAACGGACGGTGAACTTCCGGTAAAAAAGAAACAAATCGGTCGACCCACTCCAGGAGTCGAGGAAACCAGTTGAAAGGCCAAACTATTTGAAACGTTTTTTTTTCATCGAAAGTCTCCCTACGATTTTTCTCACCGGAAGTCTTCCAGTCTTTGTTTTTCTTTTGCCGGAAGTCTTCCAGTCCTTGCAGCATCAGAAATGTCTCCGGTTTGTTTTCCAATGCCGGAAGTACTCCGATTATTTCACGGTTGCCGCGTAACGCGCTCCGAAATGAGTCACCGGAAGATTTGCGATAAAATTTCTAAAGTTCCGGCTCATCCCCGCCGAGCAGAATTCATCGGAAATCCTCCGGTTTGCTTTACCTTTCCGGAAGTCTTCCGACGCACATTTTTATCGCTCGTCTCCCGGCAATATTCCTCTCAATAGTCTATACATCGATGCGCGTAATTGCGAGTATTTCGTAGGACATCGCGAGAAAGACATTGCTTGTTGTTGACTCGTTTGTTTATTATCTCCGGCTTTTTGTTTAAGTTATATATCGTTTTGTTTCTTCTCTCAAGTCCTTTTTCGTGTGATATAGCGAATATGATGTAGCTCTGAAATTTTCGTACACGCAAAAACACGAATACCGTAGACATTCCCATGAAACTCATGTGGGAAAGATGTTCGAAAAAGAAAAAAAAAACAAAGAGAGATGAAAAAGTACGAAAAATGGACGAATAGTGAAGGGAAATGAAAAACGGCGTACCTGGCAGGGAAACTCTCTGTACCCGGAGATATTGTAATTTAATTTTTAAAAATAACCACATACGATACACGAATACTATTTACGTTTACATCATTGCACACGAAGCAACGACTCGATATGCTTGCAAGAAAGATTAATAATAATCGTTAAAAAAAAAAACTTCACGACTTCAACCGACCGACGTCATACGAGACTAATAATATTATATAATTAAATTATAAACGAAAGAACAATGGAAAAAAAAGAAAGAACTAAAAAACGAGCATACACAGCAGATAACATCGTGTGTAAAATCGAAGCTGGGCAAGATCCACCCTATAATGTAATAAGTTAGTATCTATTGTGTGCAAAATTTAGGAGGCAATTGTACGGCAATCTATCGGTCGTTCTCAGGCACGTATCAAGAGTCTGCCTATTTGAAATATTTCGTAAAATGATTTTCTTTTGTTCGAATCGTCTCGCTCTTATCGTATAATTCTCATGCTTCGCAATTTCGTGTTCTTTTTTAAATCATCAAACAATTGCAATTTTCGAAAAAAAAATTGACGTGGCGTTTTTAGCCGTTCTCGAATAAGATGTTGGCCACTCTCCATCACGGCTATTTCTTTCTACGTAGGCTAAATGAAGAGGGTATACTCTATGTACCGATTGAAGTATAAAAAGTACTAAGATAATAAAGAAAAAGCACGCACGATAAGTTTTGCGATGGGAATGAGACACTGAGGCACGTTCAAAGCGAAACGAAAGAAAAGAAAAAAAAACAAAAACTCGTGAGCGAGAGAACGACCGCGCTCGGTTCGGTCCGCGGATTACATAATTGCCAACTATAATTATAAAAACAAAGAAAGAAAAACAAACTCTCATCGGTATTTAATATAACGCTATATTTATTACCATTATTATTGTTATACTGTTATTATTATTTTTTATTATTCAATACTATAATATTATTATTATTATTCCTACGGATATGATAAAGTTACGATAAACAAATAACGATTGATTACGATTTTGTCCTAATGTTCAGAAAAATAAATATGAATCTCCGTATTCGATCACTCTACAATGCTATGACCACGTTGCAAACTCCACAGCTATCACGATATCTATTTTCTCCATTTTACCAGTTACCATGCATTTATTTGATTTAAGGGGAGGGTAGGGGTTTCAGCGTGAAAAAACAAACACTTTTTTGCGAATTTTTTTCATCTATATGGATAAAGTAAATTTATTGAAACCTTTTGTACATTGTTAAGTGTCATTTCAAGAACAATCCGTGAAATTTGTGCGCGAAAATATCCACAAACAAGCCGGTGACAAAGCTTTCCCAAGAACGCCTTTGGAAAAACACCATTTGCGGTGTTCACTGTATCTCAGCTAGAAATTATCTGATATCAAGTACCGTTAAAATTTAGTCAAAGTATCATCAAATCCTTCGCCCAACGGTCTTTGATAATTTTTTTTTCATTTCTAAAATTTTGGTGGTCATGTAAAGTGAAAAGTGCTATTTTTCACGAAAAATTCCGCCATTTTGGGGGTGGAAAACCCCCTCAATATAAAAAAAAATCTCAACCAACCGTTGGGGGGACGTATTTTATATGTGTAAAGTGTGTACCAAGTTTGAAATAAATCGGTTATGTAGCTTTCAAATGGCAGTGAACACGGAATTTGAAAAAGTGGTTTCGAGAAAAACGCGTTTGAAGTTCAGAGAAGTCGGAGCTACAGTGTTAGAGGAGCGGGACTAAATAGTCAATAACTTCGAGAGTTTTGCTCTGATTGACTCGAAATTTTGGGATTATATTCTTGAAATGTTGAACTGTAAGAAAAGACGAAAAAATCGATTTTTTTTAAGTGCAAACCCCTACCCTCCCCTTAAAAAAACACGCCGTCTCAACAATGTATAAAATGAGTCTCAATATGAACTTTCTCGTTTTTTTTCATGGTTTTATTACAAACAGAACAAAATCTACAATCCAACGTGTACACGGTTTTAATCGATTTATGTCCTCTTACACAACTAAGATACGATCGTAGATAAGAAATAAAACAATTTTTTCGGGAAGGACGACGTTTTTCGTCTTTACGGAACACGAAACCATTGAGGTTTTTTTTTTTTTTAATATTCATACGCTTATATGATATGGAGTCGTCGATATATTCGAATTATTGCACTTGAGGTTAACAACTAATTTTGTATACATAGGGCTGGCCCTTAACACGAGGATCGACACGTTTTCAAGCTGCCGAACAAATCCCAGACAAGAAGTTTCGAACGACATGGAAAGATCCATGCAAAAAAAACAGTTACGAATGAGGAGCAGGGGAACCAAAACCGGACTTGTTCACACTACGTAAATTTGTAAAAGTTCGTTGTGCCTAAAAACTGGCCTCTCGCTTGAAGGGGCAGTTTTTAACAAATTCTGAGATGTTTAGAGCCGGATTTGATTTAAAATCTTTCGGAAACCAATAAAGGTGTTTGAAGAACACGAAAGAAGAAAATGAACCTAGTGTGGACAGGTCTGGTTTTGTTCGCCTGTTCCTCGCATTTCGTATGGGGTTCGTGCCCGCTTGTACGAGTTTTTTTTAATTTCTAGAATGGTCTTCCAACGATACGGAGCGTCGGAAAAAATCTGGTCACTTCGAACAGCTTCCAATATTGAGAATACCTCAAAAAGTTTAAAATGCCGCTTAAGGGCCACCTTGATGCACATTCGTTTCCCTCATTTCTAGATTTACTTCGTGGCTTATTTTTGAAAAGTAACGAAAAAAGATTCTCGCAAAACCAAACCGTGTAAGGTATTTTTTTCCCCCGTTACAATAACTCAAGACATTTTTCGAAGGACTTTCGAAGATCAGCATCGAATATATTGTTTTCAGTGATCGTGAAACGTTCCGATAAGTGAAGAAAAAAAAAACGATCGTTGCGAAACAGACACCGTCGACTTGATGTAACATTTTTCGTTCATTGTACGTCGAAATCTTTCGAATTTCCAGGCGAATTGAATCTTATTCAAGGACTCGAACGTCGTTATCAACATTTGTTGTTCCCGATCAGTTTTTAAACATTTTTGCTGACGTATTTAAGGCACACGTTTCCTCACACCTGCCTTTGAAGACGTGGACAGAAGCACGAAGCTTCACGCGCCTGGCATTTGGACCCAGAGCTATATAGGTCTTTGCCATTTCGGATTTCACAATGTCAACGCTTTCTGGCCGAATTGTCGGAAAGAATGGACTCCCGAAATGGGCATTGGGCTACAGAAATTAGTTTCGCAATACGTACAGCCCCATTTCGTAGCTTCAGCAGCCTAAAACGTGTGCAACACAGTCCGTGTACATTGTTCGCACAAATTACAAGGTTGTACGGAATAAAAATGCATACGCTACTTGGAAGCCTTTTTACGCGTTACATGTGATTCTTTCGGGCGACAAAGAAAACCGAAGTATATGGGTCATTACAAGACGCGCGAGAGCTCTCATTGAGGGGTTAGGCTGCAGTGAAAACTTCGAAAAATCGTCGCTCGAGCCAACTCAAATTGAAGAGGAAGGCCCAACATATGGTGCAGGAATCGCAGATTAAAGGTATGATTACGATAAAAACTGCTAGTAAAACTTTAAACGCGTTTTTTTCAAAACTGTATTTTTCAAAACGGTGTACAGGATTTCTCGACATCTAATGAACGGATTTACTTGAAATTTGGCACACTTATTCAGTGTCATAGTAATTTAGTCTTGACCGACGGTTTTTCTTCCTAACATATTTTTGCATTAATTATTAGCAATAATGTTATTTTTCAACGAGAAAACGAAAGAAAAATCATTGAAACACGATAATTAAAAAAAGTAAGGTCAAACCTTAGCCAATATTATCTATTTTGAGAAAAAAAATAGTTCTCTCGTTTTCAACCCTTAGTAGTCACACTTAGCTAGAATCACGTTATAGTCATACTGGGTCCATGGGACCCAGGCGTTTTAAAATTGTTATAAGTAATGAAATAATGCATTGAGCGATATGGAAAAAAGTGAGGTATAATTTGAACCTTGTTTAATACAAGCATATTGGTTACAAATCAAAAATTGAATTTTAAATATGCAAAAAAAAAACTCGTGAAAAATGACTTTTTTACAAAAATTGCTGTAACTTGTAATTATTGACAAAAAGAAATGGTTTTATAATCTGGAAACAATGTACTTTGAAATAGACATACCGGTTTCTGTGGACTTTTCAAAAAGTATTTTTATTACATCCAACGCAGGTGCGATTTAGAAGGAAAGAATGAAACGCTTACGCATATAAAAAAATGTATGTTTTATTGGAAAAAAAAGTTGTACGGCATCAAAATATTTTGTTTGGGTCCCGTGGACCCAGTGTGACTATTAAGGGTTAATTAACCGGTTGGCGAGAATCAAATACACCGTTAATCCCTTTACATTCGAAGGTCCTTTACGAGTTTGTTCATAACTTCTTTAATTATCAATATTTTAAATGAAATTTGGTACACAACTTCATTAATGTACATACAAAAAAAATGTCCGAGCGATTTTTCAATCATCTTATTCCTTCAAAATTAATTTTGTTGAATAACCCCGATTTTCGGGTCGTCGCAGTAGGCTAACCCCTGAAAATAATTAAAAATACTACACCATTTGTAAACATGCATTTCTTCCGTCCACTCGGTAATCTTCGTTACTTTTCCAGCATATCGTGTGAACAAAAATTTCTAGAGCAATCAATCGTACGAATTTCACGATCTGTTGATGGTTAGATCCAAAAAGCTGTCTATTATAAATCTTAATCAACAAGTTGATTGAATAAACAAAACGGTACAAGCAAAAAGTTATTAAACATTAAATGGGTTTTATCAATAAATAAAAGACCTTCGTATAAAAAGTGCGACACCTACTGGACGAATTTTCAAAAGAACCGTGCAATGGGCAAAAGGCATCTTTACGTGGCACATATACGGCTCCACGAAGCAACGCTGAGAGAAAAGAAAAAGAATACCAAGTTGTATCACTCAAAGCCAGGTGATATGCCCCATATACGTGACAAAATAGTTTGAGAACATATATCGGCTGGCTTGTTTATTTGCAACCGCATGTAAGTCGGTGATTGGCTTATAAATCTTCAATATCGTATCTGTAGGCTCATTAAGCCCTTTTGCTCGTCGCAGAAAAAGTTTCGCATCAACATTGCGATTATTTCGTTGCGCGTAATATACCGGCGCGACAAAAAAATCGATACGAGTAATATAAGCGCTATTCCAAAAGAAAAAAAAAATCACGGTATTTAAAAAAAAACGAAGGCAGCAATAATACAACGTAAAGGAGTGACAACCGAAACTTATTCTCAAATCGAAGCGTACAATTATCACGTTGTCACTTCTTTCGAATTGAGAATCATTATTTACGCAAGAAATCCTTATGGATCTTACCCTGATTCGGTTTGTAACATTTGTTCGCCAAAATTCTGAAGAACTTAACGCGCGAGTCTGACTAATAGCTATTGACAATTCGAGTGGATTAGCGTTTCAATGAAAACTATAAACGAAAACCTCTCGATGAAATTCGGCAACGTTAGAGGCTCTCTCTAGCCGCCTCGTAACTCATCGTCTTCAGTGTCCTCGTTTCCACTTCTCCTCCTGTTCCGACCACGCCCTACAATCAATTTCAAACAAAATAATTCAACGTAAAACAAACTTCTGATTTCTTTTCTAACCCTCTATCGGGGTCAAGATTTTTTGCGATTGAAATAATCGCCTTTCTATCCTTGACTATTTCTTTCTAAAAGTAAAACGCATTATCGTTATTCGTACATGGTAGCTGTTTTTGATTTGTTTAAGGTAATGCAAGCACAAACGTCAATATAGCCAACTCACAGCGGTATTAACAGCCAATGAAAATAAAGCGTATGAATAATGGAATGAATTGAGAAAAATAAATGTTATTCTCGACCGTACGTGCGATATGATCAGATACTCGTGGGTAAAATCCATTGATTGATGTGTTGTTACGTGGCAACGGATTCAGATCGTATATAAATATATATATATATATTTCAATTAATTCAAGAAAATTTACAATTCGCGCCGCACTCGATCCAAATCGAATTCACTCGACATTCGACGTGACGAACAATAATAAATCTTTTTTTGCTTCGATTTTGGCAGTGGATCCGCATGCTCGAGCCGTTGCGCCAACTCGCTATTAATCATTTGCAAAATAAAAAAAAATCATTTCGATACAACCTGATCGTAGCTTTCGTAAAATAAAGAAAAAAGGTTAAGGGGATCGTCTAGTGTATCAGATAAAAAGAGAAAACGGCCTTGCACGACTTCTTTGAAGAAGAGGAAGGTGTACTATGTCTATGTCTATGGTCCAGGCATAGCAGATTGATGGTGAGACCATTTTTTTTTATTATGAATTATATACAACTTTCAAACGCATTTTTCTCAAAACACGATTTTTTCAAACTCCTGCCATGATATCTCAAAAACTATTTGATTGATTTTGCTCAAATTTATACAGCATTTTTAGTACATATATAACTACAAGTTGAACTCAAATGATTAAGATTGCTTCGTTAGTTTTCTTTTTATCAGCTATATAGACCCCAAAAAAATACGAAAAATTGAATTGTTTTTCTAAAGCGTAAAAAAAATGTTTTTTTTAGAATTCTAACTTTATTTTAGTTCTATGTAGAACCTCAAGTCTCACGATTAAAATTGCGTTTGGTTTTTTTATTTCAGATAAGCAGAATGGTCGGAATCATGGCAGCAGTGGAGCACCTCTTTTTATGTGTTCCTGTTGGGCGGTGTATCTCCGGCTATATTCTATATAATGACTTCAAAAAATTCACAAAGTTTGTTTAAATGTTAATAAAAATGATATACAATTTATAAATTATTTCATTTTAATGGTGTCAAAAAAAAAATCCCAAACAACATTTAAAAACGGCCGTCACACTAGACGACCCCGTTAATCTACAATTTCCCGACTCGTAAAAAGTGCTGAATCAACGGAAAAGAGAATAAGCATTTTCGGACTTCCAATGCGCGATAAAAAAAAAGATCCAATTATGGAAAAAGTAAAATTGCACTTCGTGCATATTTGAAATTTTGTAGTTTAACCTTTAAACAATGTTTCTTTTATAATCCGTATTTCGTGCCTCGTTTTGGAAACTGACTCTATTTTCGTTTCTGCGCGCGCATCGTGGCCGAAGTAACCAAACATTTTTCGTAATCGATCATCTTGACGACGGGGAACCAATGGCGAAAAAAATGAGCCCCAAAGGGCGACAATAACGGTGCGGTTATTTGTTGTTTGTTTGTTAGACAAAGAGTAAAATGAATATCCGATGGCGATAACGTTCAAAGTTAATGAACTCAGAGGTAAGTGTTATGTATTAACAAAAAAAGCGCACGTCGGATGGCCACTGGAACAGATTCTTTTTTGCTTCACTCGTGCGAGCATTATCACAAGCTATCGCTACCTCTGCGTATCTGATTGAGACATGCCAGCATCCTGATCATAAATACAGCCGGCACGGTTATCGTGTCTTTGGTCTCTTCGAGCATAACGGCGTTGCGTTTCTGTAGCTGCAAACAACAAATTCAATATCGTTCAGATTCGAGCTAGGCTAATTGACAATCGGCAGGTATATATCGTAAAACTTTATCCCTCGTCATTTCATTGCTCCTTTTAAAATGGCGACTCCGATCGATAACGTGACGATAGAATAACCGGGACTTTGGCGTACGATTTTCTAAAATTAAAGCATTGCCATGATTCGACCACACGTTGCTAAAAATCATTAAATTTATTTTTTGACGAATGACTGAACATTTGATAATTGGTAATATTGAAAATTCCTCATATTATCGATACAGATATTGTCTAACGCGGACTGCCGTATTAAAATAAATATCGCGTATCGAGTCTTTTTCCATTCAGGACATTAACTCAAAGCAATGGAGAAACAGAGATAAAGTTTTCGTGCGTAAAAAAAATCTACAAAAAATTTACATCTTCGGCGAAACTCGTGTCGAAGCTAGCTTCTTCGCTTATAGGTGCCCATAGTTTAACATCGTAGTCGATGCCGGACGTGGCGAGGATCGGAAGAAAGGGATGCGGCTGGAGGCAGTTGACGACGTGCTGATCTGCCTCGAGTAGCATGCGCAGCTTTGCCGTTTCCCTCTCCCATATAAAGACGTGACCGCAGTCGCTACCCGACATGACGTAATCGTCGCCCCAAAAATTTGCTTCTTTGATCATGGTCCTAAAGAAACTAGAGTCAAAAACGAGGGAAGGGCAAACGGTCAGATATATCGGATGGGCTGATGCTAATCGGCCCAGTCCGCTCGGAGGCTTTTTTGGGACTTTTGTAAGTTGTTTGTCGTTTTTTTTTTTTTTTTTCGTGTATTCGAAGACGTTGAATTGGTGTTACGGATTGTCGGTGTTCACAGCCATCCTGTCGTCTCCACAGGACACAAAAAAAACTATAATTCACGTTGATTTTGGGTAGGGGGAGGGGGGGGGTTGACTAAAAATTGGAGAATTAATATGCTATCGATAGAAAAAAATTGAGCTATAGTCGCGTGAATTATCACAACGATGTGTGCAATGTGAAGGGACGGAGTATACCTCGCGTTTCGGTGACCCGTGTATTTCTGCTTGACGTGAAATTCCGTCATGCAGCCGTCGTCGTATGTGTCGTGGCCCATCGAATCTCGTTCCTTCGCCCCAGCTTCGTCCATTTCCGACTCACTGGGATTCATCATTCTGCGAGAAGCGAGTTTCTTAACGTTTGAACATAATAAATACGCTACGAAGATCCGACGGACGGACATGGCAATGTTTAAGGAGTTTCGATACCAACATCGAAATGGTTATAGACGATGGAAATTCATATCACCGGGAGATTAATTTAGGATGCATTAACTGTCCAAAAATTAATCCGTTTCACCACATAATTTCGGAGAATTTGAAGGTTCAAGTTGAGCTTTGTTCGAGTATTATTAAGGTAGTTCCTCTGCGAAAGTCCCAACCAAAAGTTTACATACTATGTTCATGTTTAAAAAATTGATAATTGGTTTAATTAGTAATGAATAAAATTAAAAACTACGCAATATTGACTCGGTACTAGTAGATAATACGACGGATATCATTTATTGCCGTAAAATATATTTTGTAGTGTGTTTTTGATCGACCATTGCCAGTAAACTTTTTGCCGGGACTGTCCAGGCTTTGCCCCAATTGTTTTTTTTTTCCAGGCTTTGCTAGGCTTTGCACCAAAATTGTGAAGGCTTCTCATGGCTATATCTTGGAAACTAGATGGTGAATCATTCTCATTTTTTTTCACATTATTCGTGATATCTTACTGTAGCTTATCCTCGTTTTTTATCAATTTCTTAAGTTTAGTTTTGACGGTAGAATTAATGATGCTCTGTTTGCCCATCATAACGCATTTGTTACGTGTAAACCAAGCCAACTTTAAGTGTAAATATCTCAGGTTTGGGGTGGTCAAACTTATTCAAATTGCACAGATGTTTGGATAATGTATTAAATAACGTATATGTCAAATTTCAACCATTTCTTAATTCAACTCTTCTGTGGAGGTACTACCTTAATAAACCAAGTGGAGAAACCGCTTAATTTTTTAACACGACATTCCTGACACTAATCGCAGCTTGTTCAGTTTTTTAAATTTAAATCGAAGCATTATTTCAACCCCTACAGCCCTATAACTAGTGTTTACGAAGTGCCACGTGTCCTTCGTGTCCAACGTGAAGCTTCATCCAAATGGATGAAGGTTCACGTTGAACCGTCATGGCACGTGGTATTTCGTAAACACTAGTTATAGGGCTGAGGGGTTTAAATAATGCTTCGATTTAAATGAAAAAAAATGGACAAACTGCGATCAGTGTCAGGAATGTCGTGTTAAAAAATTAAGGGATTTCTCCACTTGGTTCATTAATAATACTCGAACAAAACTCAACTTGAACCTTAAAAATCTCCGAAACTATGTGGTGAAACGGATTCATTTTTGGTGATATGAATTTCAACCGTCTACAGCCATTTCAATTTTGGTATCGAAACTCCTTAAGCTACTCAGTAGGCTAAGGAGAGCAAAAAAAATATTCCAACATTTTACCTTCTGCTGCTGCTGCTGCTGGACTCAGCGTCCTCGTCGTCGCTGTCATTGTACACGTCCTCGTCCGTCCCTGATGGCAGATAGTACACGAGCTTTCAAAATTTGAATAGAAGTCGTAATCGGTATCGTTATAATGATTGACGCTTACGGTCATGGATATCGTCGTAACGCGACTCTCTGCTGCGACTGCTGCTCGGTCCCGCCCCGCTCAACACGTGACTCCCCGTATTTTGACTTCCGGAAGGTCCTGCAGGGAAATCAATGTGGAATTCGCGTTTATTAACTGCGTGCCGGTGATTTTTCTTCGAGCCGCATTCCGTTTCGGGAAAACGAACGAAGATACACTTTGTTGGTTTTGTTTAGCGAGCGGGAGGTGGTTCTTTTTTTCAGAATATCCGCCGTTAAAAAGAAGTATTCAAGGGATAACACCACTCCAGGATTTTGGAAAAATCGTTTTTTTGCTTAGAAAATACTTTGGGATCATAAAAACAATATGCAATTGGTCCTGTAGCGAATTTTTTTCTGTAAGGTTCAATTGTCGATTTTGCCGCAGCGCCTCGGACTTCTTTCAGCCGCCTCGTACAACTTTAAGGGGCTACAGCAGTTTGCCACTTTAAAAAAAATCGATTCTTTTTGCCTTTTTCGACAGTTTATACTTTCAAGAATATCATTATCATTTTATCTTGCAAAAATCGATAGTTAAATTTTTAAACGCGTTTATCTCGAAATGAGATTTTTCAAATTTGCTGACATTGTAACTCAAAGAGCAATTATCCGATTGACTTGAAATTTGAACTGGGTACTCATGAATATATTTACTCCACAATGACGTAGGATATTTTTGATTGGATGAAAATTGACGATTTGGCATTGAAAAAACGACCATTTTATAGGCAAGACAACAGACTTTCTTTCATAACTACGCTATTTAGTTAATTTTAATATTTTTCGAAAATTCTACGTCATTGTACAGGAAATACCTTCGAGTTTAACATTTTTTCCTTTTTCGGTTTCAGCTACTCAATCGGCCGGAATCATGTCAAGAGTGAAGGAACTTTTTTATTGGCGCCTCTGAAGGCAGCGCATAAGTCGCTTGGATCTCAGTATTGTTGTATGAAAAAATTATGTAATATAGGTAAAATATATCCAAATATATTCTTAATTTTCCGAAACATTTAATTGAGTACCTTTCTTCCAAAAAATTCCCGAAAATCACCCAAATGTTCAGCGTTCACACTGGTATAGTGTCAACCCTTAAAGTGGTTTCATTAACAGTCCACGTACAATGAAGTTATCCAAAAAAAAACTATTCGTTTGAATTGTTTAAGCCCAACAAATTCCTAAAGCCACACAAGTTTCCGAAGTAGTGTTACCCCTCAAGGTGTGGATTATGCTATTTACCCGGATGATAAGTGTCGCGTATGACCTCATTGGCAACGCCGAGTGATATGGTAGCCCCGGTGGAGCTCTTGTCGGAGTAGGTCAAACTGACGGCTGGCTCGCTGCCGTGTCTCTCGAGAAAACCGTGTCTCATGGTGGTCAATCGATCCTGAAGATTTTCCATTATGTTACCTTCACCGGAGTTCTCAAGACTCGACGACGCGGCTTCATCCTCGTTTCTCGCACGACCGAGGACTTCCTCGTCCCGCGATATGCTGAGCGACGTGAACGACTGTATAGAAGTTTTCGAGGCTTCCGGTTGACTAGATTCACTCTCCATAGGAACATGGCTTATCTCATTGTCGTTTATCCTCTCATCCGTATCAGACTCCGCTGGTGAATTATCCTCGACGCGTGAATTATCCCCGCTGTCGCGGAAGATCTCATCGCTCTCTTGCGTCACGGTACCCTCGATCTCGTTTTCCGTCGAATCGTCGACGGCCAATGCGTTCGACGATTCCTCGCTCGGATTGCTCAGTATCGCTGCCACTGAGCTCGCCTCGTCGGCGGATTCTCGTGTCGCCGCGTTATCAGCCTCCAATTCCATTTCCTGCTGAGCCTCGTTACTCGATGCTTCCGCGATATCGGCGTTTTCCTCTTCGACAGCCGGCGGCTGTTGTCCCTCGCCGTGCTGATCGATAATCCAACCCTCGAGGTTGTCCTCGCCACCGCCATTGAGGGCAGCTCGCGTAGCCGGATCGTTCAACATTCGGCTGAGAACGTCCGTCATCCGTTGCATCAACGATGTATGAAGAACCGGCCTCGCTTGAGCTATCTCCGCACCGTTTCGACGTCCACCCTCGCGCTCCGGACGAGCATCCGGTCCTGTGTCCGACCAATCACCTCGCAGCCTCAAACGTCTAACCGGCTGCGGTGATCTCAATTGATTCTTCTTGCTCTTGTTCTTACCCATCGGGGAATCCTTTCTCATCTGTATGCTTCTTTGATCCTATTGAGATTTGTAAAATTCTTTATCAACCCCATTCGTGTACCTTGGGCTGGGCAGTTGAATTTCACGTTGACGGCCAAGACTTGATTTTTACTTAGACAATTCCCGTTTCTTTTTTATTTTTATTCTTAAGGGGTAAGGCTACAGTAGAATTAAAAAAAAATCGATTTTTTTTTCTCGCCAAAACGGTCCTTTACCATCATAAGAATAAGTTACTATTCGATTTATAGCGAGAAAACTTTTTTTTCACCTCTGACACGGCCATAAAGTACCTAAAACTTTAAACGTATTTTTCTCGAAACAGCTTTTGTCCAATTGGCGTGACAAATAACTTCAACAATTTCCACTCGATTTACTTCAAATTTTAAGGTAGTACCTCCACAGAAGAGTTGAATTAAGAAATGGTTGAAATTTGACATATACGTTATTTAATACATTATCCAAACATCTGTGCAATTTGAATAAGTTTGACCACCCCAAACCCGAGATATTTACACTTTAAGTTGGCTTGGTTTACACGTAACAAATGCGCTATGATGGGCAAACAGAGCATCATTAATTCTACCGTCAAAACTAAAATTAAGAAATTGATAAAAAACGAGGATAAGCTACAGTAAGATATCACGAATAATGTGAAAAAAAATGAGAATGATTCACCATCTAGTTTCCAAGATATAACCATGAGAAGCCTTTACAATTTTGGTGCAAAGCCTGGAAAAAAAACAATTGGGGCAAAGCCTGGACAGTCCCGGCAAAAAGTTTACTGGCAATGGTCGATCAAAAACACAATACAAAATATATTTTACGGCAATAAATGATATCCATCGTATTATCTACTAGTACCGAGTCAATATTGCGTAGTTTTCAATTTTATTCATTACTAATTAAACCAATTATCAATCTTTTAAACATGAACATGGTAAGTAAACTTTTGGTTGAGATTTTCGCAGAGGAACTACCTTAAAGTTATGTTCCTAATTGCATTTCGCAGAGAAGTATGTACGGAATTTCTGATTAATCGAAAACTTTTCATTTTATGAGCAGTTTTATACGAAATTTGTCACTGAGCATTCATTGAAATACCTACAACTCAATTCAAATACCTACAACTTTTGAATAAAACAATATTTTTTCAATTCCGCACGTACTTCTCTAGGTATTGTAATGTAGATTGACGAGAATGTTTGTTTTTTGTTCTAGGTAAAAAATTGTGGATGCTAAATGTCACGCCGCGGAGCGCCTAAAAAAAGATAACAAAAGAAAATATTAGTAGTCGGCCATTGTGCACATCGAAAAAAATATATATTTTTTCTAACAGCTTGATATTCATACTAAATAGATGTGTAATTAATTTTGTGAGTGAATCACTTTTTCATGCGAAAAACAATTGTTCAATTCGCACATGATTTTATTGCCGCCACTGTGGCCTAACCCCTTAACGGCCAGAAAGCTTTACCTTGACGCTGAACAGGTAGAGATGATCGCTGCTGTAACTGACCAATACATCTTGACCATCGGGACTGTAGCTCAGCGACGTTATTCGATAAGAATTTCCCTCGAATTCGGGTACAGTGAATATCGAGGTGGGCCACGCGCTGTCGTCGTTGTCTATCCAGTCCGCGTAGTAAGTGCAATGAGAGAAATTAAAAAACGTTTTATTTTTGTAGTGAGCGGCCAGGGAAATGGAAAGGCTAGTGGAAAGGGAGACGAGGACAAAAGTCGACCAAGAAATCCAACAGAATTTGAATGAAATAGAAAAATCGACGTATTGCATCTGAATGAAATAGAAAAATCGACAATAGGAAGAACAACGTAGAGACAGAGAAGTACTGGGAGGATTCAAATATGGCGGGAGAAGCGACAGAAATTTGGGCAAGATTGAGATGTGGAAATGTGGGGAAAGAAGGAATCAAGAGGTATAGAGATAATAAGGGCAGGGTTTGTAAAAAGAAGTGAAAAACTTAGTGCATATATGTATGTGCGAAAGCGCAAAGAAAAAATTTAAAGAGGAATCGTAGAAAATCTATAAAAATGGATAGGAGCAGAACTGTCTGTGTTTATAAAGCATTTCGAAAAACTAATTGGAAAAATTGTAAACGAGGAAACTAAAAGCGAAACGACTGTAGAGCATAAGTTTAGGGAAAATAAAATTTTGTAAGGGTAAACATATATGTAGGGGGGACCTTCTGTATAAACACTCTAAAGGGGGATATCTGGAATAATAAATACTGCTACTACTAGTGAGCGGTCGCAAACACCGATAAATGTTATTCGACATGTAACATTTATCAGATCTAATAACAAATGTGGCATGTGGAATCTCTTTTTTTAAATTACAAACCGTTTATGTTCACTTTTTCCGAAACTCATTATTTTACAGCCAAGACAATACTTTCTCTTGAAAGCTTGTTAAATTATATTTTCATGACTTATTGTCAGTTTTAAAAACCAAGATTTAAAAAGTGGGGATAATAAAATATCAACTGGTTTAAAAAATTGCGATACTGGAATATAAACTGGTTCAAAAATTGATAATGAACAAATGCATCACCTGGATCTCTCGTTCCGAGCATTCTTCTGTCGTACATTCTGACTGTACTGTCGGAACAGCCGATCGATATTTGATGGGGCACGAGAGGATTGACGGATAAAGCAGTCACTGCTTTTCGACACGAGATCAGCACGTCCTTTTCAATAATGAATATTCATTAATACAGCTCTATTAAAGTATTCGATTCACTGAAATATCACGAAAATTATGTAGCTATCGTTTTTATTTATGGCGACTCCATTTGAACGGAACTGCGTCGTTTATAGTCGAAAAGTTTATATATTGGCCGTAACGTATGCACAATTTGAAGTTGTTCCGCAAACCGAGACGCAATACAAATTTGGCAAATGACTGACTGAAATAAAAAAAAACCATGCAGGGGAGTATAGAGATAACACTTCGTTTTTACCTCTTTACATCTGGGAACCACGCATCTTTCTTTAACCCGCAAATCATAGCCTCGAACGGTGCCGTCCTCGCCACAGCTCAAAAAGCTGTGCGTCTCCCCTGGTATCGTGGCTATCTCGTAAGTTGTACCGCTGTGACACTTGAATTGATTGTGAAACGTCGCTGTTCGTCTCATGAGATCTAGAAATTTCAAATTCTTTTCTCTTTCCTCCAACGTATTATACCAGTACGCGAAAAAAAAAAACGACCTCCGAAGTATCGAATTTTATAACAACGATACAAAATGATACTTTGCAAATCAGAGAGTTCTATATAATTGAAGCTCCTTCGGCGGAAAAGATTTATTACAAAAGTAAGGAATACGGAACAGCACTTTAACCTTGATAAATTATATTTCTGCAATCTTGCCAAAAAGTAGAGAGATCAGGGATTATTTTCGTAAAGAATTTCTCACCTGTGTAGAGTATAATACCGTCCCCGCTGCATGATACAATACGATGATCTCCGCTGTTCGGTAAAAATTTGGCACTAAATATATTTGCTCTATGGCTAGTCTTGTAATCGGTGAGAACCTGTAGAAAAGAAATATTTCATTGTTGATGTAAATTTTCGAAAACACCTATGAAATCGTTGAATTACTTGAACGTTTGTAGAAAAAAATCTGTTCAAGAGAAAAATGGTAATTCTTCAGATAAGTGACTTTTCCGAAAAATTGTTGTTTAGAGACAAACCCAAACAAACCAATATAGGCGTCGAAATGTTCAAAAATATACTATTTTATCACGTTTTTCCGCGAACTTCAAAACCCCATAACTTTTTATGGGGGGGGGGGGGGGGGGTTTCAGTTTCCCCCGACTGAATATCGTCATTTATGACCCAACAAATGAGAAAATAGCAACAAAAAAAATTGTAGGCTCATTCTTCAGAAAAGTCACTTATCTAAAGAATTACCAGATAAATAAAGCTCGAAGTTAAATTCAGATTTCTTCGCTGCAAATACTACTAATCCCAGAGTGTTAATTGGACGTGTGAAACCATACAGAGACTTTGAACGAGAATATTTTTTCGAACGCTGGGCTCATGATTAATGTTTTATTTTCATCTTTATGCTATGAGTAAGTATTTTTATACTAAGAGTTTGTTTGCCAAACTCAAGGTACATTTATAATACAGCTGGAGAAACTGGAGATTTTTAGGAATCGATGTAACTTATGCGATTATTTGCTATTTGCAGATGCTCCGGAAGAAAAAGCATTTCTAATGTAATTTGAGGAAAAGAAAGAAACCATTATTTTGACTGAACTCAAGGAGATTTATTTACAGATCAAAATTACGGTATGAGTGCCTCTTGACTGTGAATTAAGTGGTTAGGCTACTTAAAAATGACGAACGCTCGTTCGTCGCTTCAGGCAACTCATATTAAAGAGGAAGGTCCAACATATAGTGCGGGAATCTCAGATTGAAGGTAAACTTATGATTACAACGATAGAACTGCTAGTAAAACTTTAAACGTTTGGAAAAACATAATTTAGAGAAAACTCTAAATTATGTTTTTCCAAACGGTGTTCACGATTTCTCGATATCTAATGACCGGTTTGACTTGAAATTCGATATGCTTATTGGGTGTAATAGTATTGGGATGTTGAATAAGTTCTCGCTGTTTTTTTCGTGAAAATTAATGCTTTATTGAAAAAAAATTATTCCTAATGTTTTCGAATGTTTCGAAACTATTGTGTGATCCTTATAATTTTGCAATTTCAGCTAGCGTCTAACATGAGTCTTCATGAAGTAATACCCCCAATTCAACACTTAAAAATCGCTATTTTTTAAGCGTCTAAACCAATCTCCGCATGTTTCGGCAAAGCATTGTCCCAGTAAATCTCAACAAGAATTCGGCGTACTTTTGAAGCAGATGTAAAAAAAATTAAGTAGTGCAGTAATATTCCCGACAAATAGTGTTTATTGCGACATTTGACGTGTTTAACGCTATGATAAAGTTGTTTACACTTTGGCAAAATGACATACTGAATTTCAAGCTTGCTTATTGTGTAGTTCAAGATGGTACAGCATCTATAAAGGAGTACTTATAGATGCTACCAGTAGTAGTTTAAGATGGCATCTATGGCATCTATAGGTGCCGTACCATCCTAAACTACATACACGCAGTTCTGGTTCCGCTATCTGTTGGAAAACAGCGAGAACTCACTCAACGTCCGAATAGTTTAGTCTTGAATAACGTTTTTCTTCTTAACATTTTTTTTCACTACTTAAACAATAATGTCACTTTTTCTCGAAAAATCGAAAAAAAAACGCAAACATTTTTTTCGATAATTGAAATACGATAACAAAAAAAGCTCGATTAAGTCTTAGCCATGATGTTGAAGTTTGCAACGTTGGAATGCAACGAAAGTTGATTTTTCTTCTACTGCTCATATTCTTTTCGCTGATTTAGGATGGAAAAATCACTTAAACAGTTTTTCTTTTCCTCATAAGAGATCCACGATCTTAATCTACGAAAAAATAATGAATTGTAATAAACATAACGAAATAAAAAAAATTACAAAGAATTTTCTTTGCCTCTCAACGATGCAAACTTCAACGTCATTCTTAGTCAGTATCATCTATTTTGAGAAAAAAGTCGTTTTTTTGTTTCATATCAACCGGGTGGCCAAAATCAAGTACACCGTTGAGCCCCTCACGTTCAAAGGTCCTTCACAAGATTGTTTATAACTTCGTTATTTATTAATATTTTAGGATTAAATTTTATACACAATTTTGTTCATGTACATACAAAAAAATCCCCAAACGATTTTTTCAATCATCCTACTTGTTCCCTTAAAATTAATTTTTTCCATAACCCCGATTTTCAGGTCATTCAGTAGCCTAACCCCTTAATGTGCCCTGGAGTCACGAGAAAATCTGACATCCCACCTCAACCCTAATTGTGTTAAGTAGAGGGTTCATCATTTATATGGGTCTGTCTATCATACTCTGGTGCTCGCGACATTACCCACATTACACAGTATCCCCCCAGTCAATAGCGAGCCTCACAATTACCTAGATATAGTTGTAGATCTCAAGATAAAATTAGCTTCAGTGGGAGCGCAC
Source organism: Ophion ellenae (assembly GCA_963210295.1). Taxonomy (NCBI): domain Eukaryota; kingdom Metazoa; phylum Arthropoda; class Insecta; order Hymenoptera; family Ichneumonidae; genus Ophion; species Ophion ellenae. Next base: position 36,191,578 of record OY723385.1, read on the forward strand.
GTGGATCCTTTCTTTTTATATATATATATATATGTTTGTGTGCGTTTTTTAATCTCCATTTGGCAGAGATGAGCATTTTCGCCCTAACCAGGCCAATGTTAGACCTTGGCTAGACCGTTTTGCTATGCATAATGCTTTCCTTGAAGAGGCCCATTTGGTATTTCGTAAATCACAAAGATCAAGGTCCATCGTTAATCCATTCTGTCGGAAGAAAAACCCCAGAGACTAAATGACAAAAGTCACTGACATCGAATTATTGCCAAAATATGTTCAACTTGATCAAACATTCGTTGAACGATATATCAATTATGATGGTTACGGAAGAATTGAAAGTATGACAATTAGAATTCCGAAACGGAAAGTTGTTCTACAGCGTAAGTTACATCCGCACGAGGATACGGTTCAAGGACTATTGTAAAAATAATTTTGGCACGGAATTCAGCGAGATCTATAAATATTACCAAAATTCAATTAGATTGTAGGTTTGTTTCATTTAATAACTTGTCATTCTTACTAGACAATTTGCATGAACGTGCCGATCTAATTGAAAATACCCCAGGTCGAAGTTCCGTGTGAAAACGAGGCTCCGAAATGTTTAAGTAACAGCCCATTGTTATTTTCTTTGAGTCTTTCGATTTTTCATCTTCTTGACACATAAATGGGCTTAGAAGCTTTAGAATCTTGACAGTGAATTGACGATGGCATCAAAATATAGCTACTCCAAAGTTCCTTTGCAAAATCTTATTTTACTGTCTTCCAATTTTTGAGCGTAGTAATAATCATAAATGCAACGATCCGAAAATAGAGAAGGTTACCAGATGACGAAGCAAACACAGATTGCGAGTCTTCTATTTGTTATGATTAATTTATTCTTTCTTTCCCAAAAAAATCGTCCATAAGGCTTAATTCTCAAGGAAATGTCATTGTCTAATTTTACCCAAGGAAAATATTTACTCAACGACATTATGAATTATTCAGAATTTACAAAATTGATATAAAATAATACGCATTTTCCATGTTTCGAACATTTACAGGTCCCGAGCTGGATTCGCTAAGCAGATAGCCCAGAAAAAAGCCCTGTTTATTATCAAATTGAAATTAAAATCTATATACGGCTCAAAACTGTAGAGAATCACAGATTTTTCAATATTTTGTTTTTTTTACATGGCTGTGATTAGAAAGTTTCATGAAATCTCAATGGATGGCGAAAATCATACTACTTGAATTTTGGAAAACAGCAATGACAGATGATATTGAAGTTTACATCGTGGGGAACGCAACGAACGTTTCGCAGCCTCAACTTTTGTTTGACAAATTTGAGCTACAAAAATCACTCAAGCTTTCTTTGGAATCATTATCAGAAATGTGCAGTTGAAATTTGTAGCACAAGCTTTTGGAGGATGAAAAAAGTAAGAAATGAAAATAGAGAAAGAATTTTCGTTGCATTCTAACGATGCAAACTTCAACATCGTAATAACAGATATCAACTGAGGGAAAACAATTCAAGAATTAAATCGCAGCTATGAGACTCCGAGCGTGACAATTTTTAAAATTTTTTTATATTTATTCATTAATTGCTAGCTATGATAATCCAGTATCATTCTCCAGTTTATGTATTATTTGACAAAATTATTTCATTACCAGAGAATGTGTAAAAACAGATTTTCACATTTAAATGAGAAATACTGTTTCGCGTGATTTCTTTAAAGGTACTTTTAATTTTATTTGGTTATACCTGATAATTATAGGGATTGGTAAGAACAAGATGACGATCGTCACCTCCCGATAGAATCAGAGTACCACTACTGTTCCAGTTTATGGAATTGACACAACCGTTGTGGACTTTCAATCTCTTGAGCAACGACATTCGCTGCACAAGTTGGAGGCTGGCTGCAACAAATGTAAACATAACAGATGATGACAAGGCAAATATATCAGATGAAATTCATGGCAGGAGTTGGCTATGTATGGAACATGGACAGCGATCTTTCCAGTCGTTTCAAAGCACGATGTTGAAGTTTGCATAGTTGGAATGCAAAGAAAGTTAACTTATCTTCTATCGCTCTTGTTAATCTAGTCGATTTAGGGTCTAAAAATAACTCAAACAGTTCTTCTCATCCTTCCAAAAGATTTACTATTTTAATCAATAATAAAAAATTATCGATTGTAGAAAAAATTATGAAATAAAAAAAAAAAAAACTTTTGTTGCATTCAAACGATACAAACTTCAACATCATCTTTTGTTAAATTTCCATTTCTTCGTTTTTATGCTTATCCAAAGCCTTCTTTTTCGCAAACCGAGATCGATAATGTCTAATAAAAATACGTAAAAACGTTTGAGTGATTGTCACAGCCAAAACAAAATTCGAACAATTAAAAAGAATTGATGTTCGTTGTGTTCCAACGATGCAAACTTTATCATTCTTGAACGCCGTTTCCAAGGCAGTCTATCATCGATAATGTTCTCTGACGATAGACCTAAAAAAACAAAATTTCAATTTAAAAACCATTCTGTCAATTAAAAACACTAAACTAGACGTAAAAAATCTATTTTATCGGAAGTATCCATTTTACATCGAAACAAAAGGAGGTAAAAAAAACTTAGCAAATATGAGAAACTTCGAAATATCGTTTTCTAATAAACTTTAATCGGATAATATGAATGTAATGTACAAAAATTAATGTTTACTTGAGGCTTCAGAGAGGTATTACGATAAATGTTTGATTAATCGAGAAAAACATTTGTGGTGTACTCCCACACTGGGACCTGCAAAAATAACGATGACATTTGGAAGATTTGATTTCTTTGTACCTTTGCTACTGGTGTACAATTTGAGTCTTGTTCGATCATCGTACGGTTGATTGTAAATGTCATGGAAAACACTGGATCTCGTGCCCCTCATAGTTCACAAAACGACGAACGCACTGCACGTTCCCAATAGCAGACACGAATTGCATAAAAGAGCTTTTTTCGCGGTGGAGCTTCTTCGAAGAAACGATTTTAGTCGCCAAAGGGGAAAAAAACAAACAACGATAGAAAAAATACAGGTGCAACAACGATGGCAGGAATCACACGATTCTTGAGATTTATTGTATATTCTTCTGTTGATTTACACTCCGCGATACGATGCTCGACTTTTTATTTAACGAACTGACAATTTTTTCCGAACCAAAAAGATTGTGCGCGTCGATTGCACATACTCGCACCATCGCGACTCTTATACTAAAAATAAACCGTGAAATTCCGAAATACGCACGATGATGAGCAATGCGCGGATTATCGCTCTCTCTCTCTCCCTCTCTCTCTCTCTCTCTCTCTTTCTCCTTTTGCTCCAAGCACGGTCACTTTCTACCGTGAAAAACAGCTGAGCGGATATACACAATGGCATCTCGACGTAAGGCACAAGTCGCGACCGTCGCGGCGACTGGGGGCGACGGTGGCGCCAAAAGAAACTTCGGGAACTTTCGAAGCGAACCGAATGACGACCGCCGAAAATAAAAACCAAGATTTTGTTCATGGTGAAAAGTTTGTTGACCTTTGTCGCCTTTGTTGCACATTTCGTCACGCGAAAATCAAAAACAGGACATATAGTGAAATTTTCCGATTCTTATTAATTTTGATTATTTAATATTTCAATCGAAGTGCAATTGTTTATCGGTTATGAATATAATAATTGAACCCCTTGATGGTGCTATTTAAATCCATGCATAATAAATACACATTGTGTGGTAAAAGGTATACACACACCAAAGCGCGGCGTTCACATTGTTAGCTCCAGACCATCACAAACGTAACCAGACTACTTTAACTTGTTAATGTTTTTATTTTTGTAATCGTTTGGTGGTCGTTTTGTAGTGACGGTTTTCTTATAGGTAAATAATTATTGTTCTTGTAATGTTGTCCGAACTTCTATTTATTAATCGTGCAATCCATAAAATAACGAGCTTAATCCATGAAGAATCGGTTGGTGGTAATGGATATGGTAATCCCGACGTTTGGTAGTTAGTTTCTTACTTACGTCTATCGAAAAACCAGCTGCGTTTAGACACAGGCGGAAGAGGGCTGTAATTAGTCGCTGTTGGATCCAACGGAATGTGGAGCAGTGGTATTTCGATTCTTTTATACGTGTCAACTAGAGTACGTCTTTTTTCGTTCGGCGTGATTGAGACATTGACTGTCAAATGTTATAAACGAAATAGCAATTACCACTAAACGATTATCTCCCGATTGAGAGTTATTGGAATGAAATTAGTGAAGAAAAAATTAAGACATCGAAATATTACTGGTTCTGATTTCAATGGATCAACCTGTGTAGAATACACTGGAACAGATAATAGACTTGATCTTTCTTCTAGGAAGGGAGGCTGCTGCCCCCCCCCCCCCCCACTTCCCCTTGCTAGGTAAACGTCCGTGGTTTCACGATCATCGTAATTGGGGAATCAACTAACAAACGTTATAAACGAGCTACCGATTACGAAAATAAGATTATCTATTGTGCGAGAGTTATTGGAACAAAATTCGTTAATAAATACTAGAGAAATCGAAATATCTCTAGTGCCCTATTCCTTTGGATACGTCAAGGACCAATTACAGCCTTCTTACACATGCGCCTAAAACTAAATAGAATTAACCACCAAATGTTATAATCAAACTACTAATTATCACCATACGATTATCCTTAAATTGTGACCACCATAAACTTAGCTGGACCGCTATAACTTTTTACCGTTTTGATTCTTTAATCATTTGGTGGTCAACTGTTTTCTTATAATTAGATAATAATTCTTTTGCAAAGTTGGCCAGACTTTTTTATTTATCCTGTAATCGTAAAAATGACGAGCCTAATCGACGCGGAATCGTTTTGTGGTGATAACAATGCTAATCCCGACATTTGTTAGTTAGTTATAAATTTATTAACTTAGGATTAAGCTACTGATCACTACCAAACGATCATCTTCCGTTTGAGACTTATTGGAACGAAATTGGCGATGAAAACATAAAGGAATCGAAATATCACTGCTTCCTAGTCCGTTGGATTCATCAATAATCAATTACAGTCTTCTATCGCCTGCGCCTAAATGTAGATAGTTTTTCGATCGGCGTTTGGATTAACTAACATAGGTTGCGTTTGAGCTACCAATCGCCTCCAAACAATTATCTTTCATATAAGATTTATTAGAAAGAAATCGGCAAAGACAACATAAAAAAAATGATAACATCACGGCTCCGCATTCCGTTGGATCTATCAGTGACCAATTACAGTCCTCTATCACCTGCGCCTAAACGTAGATGGTTTTATGATCGGTGTAATTAAACAATCAACTACCACTCATTATAATTAAGCTACCAATCACTACAAAACGGTTATCTTCCGTTTGAGACTTATTAGAACGAGATCGGTGAAGAAAATAGAGACATCGAAATATAACGCTCCGTATGCCATTGGATCCATCAGCGACCAATTACAGTCCTCTTTCGTCTGCGTCCGAACGTAGATGGTTCTTCAATCCGCGTAATTAAGGAAATACCAAACGTCGGAAGTAGCATATTTATCACCACTAAACGATTCTGCATAGATTAAGCTCGTCATTTTATGTATTTCACGATAAATAAAAAGGCTCGGCAAACTTGACAAAAAAAATAATTATTTAATTATAAGAAAACAGTGAACCATCAAGCATTTTTATCGGCGTACCAATCACTATCAAACGACCACCAAATTATTATAAAAATAAAAAACATTGAAAAGTTAATGTGGTCTGAGTAAGTTTGTGGTGGTCCAGAAATGATCTAAGCAAATTTAGTTTAAAAGAAGTAACTTTGTCCGTTCAGTATTTGCAGCCCTGATGACGTTCCTTGTGGCATTGCCGACCTCTGTAAAATTCGTCCGCCGAATACGACTTTATAATAATTTCTTTTAGTTAATCGTTTATCGGTCGTTTGTCCGTAATTGTTGGATGGATTCCAACGTTTGTCGAATAATTGTTTATAATCAGAAAACCAAAAAGAACATTTCCTGTGAAGTTAACCAATTTTGATCAATTATGACTTATTTTGAACGTTTGGTGGCTTAATTGAAGCACAATCGTTTGTTTGTTAAGGATTTTATAATTGAAACGATTGTCGGTTTATGGATCGTATAATATTAAGGAACAATACATTTGCGGTAAACGGGAAGATGGGGTAGCAAGGCCATCGTTTCATTGGTGAAGCGCATTTCGGATACTAGATACAGGAGACAGTAGTCGGTTTCTCATTTACTTCCGAAACGCTGGGTTATTTGACTTCCAGAAGCCACATTCTCAAATAATGTCCACAGAAGAACTCAACTAATTACTGTCATTAATAAATTCAATTTCTTGGGTGCCTTTGTGGCGGTCCTGCTAGTTCCACCATCTCACCGCTACGCGGCTACATCGTTCCAATGTTTCTCACAAGCGGTCGCAGGGGCATGCGTTCCAATATATACAACCGTCTTTCCCCTAGATCCTAAGACCCGGCGCGTCTAGGGCAGGGTGCAGTGACACAGCCCCAGCTCCCTGACACTGGCCTACTATTCGTATACGAGATGAACAAAAAAACGCGTTTTGTCCCGGCTTTTTAGTTCTTGAAATCGCCACTACCTAGCGTTGGCTGTTGTGTGACAGCCTTCGGCTCTAAATACTCCGATCAGCTGAACGATATCCGATACTTTCGTGGCTTTCGCCTGTTATCGTATGGAGACGTTATTTATTGTGTTCGAATGAAAAATTATTAGAACCGAAAATCGTTCCAAATCAGCCCCCTGACACTGGTAGATAAATGCTGTTAGCAAAATGTCCTGGCCGCACTGTGACGCTAGTAGTCGTGTGACAGGCACGTATATATATGTATGTTGCGCCGATGTTTCGAATATCTTACATGAATAAAAATCTATCGATATATTTGGAATGATTTTACATTCTAATGATTTCCCATTTGAACACAATAAATAACGTGGGCATAACGATAACAGGCGAAAGCCACGATAGTATCGAATCGTTCAGCTGATCGAAGTATTTAGACCCGAAGGCTGTCACACAACAGCCAACGCTAGGCAGTGGCGATTTCAAGAACTAAAAAGCCGGGACAAAACGCGTTTTCATTTATCGTATAGGAATAGTAGGCCAGTGTCAGGGGGCTGTTCCAAATATATCAATAGACTTTTATTCATGTAAAATATTCGAAACACTGGCGCAACATACATATATATGCACGCCTGTCACAGGACTACCGACCTTTAGAACCTGGACAAGCAGCGGACAACGACGGGAGTAGAGAGAGACACCGACCGAATCTTCCACTAGTAGGGTCCCTTTCTCATTGGTCAGTGAAAGGACATCTCAACGACTGAAGCGCGCCGTGCGGAAAAAGCGGCTTTTGGCTCCATTGCAGCTGGGCATCCGATGTGCCCTCCACCAATGAAACGATAATCTTGCAACAACATCTTCCCGTTTATGACAACTTCTGTATTAATCAATACTGTCCGATGCAAGAACCGACAAACGTTTTAATTATGAAACTCCTAACCGACAAACGATTGCGCTCCGATTAAGGGACACCACGGTAACATTTTCAAAAAATCGTTTGTTTGTAAACACTTTAAAAAAATCGTTTGAACCATTAAAAATGTGATACATATTCGTTTGGAGCTGAAAAACAGTTTTAAAGTGGTTTTCGAGCTACTTTTTAGGGGAGTCTCTGAGCGCTGAAAAGCGCCTTTGGTGATGCCACGCGGGCATACGTAGTTCTTGACTCTTGTAAGCCTAATATCTTTGGGGACACAGTAAACGTCTAAAAATAGTTTTATTTCCGTCCAATAGGTGGCATTAGTTACGCTAAAAAAAATTCATCCGCTGTAGCGTCTATAAAACCGTTGACTGCAAACACTGCAAACACGTTTCTGTCAAAACCATGCTTTTGAAATCGGTATGCAGCAGAACTCGACCAATTTGTGTCCAATCGTCTTGCAATTGTAACTGTAGCTTCTTAGATTGCTTTAACTGTCAAGTACGAGCGTTTTTTCGATTGATTGGCAATTGTAAAAAATATATCACTTTTTAAAATGAAACTTATGGTCGATAAAACGAACTTTTTTTCAAACTCGTCTCTGTTTTTGTTGTTTTCATTATTTTTTAATTTCCCTGCGTACTTGACTCCGAGAGCTAATAAAATTAACGAAAATATTTCACTCTCAGCTCCAGGATTAAATTAACGACAGTTCTGCTGCGTGCCGCGGAGAGGGTTGGGGGTGAAAACCAGTAATGCAAAGCTACTCGTGCGCCGCCGTTATGTATTCTTTAGACAAATAATTTTTTTTACGTACTTCGATATTTGATTTCTTTCTTTAACAAAGATTCCAAAGAAAACGGCCGAAAATAGGCAGTTACAGTGGTATTCTCCCTTAACCCTTTCACACCTGACGGGAAATATGCTGTCCCAGTCTGGAATTTTTTGAAATTACGGTTGGGACAACATATGTCCCAGTTACTGAACAACATAGGCGTATTTCAGTGGTGAGGAATTCACCCCCTTATTGAGCAAGTTTCAGACAGAAAAGTTATTTCATCGTAATAATCACTTGGAGGAGAAATAAGTCTTCCCAGTAATGAGGCGCACTAAACTGATTTTTTCGCCGTATTGAAAGGGCTAAGCCACCAAACGTTCAAAATAAGTCATAATTGACCAAAATCAGCCAACTTCACAGGAAATGTTCGTTTTTATTTTCTCTACAAATAGTCATCCAACAAACGTTGAAATTAATCCAACAATCATCATCAAACGACCGACATACAAATTATCAAAAATAATTCTTTTAAAAGTGACTTCGGCGGGCCAATTTCACAGAGGTGCATCCCTGGTATGTAGCGCCACCTCACGAGATGAAAGGAAATGCGAGTGTGCGAGAAAAAAAAACCCCTAATGGCCTCTGCACACTGTACGCGATGAGCGATATCCAATGGGAGCTTCGCTCTCTTAAGATGTTTCCGGAACACCTGAGCTCCCATTGGATATCGATCATCGGACATCGCAAATCGCGCGTAGTGTGCAGAGGCCATAAACCTCTCGTTTCAATCTCTGGCAGATGCAGTTACAAAACATATGGCCAGGTTGGAGCTCCTGAAAACACGAGGCCCAACCGAGACAAAGAACCTTTCCGTTCAGACAAAAGGGGGAACACCGGTATCTCTTTGTCTCGAATTTTGTTCTTCCCCCCGTTTTTAGATATCAGCGCGGCCGATGCACGCCGGCTCTTCGAAGACAAAGAGGACCGGTCACTTGCGCGGAGTTCTACGACGTGGATCACGTAGTCTTCCCCTATTCTCTCGTAATTTTAAGCAGCAACAAGCTACCCGTGTTTACAGCTAAAGAATAATAAAAAGAATCTCAGGTACCAGTTTGCGATATTACTTCCGTTCTTTCATCGAGGCGCAATATTTCTTCTTTGTACAGCAGTAAAACCGTCGACGAACATTCGCTCCCGTACATTCCTTGCGTTTTGTTCGCCTTGTGACGGTCCTCGCTCTCCGAGAGCGCCACGTCGAGATGGACGCCGAACTGAAAGCGGAAAAATTACGCGAAGACGAAAGGACCTTGCAAACAATCGCCGAGTGTATAAGTACAAAGGATGACCTCTACAAGAGGAACAAAGGCATTTTAAAAGAGGTTCCTTGCTGCCGATTTAGCGCTCGTTGAAGTGTATCCAAATAGATGGATTCGTTATCTTGGAGTTTGCTTTCAGATACTAGAAGACGTTTTCACCACTATAAAAGGGCGAGACGGTTTTTTTCGGAAACAGTTTCAGGGTTTTTTCTTCATTGAAGACTTTGACAAAGGCCTGCAAGTCGGTAAACCACAAGAGTTCAATGTAGCCATCATTATTAAGATCCCCCTGGATTTCAAGAATCTTGAGGTGAGTGATTCTCTCCAGTATCGTTGACTATGACATTTTTGTCGGTGTTATAATATATGCTTTTTGTCTTCTTGCTTCACAGTTTGTAAAAGCAAAGGCAGGCTATCATCAGCTGAGATTGCCTACGGACGCCTCAATATATACACCTCAATGTTATGATTACAGGTAATAGAAGCATTAAGTGAACGAAAACATACGAACAATTTTTGCTAGCCTTAATCCTTTTAATGTTACTTGCGTAGCAATTTCATTTCTGGCTGGCTTGTGAGCCACAAGCTTTGGTCTAGGAACATTGTCCTGGACTTGAATAAAGACGCATTTCGACAATCTATAGAAAGTTTGCTGGTATGGGCCGTGCTGAATATACCCCGGATTGATAGTTACACGGTGAGGCATGAACGACTTTTATCAATTAGAACAGAACAAATCGATTTGTGACAATAGCAACAAATGATTTTGGTTGATGGTATTTGTTTTGGTTCAATTTTTGTCAGATCAAAATGTGCGAGGATGGTTCTGCGTTTACAGTGTGTGTCAACAAGCAGAACGTTCCAGAAATGAACGTCAGCCTCATGCCTGTAGTAGAATTTGACTGTAAACCACCGTTATCTTCAGCCAAGGGGGGTTTTGTACGTTTGACGGCTTCAAGCCAAATTCGAGGTTTGAACAATGCCAATCTGATCTGATGTTGTTACATGTAACTTTCAGAAATGGTACGCCGTGCCGGAATATCTGAAAGACGTTAAGGATCAGCGTTTCCTGTGGCGACCGGCTGTCTACAATCATGAGACTGACTTACTGTCAAGACACAGCTACCTCATACCTGTCATTCGACAACTCGAGGTACATCATACATTAAACCTTGCACAAATTTTACCGATTTAATAGAACGTCACTGCTGCTTGTTTGTCCATTTTACTACGATTATTGTTAACACGGAATAGAAACTGCGAAACAATCGGGAATGGAATGCAATCTCTTACTACCACATCAAGACTCTGGCCATGCACTATGCGAAAAGCATGGAAAATGATGCCGGATTGCCAGACACCTGCACATTAACCGGAATTCAGCTTTTCATCCACGTAAAGGACTAGCCATACCCTTCTTTCCTCGGTCGATCTCTATGTTTGGATGATCGTTGAGCATGAGACTACCTTTTGCAGATGCTCGATCGATTGAGGCACGCGTGTACGACGCACCGTCTTGGGGACTTTTGGGATTTCGATAACAATCTGATAAACGCCGATGCCAGTCAGTTGGCGGATATAGTAGAACAACTGACAAGAATGATCAACGAGATTACCGACGATTCTGCCAAGGTGGCCGATTGGATCTGTGAGTCGAAAAAAAATATCCCGCCGCCCCCTCCCTTTCCGTGAACAGCAAGAATTTATCCATATTCACAACGATTGCGTTACCCGTGTTGCAGTGACGCCAGAAGAATTGATCGTGTATCAGGAGGAGTTGAAGGCTGCGGCGATTCCCCAGCACACCGATTGCCCCTCCGGGAGTCTACAAACGAGTGAGGATAACGAACAAGATTCGTCCAAAGATCTTCGTAACACAGCTGAAAGTGTTTCGAAGCCGGTTGCAGGCGCGGGAGCGGCGTCCGGTGGCATTGAATCATCGCGGTCCAATGAGGCGGGTAAAGACATTGGAGTCTGGGATGCCATTGATATGCTTTCGCGACGCTTGACGGCCCTCGAACAGAAATCAGCAGAAATCAGCGACGGCTTGATCCAACATTCAAGAAGCGCCCGACCTCATTTCAGCCCGTTTTTCCTTCGACAGCCTCTTTAACTCGCAAAATTAGCTTCTCAGGTACGACTAGTCCCTACCGAAGTTCGCATCAAAGCTCAAAGTACCAGAGGAACAAGAGGACTTTGTGACAATTGTTTAGATTACATCTAGCTGTCTTATTGAATCAGTATTTGAGGCAAGGCTGTATGGAGTACAGATAGCGTGAAATGTTATCCTTTTGATATTAAGATCTTGCAAAAAATGCTATATTGCAGGTTTTAGCCTTGACTTTCTGCACATTAACCTTTTTCACTCTTATATATTTCTGTTTATATATACGAATGAGAATTTCGCTTATCAGTTTATAGTACTAAATAAAAACATCTACTACAGTATAATACTTTTAAGTTAAAACCAATCCTGCATCGCGAATCCAAAACTCCTCCAACCCGAAGTGAACAAAGTTCGATGTAGTATACTTGGACGTTATCGAGGTTCGAGATATCGGTGCGTTTATCGTTATTCCATATTTGCATTAAAGGAAAACCGGGAGCCCCAAAATATTAAAAAAAAACGTTTATACAATATATTATAAAAAAGCTCGACGATATGTGCGTACAGACGATAACCGTCCGATAAGCGTTATGGGCCCTTGATGACGTTGCTTGTGGCATTGCAGCTGAGTAGAGCCACCTGACGATACGAAAAAAAGTGCGCGCGTGCAAACAAATACCGAACTTCTCGTTTTAAGGCGTTAGGCCACAGTAACGGGTATAAAATCATGTGCGAATTCAACAATTTATTTTCGTATGAAAAAGTGATTCACTCATAAAATTAATTACACATCTATTTAGTATGAATATCAAGCTGTTAGAATTTTTTTCGATGTACAAAATGGCCGACTACTCGAAACTTCTCGAAACGGCTTTTTTCCAATTAGCGTGGCAAATAACTAACAGTTTTTTCTCGATTTGCTTCAAATTTAAAAGTTATGTTCCTAATCGCATTTCGCTGAGAAGTACGTACGGAATTTCTGATTGATCGAAAACTTTTCATTTTATGAGCAGTTATAACGAAATGTTTCACTGAAAATTCATTTCTTAAGTTCAAATACCTACAACTTTTGAATAAAACAATATTTTTTTAATTCCGTACGTACTTGTCTAGGTATTCTAATGTAGATTGACGAGAATTTTTGGTTTTTGTTCTAGGTAAAAAATTGTGGATGCTAAATGTCACGCAGCGGAGCGCCTACAAAAATAAAAGAAAATAGTAGTCGGCCATTTTGCACATCGAAAAAAAGATATATATATTTTCTAACAGCTTGATATTCATACTAAATAGATGTGTAATTAATTGTATGAGTGAATCACTTCTTCATACGAGAAAAATGGTTAAATTCGCACATGATTTTATACCCGTTACTGTGGCCTAACTAAGCACTGGCGGCTGCAGTTACAAAACATATGGCCAGCACTTTGGTAATACTTCTGAAAAATCGGGCCCCAACCGAGACCACGGTCTTACATACAGGTTTTAGAACAAAGGCGAATTTCAGTAGTGGGGGGACGCTTGGTGTCCAAGGCGCTGCGGTCAACAAGTGCCCTTTCCCTGGTCCCTCGAAAGGACACTAAAATTTTCGAAAAATCGGTTTTTTGGTAAACATTTTTAAAAAATCTTTGAACTTGAATGTTCAAAGGATTTTGAATATGCGATACGAATATATAACGATATACTTGTTTATAGCTGAAAAACAGTTTAAAATGGTTATCGAGCTATTTTTGAGGGAAGTCTCCGAGTGCTGAAAAGCGCCTTTCGCGATGCCTTGCCGGTGGATGCAGTTTTCGACCCTTGTAAGCCTATTATCTTTTGGGAAAAAGTCACCGACTAAAAATAGTTGTATTTTCTACCAATAGGTGGCATTAGATTACGGGAAAAAATCATCAGCTGTAGCGTCTATAAAACCGTTTACTTCAAACACGTTTTTCTCAAAACCATGTTTTTGACATCGGCACGCAGCAGAACTCGAACAATTTTCGTCCAATCCACATGAAATTTTAACTGTAGCTTCTTAGATTGCTTTAACAGTCAAGTATAAGCGCTTTTTGATTACTTTCAAATTCGTCAAAATATCAATTTTTATATGAAAATTATGGTCGAAAACACGAACTTTGTTTCAAACTGGTCTCTACTTTTTTTCCATTATTTTGTCATTTCCCCGGTATTTGACTGCTAAAACTAATATAGTTAACGAAACTATTTCACTCTCAGTTCCAAGATTACGTTAACTACAGTTTTACTGCGTGTCGCGGAGAGGGTTGGCTGATAACCAGTAATGCTATGGCGACTCGTGCGCCGCCATTTTGTATTCTGTTGACAAATACATTTTTTACATCACCATATACCTAATAAAGCCTAAAAATTATTTTGACCATGTATGTTATTCCTTTCTTCAAACAAATTCCAAACAAAACGGTCGAAAATGGGCCGTTACAATGGTGTCCTCCCTTAACCTGCCGCGTCTATGATGGTTAAACATAACCAAAGCTTTATAGTAAAAAACGTGTTCGCGTGTGCTGTGAAAGGAAAGTACTTGGTGATAATTTTTTTGTAATTCCGTTCGTGTTTAGTCTGAGTTCAGCCCACGACATTGCTATACTCCTTCTCTGTCGCACTCGACACCCCGACATTATGAGCGAAACTTACGGCGTAAATCGGAATTTACGAATCTTGGACACTAAGCAGGCCTGCCCCCACCCACCACCGTCGGTTCAAGGCTGTGTGTAAAACCGTGGTCGTGACACGTCGCTATGTCGGCACAAACTGTGTTTTTCTATAGGACTGAATCTTCGTTCTAGGAACTTTTCCAATCCCCTCGCGCTCTATATTCGAATCGTTGCATACGTTCTCGCCGACAAACATGGAATCGCGGAAGAACAAAAGTGTGAAAAGAAAATTTCCGGAGTATAGCGATTCCGAGGACGACCTCAACAGTGAGTTCAACATTTTTATTCGCGCAGTGATGCAATTTTCAACGCCCTCCGCGTACTTTGTCCTCAATTTTACGGAATGAAAATTCCTCCGTCGCGGTTCATGAGTTAACCTCAAAAAACAACTCGTATCTATCGTGATAAGTGATCAAACGCGATTTACCGTGTGAAGATTTCCAAATGTCCCTACAACGAGTACCAATAAATACTAACAATATAAAGAATTGAACACCCGCATAAGATTACCTCATTCATGCGTCGATAGACCGAGAGAAACATTTGACACATGAACATAACCTGAAAGTGTAGATTAATGTAGCAAATTTATCGCTACAATTGGCGAATGATTGACGTTCGCAAAAATTCCTCCGATTTGGCTCCGAACGGCTAACAAGCGTTTTATCAAGAAATTATAACACAGTGGCGTTGTTATACTACACAATCCATACTTGCTGACTAATCGTTGCCTTCGAGTACAGAATTGTAGATAGATTCTGTAAAGGCATTTTTTTTTACACAAATTCAATCCTTAAAATCCTGACCATACTGTACCTTTTTTTCTCATATGCATTGTATCATAGAAAATTAATGAAATGGCGGGTCGCTGTGCACATGTTTTTATATGAGTTTGAAGTTTATATCGTTGGAATGCAACAATATATTGGTTTTACTTCAATTTTGTATCATTATTCGTGTTTTTTTGCGACTGGGTTGTGAATCTATAATAAAAATACGTAATAACGTTCGAAAGATTTTCATCGGCCAAATTGACGAAAAAATATCAATGAAAAAGAATTAAGTTTTTTAGATACTTAACTTTATGGAATGTGGCAGTCGTACAGAAATGCTACCGAGGCGATTAAAATTCAATGCACTGGTCCTTTATTTGTTTTAAGTCTGTATTAAAAATATAGGACCTATTCGGTAACTCGTTCAAGAATTATAGTGTACTTAATATCCAGTAGTTATGCATGCGTTCTTAGGAACATTGTTGTACTGCCAGTTATAACATGTTAAAGAAAAATAAAAAAGGATACCGAACATATAAGATTTTCTGTGTTGGTAATTTATGTATAAAAAAAACTTTACGGACACTCCAATACTCATTCACGAGTATCATAATTTACCGTGAAGTATGGAAATTCTGTTTATTTTCGTGTTTGGCTCTTCCGTACATCCTGGCCAACCTGTGTAGCTCCCTGTAAAGAGTTAAGCAACTTGCAATTTGCGCCAGTGTTAGGCGTGACATATTTACTTTCAAGAATTTCGCCCTAATGAAGCTAAATATTGATAAAGACAGTTAAAAGAATCATCGACGGGTTGAACCTAGCTTGTGGCTGGAAGAATGGAATTTTCATGAATTTATCCTGGAAAAATGAGAACGGGTTTTCAATTATTTACTTTTATTTTACATAAAAGAGTATCGTTTCAATTATCCTTTACAATTTACGTACTGACAAATATTTATAAATGTGGTGGATACATTTGTGTGTGCAGACCGCTGTTTGAAAAATGTCCTCTGCGACGGCCATTGCTACTCGGAAACAAATCATACGAAGTAATAAAATCAAACGTATTTAGTTTTTGCATGAAATTATTTAATGCTTGAATTAAGGATTCAATAAAATACTGATTTTTGAAGAAATGGCTGCCATCCAAAGTTTCATCGAGTTTTGTTCATCGAGTTTTGGTGAACAAAATACTCTATTTTCGTTGATAAAAAATAAAGTATGTATTGGAAAAAAAATTCCTTAGTTGACGCACTGCTTTTTGATATGTAAGAGAAGCTTGTAAAATTTAAAGTTCATCGGTGCAGTAATTTCCGACATATCGTGGTCACTGATTTTGAAAGAGTCGTTTTGAGAAAAACACGTTTAAAGTTCACCGGCCTGCAAAACCTACCTGTAAACGCCCACAACTCCCTAAACTTCGATCGCAACGACTTTCAATTTTTAGAGACTATATTTGGAATGTTATATTTTGACGATGTTGAAGTTTGCATCGTTGGACTGCAACGAATTCAATTTCTATTGACAGATTTTGCTTACAAAAGTTTAGCCTTTTTTAAAGATATTCAGTTAGCGATTTACATCATAAATCGTGAAAAAAAGATTGCCTACAATAATAAAAATGTGAAACGGAATTTTCGTTGCGTCCCAACGATGCAAACTTCAACACCATATATTTTGAGAATCCGCTGAATCCAAAAATCGATATTTTCCAAAATTCCCTCTAGGTGTATGCCCTTTAGAAAACACCAACGGAAAGTTTGTCACTTCATCTGTACGTTACGCCAAGCGATTCAGAGGCAAATATTCGTTTCAGAAAATGGCACGGATCGAAAGAACAGAACGAACGCGCCGCGTCTGTGTCCATACCTCGACACGATAAATCGACAATTTTTGGATTTTGACTTTGAAAAGTTGTGCTCCGTCTCGCTCTCGAGGATCAACGTGTACGCTTGTCTGGTTTGCGGCAAGTACTTCCAGGGCAGGGGTACCAACACTCACGCTTATACCCACAGCGTAGCCGAGAGTCATCACGTTTTTTTGAATCTTCATACCCTCAAGTTTTACTGTCTACCCGACAATTACGAGATCCTCGGTGCGTACCAATGTAAAAAATAATTATTGGAGGGTTCATTCCGCTAGCGAATTCAAAGCGACTCATTTCTTCCTGCAGATTCATCCTTGGACGACATCAAGTACGTGCTGAATCCGACTTTCGGAAAGGTTCAGATCGCCCAGCTTGACAAAATTTCCAAACGCTCCAGAGCAATCGATGGTTCCATGTATTCCCCTGGTATAGTGGGAATGAACAATATCAAGGCGAACGACTATTGCAATGTTATTTTGCAGGTGAGAACATGGATGTTTTGTTATAAAGTTCAATACCGTAAGGCTGAGATTTTAACCAATCTAGAATTGTTCATCGATCTTTATTTCGTCTTTCGAGGATTCCGTGCTGACTACGAAACCTCATAATTCCGTCCTGTCTGTTTTCTACACCTCCGTACTGAATCACAAAGTACAGGTGGGCTCGTATTCCCAAGTGATCTTCGACTTGAGATATTTCGAAATTTATGCACATTTTTGAAAAGAGTAGTAACCTTCAAGTAATAACTTTAAAACTGCATAGTTATATTAAAAAAAAATAATTTATCGAAAATCATTGAATTCGAAGCCGCGTGTAAAGTCTCGAAGATGCGCGGGAAAATGTTGATGTGATAATTATAATAGCAATTATAATAAGAACAACGGTAATAATAATGGCAATAGTAATCATAAGAACAACAACAATAATAATAGTAACAATAGCGAGAACGATAATTAACCATAGTTCTTGGGTAACACCCGAGTCTAGATTAAGTTCGAGCCTAACCGACAGGGGTATATAAAATGAAAATTTGCATCGTTGGAATGAAATGCGTTTTTTTTCTCATTTTTTTTTCGTCAGATTTAAGCTACAAAAATAAATAAAACATTTTTGCGGATTTTTATTTGGAATCGTACAATCGAAATCTGCAGAAAAACAATTTTGTATAATAAAGAAAATGCAATGCAATAATAAAAAAGAATTTTCGTTGCATTCCAACGATGCAAACTTCAACACCCTCGAAGGTAGGTGAATGTTTCCCAGTGCAAACCGGGGAAGTGTGTTGCCCGGAGCAATGATATTTAATAAAAAATAATATAAAAAATAGTAAGTCAAAATAAAAATGGTTATCACGAGATCAACAACAACAACAACAACAATAATAATAATACCAAGTATGGTGATAAAAACAACATCAATAATAATACTTCAACTATTATTCAATTGAATAACCGTTCAGCCAATGGACCAAATTAAAAACACATTTTGCTGCTTCTTTTACCGATGGAATGACGTTCAACCAGAGTTAAGGACATGAGTGACACGTCCGGTTGGTAAAAACCCTACAGCCAAGTTGTCTTCTAGGTGGATCAGATTTCGGGCAAACGAAGAGAAAGTCTTTCGTCTTTTAACAGAGGTGACGGACTTTTCTTTTGTTCCGAAATATCAGTCTCGGAGAACGCTGGGCATGTGCAAATCAGTCGATGTGACACTAGTCCTTAATTTACACCGTGTACAGTTTCGACGAAATTGATTTTTCAGTCAGAGTTGAATAAATGTAACTCGTTTTCTCCCCAATCTGTTTGAAGGCTCTTTCCCATGTGACGCCGTTACGGGACTTCTTCCTCAGGGAATCGAACTACAGTCACGTGAAGAGACCACCGGGAGATTCTTCTTACCTGTTGGTGCAAAGATTCGGTGAGCTCATGCGCAAATTGTGGAATCCACGAAACTTCAAGGCTCACGTCAGTCCACACGAGATGCTGCAGGCTGTTGTACTATGGAGTAAAAAAAGATTTCAGTTCACGGAGCAGGGTAAGCACTAACCCCTTACTACCTACGATTGTCTAATTCCGAGAATAGCGTGATCGATGAGAAGTAGTGAATTAATTTCGAAGTTCGTTTATTCAAGGCGATCCCGTGGATTTTTTGTCCTGGTTTCTGAACGCTCTGCATTTGGCCCTGAACGGCAGCAAGAAGAAAGACTCGAGTATCATTTACAAAACGTTTCTGGGACACATGAGGATATACACGCGAAAGATTCCACCTCTGGAGCTTGAGGAGAGCCAGAGAAGCGAATTACTCAATACCGTCGAGTATGGTGAAACGGTGACGGAGAGCCCTTTCCTCTATCTGACCTGCGATCTTCCACCACCACCGCTCTTCAAAGATCAGTTCACCGAGAACATCATTCCGCAGGTGTGCCTGTAAAGTAAAGATCATCTTACCGTTGTTTTGGGGTTAGGTCAACATGTTACCATCGAGATGACATTTTCCTGGACGCTCATAACCCCTTTACTGATTATCCTGTGCAGTTTGGATTCGATCCACATTACCGTTTTTTTTTTAGAAAAAAATTTTCGCAAACTCGGCGTATTTGGTGGGCTAATTACATTATGCTTATGGAAAACTCCTGATCATTTTTCAGTACATTATTAAGGCCTTAGGCCACAGTAACGGGTATAAAATCATGTGCGAATTTAACAATTTTTTTCCGGATGAAAAAGTGATTCACTCGTAAAATTAATTACACATCTATTTAGTATGAATATCAAGTTGTTAGAAAAAATATATATTTTTTTCGATGTACAAAATGGCCGATTACTAATATTTTCTTTTGTTATCTTTTTTTTAGGCGCTCCGCGGCGTGGCATTTAGCATCCAAAAATTTTTACCT
Organism: Ophion ellenae; assembly: GCA_963210295.1. NCBI lineage: Eukaryota > Metazoa > Arthropoda > Insecta > Hymenoptera > Ichneumonidae > Ophion > Ophion ellenae. The sequence continues at coordinate 36,211,515 of OY723385.1, forward strand.
AGAACAAAGAACAAAAATTCTCGTCAATCTACATTAGAATATCTAGAGAAGTACGTACGGAATTAAAAAAATATTGTTTTATTCGGAAGTTGTATGTATTTGAACTTAAGAAATGAATTTTCGTGAAACATTTCATTATAACTGCTCATAAACTGCTCATAAAATGAAAAGTTTTCGATTAATGAGAAATTCCTTACGTACTTCTCTGCGAAATGCCATTAGGCACATAACTGTTAAATTTGAAGTAAATCGAGCGAAAATTGTTGAAGTTATTTGTCACATCAATTGGAAAAAAGCTGTTTCGAGAAGTTTCTAGTAGTGTGCCATTTTGTATATCGAAGAAAAATATATATATTTTTTCTAACTGCTTTATATTCATACTAAATAGATGTGTAATTACTTTTTTGAGTGAATCACGTTTTCATACGAAAAAAATTGTTAAATTCGCACATGACTTTATACCCGTTACTGTGGCCCAAGGTCTTAATATCTGCTAAGTGAATGCTACCACAGAGCTGGCAAAATAGGTACGGTTCGACCAATTATCGGACTAACGCTTGGTACCCCGAAAATGAGGATCCACAGTACCGTTATAAAATTACGAATATTTTGATAGCGAATTTGTGCAAAAATCCAGCACACAAAATATTAGGTGCAATCATAGCAACGTCGTAGACGGCACAAATGCTACCTATCTTATCCGTGTTCGGTAATCATGCCCGGGAACCTCAAACTACTCGGTCAGGATAATTAACAACGAATATTATTTGTACTTATTCTCTTAATTAGTAATAATCACTTAATATTAATTTGATAACCATGTTCAGAAATTATAAATTTCTATAAATTTCTAGGCAAAGACAAAATACCGAGGCAATTTTTTTTCATACATAACTTTTTTTTTTAGAATATCGGAAAATGATTGAAGTCTCTGATTTCTTCGACATTATAGACAGCACTAAGTACGCACTTTTTCTTTCCAGCGACATTTTTTTACTCGGACCGATATTCATTTTTGAAAAGTTCTAGAAAATAATTATACAAAGTAATGAAAATATTTAATGTAATCGCCGAATGTTCAAAAATTAATATTTCTACAAATAGATGTAGAAAAATAGTTTGAAAACGTAAGTTTAATATGATGATTATTAGAAAGTTAACAGTTGGTAACAGTCAATCGGCTCCATGCATAAGCATTGGGCGCTCCCTTCATACTTCACCCCGACGGCTCGACCCCATAGCAACCTTAACATGGTCGCTTGAATGAGCAAATGTGATAGTTACCGATACACTACATTTTTGCTCAGTTTTGTCAAGTTCAATGTGAAAAGCGGATCATCAACATTTTTGCAATGTCAAACTTTCGATCTTTTTGATTGTTAGGTTGTGAAATTGTTATAAATGGCGCCCAACATGGAAGCGCCATTTGTAACGCCGGTAAAAACTCCAGAGAGCTATTCGAAAAAATTCGGGGCGCTTCTGGGCCGGGATTCGAATCCGGAACCTTTCGGCTTGTTGCGATTTTTCGCAACGATACAATATAATAATGATAATCTCTCTTTTCCAATGCAGGTTAACTTGTACACTCTCCTGAACAAATTCAATGCCGTAGCGGAAAAAGAGTACAAAACCTACAAGGAGAACTTCATGAAAAGATTCGAGATAACCGAATTGCCCCCGTACCTGATTCTGTACATTAAGGTGAAAAATCATGTCCCAGCCCGGTTACACTTGCACTGCACGCGATTAATTTTGGGTAATGTTCTTTTTTTTTTACAGCGATTTACGAAGAACACATTTTTCGTTGAGAAAAATCCAACGATCGTTAACTTCCCGATCAAGTCAGTATAATCGAACAATTAATAGAAATCGATATATTTGCATGCGAGAATATCAAACATCAGCTTATTATCATATTTTTGAAAATATTTCGGTTCGGATTAGATTTATATTTTCGGAAAGTTTTTTCGTATTCCTTGAATCAAAAACCAATTTTTTTAATAATCTACATAACTGTAGGTAGAGAAATACGCAGGAAGTTAAAAAAATTGTTTTTCATGTGGCAAGCATTTGAAAAAAGATTGAGTCTTTCGCTAATCGCGAGATGAACGAATAGAATCAATTGTAATTTTTATCAAATCGAAAAAAAACCTTACGGATTTTTGTGGAGGATTTTGTTCTGAAAATACTACGGAAATTTGAAGTGAATTTCATCAAATATGTTAAAGTTACGCTGCGAAAGCGCCATTTAAAGCTTTGCATTACATTATTTTGAGTTTGACGTTAGAAATTTGGTAGTTGAAATAGTAATATTTCGGTCTCAGACCAACGCGCTTTTTTTTAAACCTAAATTATAATTGAAGCTAAAACTAACTTTTCACTGAGTCTTTAGCGTAGTATGACCCTTTAATGTACAATCCATTATATTTCAGGCGAAAATTAGAAGCTATAGAAATGACGTTGGCATCATTTATTTCCAGTATATAAATGACCCGTGAGAAAATATATTTTCGCAAATAAATTTTATCTTGCGTGAACCAGTAAATAAAATTCAGCGAATTGACGAGTCAATAAAACGTGTTAACCAGTGGAAATACATTTCAGAAATGTGGATTTCGGTGATATTCTCACGCCCGAGGTAAAAGCGATTCACCCGTGCACTACGTACGATTTGGTGGCGAACATAGTTCACGACGGTGAGCCCGGCCAGGGCACTTACAGAGTTCACATTTTGCACCGAGCTACGGGACAGTGGTACGAGTTGCAAGATTTGCACGTGACGCAAATTTTACCGCAAATGATAACTTTGACGGAGGCTTACATTCAGGTACAACAAACACACTTTTAAACCTATAATTTGTTGCATTTCGTTTTTTTCCCGTAAATTTCAAGCTTTTACACGATAATTGCAGATTTATGAATTACGAAAGGAAGCGAGCGTGGAAAATGGCGTCGACGCGTCGAGCCTTCTGATTCAGCAGTGAACGAGATATGCCAAAGTGTAAAAAAAAAAAGAAAAATACATTTTATATGTTCCATATTCAGGGCTGAGTTGACGGAATTTGGTGTGCCCTGTCTGTTTTTCCTTCTATCCTATATTCTCTCCGTATAATATGCGGCGATTGATGTTGCAGCTTCGCATAATGCCTTCTTCTTCTTTGATCGAACAATTGACGATTTTGCAATTTGTTCTGTTCTATACATAATACGTAAATAATAGGTAGCGCATGTTTACACGGTCAATTTTCTTACTGAGCGTCTTACATTTTTTTGTTCACTGCTCAGCTCCCCGATAACCTACCGAGATGATACATCGCTTAAGGGGTTAGGCCACAGTAACGGGTATAAAATCATGTGCGAATTTAACAATTTTTTTTTTCGTATGACAAAGTGATTCGCTCATCGAATTAATTACACATCTATTTAGTATGAATATCAAGCTGTTAGAAAAAATATATATTTTTTTCGATGCACAAAATGGCCGACTACTAATATTTTCTTTTGTTATCTTTTTTCAGGCGCTCTGCGGCGTGACATTTGGCATCCACAATTTTTTACCTAGAACAAAAAACAAAAATTCTCGTCAATCTACATTAGAATACCTAGAGAAGTACGTACGCAATTTAAAAAATATTGTTTTACTCAAAAGTTGTAGGTATCTGAATTGAGTTGTAGGTATTTGAATGAACTTTCAGTGAAAAATTTCGTATAAAACTGCTCATAAAATGAAAAGTTTTCGATTAATCAGAAATTCCGTACGTACTTCTCTGCGAAATGCAATTAGGAACATAACTTTTAAATTTGAAGTAAATCGAGTGAAAATTGTTGACGTTATTTGTCACGCCAATTGGTAAAAAGCTGTTTCGAGAAAAACGCGTTTAAAGTTTTAGGTACTCTATGACCGTGCCAGAGGTGGGCTTACGTTATACGCTCAAAGTCGGTGAAAAAAATGTCTTGCTATAAATCGAATAGTAATTTATTCTTATAATGATAAAGCACCGTTTTAGCGAAAAATATCGATTTTTTTTGAAAATTCTACTGTGGCCTTACCCCTTAAAACCTGCAGCGGAAAATACGCTATACACTGGTGAATACCACATCCACATCGGACTATGGGTTCCGAAGTTTATCAGGTACAGACAAACTGACAGGCTATTCCGTTTATAAGTGCAGAGATACATATATAAAAACTTGAATACCTTGTTGGGCGAAATTTAACGCGGTCCTCTAGTTTCTCGGCTGTTTTTTTACGGCTTTTTCAATAATTTTTTACGGACAAAGCATCGAAATAATCAATTTCATTGTTTTTGCATAATCTTTATTAACATTTAAATAAGCTTTACAAATTTTTTGAAGTCAAAATATATAATAGAATAAACGTTATAGTGGCCGACAGGAAGACATCAAGTAAAAGAGGTGCTTGACGGTGACCAAGATTGCGGCTGTTCTGCTTATCTGAAATCAAGAAACCAAACGGCATTTTAATCTTCATATTTAAGACTGGCATTGAACTAGAGTGAATTCTAAATTACAAAAATTGACTTTTTTATACACTTTTGAAAATTACATTCTATTTTTTACTCATTTTTTCTTAAGTTTTTCGCTCGTACAAAAAAAACTATCGAACCAATCATGATAATCCTAGTTCAATCGCTGGCTTATAACATATTAAAGATGCTGTATAAATTTGAACAAGATCGACGCAGTAGTTTCTGAAATATCGTGGTCACCGTTTCGAAAAATGGTGTTTCGAGAAAAACGCGTTTGAAAGTTCGCGCATGTGATTTGTACTAAAAATTTCATCTCACCGTCAATCTGCTATGCCTGGACCATACAATAGGCCTTCCTCTTCTTCTTGAAAGTCACGCAGAGCTGCTCCGTCTTCCCTTTTCGCGATTCGGGCCTGTTTTACAACATCACTCGTGCGCCTTTTTGAACGGTCGATCCAAGAGCTATCACGCTGTTGAACATATCCTTTAGCTTGTGGGCCGATTTTCACTCCCATGGTTTCCAAGGTCTTCAGGATAGATTTGAATCCTTCGTTGAAGATTATGACAGCGAGAAACGTGGCGATTTCAACCACTTTTGGCCCAGAATGGAGGTGCTTCGGAGCAAAAGTCCAGATTAACGAGTTGAGCGACTCGTTATTATTTTGAGTTTCCGCTCCCAGGCATCTGCTTAACAATTCTTCTTTTGATAAATCTTCATAAATTGGCTTTATAACTTTTTGAACTGCTTCAGAAAGAGGCGGTTTATTGTGTTTGAATTGCTCAGCCTCTCCGAGAAGCTCATACCTGCTCCGTTCCAGGGCCGTAACTTGTGAACCACTTCGAATATCGAAAAATCGTTTGGCACACATTTTCTACACATGTTGTAGATGTGATTTATGAAAAAAAAAATCGATTTTTTTCGACCCGAGAAACTAGAGGACTGCCTTAATTAATGTACGAAATTGCGAATTTCTTGGGACAAGAACATCGTGCTGGGTTTTTGCCATGAAGATAACATTGTGAAACCTGTCGTCATCAAAAGAAACAGTGAAATCTTCAGTAAAAACCGGCAAAGTCAGTTTGATTGTTACCATGGCTAATGTAATAATTATTATGACCAGGATCATAATGATAGCTGCAATAGGAATGATAATAACAATAATGATGATATTATAACTATTATTCCGTTGAACATTAAGTCAATGACTTTGAAACACATTTTACTTCCTAGTTTCTTACCGACCTTTGGTATTATCAATCAGTTTTTTAAAACAAATATTAGTAGGAATGTCCGATGTATCTTTTCGATTCCAATAACGCCCAAAAACGACAATAATAATTATAAAACAGGTTCGTTTAAATGATTTCACAATTTAAACACATTCGTTGTTAAAAACGTACATATTTCACATTTTTTACCGACCGTTGGTACAGTTTTTTTATCTTCAAGAAATAGTAAGGCCATTGATCACACGCTCGACCGCTTCGAAACTTTGAACATTAATTTCGACCAAACGATACCACCAATTGAGATTAAATTTATTGTGTACATGTGATATTGTTGCAGAAAAAGCCCGACGGTCGAAATTGGTCCAAATGTTGAAAAAGTGTACAGATTCTAGTTACCATAGGATGAATTGTGAATTACTAACTGATGCACCGAATTCTACACATTTTAAGACCGTTAAATCGTTTCGGGACAATTGATGATACGTTACCATTTGATTCAAATTTATACAGTAAATTCTTTATCATATACTGAATGCGCCCTCCCAGTTTTTAATTGATCGTCTACTCCGTTTCTATAAAATTTACAATTGTAGAAACAGTTTTTAACATAGAGAGATATCTATGCCCATCGCTGAATGGCAGTTTTACTCACGAAATAATGTCAAAAATGTTAAAAATGTTATGAAAAACGGTCAAATCACTTACTGTCAGTACATTCTGACAATTTCGGCTCTCTTTACATTATAACAATTAGGCATCTTCCTATGTTAGAGTGTTTTTTCCGTTGTAATTTTTATAGAAACAGTGTAAACGATCGATATAAAGTTTAGAGGATGCATTCAGTATACTACGAAGAATTTACCGTGTAAATTTGAATTCAATGTCGTGACTCAATATAGTCAAGACAAAAATATAGTGTTTAAATGAATGAATATGTGGGATATATGTCGCTGAGATATATATATTTAGACGAATGAATATTTGGGACATGCGTGTGTGTGCGTGCGTGCATGTGTGCGTGTGTGTAATTCGACAGATTTTCTATATTATCTAAAAATAAAAATTATTTAAAAATTCGATATCACGAAAACTAATATCGATGTCGAAAAATTGTATTCTTCACTTTCGATTTGTCACGTCGAGATACACAAGAATCCATCATTAAATCGCGGCGCCACGGTTATCGTAGAACTGCCCCAAATTGTACCACCGAAAATATTATCGACAATCCTGATAATCTGGTGCACACGCGATACGCACCACACACGACATGCAGCACCCGTTGCCTATTGGGCCGCCGTTCTTTATTCTAATGTCAGTAGAAGACAGTTGCTGCGTCATCTGGCGGTCGTTTGCAGCGGCCCGTAGCCAAAAACTACCAATCCTGCAATACCGTCGCGACCGTATCGAAATGTCTCAGCGTGCGATACATGCCCTCAATATAAATAAAAGCCTGTTGTTTTCTCATTTTTAATTTTGAATCGTTATTACGAGTAATAAAGTGTCGACAATGATGACATTTCTAACGTCGATAGCGAATTAAGACGCGAATGAGCCGGCGAACTTCAGATTAGTGTTCTCCACTCGAACGGGCAGACTTCACGTGGCGCGCCGCGGGGTGGTGGAAACCCGCTCAGCGGCGTCCCGAGTCCCGAGCGCGCCGGCGATCAGCGCGTAGTCGTTCAAAGCGCTTCGAGTGTTTCGCTCGTGTGTATCGTCGCGCTCGTGACGGTTTTTCAAACGTGATTCACGTACGCGCGCTCCAGTTCGAGCGATTTGGCGTTTTCCTAATATTGAATTCGATCGGTTTAACGTTTAACGACGAAGAAAATTTAAAAGAAAACTCGGGGCCCAATCATGCGGGTTCCCGGTTCTTTCAGTAGTTTTATTCGATACGAGTGCCCGTGATGTGCTTTTGTTTGTTCAGTTCTTATTCTCAGTAGTAACTCGTTCTGTGCCCTTGCTCGTTCTGTGGATTTATCGACAACGGCGTCAAGGGAACTGCGACGTTTAACGTAAGTAAAGTTGCCCGATAACACCGGACACAAAATAATTCAGTTTCGCTATTACTCCGACGGCTACATCGTGTTTATAACCTCACTGTCTCGATCGGTGCATACGGGCAAGACACTATATCAATTTGTAGGGCTTATTTTTGCGTTTTTTGCTCCAAGTTCCAAGTTCAATTTCGGACGAAAAACTCGTCCGTGTTTTTTGTTTGTGTGTAGTTCCAAGAACTCGCGATGTTACGCATGATCGAAAAAAAAACCAGTTCGCGTCGAACGTTCTACTCCTAGCGAATTTGCAGTTATGAATCTTGGAATTTCTCGTTGCCCTCACTGTCGCGTGTAACGTGTTCGTCTCTGCGCCGGCCGTAACGGTTTTCGTCGACCGCGACACCTGACTCGCCTCGAGAAGACGAGCAAGCGCCGCGAGGGGACTCGATCCACCGTGATCCGCGCAAATCCACTGTTTCGCCAATCATTTTATTGGCGCGCAATCTCGGGACGTGTGGTGACTGAAGCGTTTTTCCTCGGCATGTTTTTTTTCCCTCGTCTTTTTCTCGATATAGCAACTTTTTGGTACTCCAAAAGTCGGCACGCACATTCTTGACGAAGTAATTAACGGATAGTCGCGGAGTAACGAACAACGTAGGGGTAGGCTATTAAAAGTGGAATAATTGCGTACGGTAAAGTTACCGAAGTGCGAGGACAATCGTTGGACATAAATGGGGTCGAAGTTTGTATCGTTGGAACGCAACGAATTTTCATTTCAATTTCTTATTTTATTATTCAAAATAATATTCTGCAAATTTGTTCTGGATCGCTAAATAAGAATTCTAAAAAAGGTTTGCTCGATTTTCAAAGCACAATTCTGCCAAATATGGCAAATTTAAAAAGTAATAATTTTCGTTGCGTTGCAACGATGCAAAGTTCAACGTCATTGGACATAATCGAATCGAGATAATCGTACGTAAATTGTCGAATCCGGTGGAAAGAATAAAACTAATTGGAACAATCAAGTGTAATCGAAACAATTGAACATTTAATTATTTATGGCGCTGAAGTTTCCATCGTTGGAATGCAACGAAAATTCTGCTTGATTTTCTTAATTTCTTTATTCTTATTATTATCGAGACTTTTTGTCCAAGTTTTCGTTACATACTTTTAATAACGATCCTCGAAAATGTTTCAGTAATCTGTGCAGTCTCCTTGTGCCAAAAAGAAATCGGCAATACGAAGAAAATATATTTACGTTGCAGTCCAACGATACCACTTTCAATTCTCTAATTATTTATATATTCTCGCTGGCATTCTTACGAATTCGGGGCTAAAATTCTTTGACGTTGAAGTCCGGATCGTTGGAGTGCAATGCATCGTTGCATCGTAGGAATGTAACGAAAATAATTTTTCCCTCCCATTGCTTAATTTGTTTGGGTTTGTTTGGGCTACGGAAATCACCGAAACGTTTTTGACTATTCTTATTAGAGATCCATAACCTGCACCTGGAAAAAAAGAGCTTAGGTAGTGATGAAAATGAAGCAACACCGTGGAATGCAACGAGAGTCAATTTCTCTTCTATGCTCACATTTTTTAACCGATTTAGGATACGAAAATCACTCACACGGTTTTTCTTATCTTCGTGTGAGATTCACGATCTGATCTGTAAAAAAATTATAGTGTAATAAAATAAGATTTAAAAACATTGTAAACAACTCGGTGCGTTTACAAAATAAATAAATATAAAGGGGCGTAAATATAAAGGGGCGAACCCGAAATAATAAATTCAACCAACTACTGTGAATTTCAGTAATCACCGAATTCTATCAATTTTCAGTGAACTTTTTTCAATGTTTCTCTTCCCACTCTTGTTTTCGTATTCGGTCATCAGTAGCTGGGGCGAATGATAGAATCGACAGACCTTTACCGTTCTCTTAATTCCATCCTCTCTCTCTCTCTCTCTCTCTCTTCCTCTCTCTCTCTCTCTCGCTCGATATACCGTGACCTTGCTGTCTCCGTTGCTCCACGCGAAGTCTTGTCGTCGTCGCGCCAATCCCTACTCTGCGCGCCTGAACCCAAATACCTGTTTCACGCGAGGACCGGCAGGAAAAAAAAAACAAAATCGAAAGAATCGGGTTTTCGGATGCTGACGCGCGTTGCAGCGAGCGAAGAACGGCGGTCAAGGCGGAAGGGGGGATAAAAGAGGGAGAGAGGAAGAGGGCGAGAAAGATCGTATGTTAGAAAAGGTCTCGGGATGCGTCCATTCGATCCCTGACATATATATGTATCCCGGTGACTCCACGAGTTTTGAATTCCCAACCTTCCGAACATAACTGTTTCAGCTCGCAATTTGTTTTTTATTTTTCATTTGGCCCCCCGTATTTATATGAATTTTAAAAAGCGTCAAAGTAAAATTGCCAGCTAGAGCAGTCACGTTACAAAGGATAGGAATTCCACACTTGCAGGGTCATCGACACACACACATACGCACATTTACATGTTATATTATATATATTATATGTAGGATTATGTATGATGATTCCGCATTTAATGTGATAATATATTATTTTTTCGATACATTATTTCATGATTAATTTCATATCGGAGTGTTTGTTCTAATGGTATTGAAGTTTGCATCGTTGGAACGCTACAAAAGTTATTTTTTACATTTTATTTTCCATATTTATTAACATTATAGATCCTTTTTTTTATAGATTTATATGGTAGAGTACTAAATATTCACCTTTAAAATGGTTGAAGGATTTTTGTAGGCAAAATCTTTCAAAATTAATTTAAGGAATTCAGAAATATTAATTTTCGAATTTGCGATCATCAATTTAAACCTCAGATCCGTAATGAATGACCTCGAAAACCCCCAAACATCGAGTTTCGCCCGATTGCAAGAATTTTTGCATTTGATCCGCCATTTTAGATCCGCCATTTTGAATTTTTCCATTTTTATCCCAGATTCGCAATCAGCAACCTCGAAAACCCTTGAATACCAAATTTCGTAATTTGCTGATTTTTTTTTCGAGAAATTTCACCCCGCGCTGATACCTGAGAAACCTCGATTTTCGTGAAAATTGACGGATCTCGAATTTCTCCAAAAGAACGGGGTTGCAACCCGAATAAAGAATAAAGGCAGCGATCTGCTATTTGGTGGAGTATTTCTACATACCCTGAACGAAAAAAAAAAACGCAAAAACCTTTGGTGCCTCTGCATTTGTTGTAATGTTATAACATGATAAACAAAAAAGTGTAAAAATGGGCATTTTACACACTTTTAAACAATCAGTTTTACAATGTTGAAAACGGCTTCTGAAAAATACGAAAAATAAACAGTTTTGTAGGGGGAAATCCAAGCTTTCCAACGATGCCGGTTTGGATGCTGTGCGATGATTTGGACCAGAGTTATGACCGGTCAAAGTTGAAAAATGCATTTTTTCGTAAAGCTGCGATAACTTGGCTAAAAAAAATCGCACAGAAATTTAAAAAAAAACCAAATTGTTGGATAAGATACAAGCTTTCGAATGGTCGAAACAGATTTTCGAAAAAAAAATTTCTGTTCCCTGTGTACCTTGTCAAACTCGAGCAAATTTTTCGATTTTATGTTTTGTTTTGTTTAAGAACGAATTTCTTTATTTAAACGAAACGAAAAAAATTATTTATAATCAGATTATCAAAGTCGAAGGTTTACACTACAAAATGCTTTTTTTTTTTCATTTTTTCTCCGACCATTTTTCACCGAGTTACAGCGGTTTGAAAAAGGGCTATTTTTCGTCGAAAAAATAGTGATCCCTTAATTGTTGCGCTTAGTGTGTGTGTGTGTGTGTGTGTGTCTATATATATATATATATATATATATATATATATATATATATATATATATATATATATATATATATATATATATATATATATATATATAAGAGCATAAAAACAAACACGCCGATATAAAATTAATCATGAAATAATGTATCGAAAAAATAATATATTATCACATTAAATGCGAAATAATCCTACATAATATATATATATATATATATATATATATATATATATATATATATATATATATATATATATATATATATATATAGATGTGTGCGGGTAGGGTGATTCACTATAAGTTAACATAGAGTACCCCAGTACTCAGCCCCTAACCAGTAGTCAGTCGGCCCTACACTTTCACATTGACTCAAAATATACATAGATATAATTTAATATGAAGTGGCCGACTACTGGTTCGGGGATGGGTACTGGTGCTCTTACCCTATATGTATATGTTATAACCGAATAATCATACATATAATCACTACATATAATTCCGACTGTTTCGTCTCAAATCAATATTTACCGGTGTTTTCGAGTGACTGACTTCTCGTGCATCACCCCGTGAGTGTGTGTGTGTGCGTGTACAACACAGAATTATATATAATAATTATTCATGATGTTAAAGTTTCCATCGTTGAACTGCAACGAAAGTTAATTCTGCTTTTATTGCTTTCATTTTATTCGCCGATTAACGTCACGAAAGTTATTGAAAGGTTTTTTCGTATCCTCAGTAGAACGATGTTGAAGTTTGCATCGTTAAACGTAACGAAAATAATTTTTTTCCAATCGCCAATTTTTTTTCTGGCAAATTAAAGCTACTTCGAACTTTTTTGAGATTCTTATTAGAGACCTACAACTTAAATATATCAAAAGTGATTTTGTATAACAATGAAAATGGAGAAAAACGAAAAGGAAAGTATTTTCGTTGCATTCCAACGATGCAAACTTCAGCAGCATTCAGTAGAGATGCAGGACCCTAATGGATACAAAATTATACATTATACTAAAAACGAAAAAAAAAATAGTAAACAATTAATAAGAACTTTCGTTGCATTCCAACCGTGCAAACGGCGATGCCGTGATTATTCTGCGTTTAAAATATACTAATATATTCTCTTTCCGATATATTATTTCATGATTATTTTTCATATTCGAATGTTTCTTCGTATGCTCTTTCGGGTATTTACGATCTCATTCCTTAGACCCTCACCGCACACACGTGTCACTTCACTATACCTAGTGCCCGAGTGACCCCCCAGAGTGTTCCCCACGGCCACTCGTTCTCTAATGAACAACTTCTTATGGCGTTCGCGTGGGGGAACAAGAAAATTGTGGAAAACCTGTGCCGATAGAAGGCGAGGGTATATTGTACGGAGTTCCAGTTGTGTTAGCATCGGAAACTCACAAAAAACAATGATCTTTCGTAGCCTGAACGTTTTTTTTGACAAATTTGGGCTACGAAAATGTCCCTAGAATGTTTTTTTAGAATATCATCAGAAATCTGCAGCTGAAATTTGCTGCACAAGCTTTCGGACGATGAAAAAAAGAAAGAAATAAAAATTAAGAAAGAGTTTTTGTTGCCTTCCAACGATGCAACATCACTCGAGTGTCCGTCTCCGATTTTTTTTAACTCATGTATGTGATAAAGCATTGAAAACCATGAGGAACGTATTTTTTTTATTCGCGAAAAAACAGTTTTAAGAGGTAAAACCACCCCTTTAAAAAAGACGTGTCACCTCTTAATTAATTAATTTTTTCAATATTTCGATAGTGCATTTTTCATCGCTTTACATCGGAAGAATTTTTGTTCCTGTTTCATTTAGATCGGTGGACTGCTTATGGGTGAAACTGCAAAACCATCCCTCGACACGTCTTTCTTTGAGGGGTGGTTTCAACCCTTAAAATTGTTTTTCCGCAGATAAAAGGAAATGCGTGTCTTATAGTTTTCAATGCTTTATCACATGTGAGGGATTCTCCGTCAATTCAGCCACTTTTTTTTTTCGACCATCTCAGATCTGCCCCATAATTGGTTATATCAAAGTACTACGAAAAGGCATTCTATGTGAATTTTTTCAGATTTTTTAATTCAACATTTTAGAAAATGCCGTTTTTTTCCAAATGAATATATCTCGGAAACTAAAAGTAACTGAAAAAAAATGTCTACACATAAAAGTTGTAGTTTTGTGTTAACTTTCGAGCGGACGACTTGAAATCATTTTTACGTTCTGGTAACGCTGATTTTTTACCAAAAAGGGGGAGATTATTTTTCTTATCAAAAAACGGCCATTTTTTTAGCTGAAAAAATTACAGAGTCTTCCAAAAAAATCGCCGGAGTGGCACGGATCGAGGTTTTAGGGTAAAAAAAAATGAAACCACACAAATTAATTTTTCTATACCGGATTTTAGAAAAAGCCGTTTTTTCCACATTAACATATCTCAGAAACTTGAAGTTACTGAAAAAAAATGTCTGCACATAAAAGTTGTATTTTTTCGTTAGCTTTCGAGCGGAATATTTTAAATAATTTTTACGTTCCGGTAACGCTGTTTTTTTTTACCAAAAAAGGGGGAAATAATTTTTTTATTAAAAAACAGCCGTTTTTTTTGGCTGAGAAAATTACAGAGTCTTCCAGTAAATCTGACGATATCGAAAAAAAATCGCCAGAGTGGCACGGAGCGAGGTTTCGGTTTAAAAAAAATTAATTTGTGTGGTTTCATTTTTTTTACCCTAGAACCTCGATCTGTGCCACTCTGGCGATTTTTTCGCGATTTTGTCAAACATACTGGAAGACTCTGTAATTTGTTCAGCCAAAAAAAGGCCGTTTTTGAATTAAAAAAATAAATTCCCCCTTTTTGGTAAAAAATTAGCGTTATCGGAAGGTAAAAATTATTTCAAGACGTCCGCTCGAAAGCTAACACAAAACTACAACTTTTATGTAGACATTTTTTTCAGTTACTTCTAGTTTCCGAGATATATTCATTTGAAAAAAAAAACGGCATTTTCTAAACTGTTGAATTAAAAAATCTGAAAAAATTCACATAGTATGCCTTTCAGTAGTACTTTGATATAACCAATTATGCGGCAGATCTAAAATGGTCGAAAAAAGTGGCTGAGTTGATGGAGAGTCCCTCATGTACGTGTTTCACAAAAATCGAAGGTGGACAAGCGATGTCCACGATGTTGAAGTTCGCATCGTTGGAATACAACGAAAATTCTCTTTAATATTTTCATTATCATCCAGAATCTTTTCTTACACATTTCGACTCAGGATGTCTAATAAAGACGATGAAAAAATATTCGAGTGCTGTTGTAGGGCAAAATGTGCCAAAAACGATTGGGCTCCGAAACTTTCGTTGCGTTCCAACGATGCAAACATCAACAGCGTGATGTTCTTGCCAGTAGTAGTGCCTGCCGATCGAGTAGTGGCTGAAGCGGAAGCCAGTGTCCGAGTAAGCGATCACCCATCGAAGTATCGGCAGAGGCCAACGTTGCTCAACATGGCATATAGCCGGAGCCGTACACCGATCAATAATATTGCCGCAGCTTGTGACGAAGAAAGAAAGAAAAAAACGAACCGGTGTTTGGGCGGTTCGTAAAATCGTCCGGACCGCGGGTCTCGTTGGAAGGCAAAAAAAAAAAAAATGTGAAGCGCCGCAGACAGGTGTTTCGATGCCGAGGCACGAATGTATGTGTGCAAGGCGAGGGCTCTCGAGGGGAAGCCTTCGAGAGTTGAGCCCTACGTCGACCCTTGGGATACATGCACATATATTTACGTGTGTGCTGATACGTAATACGAGGATTATACAATACACGCGATACGTCCTATCGTGTTTGAGGAGCTGTGAGTGTGTGTGTGTGTATCGAGGCCTCTCACAGGACACTTGGCGTGAAAAGTATCCCGTTGAATGAAAATTATGTTTATCAGTTCGCAGTTGGAGAGAAAGAATGTGGCATTGACGTTTGAATCGTTGGAATGCATCGAAAGTTCTTTTTTGTTATTTTTATTTCTTCATTTTTATTACAATGTAGAATTTTTTTATACATTAAGGTATACATTTTTATATATTCTTCATTTTTTATACATTTATACATTTATACATTAAATGTATAAATTTTTTTATACATTTTTTATACATTAATTTTTTTATACATTTTATACATTTTTTATACATTATTTTTTATACATTTTATACATTAATTTTTTTATACCCCGACTTGCGATTTTGAAAAAATCCATTTTTTTTATTGCATTTTTTTGAAGTATAAGTATCTGAGAATATGCCCTGAAAATTTCAAGTCGATCCGAACAAAATTGACTGAGATATGAGCGTTGAAAGAGAAGAATCCGCGTTGAAAGAGAAACTTTAAACGCGTTTTTCTTAAAATGGCATTTCTGAAGTCGGTGACCAAGATTACTCGAACACTAATGAACCGATCTTCTTGAAATTTTGCAGGCTTATTTAATACATAAAAATGTAGTCTATAATCATTCGTTTTTTTTCCGAAAAGAATGGCCGTTTTATAGCCAAAAAACGGCCGTTTTTTTCGTTAAAATCGAACCATTAACTTTGACTGTCCGCCATTTTGTGAAAAATGAATATTTTTTAAAATCCTTCGATTAGAGACTAGTTTATACTTATATTTGACTACATCCATCCGCATTTTTTTTTCAGATGATCCACTTCGCCGTAATGTTGGTCACCGCAAACCGTGTATATAAAAACATTATTTCATTGACGGTCATTTGCCACTAAACAATGGAATATTTTTCAATAAAAAAATTACTGGAAGTTCTTCAAGATGTGTTCTTTAAGATGGTATATTGAGCGATTAAAAAAGTTTTGTAGTTTTCTTTAAAAAAATTCACGAAAAAGGCCTTTTTTGCGCTACAAGTGGGGGTAACGCCTTCAGATCGTGGATCCTCTCTGATACGAAAAAATCGTTAAAGTGATTTTCGTATAGATAGATAGAGTAATTTCGTAATAGAAGAATAAAAAAACTTTCTTCGTATTCCAACGATGGAAACTTCATCATGAGACGCGAGTAATCTGATATGGATATAGAAAGAAATGAAAACAATGCAAAGCTTTCTTCGAAGTATAGTTTGGATGCTCCGCTTCGCCGGGGGATGTTTATTTATAATTGGGTGCGAAGAGAAAAGTATCGCGAGCGGAGCGATAAGGAAGAGCTTGAAGTTTGCATTGTCGAAATGCAATAAAAATTAATATTTGTGAATTCCTTTCATTTCTCTGGGCAGATTTTGCCTACAAAGATCCTTTAACCATTTTTGAAGATACTTATTTACCTATCTATAAAAGAAATTTACAAAAAAACATTTTGTATAATAATAATAAAGATAAGGAAATCAAAATATCAGAAGGAACTTTCGTTACATACCAACGGTGCTAACTTCAACATCATGAATAAGGGAATTTCAAACTATACGGTGTGTTTTTCTTTCTTTAACCCTCTGTCGCGCGCCCCTCGAAAACTCCTTAGGTCGGGCGCGGTGTGCCTGAGAGGCTTTTTTTCGAAAACTGCCCATAAAATCTATGCCAAGCTATTTTATGTCAAAAACCAAAATTCCTTACCGTTGGAGCGATGTATTTAAACGGAATATGCCAATAAATACTTTTAAAAACTATTTAGAATTTATAATAAACGCAAAACCAAAAGTACAACATTTTCGGAGTTATTGCAAACGTGATTGCTGAGCCTGATTTCCAACCGCGCCCGACGCCGGATTGATGTTGAAGTTTGCATCGTTGGATCGCAACGAAAATCAATTCCTTTTAAATGACAATGTTTCTTTTTGATCGATCTAAGCTATGAAGATATTCAAACGTGTTTACGTATCCTTCTTTATGACCACAGATGTAATAAAAACTTATGTGATTTTTTTTCAATGACGGATCAAAAATTCAGTAAAAAAATCGCTGCATGGTCACGATGCAAATTTTAACGTCATTCTTTTATTATGTTGAAGTTTGCGTTGTTGGAACGCAACAAATGTTCTTTTCATTTTTATAATTACAGAAGATTTTTTCAAATATATTTATAGAGCAGATCCCCAAATGAGTATCTCAAAAAATTGTTGAGCGACCTTTGTAGCAGGGTGTCTACCGACCTGAAAAGTCATGAAAAATCTTCAATGTCGTGAAATTACCCTCGACCCTGAAAAAGTCATGAAATGTCATGAAAAATTACCAGTCTACCCGAATTACTATACCCTACTAAATTATCGTTGAGTCTATATTCAATATGAACTAACTTTGTGGTACTTGTCGATAGAGACGCGAATATCGAATCGATAGAAAATAAAATAGAAGAAAGTAAAAGAAAATGATGCGTTATCTCAACATATTAGTTTTTCTTTGTGATTCGTGTAAGGCGACTAGATGATATTACTCAAAGTTCCTAAATGTATGTAATTTTTCTCTAGATTTTCCCAAAATATATTTCTTTACAGTAATCTTGAAATTATATTTGTCTCACATTTTTTACTACATATGGAATTGTAAAGTTTGGTGACGTTTCGTTTATTCCGTATACTTTTTATTGGCATACAACACACATCTGTTTGAAAGAGCAAAATAAAAATATAAACATTTAGAAAATCGGTCGCACTGTAGAATCATTAAGTATACTTCTATGCCAGAAAGTCATACTAAGAGTCATGAAAAAATCCCCATTCCTTGCCTTAAAAATCCTTAAATGTCATGCAATTTCAGTTCGGGTCAAAATTAGACACCCTGTGTAGGCAAAATCTGCCAAAAGATATTGAGCAAATACAACACTATTAATGTTCATGGCATTCCAACGACGAAAACTTCGACCCTATCGTCTTTAGAATTCTCAAATACTTATTTGGTATTCTCAAATGCTTTAGAATACTTGCTTTTCATTGACTTTCGTGGACCCTGTTCAAGACGTCATATACAACAACAAAAAATTCCGCCAGGTTGAAATCACCAAATCCGTCATAGATAAAAAAAAGAGACGGACCTTGTATTCATTTTCGCTGTAAACATTTTTGATGATGTTGAAGCTTCCATCGTTGCATCGAAACGAATTTTTATTCTGGCAAATAAAACCTCACGTGAACTTTTATGCGATCCTTATTAGAGACCCACAACCTTAATCTATCAAAAGTGATTTTGTATAACAATGAAAATGGAGAAAAACGAAATGAAAGAGAATTTTCGTTGAATTCCAACGATGCAAACTTCGGCAACATAAATTTTTGGCTCAGCTTATGACTTGCCAAGCAAAAAGTGATCGGAATTACTCTGAGGGAACTATTACACGAGCTGGAACGCTCGTCTGTCCTCCCAATCGATTCTAACATGACCACGTTGCCACATGTCCCTTCGCGATGTGGGAACTGAAATATATTTTCTCTCACTCGACACTCCGCGACAAAAAGCGATTGAAATGAATCTCGAGCACTGGAGAACGCGAAATGAGTCTCAAATGTCATACACGCGGATGCTGCGCTTAAGGCGCGTCATGTGATGCGCGCGCCCCTTACGCGTGTCTTTGTCATAACACGTTGGCTCGTCTTGTAAGTCTCGCGGGATCGTGGCGTGGAAAAAAAAGCCGCTAAAAATATGCCCAAAATTTGCGAAATAAAAAATTTCGAGACGTTCCGATTAAATTCGGAGATTCGACACCTTATTGGGAACAGGGCCCCTGACATTTTTTTTTATGCATCGAATAATAGTGGCAAGCAATGTGAAGTGATCGCCACAAAATTATCCCTCGTGAATAATTGAGCGGATAACGGACCCTTTACAGTTTTTTACTTAAGGGGTAACACCACTCTAGGATTTCGAAATAATCGTTTTTTTTTATTTGCTTAAACGATGCTTCAACGTCATCATAACGTCATCATAACGTCATCAAAGCCTCGGAGCGCCCGCTGAGCACGGTTTAACAAGTTCAAGGTTATATTTACAGAATATATCAAATATCGATTGTAACGAAAAATCACAATCCGAAAATCGACCAGCTTGACCCCTGGAAGTTGTGTTGATAATAATGAAAAATTATATCACCATTTTGTTTTTCACATCTGCCCTTTTAGAATCCTCAAAGAAACCCGAATTCTGTCTATTGGTGCCGGAGTTATGCAAATTGAAGAAAAAAATGCAAAACTCGCGTTCCTTCTCTTCCACAAAACTTTTTCATCTGCACAAATAGCTTTCGTAGACAAAATATGGGCCGAACATAGAATTTCTCTTCACATCTTTTTCAAGAGTCTGCTCTTTCATTAAAAAAAATAATCTGAACAGATGTTATTTCAAGGAAACAACAGCATTCGAAAGTTGGCCGGGCCTCACAGACCCAGTGTGTATAACGAAAGAGCGAAAAATATAAGTACTCCTAGGGTTAAAACTTTCGTCTAACCGGATACTTTTTTGAAATGTTAATAATCACGAAAATGGCGAAATGTAGAAAAAAATCGATATGGGTAAACATATAAAAAGATCATCCGGACATACGATAGAAAATGTTATAAACTACGCTCTGCTTGAATTTGAACTCAATTGAACCAGCACATTTTGAGGTACGTCTTACATCGTTTAAGGCCTTATGCCACTCTACAAGCCGAAAAAATAGGTTTTTTAAGGACTTTTTTCCAGAAAAACTACAAAATAAATCGAGATTTAAAAAAAGGTGTTTATCATACATATCAGTGACTGTATACAATCATTTTTTTGAAGCGATTAATTTCAAAATGGCGGCCGTGCATCGTTTATCTCAAAACTGCATTTTTTAAGTTGGTTGCAAACATAACTCAGACAATTTTCAACCGATTTACTTCAAGTGTTGAATACATCTTAAAAAATACGTTGTCTGGAAGTAGATAGCATTTTTTTTTATATTGCATAGATCATTTGTTATAAAAAATTATTTGACGATTTTTTAGGCAAATTTTTCACTTTTCAAAAATTTATTTATTTTGTAGTTTTTCTGAAAAAAAAATCCCCAAATAGCCCATTTTTCGGCCTCTAGAGTGGCCTAACCCCTTAATAAAACATAGTTCCGATAAAAGCGAAAAACCCAAAAAGTCTGAATTGCAACGTGGCGGTTCGACGAAGCGCAATGGGCGATCATGCCCTGCACAAAAATCGCTATAACTCGGTTAATTTTGTGAATTTTTACGGAAAGTTTGTTGCAAATTAAAGTCAAAACCCAAGACTATACGACTATGTGATACACCGTATTTAGGAAATTTCAAGCTCATGCGGACGCCTTAAGGATCAGGGGTGTGTAACCTTTCAAGCCGCGAACATTTTCCGCTCGTGCCGTATCTCGATCAATCGACGAGGGCGCTCGCTCGCATAAGGCACTTGTGTATTCGCATGCCAACCATCTGCGTTATGCCATGAAACCGCATATCGTGCAACGTCGCAAGGATTTGCGAATTTTGTGGTTGGATCCCAATCTTGACCGCGCTTCTCCCTCAAAGTTGATGAAGAATCAACGACAATGAAAATGATAGAAGAACGAAAAAAGAAGAGAGAGAGCGTGACAGAGGGGGAAAGGGAAACCATGCAGCTCTCCGAAGTTTAGGTACGACGTAGAGGGTGATCGACGTCGTCATGTAGGGTAGCAGGTGTTGCAACGTTCCCGCGCAACGCGGGACTCTATTATAGAGCGCCGAAAGCCGATGTGGGGCAAAATGGAACATTTTTTCAGGTGTGGAACCGTACTCGTTATAACAAGCACCCCAGGTAGGGAATCAAAAGGCTGACGATGGAAACAAACTTGTGCGAGCCTTGTTTCACCGAGCCCGAGTGAGACAGACCTGGGCCAGGTTTCATTGCATCTTTTGGAGCAGCCTGGAACCAAGACTGGCTGCTTAGCCTAAACTCAGGGTTATTTCAAGCTTTATTTAGCCAGTGAATTTTAAAGCTAAAAATCAAGGCTGGATGTAGGCCTGTTTCAGGTTGTGATAAAATAAAATAAATTTTAAATAATATTTTTTCTGTACTTTTATGAAAAAAAAATTAGCAATAAATCTGTCGGGTGTGAAGACACGACAAACGAAAGCGAAGGAGGCAGCTCAGAACATTTAAACATATTCTCTTATCGATATTTATGAGGTACACAAAAAAAATTTTTTTCTCGTCTCACACATTTCGTATATACTCACTCTCTGGAGTTTGCGTACACTCTGTGTATTACGTGTCCCATAAACAAATAACAACAAATAAACTTGAGTGTTTTTTAAATATATTTTATATATATTTTATAACAAATAATATAATGAATAATAAACATATATAATAAATAAAATGAATTCTTCACAAATTTATTACATTTACCCCAATGTAGAATATAGAAAACTAAAAACAGGCCTCATATAGCCTCGAGAAGAGTTTGGGATAAGCCTGGTCACAAATGCTCATGAAGACTCCATTAAGGCTCGTTTTGAACCTTGTTGTTTCGTCGTTTCAGGCTTAGTACAGGCTTTTCTACGAGCCTTTGGTCAAGCCTGTGTGCAAGAGCCCGAAACCGCGTTATCATTCAAAGGTTCGGCGAGGCCTGAAATCAGGTTGGCGCTCAGCCTGAATTAAAAAATGTGAGCCTTGTTTCAGAGCTTGTCGAGCCCTTTTTCATCGTCACTTCCTACCTGGGACGGTGGGGGGCAAAATGGAACACTTTTTTCAGATTTGCAATCGAAATCGTTATAACAAACACGATGTGGGGCGAGATGGAACAGTTTTTTAGGCGTGCAACCGAAGTCGTTATAAAAAGCACGGTGAATGGTGTGCCGCTGTTGGATTATTCTGTCAATGCACTTTCGTAATTGCTTTTTCTCATTTTCATTTGCTGTACTTTTTTACCTTTTATTATTTGCTCACATTACTTTCACTCTCGGCGAATTGGGAGCCGCCGCAACGATTGTTCCTCGAGATGAGCGAAGCAATGATCGATCGAATATCGGCGACCCAGCGATAGGGTCGAAGTTTGCATCGTTGGAATGCAACGAAACTTTTATTCGATGTCTTATTTCCATTATTATCTAAAATTATATTTTGCAAATTTGTTTTAGATCGTTAAATAAGAAGCCTGAAAAAAATTTGCGTGATTTTCGTAGCTCAACTCTGCCCAAGGAAATTTGAGGAATTAAAAGAAAATCATTTTCGTTGCATGTCAACAATGCAAACTTCAATACCATATCCAGCGAATAAACTAATGTGTAACAATAAATGTGCTCAGTATGAACGTTTCACGAAACTCTTGCTCTTGCGATCATTATAGTATAGTCGATGAAATAAGAATTCTCGTTTTGGTACGTTGAACAGTTGTTTTTGTGTCGATCGATATCGTTTTTCGTGGTAGCGTTGAAAAGTGCCTGATCGAAAAAGTCTCGGCCAATGACCATGCGATCGAACATGCGTTATCTTTCCTCTTTTGAATTCGCCATTTTGTTTTTTTTTCGCTTCTCATTATTTCGGAGCAAAGGACGGAGTGGGAAAAAAAAATTCCCTTTAGACGCCAATAATAATGACCGAAATTGGAGTTGTCACTATATCCAGTTGACATTGAAAATTGTTCGCAAAATTTGACAAATATAGCGAAGCGATTATATTTACAGTCAGCTCCATCGGTTTTTTTTGTAGTTTATCACTTGAGGGTTCCATATTGCCCCATCTTCTCGCTACTTCGTAACGAACAGAAAGGCACACATAAGAATACCTTTGCCTGAATTTGTACGTTCGTCTGCCAGCTGCACACATAAATATACATACATACATACATACACATATACACATGCACAAACACGCACTTTTCGATACACCGGCCACTTCCGTTAATTCCACTGCATCTAATCCCACGCTCAGCGCCGAAAAACTTTTACATAATATCTAAAAGCAAGGGAAAAAGAGGAAAGACAGTCCCTCGAGTGCCCTCTGACCCCTCTGTTCGAGAAATATTGAACTTGTGCGGTATCGGGGACAGTTACGCGATCGAATAGCATTCTGATAAGATGCATTTGAAACCACCACTCAATAATGTGAGAAATAATAATAATAATGTAGCCATACTCACATCGATAATAATTATAATAATGATAAAAAGAAGAACAGTTCTAATAATAATACAATCATAGCACTGTCGTCACCATTAATAACCTTAAATGAACATTATAATATAAACCACCATATTTGTATGCACTATATGTATAAACAATGTAGGTATATATGTTGAATTATCGAGGGGGCAATAATGTTTGACCGCGTTTCCCTTCCGCTCGTGCGAACTGGGCTACAGGGTCAACGACGAATCGGAAGTGTCTCGTTGAGTGAGAATCGAACGGTGTTGCGCATCACCCATTATTTAAATTAGACCGCTGCGAGCCTCAATGCTATACGTAGGGAGAATGAGATACTCTCATTCTCTCCCTAGATATTACCAAAATCGCGATGAATCACATTTCTGTGGTGCTTCGTTTTGGAACTTGATTCTTCAGGGAAAAACTCGCTCCATTGACGTTGTTGATGTTGCATCGTTGCAAGGCAACAATTCCTTATTTCGACTAATCAACTTGTTATCGACAAATTTTTGGCTCTTTTACGTCGGGATTTCCACTCGAACGTTTTTTTCAGAATTTTTTCGAACTTTCACAACGTGAAGTCGTTACATATAGTGGGTGGCAGCAAAGAAAATAAAAATTTTGTTCCATTACAACGATGCTTTTTTCAAGAACAGCTTAAACGCGTTTTTCTTGAAACTATGTTTTTCAAAACGATGTACACGATTTCTCGCCATCTGATCAACGGATTGACTTGAAATATGGTACACTTATTCAGTGTAATAGTAGTTCCTTAACAATAGTGATGTCATTTTTCCTCGAAAAATCAGAAACAACATTCAATTTTTTTTTTAGGATTGAAACACAACAAAAAAAAGCTCGGTCAAGGCTTAACCAATATTACCTATATTAAGAACAGAACTCGTTTTTTTACATAACCCTGATTTTGGGTTCGTCACAGTAGCCTAACCTCTTCAAAAGAATGGTAACTTACGACTAGAAGAGGGGAGGGGGGCAGAGAGGAGGGACTGCGTAGACGACGATGAAAAAGGATCGGAGAATAGCGAGGTGACCAAACTCAACGGATGCATAACGAGTACAATAGGAGCCAGCTCGAGAAAGCTGAGGGACGAGTGCGAGAGCGGGAGGCATAGAGGGACAGGGAGTGAGCGCGAGGAGCAGGGCGAGTCGGGGAAGGGTTATCCTCATTTACGTAATGCACGTTGAGACAATACCGGTCCACAGGGTGTGCTGTGTTGTCGTTGATGTTGCTCTACACACGTGTACAACAGTTGCGCTCCGCCGCACGAGAAGTGCGATATTAATGGCGTCACACGCTCGAACCAAAAAGAATTCTTCTCTGGTCACGAAAACAAGGCACCGGGACACAGACGCCGGAAAACGAATTGAAGACGGAAATAAGCACAAAATTGTCGCTCATTGTGAGACAAATAAAATAGACTCTTAGATTTCAATAAAATTTTATCGGACTTTCATCTACTGCATTGTTGTAGGGCGTTTTTTTTAATAATAAAAGAAGCGGATTTTTGAAAAATTAACGACGTCTGCGAAATAAAGCATCCGATGATCGCACGAAGGGTCAACGCGTTTAAGAGAACAGAAAGGTTTTGGTGAGTCGAATAAAATGTCGAAGTTTGCGTCATTGAAATGCAACGATTTTTATTATGCTTATCAAACTTATTCTTCAAAGAAAATTGAGATCGTGAACTCTAATAAGCATACGTAAAAAGGTTTAAGTGATTTTCACAGACGATAATTTAAATAATTAAAAAGAATTACTTTTCGTTGCACTCCAACGATGAAAATCTGTACATCATAGTTCGACCACGTTGAAGTTTGCATCGTTGGAATGCAACGATTTTTTTGTCCATTTTTCATTTCTGTTTTATTATGCTTATCCAAACCTCACTTTTTTACAAATTGAGATTGTAAATCTCAGTGATTTTTGTAGCAAAAAATGTAAGAATTCAAAAGAATAACTTTTCGTTGCACTCCAACAATGCCAACTTCAACATCATTTACTTCGAGCGAGGATTCAAGAGACACTTTGTTATTTTTTAAGCTGGAAATCGTACGGGTTAAAACCGAATGGGATCGCAAAACCCGGCGGGGCATACGGAGGAGCATTGGAAAATGTATCGAACAAAACGGTTTTTCAAGCTTAGCAACTTAACATTTGAATCATTTATCACACTGGGACAATCTGACAAAATGTGACAAGCCTATCAGTCAGATGACCATGAAAAAAAATCATGAACATACTTTAAATATTGCATAATATGTGTAAAACATTATTAAAAAAAAACAGATGGTGACGCAAAAAATTGTAAAGAGCGGCGGAAAAAAACTTGGTGATGCTCGGTCGTTTAGACGCACAGTGACACTGAAGGGGTGGATCGAACAGCCTTTATGGGCTTGAAGTTTGCATCGTTGGAATGCAACGATATTTTTTCGGTTTTCTTATTTTTATTAGTATCGAAAATCATATTTTGTAAATTTGGGTTGTAGGTCGCTAAAGGCTCTTTAGCCTAAAAAATGATCGCGCGATTTGTATGGCTTAAATATGTCAAAGAAAATTTGGAAAATTTAGTAAAAAAAATGTTTCGTTGCATTCCAACGATGCAAACGTCAACATCATCAGCCCTTTGGTTTAACGTCCGAAGAGTGGACGATAACTGTGCACCAGGGAATCGTCCTAGGACGCAGAGCCAAAAGCGAAAAGAGGGAAAGTGCAAGTCCCGCTCCCTTCGTATCCGCGCGCCAGACTTTCGAACACAGCGCGCCAACGTTCACCGTCCCTTTGCCCCGCGCGCCGAGACCCTCGCGTCGCTTCTTCCGTTCTCTACCAGACTCGTTCCGTTGTCAATGCCGCTCTGCCGTCTCTCACTTGCTTTTCAACCAGACGCATATATATATTTTTCTATGTTCTCTTCTTTCTGCTGGTTTCCAATTTTTTTTTCTTTTTTGTTTTACATTGCCATTGCAACTTGGGCGGCGCAGCTTCCCTTCTCCATTTCATCCTCTTCGGTTTGTCGTGGCTCTTTGGCTTTTTTTTCCGTTTGTTTTTTACCATTTTTCGTCGGCTCAGCGCCGTCTCTTCGTTACACCTCCTTCGAAAAGGATCCACGGGGACGCACGACACTCTCGAGGCGTGAGTTCGTTGCTTTTCTTTTCGTCCCGAAATCACCAGCCGCGCTCGTTCATCGAATGAATTTACGGCGATTCGCGACTCAAAGGGATTAGACGATAAGACGGTTTTTCTGCTTCTTTTTTCGAAATTTTTCGAATTTTTTTCAAGGTCGGTGTACTCGTTCATCGAATTGCACTGTCGTTCGAAAGGTTATGTAGAGTGTGAAGGTATAGAAGATTTTTCTACACGTTTCCGATTTTCTTCGAAGATCCAAGAACCTTGATTTTTTTCTCTAATTTTTAAGAATAAGCATTCAAAGTAAAACTTTTAAAAAATGTTTTATACGTAAGGAAAATTTTTCCACGAGTTTCTAATTTTTTTCGACGGCCCTTGGATTTTTCTTTCCATGATTGAAAAATGTTTGGCCTTCTTTTCAAGGTCTCAAATCATTTGAATTTCCCAAACCCTTTGGCAAACTCTTGATCGATTTGAATTTACGCTCTCGTTGGTAATTTGGTACACTTGGTAACTTACAAAGTACGTATATTTACAAATTCCAGTTGTTCGATTCTGCGATCGGGCCGACTTTGCACGAAACGCCCCGTTATGGGATGTTATTCATTGGCGCTGCAGCCATAGGATTTATACTTGTTCTGCTTGTACTGCGGTTGTGATGCGTCGGCGTCGCACGTGCAACCAACTGGTGAAGGTACACAAAACGTGTGTCTCTCAATACATGGGTACGACAAAACAATGAGTATACATGTACGCGAATGTACATGTAGTGTGAATGTACATGTAGTGTGTGTGTGTGTGTATACACACACACACACATATAAATATAGCATATGTGTAATGTATGTGCAGCGTCGTTCCACGAGGTCTGTTTTGCCGCGGCGAGACGCTTGCACACGCGACACTCTCCAAGAGATCTCGAGGGACTTTGTGCGCCCGCGTATACGATCGATAATAATGGTGCAACGTCCGCGAGGCTCGCCGGCTCGAGCTTCCGATATGAAAAGACCACTTCCTACTGTCGATGGGGCTGAAAATCTTTTTCTCTGTCTATTTATTCCTCTTTCACCTCTTTTTATTTTGTGTTTCATGTTCACGTGTATCCTTATTTGATTTCTCGTTATATTTCATACGAATTCGATTTTACTTTTATTGTTTTGCGATCTTCCTTTCTCCCTTTTATTTATATTTTTACTGTCATGTTTTTTGTCTCGTTTCATTTCCAATTTCATGTAACTTTTTTTCTACGTGTGGGTGAATAAGCGCATAGACTTATATGGGTATTTATATCTTTGCGTGCGAATGCAATGATGGTGAAGTTTGCATCGTTGGAATGCAACGAAAGTTAATTTTTCTCCTACGCCTCATATTCATTCCGCTGATTTAGGCTAGGAAACTTACTCAAGCGGTTTTTCTTATCCTCACAAGAGATCTTCGTGATCTTAATCTATAAAAAATAATGAAGAAGTAAAAAAAAGGACATCTATCGGTGCACCCCAACGATGCAAACTTCAACGCCTTCGAGTAGATGGGTGAACGTCAGCATGCATTCACGTTATTACCCTCATTCGCCGTAATTCCAGTTCGTGATTCGTGACTGTTAAGATTGCCACTTCTCGATTCCGCCATTTCTTATCACCTCTGGTATCACGTTCTATATTGTTTGTGTCCTTGGATTTTATGTTTTCTGTATTATTTTTACATTATTTTCGTATCTTTTTTGTATTTTTTTTTCTAATTTCGTACTATTATCTGTATACTACTATTGTATTTTTTATTCTTTGATTTCCTAATGGTTGTCGAGGACAATATATATGTAACAATCAACCAATCAAGCAATCTCTTCCTATATGTCTCTTTCTCTTTTCGTGCCTATTTCTGCCTCCGCTGCTGTCTGTTTATTTCTCTGGTTTTCTCTTTGTTATGCATCGATCGGTGGGGATTGACAATGAAAATGAAGCACGACGACATTTCGAGGTCGCGATGCACGCGGATTCAGTCTTTCCTCGATGGGGAAGCTTCTCATCGGAACAACCCCTGAAATTCAAATTTCAACCTCATGTTTCTTTCTCTCGCTCTTTTTTTTTCTGACGCTTAAACTGAATGGTCTGTACCTGGATGTGTCCAGCCCCATTACTGAATTACTGCATTCGTGAATAAGTTCCTTGAGTACATTTTTCGCCACAAATGGTGTTTGCCTTATTTTCTTTTTCCTTCTCTTTTTTAAGCTTTGGTTGTTTTTGTTTGTTTGTTTTTATTTGCTTGTTAAAGGCTGCATTATTGTCATATCCTTTTGTATCACGTTTTAATTTAATTTAATTTCGCACCTCTCCCTCGTAATCAACTGGTAGTACCCCTACTCCATACCGATTTTGCCACAAGTTTCATAGCTATTCTATCCAATTTGAAGTATTAGTTTCAAATTGGTACTTCAAGTGTGTACTGTTTATGGGTTCTCTATATCACGTCATTCTTCTTCTTCTTTGTGCCGACAAGCCACAATTTTTTTTATCAATCAAACGGAATAAAAATACAAAAAAAAATGTCTATACAGAAATAAACATGAAGATTTAGCCACGGAAAATAACGAAAAACACTTGGAGAAACGATTACAATGGTTGGGACGTCAGCTTGCAAAAAATAAGTAAAAAAAGAAACATTGTCGCTTCGTGGTCTTCAGAGTCAAACTCGACTCGTAGTCGTAACTACAAACACAAAAATAAGAGAGACGTCACCACGAATCTCCTGAAAATAATTCGGAAATTGAAATTCACGGATCGGAAGATAATACGAGAAACAGTGAGCTAATTTTTCCCATCACCAATGGAGGAAAATTTTCGGATCGCGTTGCCATAACAACGGAACTGACACATACCCTGTATCAATCAAGGATTATTCGCTATAACGAAGCAGGCACTCTACCCGGGTTCTTACCCGTGAGAGGAGTTGTAACTCAGCCGCTGCACAAATCTAAGTAAAAACGGAATAATGTCTCTTGTTAGGTCCGTACCTAATCCAGAAAGCTGTAGCTTTGGCAAAGATAACACATGCTCGAGATTTGTTGTTGGAAGGTTTAAACACAAACAGTCGACGCTGAAAAAAACGGACCTTTCCAATTTCTCATACAACGTCTGACAAATTTCTGTGATTATTCTAGGTAACCCTTCGACGTCACAGATCGACGATCAAGCGCTACCCGAAATATCGAATACTGGTCCACGAGAAAATTCAGAAGCCGAAGCAACGGCTACAGTAGACCTTGATGACTCCGACGGCTTACCAGAGAACATTCTTAAAGTTATGGGCAACGCATTGCACCTGACAGAGTTTTTGGACCGACAATTCCAAAACCCATTGCAGTGCGATGGGAAGAAATTCTCAAACAAGGTCTGCCATCAGACGAAAGGTCTGGCATCATAAGAAAGTAGCCTCTACCGAACAATTGTCTGTTCATTAATCCGACGAAATTGAACCCATAACTAAAATCGATAGCGACAGAAGCAGTTATGAAGCGAGACAATATCACCGTATAATAGCAAAACATGAAAATATCGTCGCTTTTCTTTCCGGACAAGGCAAGGCCTTATCAATGGCCGTCAAGGGAAACGGCGATGCCGAAAGTCTTATAACAATAGAATGCCTGAGCGGCACTACAAGACTGCTGACGGATCTGCAACGCGAGGAGACGGCAGTGAGAAAAAGTCACATTCTAGCTCCAGCAAAGGTTTCCATGAAAGAAGCGTTGCAAGCCTTAACGGTCGACGAGTGGTTGTGCGGTGAAGGTTTGGAAGATCGACTCAAATCGGCGAAAAACCTGGAACGACGAGTCTCTGAGCTGAAACCCACGACGAATATCAGACACCAAAAAACTTCAAAAACTTCAAGCCCCCGCCGCGTCACCAAGCACAGAAAATACAGACGACGACGCCAGGTGGGCAGAAATATTCGTCTCAATTACAAAAGAGCCACTCTACTGCGGAACAATACTCGACACAAAAAACACACACGAGTCAACACCACCAAAGACCATACCAGCGAAAGGACCGCAACCATCAGAATCGACGCCATTGATTCCTGAAGGTAGACGGTCAGGCAGACTCCAGCTCTTTCACAAAAATTGGAAAAACATAACGTCAGATCCGAAAATTCTCTCGTGGATCAAAGGTTATAGAACACATTTTGCGCCCAGACTCACTCAAAACAGAGTACCTATCAAAAATAAATGGTTCTCCACAGAAAAACAACAAATCTCCATACTTATCAATGAATTACTCGAGAAAAGAGCTATAGCTCGATGCCATCCAACAAAAAATTGGGTTATATCGAAGGTCTTTTTAAGACCAAAACCCGATGGATCAAATATACTAATTATAAATTTAAAAAAGCTCAGCACTTTCATTTTAACCGAACATTTCAAAATAGAGGACTGAAAAATCGCCTCATGAACCCTGATTGTTTTATGGCCGCTCTGGACTTTAAAGGCGAATATTATCTGATTCCACTTGCAAAATCGAATAGAAAATACGTCCGGTTTCAATTCAACCAACAATATTTCGACCTTACATGCCTACCGTTTGGTCTTAGCGACGCCTCTCTCGTTTTTACAAAAATAATTAAGCCTGTTGTGGGACAATTAAGAAAACAGGGATATTTGTCCGTTTACATTTTGAGGATTTTCTACTCTTTGAAAATTCTTCTAATCAATGTCTTGCGAACGTCGAAAAGACCTGGGAGCTCCTAAGAAATTTAGGATTCATAATCAACGAAAAGAGTAGTCCGCTTACACCAACTCAAGGATGTAAATACCTCGGGTTTCGCTTTGATTCTGTACGCTGGGTAATTGAGTTAACGAATAACAGAAAAAAGGATATTGAGAAAAAGTTACACAGTTGAGTACCACAAGAACATGCAAAATTCGAGAGTTTGCAGAGTTTCTCAAGACGTTAGTTTCGTCCTGCTTGGCGGTTGACTATGCCTTGGGTCATACCAAGGCCTTCGAACGGAAGAGATACGCGGCTCTCAGAGCCAATGTGGAAAATTATGAAGAATGCATGAACATATCAGAAAAACTTTAAGCTGATTTTACATGGTGGAAATCGAACATCTCATCGGATGGGGAGTACTGTGCAATGGCGAGAGGTCTCACGGACATTGGGGTGGAAACGAGCGATTTTCACATATAAATTACCTCAAATTGCCGGCGTTATTTGTCGGCCTAAAATGTTAAAAAAAAAGATAATAATTGTCCAATAATTATCCGAATAGACAACACCACCGCAATCGCATATATCAATCGAGAAGGAGGCATTCAATTTCAGCATCTCAACAATCTATCGGGAGAGATCTAGAAATGGCGCGAGAGCAGGAATATATGGATATTCACATCATACATTAGCTTAAAAATCAATATTGACGCAGACAAAGAATCTCGAAAACTCGAGCCCGAAACCAAATTCGAACTAGACTATGCAGCTTTCGAGAAAATTATGAACAAATTCGAAGAGTCATACATAGATCTATTTGCTAGCAGGAAAAATATGAAGTGCGAAAGATACATCTCTTGGCTGCGAGACCCGGGTTCCATGGCGGTCGACGCTTTTACAGTTTCGTGGAAGCCCTATTTTTTCAAAGTATTCCTCACTTTTTCATTAATCTCATGAACATTGAAAAAATCAAACACGAGGGCGCACACGGAATTCTAGTGGTACCAAAATGACCAGCTCAGCCACGGTATCCTGTTTTTCAAGCTATGCTCGTTGCATAATGTATGATATTTAGATCCAATATTAATCTCTTAATTGCTCATAACAGTCTCGTTCAATTCGGCAGAACATTTCCCTGGCGGTCGGAAAGTTATCAGGCAAGCATTCGAAATGAAACATACACCAACATCGGCTATTGAAATCAAGATCTCATCACTAAGCGAATCCTCGTTAAAACAATATGACGGTGCACTAAAGCGTTGGTGAACATATATATTGCTTCGAAAATTCGACGTCGCCGTATAAAGGATCGATCTAAAAAATCCTCAAGTGCCTCGCAAAGGAATACAAAACCGGAGCCTCCCATGGTTCTCTAAATACTATCAGATCCGCGATTTCCCTAATCATCGGACTCGAAGTTGGTCAAGATCATCGCATCAAAAGTTTTTTTTAAAGCGTTACACAGCCTGAGACCAACCCGTCCAAAATACGATTTCATTTGGAAACCAAAAATCGTCTTTAACTTCCAGACGTTACCAACGAACGAGGAACTCAAGCTGAAAGATTTGGCCATGAAAATGATGACACCATTGGCTCTCGCCACTGAACACACGATTCGAACATACTCCTTAATCAATATAAAAAATATTCAGGAAACTCGCGCCATCCTTAAGGTCTTAAGAATTCCTGATCGCATTAAAACGAGCGGCCTTAATCGAAAACAGCCTATATTAGTTGTACCCTTTTACGCTGAAGATGTAAAACTTTGCACCGCCTCAGTGTAGTCTCTTTTTTTATCGTGTAAAAAATCGTTTCGAGCCGCCTCATCACAAACTCTAAGTCGATGGGTAAAATCAATATTAAACAATAACGGCGTAGATACTAAAAAAATCACGGCGCACAGTTCACGCCACGCCTCGGCATGAGTAGCAGAAACAAATGGTGTTGCTACCCGAAACATCAGGAAAACAGCGGTATGGACACCCGAATTGTCAACATTCGCAAAATTTGACCTTTCAAATATCTCTAGCGATATGCACTCATAGGCATGGGCAATCTTAAGCTCCCAGTGATACCTATGTACACTTCCCATATGTCCAATGTGACCCACAAAGTTTAAAATAATATATATTATTATAATAAATTACGTTTCTCTGTTGTCGTTATCAGCTTTAAACATCTACCAGTTGATCACGAGGAAGCAGCGCGAGATACAATAAAATGATTAAATGAACTTACAAAGTGAAGTTCTATCATAATTGTATGCAGCGCCACTTCCGAGATGAACAAATCCCACCCCAAATACCTTTCTAATACTTACATAGAAACCCGAATAACATAACGGCAACGCTTTAAAAGAATGACGTGATATATAGTTCGCATAAACAGTACACACACGGTTGATACTTCCGATTGGATAGCATAGCTTTGAAGCTTGTGGTGAAATCGGTGTGGAGTTGATCATTTCGGAAGAGGCGCTGCATAGAATTATGATAGAACTTCACCTGGTAAGTTCGTTTAATCATTTAATTTCATTACATTTTTTTCGCATCGTTTAGTTTTGTTATATCGAGTCTTACCTAGCGTAATTTTCAAGTTATGTCCTGCGTTACCGCATGGTTATACTTTCTTGTATTCTTATGTTTCCATAACCCTTATTTTTTTATAGTTTTATTTTATTTTATATAGAATATCTTGATTTTCTTTATGGTTTTTTATACAATTTCGTTTGGCCGATAAATCTCTAGGGCATAATAAACATTATCAATGAATCAATGAATTTCTCTCGAACGAACGAACGATTTTGCGACAAAGAAAAGGGAAACGAACGCATCTGTCATAAATTAAATTTGTCTCCATGAGGGGCTGTCCTAATAATGTTGTAGCTACTTTGGTTTCCTTATTTTAAAACTTTTTATACAGTTTTGTTTAAATTCGCATTTTTGTCTTTCCTATCGCCTCAATGACTTAAGGCCTGTAGCGCGAAACGCAACGATGAACTCACCTTCACCTGCCGACGATATTAATCGCGTTCTCTGTGTGGTTTAAAGGCTACCAGAAGAAGAAAGAAAATAAAATAACGCGCCCAAGTATGAAAAGCATCGCAGGAGAGACAGTCCGCGATGACGATCGTATCGGCGACCATGACCGTTTCGCCCGTCCATGCCGATTTGACCGCATAAAGTATACGTGCGACGATTCCACGATTCTCAAAGAATTCTCTTTATGACAGTACATAACGCTACGTACAAGTCATACCTTCCGGTTCTTTTTTGACAAGCCGTATTCACGTACCTTCGCCTCGATCTCGATGAGTCAACGTTTGTTTCATTTTTTTTTCTTTCTTTGACGCCCAATTTTTTTTGTCCAAAGAACAGAGAGAATTATGAGAAAAAGCAACTTCGTCTTGCTTTATTGAAATGAAATGTAATTCCGGTGATTAAGGTTTTCTTTTCACGAACCCGAATATTTAATAATTAATTGATTTTCATCTGCAATCAAGTAAAAATACATCCTAGTATACTGATAATATTTCAAGCCAAGTTACCGAACTTTGAACGAAGTACGACTCTAAAAATCGTCTCATTTATACGGCGCTTAATGGAGATAACGCGCTGACCACATTTTCATCTATTAATTTAAACACTCAATAATTATAGGTGCCTGATATAAACTGCTCACCCATGCAACAAATCTGAAGATTCCGTAATGACAAAATGTCTAAATCTACTAAACTTGCGCGAATTTTGTTACTCCAGTTTTTCGTTGGGTATGATAATTGATTGTGACTTATTTTTGTCAAGCGCCACTGTAATTTAGCCAATGATTCAGACGGGCTTCCGCGAAAGGATTACCTTAAATGATCACTGTTGATTTGTTCATGATTATCGTGTCTTTCGATAGCTTGTTCCAAAAGTTCGCGGCTTTACGCAGGAACTCACCCAAATGGACTAACACGAGTGTCTGCGAAAATTTCAAAAGCAAAACGCGTCTGGCCCAATAACAATTTGGGTCTCACGTACAAAAATCTTGACTCCCTGTCCGGGTGCTCTCTTCCAGCTCTCAAGAGATCTCGGCTCTTGGAAGATAAAGTTTCATTGCCCTTGGCTTTCTCCTACTTTCAACTGCGCAAAATGCAAAAAAACAGACAACACCCGCTCGGCAACACTTGCAGGCGTTTGCATTATCCGAAATTAGTGCGAATAACGAGAAACGTCGACTTTTCACTTTGAATTTTAATTGCGATGTATATCCTTGAAATGCGCGCACACACATTGGCAATCGTTGAATTGCGCATTAGTGCTGTGTGTGTGTGTGTGTGTGTGTGTGTGTGTGTGTGTGTGTGTGTGTGTGTGTGTGTGTGTGTGTGTGTGTGTGTGTGTGTGTGTGTGTGTGTGTGTGTGTGTGTGTGTGTGTGTGTGTGTGTGTGTGTGTGTGTGTGTGTGTGTGTGTGTGTGTGTGTGTGTGTGTGTGTGTGTGTGTGTGTGTGTGTGTGTGTGTGTGTGTGTGTGTGTGTGTGTGTGTGTGTGTGTGTGTGTGTGTGTGTGTGTGTGTGTGTGTGTGTGTGTGTGTGTGTGTGTGTGTGTGTGTGTGTGTGTGTGTGTGTGTGTGTGTGTGTGTGTGTGTGTGTGTGTGTGTGTGTGTGTGTGTGTGTGTGTGTGTGTGTGTGTGTGTGTGTGTGTGTGTGTGTGTGTGTGTGTGTGTGTGTGTGTGTGTGTGTGTGTGTGTGTGTGTGTGTGTGTGTGTGTGTGTGTGTGTGTGTGTGTGTGTGTGTGTGTGTGTGTGTGTGTGTGTGTGTGTGTGTGTGTGTGTGTGTGTGTGTGTGTGTGTGTGTGTGTGTGTGTGTGTGTGTGTGTGTGTGTGTGTGTGTGTGTGTGTGTGTGTGTGTGTGTGTGTGTGTGTGTGTGTGTGTGTGTGTGTGTGTGTGTGTGTGTGTGTGTGTGTGTGTGTGTGTGTGTGTGTGTGTGTGTGTGTGTGTGTGTGTGTGTGTGTGTGTGTGTGTGTGTGTGTGTGTGTGTGTGTGTGTGTGTGTGTGTGTGTGTGTGTGTGTGTGTGTGTGTGTGTGTGTGTGTGTGTGTGTGTGTGTGTGTGTGTGTGTGTGTGTGTGTGTGTGTGTGTGTGTGTGTGTGTGTGTGTGTGTGTGTGTGTGTGTGTGTGTGTGTGTGTGTGTGTGTGTGTGTGTGTGTGTGTGTGTGTGTGTGTGTGTGTGTGTGTGTGTGTGTGTGTGTGTGTGTGTGTGTGTGTGTGTGTGATAGAGAGAGAGAGAGAGAGAGAGAGAGAATACAAATGCTCGTTGACTCGCATGTGCTGCTGGAATGGTGCGGCGCCGCTTTTGCCAGACCTCGTCGATGTGATTGCTCGCCACAAGCACGCACGTGTGTGCGTTGAAATGATTAGGTTTTTTGTCTTCGTACGACCCAGCATTGCCTATGCCTAACATGTCTGCTTCGGCATTCGAAAAGAGAGAAAGAAAGTTGCGGGTTGTCGGACAAAGAGTCATTGCGGGCGCTTTGAGTCGGGCGCGCTTTGAGTCGGGCCGTAAAAGTGAAGCTCGCTCATACCAGAAGTCAATTCCAGTCGTACCGAGGATATTTTTTGGTCAAGTGAAAAGTCATTGCATATCCATGTATATTAGGGTGTTCAAAGATAAAGTTTCATTTTTCGGGTCTACCATTTTTGGCACAATTAGATATTGTTTTCCCTTAGGAGGCAGCAAAAAATAACATCGTTATGTTCCATCCCTTAAAAAGAATTTGCTATAATTTTGTGATGCTTCTCTAAACGGAAGAGCTGTGGCAACTGTAAAAGTTGCCTTGTTATTTTTCCCTCTTTGTCGATCGAGACGCCTTTTGCCATTTTTGTCCCTCCCTGCGTGGACCGAGGGTGAGTTTGCAGTTGTTATTGACGGCGGAAGACTGTGGAAAAAATTCAAAGCTTCTTTAGCATGCGCCAGTATGCAGATGGTTTTTTTTGGGCAACGCAGTTATTCCGATAATGAGCGAACTTTTGTACTAACTGTGTACTGTTTGCTTCAGGAATAGAAAAATGTTATATTCCTGTTATATACTGTTTGCTTCAGGAATAGAAAAATGTTATATATATATATATATATATATATATATATAACATTTTTCTATTCCTGAAGCAAACAGTACACAGTTAGTACAAAAGTTCGCTCATTATCTGAATAACTGCGTTGCCCAAAAAAAACCATATATATATATATATATATATATATATATATATATATATATATATATATATATATATCTTCTAAGCATGCATATGCAGATCTTTCGTAAAAATTCGCTGCACAGAGCATTTTGAAATGTTCAATTGCGGAGCACGATGGCAAATCGAGGTGGAAGGACTTTCGTCCACACTCGCACTCACTGCGGCTGTTCCGTGCAGAAATGTGACCGGGCAAACCCTACTTTGTGGCGGCCCTGACCAGACTTGCCTTGTCTGATTTAACTGACCGGGCCCTCCCATGGAACAAACCGGAAAGATCGCAAAATCGTTTTTTACGGCTTACCCTCTATGTTTGGAAATTACAATCTTCTGGCCGAGATACATTGTGAGCAAGTACATCTTCACGTAATGTCTACCCGGCCAGAAGATTGATATTTTCTGAAAAGTGGAGCCTGTCTTTAAGAACTGGGTAAAGCTACTTTGCTTTTCACCTCATCAAAGATATTTATAATTGATTGGGAGGAAACTAATACATCTGTTGTAATTCTATTCATCATTAAAAGCATTCATTTCATCAATTATAATCGACGAAGAAAAGAATGCTTATCATAAAAATCGGGAATACGATAACTAATTATTTGAGCATAAAGAATAGCCAAACTATATAATGAGGCAAAAAAGTAAAGCAGGTCATTCATGGTTTTTGAACGCCTTGTCGCCATGTTGAGAAATATCAATGTTTTGGCCGGGAAGATATTACCTGAATGTATTTCGCCAACAATCCGCCAGGTGGCTACAAGCGCAGCGCTTTGCGTAAACAAGATACCGTCGCAAGAGGATAAAAGTTCGTCCTGTGAGTTGTACCACGTACAGAAATGCTATGTTTACAGCGCGCACTTACTCTTATGATTTTCCGATACTTGTGAAATGAAATTTGGCACTTAAGGCATTTTTTACTCGGATAGTCATCTATAGATAGATAGATAGATAGATGGATAGTTCACGTTTTTCTGTCTCTTTGCCTATTAGGAAATGCGAACAGGCATATGTATACACTCATATACTACCTTAGCAAATAGATAACCAACAAACAATATGTTGTCGAAATACTAAATTGAATACATCCCCGTAAAGATTCCAAAAATGCTGAAACGAGATTTTTAATTTTCTTGTTTGTTCCCGGTTATTTCCCGACCGATTCCCTACAACTTTCCTGGCCATTTACCGCTTGTTCTCCGGCCCGCTCCTGATCAGTTCCCCAGAAAGAGAACAGCAGATCGGGACCTAGCCTTAGGCCCGTTACATTGCGAAACTTTTCCAGGGTGCAAGGCCTGACCAGAGCCTGATATTATCTACGGAAGGCAGATCAGGGGCAGCACCTTTTCCCGACTTAAATTTCTACACGGGATGTTTTCATTCGACCGACCGGTACGAGGACGGCCACTGCTGTCCGCGGTCAGAATTGAACCACTAACCTCAAATTTTGTCATTAAATTCACCATAGTGTTGCGAGATGGTGCGTTATGATGACCAAAAGACGTGCGGACTTTTCGAACCGGACTAAACCTCAATACTTATTGATGCTAGTTATCAAAGATTCGTGTTTTTTCAGTACGCTTAAAAAAAATGGCGCGCAATTTAAAATGTCAGGTCATTTTGAGACACCTTTTATATAGTACCTATAGTAGGGTTTCACAAAATGGATATTACCTGACACTATCAAAGTGTACCAAGATCCTAATAGTGAAGAGGACTACCATATACAGGGTGTCCCTCTTATCTCTGCCACTCGAAATAACTCGGTAATTATCGACGTCACAAAAAAATGTTCCAGACTAAAGTTGTAAGGTGTGAAGGGGGCCATCAAATGCGACCAATATTTCGGTGGAGGCGCTGTCGCACAGTGAAGCTCACCTCCACTTTTTAAAATGGAATGGTACATTTTTTTAACCATTTTGTGGAGCACCTCAAGCCGCATAAAAACATTAGGGGGTCAAAGTCGTTCAAGGTTATTTAAGGTCAGTATCGATAATACAAATCTAAGTATCTCGGATCAGTCCCGAATATTTGGTAGTGATCCGAGATATTTATATTTGTATTTCATTTTAATAGGTGACCTTGAATGACTGAACGACTTTGACCCCCTAATGTTTTTTATGTGGCTCAAGGTGCTCCACATGATGGTTGAACAAAAATCTACCATTCCATTTAAAAAAAGGGGAGGGGGTCTTCACTGTGCGTCGGCGCTTCAACCGAAATAAAAAAAAT
Organism: Ophion ellenae; assembly: GCA_963210295.1. Classification (NCBI taxonomy): domain Eukaryota; kingdom Metazoa; phylum Arthropoda; class Insecta; order Hymenoptera; family Ichneumonidae; genus Ophion; species Ophion ellenae. The sequence continues at coordinate 36,251,445 of OY723385.1, forward strand.
TGGTCGCATTTGATGGCCCCCTTTAGACCGTACAACTTTTGTCTGGAAGTATTTGGTGCGTTGGTTCAAGGCATCAATGCCCGTCTACAGAATGCATAGAATATGTCATATATCCAAATAACATAAAATTCGTAACTGCGAGTTCTACCGCGATGATTCTTTAAATTATAATTCGTCATTCCCTGACCTTCTGTAATGATTAATGTCGAAGAAAATATTTCGCCCACACATGGAATCGAACCTACAACTTACCTGCGCCTATCTTCTTTCTGTACTGCGCACGCTGCCGCTATGCTATCGAGTGCATGTACTTTCGAATACCTGTTAACTCCGGTTTAGGTGAAATTTTGCACGGATCTTTTTTTAATAATACAAGTCACTGTTTAAATAGATTTTTGGCGCCTTGCAATGGGTTTGTACCATATAAGAGTGATTTGTAACATATTATATGATACTTCCTGCCATATGCATAGTAATGTGTGTCCTACAAGAACTGAAGGTGAACCACAAGAAGAAGTGTTGAACTGATATCCCATTTTTGCAATGCAACAAGCCGTGAGGCATGTTTTTTTTTTTAATAGTCGCTTTTCATAAGGTCTTCTAACAAATTTTACCTGACAAACGTTAATGTTAGCAATATGCATTGTGCAAACTGCAATATAATAGTAGAAAGAAGAATATAATAGTGACTGAACAAAACCTAACGTACAGTACACAACATCAGTATTTGTGCGCCGATTTTGAGATAGTGCTGAATTAAACATACCTATATTGTCAAGCTTTTTACAATAGTTGATAATAATTTCGGGGATGATAGATAGTGAAACACGCCACCCAAATCGCATGCTTAGATATACTTTTCGCTTATAGTTTTGTTAACCAGGTAGTGCCATTGAAATAGCACTGGAAGCGGCGATGCGTTTTTTGATCGACTTCCGCGGTCGGATTCTACGTGCGAGGAAACTCATTCGAAACGATATCATATTCAAGGACAAAGAAGTATAAGTAGATGGCAGGGCTTATCACCAACGAGGATGGGTGTATACGTGATTTTTCCCCCTTTTTACCGGGCCTCGTAAAGGAGCCCGGGAAGATTCTCTCCTCGACTTCCGGTCGACACCGTACACGGCCTCGCGCGGACCTCTTCCTGTCTCCTGCGGGCCTTCTGCATATTATTACACGCTATATCGGCACGAACATGCGCGGAGAGCCGGCCATATACCTGGACGAAAATTTGCCACACGAGAGAAAATTTCTCGTGTAGCTTCATTTTTTTTATACGTTTTTTTTCCCCTGACTTTTCGGCACAACCAAAAGGTTTAAATTTTTGTAAAAAAATAAGAAATGTGTTTTTTTTCCTGAGTAATACTGGTAGCATCATTTGGAGGCGATAAAACGATCTTTGCTGGTACGAAAGTTTGTAATTATTTTTCGACATGACATTGAAGTTTGCACCGTTGGAGTGCAATATAAAATATTGTTTTTTACTTCCTAAAATTTCTTGTTCTTGTTTTTCGCTGCGAAAATCCCCTAAGCACTTTTTACTATGCTCATTTGAAGGTTTACATCTGAAATGGGCGAACAAAAATTAATACAATAATGAAAAATCAGAAATGGTAAATGTGAAAAAGAATTTTCGTTGCATCGCAACGATGCAAAATTCAACACCATTTTTCAAAGTAAATGAAACCCGAGCTGGATATGCTGATTGAAATAATCAAATAACTGCGAAATATGATTCTCAGATTTTCGATATTTTTGTATGAATTTCCATGGATTTTTTGCAATCAGACTCTCGCCCCCGCTCTTTGAAACTCATACAGCTACACACATACACGGGTAAAAAAGACGCGCTTCCGTTTCCGTTATCGAAGCAGCTTCCCCCGAAATACAAGGGCCGGGGGAAAAATTGGTACGAGGGTGTTCTCGCATGAAAGGGTAGCTGTCAAACGAGAGTGGGCGACGGAGAGCGCGACGGGGGGGGGGGGGGGTGGTGGTGGAAAGAGAGCGAAGCGTTCAGAGATGCGCCAATTTTCGTGCAATTTCACGCCAATTTCCGGATTCCCGAATATCAAGCCCGCTCGCGGGGTCTTCAAGGACAGTAATGAGTCAATCTTCACCGTTTCCTACGCCTTTCTTTAAATTCGTATGAAATATTTATCTATCATCGTATACCAACATATTTGTATACCGGTATAAATGCCACTGACGTTCCGGGCCGTAACGAATATGGCGATACGCCCCGAGTACCCCGGAGCGGAAGCTTCGGGCAAATGGGCTACAGAAAAAAAAAAAATATATATATATATATATATATCGAAAGGGAGGAAAAATACCTCGTACCTGTACGGTCGGATGATTTTCTTGGTTAAACGAGGGAAGGTCCCCCCGCTTTTGAACCCTCCGAGTGCGACGGCGAAATTGAAAAGTGCCCGTCGTCGCACTTCAATCTCGTGGGATAATGTAATTAAGCGCGTGTATAAATGTTGTCGAACGTTTTCGATGCCTGCCTCTTCAATCGATGGTCGAGTATAGAAACAGGAAAAATATATGGCGATGAAGTTTGCATCGTTGGAATGCAACGAAAGTGTTTTTTAATTTGTTTCGTTTCTTTATTTTTATAACAATCTTAAATTTTTGGAACAGATTAAGGTCGTGGATCTCATAAGAGGACAAGAAAAGACCGTTTGAGTGATTATCCTACCCTAAATCGACAAAAAAAGTGAGCAATAGATAAAAAATTAACGTTCATTGCATTCTAAGGATGCAAACTTCAACATCGTATTTTGAATCCACCACATGTATACTTGGCTACCAGCACATCTTTTGACATGATGACTTTTTTGACATGATGTTGAAATTTGAATCGTTCGCGTGCAACGAAAGGTAATTTTCTTGTATCGCTTACATTTTTATTTCGCTCATTTAGGGCACGAACATTATTCAAACGGTTTTTCTTCTTCTCATTAGAGATCTCCGATCTTAAACTATAAAGAAATAGGACAAGTCAACAAAAAAACTTCTCGGTGCCAGCAAAGTTCGTATGATTTTTTGTCAAGTGGCTAGTAGTGAGACCTATACCAACCCATATATCAATTACTACACAGGGTTTTCAAATAAATTTTCATTTCATAGTGAGTGTCGTTAGCAGTTCATTCAAGACATTTCTTTTTTGTTTTTTCCTAATGATTTGCTATTATAAATGAATTCAGTGATATGTCGACGGCAGTAAAGCGATGACGAGCTTGTTCGAACCACCCTAATATATTTTCTTATATATGTGGAAAGTATGTTATTCAACAATTTAGAAAAACGATTACAGATTTCGTGAAAAGTGCTGTTTTTTTTCTTGTTTCGCAATAGAAATAGAGGATCAAGATAAACTCGCAGAATATCTTCGCTCCTTCAGTGAAGAGCTAGGAGAACGCTTTCACCGGGCATACAAATCGCGGCAAATCGGTACCAGGGAAGATGGGACCCACACGCATGATTATGTTTGAAGTTTGATAAGTGACTGCCTCGACAACTCTCACGCAAGAAAATCATTTTGAAAAACTCACTCAATGTAAAGATATTTAATAAATATCTAATTATTCAATAAAATAAGATTTTATTTTAATGAATGGTATATTCCTGTGTTCTTACGTAGAATATCAAAATAAAGTATTAAAATAGGATCAGTATAGAAATAAGAATTAGAAAAATTATAAAGTTTTACCGCACCAAATCGGCTGTTGTGCAGTATTCTAGATTACAAAAAAATTAAGAACTGGAAAAAGCACTTTCATTGCACTCCAACGCTGCAAACTTCAACGCCATGATTTATTTATACCCACATAAAAAATAATTATTTACGTATAAAAATGCTCACATTTCACTAAATTCCACGAAAACTCTTTTTACTTCCACATTTTCATTGTTATCCAAAACCATATTTGGCAGATTGAAGGTTCAGATTGCTAAGGATCCTCAAAAATATTTGCGTGATTTTCGTAGCGTAAATATGTTGAAGGAAATTTGGAAAAAACCAAAAAAAAATTAGTCACGTTTCAACGATGCAAACTTCAACTCTGCAAAAATATAGCCACCCCCGGAGCGTACGAATACTCCAGTATTAAATAATAAATCACCAATACATCGTCTATTTGCATATAGTCCGCTTTTAACACCGATAATAAAACTTACACGCAATCGATACCACGATCTGGATTGATATCGTGTAAAAGAAGAGAGATGGAGAAACAATTTCTTCTTGTTTCGACTACAATTTTTTTTCTTCATATTTATATCTTATGTTCCTTTGTGTGTCCTTACGAGGTATTACGATCCCAACCCCGTAACTACTGTGTTTCGCATTTGTGCAAGGGCTCGGAGAAACTGGAAGAAACCTGCGGCGACACATTTCATTTCCATTCATTTTCATTTGCCGAGTTCCAGTGGTCTTTCCACTGAACGGTCGGTAGAATGATCACCCATCCAAGTTCTGATCCAAGCCAATGCTTTGCACGTCCACGTCGGTTTTCTTTATCACGTGGGCACAGTATTTCTGAAGTGTGCATCTTCACACTTGAGGTGCCAACAGTGCGGTGGAGTGATAGATAGATAGATAGATAGATAGATAGATAGATAGATAGATAGATAGATAGATATATAGATGGATAGATCGACAGAGAGAGAGAGAGAGAGAGAGAGAGAGAACGAGAGCGGAGCGGGAATGACGGCGGAGGGCGCGGAGGAGACCGGCCGTTCTCATAGTCTAAAGTGATTGCGCATCGTCTAACGAATCTGGTACTCGTCCATCGTCTGATCCTCTCGCTTAATTACATTAACCCTTTCTTGCCTTCGCTATAAACACTTGCGTATATACGTGGTCCCGCCATTCCCCTCGACGAAGGGCGAGACGAAGAGAGCGATCCTTTTTCTCACTCTCTGCTTGCTCGCGTTCTCTCACTTACCCTCCGCTTCCCTCTTCGTTCGTTTTGCAACTGCTCTCAATGACTCTCGAATTCTCGGGGCTTTCCCTCGCTCTCCAGTAATCATCAGTAAGCACGAGAGCATCACCCCTGCGGACTTTCTACCCCCTCGTAGTCGTCCACACATTTTATATATATATATATGTTCATGTATGTATGTACGTATATATACATGTATATGCACACACTCATTGCCGAACCATATAGCGGGATTTTAGAACGTGAGGAAATGTGCTCACGTACCGAATATCGAAGAGCCGATTATTACGTTCTAGAGCCCTCCCCCGAGTATAAAATGCGTACAAAGACATATATATATATATATATATATATATATATATATATGTGAGTGTATGTCTCAATATACTCTTGGATGTGTGTGCGCGCGTATATATTATGTGCATCGATCATTATAAAGACGATGCCTCTTCACGTCTCTCTCTCTCTCTCTCTCTCTCTCTCTCTCTCTCTCTCTCTCTCCCCCTTTCTCTCTTTCTCTGTATATATATATATATATATATATATATGCTATGATATTGACTTCTCTACCTCCACTAATGTAATAGACGTGAGTTCGATTTAGTTTATGGATCGTATAAAGTCGTCCCGAAAGATGGAGACGAAGCGGAACCGGAAGTGTCGCGAACGTCTTGAGCCAGAACTTCACTGCGATACCTACATCTCGTATCAGGTATCTAAAGAAATATGGTCTTAAAGTATGCATCGTTGGAATGCAACGAAAAGTCTTTTTTATATTTTTATTTCCTTATTTTTATGATTTTACAATATCTATTTTTGCAGATTTGAATTCTAAATTTCCAAATAAGCGAATTAACGGAAGATTGAGGAATTTTCGTAACGAATATTCGGCTAAACAAATTCGAGCAATCAAATAATCAAAATTTTCATTGCATTCCAACGATGCAAACTTCAATCGCATACAGAAAAAAATGACGGTATCGAAGTTTGCATCGTTGGAAAGCAACGAAAATTAGTTTTTTTAGACTGCCGAATCATTTTTCAAAATTCAAAAGTTTCGTTGTCAAAATGTACAACATAAATTGGCAAGAAAATATTTTCGAAAATAATAAAACTAGAAAAAGATTTTTCGTTGCATTCCAAGGATGCAAACTTCAACACCGTAAAAAATGTATTACTCGAGGGTATAGCATACATCCGCTGGCACACCTGAAAATTATGATGTTGAAGGTTGCATCGTTGGCATGACGTTGAAGTTTGCATCCTTGCAATGCATCGTTTTTTAATTTCTTTATTTCTATTATGATAATTGAAAGACTTTTTTGCAAATTGAGGACGTAAATCTCTCTTGAGAATATGTAGAAACGTTTGAATGATTTTCCCCGTTTAAATCGGCCAAAAACGTTTAAGCAATTCAAAAGAACTAATTTTTGTTGCATTCCAACGATGCAAGCTTCGATGTCATTCATTGGAATGCAAAGAAAGTTAATTATGCTTTTATCGACCACCTTTTTTCGCCGTTTAAGAGTACAAGAATTACTCAAAAACTTTTTCTTATCCTCGTTAGAGATCCACGACCTTAAGCTACAAAACTAAATTATGGATTATAATAAAAATGAAGCAATGAAAAAAGAACTTTCGTCGCATTCCACCGATAAAAACTTCAACGCTATTGAAAATTCGAGGAATGTAAAATATGCGGAAAATACGATATAAAGGTTGTGAACGCGTTTGCAGTACCTAGTTGCATCGAATGAGGGTATATTTCTGTATAAACGGTAAAATAAATTATCGATGAAATATGTTATGGCTCTATATTTCGCTATCTCTCGCTCCTTCTCTGCGTTTCCGTCGCCGTCCATCCATGCTGAGCTTCATCCACAATTTTTCAAACCGAAAATTTATTCGACGACAACTGTCGCTCACCTCCCTTTTGAACGGAACGACTGATCGCGACGGGACGAGCGAAAGCTCGCAACCAGTCTGACTATAATTCGCACATAGTATTGCAGTGCGTATTGCGCACAACGGGACATAGCGAAGAACGAATAAGTACATATATATATGTGTACTTATGTACGGAGGATGAAGGTTCTTGTCCCTTTACCGTAGGCGACGACCCTCAAAGCGAGATTTTTTGTTTCGGCGCATCGTTGCCGGTTGCCATTGCAGTGAAAAGTGTGGAATCCCGATGTCGTCGTTTTATCGTCATTATCATATACAGTTTACGCATACCCCGGGGTTTTGCGCAATGCATACCGAATACGTCATTCAGAAGCCCCGAAATCGTTTTTCGCAATATCGTACAAGCTGATACGAGAGGTATCCAAATATGACGGATAAATATTTATCAATAATACGTACAAAGTAAGGCGCGTTTTTCACGTTACACAATGCCACGCGTGGCCGATGTATAGGCTGTAGAAAAATTGAAAAAGTTATTAGGAAACATGACACTTAGTCCAGTGGGCTTGAAAGTAAGTTGGCTGCCTTACCGGAACGGTTCTCCAATGCGTTTCCGTTTAATGAAACAGCTTCGGCGGGACACCCTCTTGCAAAAGCACAACCCTCTAAATGCGCCACGTAGTTGCTATGATACTCTAAATATGTGTATGCACGGCTGTGGTAGGGCTGGATCACAATACGCACCAGGGGGTTGGCGCTGTTTACTTGCCGTAGCAATTAACTCCGCGAATAAGTCGGCCAGTTCTCCGGCAACGGATAAGGCCACCTGGTGCACCCATATTCGATCGGGGTCTCCATCCCTGACGCGGTGCAGGTGCACGAACGGTGGTGGCACGTGGGTACGGTTGGGCTGTTCCACTGCGGGAAACTCTATAGAGATATATACCGGTCCAAAAAATTCATCGATCAATGTCGTGCGTGATAGAATATGTCTCTGATGTGCCATTTTTGTATAACAAATATCTCTGCAGCAACTTTCCTAGGTCGGAAATGGAAGACAGTAGATTGGTTCATCCATACTTACATGCATTTAGAGGTACTGGTACAGAAAACACGAAAGGGTTGCAGCCATGTATGATCGAAATGACGAAATTTAATGTTGGCTATTTTGCAGTATGAAAAAAGCTAGATAATTTTTCCCTCAGGACCAAAACTTGCATGTCATTTTTGGTAATCGATCATATTGGTTTTTGGTGATTTGGCAACGAACCATGGCATATTTTGGGAATCCTTGAACCTGTTGCCTTCGGTTCGTGCAATTTTTTTATTGCCGTACGAGAATTGAGCCGCTTTTTACGGAGTCAAACAATTTAGCGGGGGAGTAGTTTCGGGATCTAGGGAGAAAAAGAGTCACTTTCGGAGCAGGTTCTCAGACGAGGAAAAAAGTCGCTGTAACGGTGTGCAGCAGGTTGGGGAAAAAGAAGCCGAACTCGCGGAAAGTCATTTATACAGGAGTCTCGACGGTTCATATGGCCTGGGGCAAAGAGGATAGGAATGGAATGCAATATTCCTCACGGGGAAACAATCTTTGGAGTCTCGGAAGAAATGCGGCGCGCGGCTCAACTATGGAGGTTCAGCTCTGTTCGCCAAGTGGAAAGCTTTGGCAATGCAAGCCTGGTATTTTGAGAAACAATTTGTAAAGAGTTAAAAAAAATTCTGTCCTGTTTCACTTATTGAATTGTAGTCCGTTCCGCTTAGTCCTGCCGGTCGATACGATCTGAAAACTTCTGGATCGGTAATTCGTGCCTAAATTAGAAAGGAAGCAGAAATAAAGAAAGAAAAAAGAGAATGGAAGACAGAGAAATATAAAAAAAAATGAACGATGGAGGAAGGGTTATGGGACTGTATACGTCGTCACTTGCAGGGTTGTTTCTAGAACAGAAGCCGTACACCATATGGCCACAAACCCGTGTGTCCGACGATCTACATGCATCAGCATCGAAAGCCATCCGTTCGTTTCGTGCTGCAAACAGCCCCATGTATATGCGATCTCTACACGCATACACGATGAGCTTCGATCCTTCACTCTAAATATACATATAGGTTGGCGACGAAACGAGAGACTGGACGCGCGAAGCTTTACGTGTGTCACACTCTTCGATTATCCCGACCGTATATCGATTACTATAGGGACTCGACTCCCTTGGATGTATATATGGGATACCATTAATTCTTTCACAATACCTTTTGCCTGTTATTTCCACGAGAGAGCGTTCGATGTTTATTCTACTTTGATTTCCCTACCACTACCACCGTAGATCGTCTTCAATATCTTCTTCTGATATTTCTTCTCCAAGCTGGTAAATCGTGGTTATCCATTTTGGCACATTCGTCGATTCATCGAAGATATCAAAATCAAACGGGCTCTTTCCGAGCGAAGACAGTCGATAGTTGGAAACACTTGACTTTTTGAAGCTCCAAATTCGCTCGAGAGTTTCGCACGCTACGAACTCCATATCTTCGCATGTGTATTTATAATAATGAATCATCGGGTGTTGGTACAGCTCGCGTGTTCGAATCTTTTTATATCAAAGATTTCGCGCGTCGCGACGCCACCGGCTGCCACTTGATTCTCGAGAAAACCGTGCACATACACTCGGCTCGCAGTGCCCACTTGTTGGGATCTTAATACGAAAAGCCGTAAATCCCGAATCCGTATACGAATATCCAACTCGGTGTTTTTCCGATCTCACGACTCGCATGAAAAACAAAACGAGAAAGAGAAGCATTGTGCCGGTGCAACCGGGCGCAGTCAGCAAATTCGGGCCCATACATGCGCATCCCGACGACTGAAATCGGCAAGTGGGTAAGTGGAAACGACTTCCTGCTGCGTCGACTCGAAGAGCAAGAAGAGAGGGAGCCGTAGGGAGGAGATCTCTTTGCGGTTCCCGCCCGACCTAGCGCTTTTACCAACACGCTCTGCTCTCTCGAGCACACACACACCCACACACACACACACACACACAGAGAGAGAGAGAGAGAGAGACAGACACACACAGACAGACATAAACACATTCCGGCGTATGCAGTGCGTAAGGTGCTTCTATGTGCGCTTACATACGCGATGTTTCACCGACTCGCTTGGGCACACGATACAGGGCGTGATCGTGCAGGGACCCCACTTCGCACAACTACCTTGAAAGTTGTGCATACGTGTAATAAAACGCATGTGCGTGAATGTGGAACTATATCAGGGGAGGAGAGAAGCGTGGAATGCGTACAACGAGGCGAAGCAACGATAATAATACGATGAGAACTATCCCACGCGCCTTGGTGGAGAGAGTCCTCGCTTTTAGGTGAAGTGCTGCGACCAACAAGTTAATACCGTAAAACACACACGCATCGCAGATCGAGGCTCAAACCCAAGCTCATAACAGTGACAGCGTCGTGCAGACTGCCTCTGCTGTAAAATCAGGCAAGCAAACCTGCTGCAACGCACTTCCTGATCATTCGTCTGTACACGCATACCCAAGTGCGACAACCTTCCTTGTTCACTTTTAACTGTGAAAAGGCTGTGTTTTCAAGCATCCTGATGTCGCTAGACTTCCATTCTCCGCGCTTGTGCATCATTTACATCTGTTTCAATCTTCCAGGTGCGCTTGCCGTCCCGAACTTAGGCAGTCCTGCAAATGCCACATTTGTGGCAATTGCGATGATGGCAAAACCGAGGATAGAAGCGTTGAGTAGTTATAAGGTGGAAGTGGTGAAGATGCAATATGCCTTGGGATGAGGTATTTTCTTGAAATTGGCCAAGATACTCGTGCCTCTACGCGGCTTCTTCGTATCTCGTTAGAAAACTAATCCCTTCAAGCTGAGGCATTCAAGGCGGGTCGGTGAAACTGGCAAAAACAACTGCAAACTCTACTACATAGATGCTCTCGTGGAGCGCACTTGTAGGATGATACATGGTGGGGCAGGGGGGCAAAGTTAATTAGGTCGATCGATACATTTGGATCTAGTCGTTTGGAGGTTAACCTCTGCTAGTTGCGCCAACTAATTTATCGCGAAGTCAACTTATTTTCATTTTCCAATTTAACTCTGCTTACGTTGGAACTGACGCTGATTTGCAGTCACGGGAGTTACGGAGCAAAAAAATTAACTATCTCCCTGTACCTAGAACAGGTAACCATTGTTACCATAGGCAAACAGCATGCAAAGATTAATTGCATGCGAAACCGGCTTGTCCACCGTTAGAGTAAACCTTGCGATAATTAGACCCGCTAATCATCTCAATCATTTGTAAACACGACAATAAATGTAGTTCACGATCGCACACATGTGGCGTCCGCGAGTTACACCGATGTTACCATACTGTCGCTTCATCCATTTACGTATTCGATACATCATGGGAAAGATTTTAGTGCTCCCGACGTCGTTGATCGCAATACCACGGTAACAAAAAAAGAGCAACGCGCCGTTTTGAGAGCATGTACTTTGCATTGTGGGCCCGTTTTACTGTAGCACACTTCGCAATGTTGTGTTTCATCTTTTACGACGAAGACCGGGGTAAGTGTATAATACGAAGATTACACATGACGAGGGAAGACCTCGTTGTACCATATGATCTTCCACCGTGTAGCGTTTTACCGAGTGAGCCTTTAGTGGGTTACCACTTACGGTAGTACAAGTATGCATCTTTGCAGTGCACGTGTATGTGCATCTACACCATATTGCATATTCAACGGTAGAGGAAAGTCACTGTTTCTCTTTCATTCTTCTTTCATCTCGGTCTATGTGTATTCCGTGTCCTGGGATCGACCTGGATCACTGATACCTTGCATCTGCAGCTGTTTCAGCCTCGAATCTAGAGAGATTCGGGACACTTGGCTTCCGTGTGAACAGGTGATTAGGAGCCTCGGAAGAAAACGAAGACAGGTAGAGTTTCCATTGTTACAGCTGTACATCTAATGTGAAGGTTCTCGTATCTGAGCCACCATTTTCCACATATTTTATGGTCGAAAATAGGTTTGTCGCTAGAGGATCGTTAGATGAACCGAAGACAGGATCGTCAAAGTTGGTTTGCTTTCGGGCAGGCTGGAAAAACGGTTTCTAATGATATTCCAGTTTCTCTCGACGATTCTACCATAGAGGACCTTTAATCTCCTCCTGCAGGTTCTGATCGACAAGTGAATACGTTCCTTATCGATATTCCAGGCAGGTGTATTCATTCTCCCTGGAATATTAAAAATCTAGGACAGTCCTTGTGAATTTAGTTGCGGGCTATCGAGGTTACTGGGATTTGCGCCTCGATGCTGCACATCATCTTACGGCAGGTGGAGGCGATGGCGCGCATTTGGATCGGAGGAGAATTACACGTTGGAGACCCTGTGCGACACACTTAACAACGTCGCCCCTTTCGACAGGTCCGAAACTCGCACTCTATAATACAGTGACACTTTCCACAAGTTCTCGTCCTTCCATAAAGTTTAACATGTCGACAAAAGCGAACCCCAAAGTGGGGTGCTTCTCATAGCTGAGACGAATGGAGTATCTGCCAACCACGAGCGTGCTAGATTAGCTGAGAGAGAAAAGCCGTAAAATTCCAGAACGGAAGACTCGTCGATTTTCTTTCTTGCAACCCTTAAGCCGTTGATGAAACGATCGGACTTCTCTGTGGTCGAAGAGTCTCATCAGTTGCCGACTTTTTACGTTGTTTGTAGGTGGATCGCATGGATGCCTTTAAAAAATGATGGAGTATCACACTTTCTACGCTTTTGCCATCCCTCTATCCTTGACAGCCCTTCGCCGTCTATGAAAATACATGGCGTACCGATAACCGACACTTTGGCGGCGTTTGGAGGCTCTTTGTATTATTTCCATCCGGCCTAGAAAGAAGCCTTTGAATAAAAATACTTTCCGTGTCTAGCGAAACTAAAGTGTCCCCGTTAGCCATTCGCGGATCCAATCTTTCAACGATTTTCAACGAATTGGCGAGTCCGGAGGAGGCAAGAGTAATCTGAATTTTCCCTCAAAGACCTCCAGCGACAAGTTTTCATCGCAATAGCAGCCGAAGCGATGTAGGTAACGGCTTTCCCGGTTGATGGATTATTAATGTCTCGCGACGGATCCGCGATGAATATTACTTTGGAAGATGGTCTCAGGGTGGGTGCGTATGTGCTGTAAGATCGCGGATTGAGCTCCTGCGCCGCTTCCAAAACTTCCAAGTGGTTGAAAAAAAGGGAAATAGCTTCGTCGCAATCTTAGTGTAAAAACACTCTTAGCCCGAAGACCGAAGAATTCAAGGACCTAATGATAAGGAAGGAACCGAGAAAGGGTCTCGGCGGCTACCAAGACGAACAATAAATGGACCCCACCCAGGCAACCTTTATCTTGTTTTTTTCTTTGCCTCAAGCATCTTTCGGTCCCGTCTCTTTCCATATCTTCTTTTTACCTCCTAGCCTCGCACAGATGATAACGCAGAAAATATTTTCCAGGCACATTCACATAGCATTATTTCCCCTATGCCTTTCTACTCGACGCTGGTCCGATCGTCCGCTACATGTGGCGACTAGCAAAGTCGAATTAACACCGTGTTACATAAATGAATATAAAAGAAAAATACGCGTAGATAAATGACGCGGGAGAGGGCCAATCCTCGCGATCAAGTTAATGAGGATGTAGTGTGTACGGTGATGCGTGTGCACATTGCCCCGTTGATCCCCGTAGGTTGACACGGTGTCTATCTCGCAACTCTTATCCCTCCACCGCTTCACCTCACGTTTGCCAACGTAACTTTCAATTTCTGACTTGGACCCGTTGATGAGATAAAGACAAAAGCATGCATTTCAATATTGACGGTAATCTTCTGCATACGGTACCGACTGAAATTGAAGCTGATGACAATCAACCAGTTCCAAAATACTCTAGAAAACTAGAAAAAAAACCCTTTCGCGGCTCAATATTTATTGCAAATATCATAATACGTATTAGAAAACGAAAGCAAAAATGTTATTTGCGTAACTGCAGATTGTAATGATCGCGTACTTTGGATAATCGAATAGAAAAGAAATGGCTTGTGATAAAGAAAAATAGTCTAACAACAACCGTTTTTCCACGCAATAATGGGACTTTTTGCAAAAAGCTAAGGTTCGTTATTCCGTTAATCGTCCGTGGAAAAGAGAAGATTTAGCGTTAGTCCCGCTCGAGTGCTCGTCTGAATCTACACACGATAGCGCATCGGTCGTCGACACCGCAGTGTGTGTATGTGTGTGCGCGCACGGCTATGTATGTTTTTTGCTATGCACTCACGTGTGGAAAAGCGAGCGAGCGCGAAATCGACTCGGTAATTCGAGCCCGATGCCTTATTTACTGAGCGAATATACTTACTTTTCGTCTAGCATGTATCGTTGCGGTGCGTTATCTCTTCGATCAAGGGAGAGTGTGTCGCTAAAATAATGAATGTTACCAGTATCTATACCCCCCCCCCCCCCCCACACACACACACATATGTGCGTATACACACCATGGTCTTGCGAGAAGATTTTGCGGCCAAGGAAAATGATTTTCAACGGCTTTTTAAGGCCACTTCGAAAAAAATAGTGAATTTTTGTGAGTGGTATTTTCCAGGAAAAATTGAGTGTTCTGGAAAAAAATCAAAGATGATTTTTTAGCGTAGCAGAATAAAAATAATTTAATTCTGGAAACAAAACACTCCTGAAAAACTTTTTTTCTGCATCCCGTCATCGAGGAAAACATTATCAAAGATGCTTTTCAAAGTGGATAAATGGAATTTAACTCCATTGGAAGAAAGTTTTATTACGCTTTTTCATATTCGGAATTTAATTATCTTCATTCTGCTGAACTCGAAATGGAATTTTGATTTTGATCAAAATGCTCATATTTTTCTCGCAATTACTACTTATCACGAAAAGAGGCTGTATTTTGTTTTCGAAGAGAACTTGAAGAACCATTAAATATCATATTTTTCTCGGTGGCAAAATCTCTGCTTCCGACCCTTAAAAACAGATGGCCAATCAACAATTGTCACTCTGTGTGTGTATATATATACACACACACACACAAAATCATTTTTTAATGAAGTATATTTATATAAAACGATGTTGGAAGGCAACGTTGAAATGTAACGGAAATTCTTTCTACATTTTCGTCATCACCCAAAACCTTGTGGTGCAAATTTTAGCTGCGGATTTCTGATAAGGATCCTAAAAAACGCTGGAGACATGTTCGTAGCCGAAAATTGTCAAAAAACATTCGAGCTACGAAGTTTTCGTTGCCTCCCAATCATACAAACTTCAAAATCATTATATAAAAACCATTTAAATAAACGTCTTCTTCCAAAATCAATTATTCGTTCAAGCCAATTTCCAGGGCCGTCTACAGAACACCTCTGGAATATTGGTCCCCATTCGTACACATACACGCATGAATTGCCTTATCTATAATTTGGATTGTTTAGTGGCCGCATCCTCAAAAATTACTTATAAAAAAAGTTCTCGGAACTCAAACACCCTACCGGAAATACTACACTGAGAGAAAAAATTACTAGAACCAATAAAATATAGTGTTGAAGGCAAAAAATCATTTATTTCATTATTTGCCAAAACATATTAGATTGGTTCCCTTATATATTTACTTGGTTAATTTATTTCAGTTAACTCCATCAGTTTCCGTTTAAATAAAAGAATTTGCTTTAATCTAACAATTTGTTATCAATTATATATAATATGTTGTTTGAATCAAAAACACATTTTATCATTCAAAACATGCATGTCTTTCAATACAGCAAGCACTTATTCTTTTTATGAATCATGATTTTAACTATATCATATTTGCAATAGAATAAATTATATATTTAAAAGTGAAAAACAAAGCGAATACAACACATAATCGAATGTGTTAAATATTTCATTCAACAATCACTTTATTTCTTCATTCGGTGTAAAATTTATTCATTGCAACAAAGTGAATTTCTTATTTCAAAATTTAAACTTTTCATTAAAAAAAATGCACTCTCAAATTAGAGAATGATTTCATACAAACAAATATTATATTTTATCATAAAGATTCCGGTTATTTCAATGAATATCGTATTTATTCAAAGACAACTGCATGTATTTTATATATTCACAGAATAAAAAAATATTTCCATGAAACTAAAAAATATGATATGGAGTTATAAAAATGTATAACAAATGTAAATGAATATGTTAGCTATCGGAACAAATTAAGAGTAGTAGCAATAAATTCACATTACACTTTTAAGAAATTTGAATATCGTTTTCACAACCTATTAAATTTATGTAAAAATATTTTCAAAGATGAAAACTATTGAATAAATATGAATATTTTATTGACATAATAATATATTTTGTTAACATAATGGTATATTTTGTTAACGTAATAATATATTTTATTAAAATAGTAGTATATTGTGTTAACATAATGGTATATTTTGTTAACATAATAATATATTTTGTTAACCTAATAGTATATTTTGTTGGCATAATCGTATATTTTGTTAACATAATGGTATATTTTGTTAACATAATGGTATGTTTTGTTAACATAATAGTATATTTCGTGCCTTGAATGTAATGTGCTTATCGAAACAAGGTGGATTTTTTAGGATGGGAAAGTATTTTTTTGGGTCTATGATGTGTAAAATTGATTGAAACAATAATTCATTGGATTTCGTTTTCCGTTTTATTGAAGAAACATTGTTAACTAATTACATATAATGACTGTTAATGTTTATTGCTATAAATGTGATATATTTATAACAATCTTTTGAACATGGTAATCGTATCAATTAGCTTAATTATACGAGATCATATTTATTACACAAAACAAAAACTTAAACTTAAATAAAATCGTCACCCTACGTGCACAGCACGACCCTTTTTCCAGTTGATAAAATATGAATGTTTAACGGATTATGAATTGCAATTTTTTGTTTCGCGATACACAACCATTTATTTGTTTGTTCTATTTCATACGCCTGGATAAGATCAATCAGTACAACTGTTTTCATTTTATTGACAAGAAAGGAAACGGTATTACCTACGTGTACAATTAATCGAATTTTTCCAAAATCTGGTAAAGTATCGTCCACATTAATGCATACAACCATTTCCGGTTTATATTTAGTACCATCGAGAGTAACCCACGACAGTGAATTTACATCATCCGTTATATTCTTAGGTAATGCATATCGAAAATGTTCGAATTCTGGAAGCAAACTTAACTTCACTTTTTTTTTAACGCCACAAATGGTTGAATGTTCCATGGCCTCATTTGCAAAAAATTGGGCAGCTAATTCGAGTTGATGCTTCATAGCTAATGTGTGAGCAATATTGATGCGCGAGCGAACTACTTTGGCAGTGTTTTTGAATTGTTTGTGTTTGCCTTCGTATGTCATGCAGGAAACATATCGCAATGGACCTAATTTTCGCATTGCTCGAGGATAATGCAACAGAAAATGATGTTTCGGTTTCAAATTTCCAAACAATTTGAAGTATAATTTATTATGGCAATAAATGAGATCAGTCAGTAAATCGAGTGAGGCATTGTCGAAAGAAGGAGCTATTACCGTACATACGATCTTTCTTAGAGTTATAAAGAGGTCCCAAACTTCATCAAACTCGGCAATCAGGTCTTCTACAATAATTCCAAAATGTAAAACGAAAAACGACATTTCCGCAGCAGAGAGAATCAGAAATTTGTTTTTTACTGCATCTATAGAAATAGCGGACGGTACGTTGATGCCTGTTGTCAAATCAACATTTAGAGTTGCTAGTTTATCGTTGAGAACTTCGGTTGAAAAAATCTTTTTGTTAATAATATAGTGATGTAAAATTTCTCCCATCTCATACCGACAAATTCCTTCGTACAAATCATGCATCGGATCCACGGTAATACTATCGGTTAGGTTATAATTATCGAGCTCATTAAAAACACATTTCTCTTTTACGCCGTGGGCACATTCATGAACATCTTTCGCGTAATTTTTTTTCGTTCGCAATATACGATTATTTTCTCGAAACATCTTCTGCGTTGTTACTTTATCAGCACGACAAACTCTACAGTAATATGAAGCGTTGAAACTAGCTGTGAATCCCAGCATTAAATTTAGTCCTAAGTTGTCACCTAGAATTCTAGCCAATGCAAAATATATGTGCTTTTGTTCTCCATCAATGTTCACAAATATCCCATTTTTTTCCAGATCGTGAAGTTCCTCAATTAAATGAGTAAATATTTTTGTATTACCAAGCTCTTTGTAATCTGTAGATTTATGAATTTGGGCTAAAAATATGTTCCGAAGCTTGCTTGAGAATTCGTGAGGGATACAACTAATAGTGTAATACACCCCGCCCATTTTTTGTTTACCGCGGTGAGTACCAAGCGGATTATTAATTTCGTATTCGTCACAGAAAAGTGTAAGAGGGAGCACGATCTTATTATGATACCGCTGTTTTATTTTCTCCCATATTTCGGCTTGGAGCATAGATGAAATAGTGGTACTTTCAGAATGTTTATTTTCCATGAAAGTTATTATTGAAGCATACACGTTTGGCAATTCAAGAAATTTTCCGAGGACAGACTTCATTGGAATAAATTGTATTGATGAACTGATAGTTACTAATGAGATATTAGATTTGACTCGACGTGGTTTCAATTTGGCATTGATTGATATAGATTCCGGTTTTACGAAGTAGCCGGATTTTTCAAATACTTGGAATGTCTTGTATTCGGAATTAAATTCAGAAAACGAATTTTTAATGATTTCGCACATGTAATTTATGTTAACGATATCTGTGCTCGAAGCCGAACTGTGATTTTGCTGTAATGTTTCAATGGCATTGGTGTAATAATTTTTAAAAATATTTATAACCTTATGGACCATAGATCTGGATAGAGTGTTATCAGCATATAACTTCGCAACTACACCTGCGGACTTAGCGTGAAGTATATCCTGAAATTCTTTTAAGTCGAGATTGGCTGAATCTGATAAAGTTTGAGGATCGACAATTGATAACTGAGCATCTGAAACGTTTGGCGTGGCCCCTTTTTCGAACTTAACCTCATCAGATGGGCAAAACGATTTTAAATTCGATAAATTATGTTCAGTCGAGGTGCTAGGAAGCAGGGCATCAACACTGTCAACTAATGATGGTACATTTTCAGTTGAAATACAGTTGGTATTGGTATTGGTACTCGATACCAAATCCTGTTTCGTTGGATCAGAGTCTCTTTTTTCGATTGAAACGTTATTTGAAGTTGCCAAGTGAATTTTTTTGATGTGAGTCCGATACGAGTATAAAGTATTGAACTTTCGAAAACATTCGGTATAAGGGCATGTACACGATGTGAGAGCTGTTCCATGTATAAGATTATAATGCTTCGTTAGAATCGTCGGTGTTTCTAACTGTTTATCACACAGTGGACACGGATACATGGTGAAATTGTATACATTCAATAGAACTGAATAGGGACTATAGAAAAAGGTCGTACTGAATACTAATAAAAAAAAGTTGAATTGAAACCTTCATATCAATCACAGAATATATTTTAAAAATAAAATTATGAGAATTGTATCAACTGTCTGTCTTTGGTTCAACAATACTGTTTTAGTTGAAAAACAAAAACAAAACTTAAAATATAAAACCTCCAAGCTTGATCGCGCGCGGTATATTTTTTATTATAGCTCTCAAGTTTTCATGAGAGAAACGTTATCTTTAATCTTTGAACAAAACTCAAAAAGTAAAAAAAAAAACTTTAAATCTTCGATCCTAAAAAACAAAACTCAAGAAATGAAATGAAACTTTCGATTTTCAGTCTTCAAAAACGAAACGCACGCTTAATCGCGTGAGGGGTATTTTATATATACCTTATTTTTAGTATATGTAGTATTTCTTATTATCGCTCGCAAGTACTCAGGGGAGAGACTTTACATCAAGCCAAAGTCCTCCTCACTCATTTCCGTTTCAGCATCAGATAATGAAATAACAGTCGCCGCGGAATTGCGTTTTTCTGGTACTTGATGATCCCGCTATTTTTCAATTGCAATTGATGCTCGACGAAAATTTTCCAAATCGGACATAAACTCCGACACATCCGAGCCGCACTCTGGTACCATACGGTAAAATCCTTCTCGAATTATGGACCACAAATGCTGGCTTTCGACGGGAAATTTCAAATCGAGTGCGTGGAAAATATAAAAGCATACTTCCAACGCTTTCAACGTGTTCGGAACCTTGTACAAGATTTTTCCCATGCACACGTACGAGTCCGTGATATCAAACATCGTTGGGCCAACCACAAATATGAAAGGTTGTAGGGGCTGCTTGTGATGCTTCGCCAACGCTTTTTCTCTTTCATCACGGATACGAGTTATGGACCCAGAATCCTAAATGAAAAAGAGATATGAATTTGATATTTTTTTTCAATTTTCTCATTTTACAATTTAATTATTAAGATACAAATATAGTAAAATAAATATAATATAAATCGTCGTACCTTGACATGTAGCAGAAGACTGTCCTTACACTCGGAAATGGTTGGTTTCCATTTTTTTGTTACCTTTTTCAACGGAGGAACCAAGTGTGGGAGCAGAAGAATTTGCACAGTTGTTCTTGTATCCTCGTTGATTTCGGTGGATGATGCGAGAATTTCATTTAACGCCACAGCGTTAGAGTCTCGCGAATTAATCGGTCGAATCGACTTCAATTCTTCAAAGAAAAGGTCCCAGATTGTTTGGTTGATGCGAATTTCCGTCAAGTGCACCTCCGAAAAATCTTTTTCAATTAAAAGATACGCTGATGGGTGTTTCAGTATTGGCCACTGTTCTATGAACACACCAATTTCAACAGCCTCTTCCTTTTGAAATCACGTTGGCGGAGTTTCCTCGTGAGTTCCCAAAAATTCACCACTCTTTCCCATGGGGCGTTATTTACGCTCAGCCATTTTTTTTGTTCCTCGAGTGTTGGATCTGCTGCAATAATAGAATAGTTAGTTAATAGATAGTTAATAAAATATTATTATAATAAAATAGGACATAGGACATTTTAAATACTTACCTTCGATACTTTGTTTATTTTTTTTTGTCTTTTCTTCGACTGAATCGTAAAGCTTTTTGTTTTTGGAACACGCGTTTCTGTACGCAATAGGTATTTTTCCTTTAGATGGGATAGAATGACCAGTCGGTGAATTCTTTTTTTTTTACAGCCGGAACGTAATATGTCCTCTCGCTCTCGGTTGGAAAAACTTCGACAATTTTTTTTGCCAAAGTTTCGAAAGACTCATTGAATAGTCTGTAAAAATATGTATGATTAGATACAAAACGTAACATGTAGCTAATTATAACACTGACAAATCTTATATATTTTATAAAATAAACCTGATTGCGAGGCTCCGAGCAGATCTCACAACGATATTCACTATTCGCGTTCGAGTGCTAGGAGTCAACGACTTGGTCCGCTTGTAAGCTGAGAGTATATTTTTTCCGTCCGGGTCGTCGAGAAGACACTTTTTTACTGAGAAAGTTTGAATATAAAACGACGTTTTGCCGACAAAAGCATTTCGATGAACTAATGGATCCAGAAGTATTTCGTCATCGTTCTCTTGGTCTCCATCGAGCTGCGCATCACGATCAGTTTTCTAGCCAGAATAATAAAATATGCTATCAGTACCGATTTACAGATATTTATATAAGGTATTTGGAACGACATTTACAGCGCTCGTTCCTGTTGCATTTTCAAAATGATTGTTTCGTTCTTTCAAGAACGCCACTCGTTCAAGAACATTCGGAATCAGCTCAGCCAAAATCCCTGAATTCATTTCTTTAAGAAGTTTTTCATCAACCCCATTCTCTAAAAAAAACCGCACAAAGGAAAAATAAATTAAGTTTATTTTTGTTTAATATATTAAGGATGCATGTGTGATACTTCTCAGATAAAAATTGTCTTTGATCAGAATATTGTACTTCGTGATTTAATAAAAATCTGAAAAAATCAGCAACAATTGGCATGCTATACCAATTATCAACATTAATATCACCCAAAAGTTATTAACAAATTGCTTAAATAATTAATTATTCAATAATTTATTAGTTAGTTTTTTTCCTATACGTATCAAATGTGTGCATTGTTCTGAACACTTGAGAATTCTTCCAAAATTTTCTTACGTTTTTGAAATTTCCTTTTCCAAATTTTTAGAATAGCCGTATTGTGTCTTGTAACTAGTGTCTTTGAAACTTTATAAAACCAATAGTACACCTGTCTGCGAAGACATATGAAAAATTTACATTTTTGTGTTTATATTTCATAATTTTTTCACAATATTTCAAAAACGTAGGAAAATTTTTAAAAAATTCATAAACGTTCAGAAAAATGCACAAATTTAATTCGTATAAGAAAAACAAGGGGTCACCGTTATGTTATTGAATAATTAATTGTTTAAGCAATTTGTTAATACATTTTGAGTGATATTAATGTTGATCATTGTTGTTCATAGTATGCCAATTGTTGCTGGATTTTTTCAGGTGTTTATTGAATCACGAAGTACAAAAATTCTGATCAAATAAAATTTGTATCTGAAAAGTGTCCCGCATACATCCTTCACAAGTGAAATCGCAAGGACATTAAAAAAAAGCTTCGTAATATATTAGATTTACAGAATCCAAACAAATTTCTTTCGTTCGATTTTGGTTTTATTGTTTCGGAATAATTGCTCTCTTTTTTATTAATATTATATTGCGATAATTGACGTGATAATTGAAAAAGATAGTGAATTAAATAAATAAATATAGGGGCGACCGGGGCAAAACGGGATGGGTAACGAAATATTGCGTTAATAAAAGTTTTATACGGCTTTATATAAATATTTTTTCTTAAATAACTTGGAAAAAACAGAATTTTGAAGAAAAAAAAAATCCGTGATTTGTTTGCGCATCCCGTTTTGCCTCGGTCACCCCTATATATATATATATATATATATATATATATATATATATATATATATATATATATATATATATATATATATATATATATATATATATATATATATATATATATATATATATATATATATATATTGGCGAAAATGCTCTTTCACGCACCAAAGAGTCTCATGATATTTTTCTGAGGAGAAATTAAAAAAGCGACGCAAGAAAAACAAAGAAAAATGAAAGATAACGGAGAAAAGAAAAAAGGAATCGTTTTAACGTAAACACTCGAACTATGCAAAGAGCGGGGAGACGAAAATGAGGGGAAAAATGTCAAGTGAGAACTCAATTGAGACAGAAGGACAACAAAGAACAAAATTAAAGGAAATAATTTTGTGTCTCTTGATGGGCCGGGATTCAGCTTAATCTTTCGCGAACGCGTTTAATGAAATGAGGAATCATATACGGAAAAAAAGGAAACACAAACTTTTATTCTCGCGGTGAGCCGAGGTACGACAAGGTCACTCGCATGTGATGATAACGCACTCACACACAACAAAAAGAAACGGAAATGAAAAAAAATCGCAAGAATATACGCAGTATATGCCTACAATAATATATCTGTCTTTGTCTCCAACATTTATTCGAGAAAAATTATTGAGTAAAATATTTTCTGAATGAAAGAAATATTCTATCGATGCTTGTCAAGTGAATGTTGGGGACAAAGAAAGAGGTACTATTTTTTTCATCGAATATACTATTTTATTGTCACGACAAAATATTTTATTTGTTCGTCATTCGACATAAGGCTTTGTCTCGAATACTATCGCGACAATGAGATAAAACCAACCATATAACGAGAGAAAACATTGTATCGGATGAGAAATATCTAATATCTTTAATGTCTCACGCTCAATGTTAAGAATAAGTATGATTTTAATATATAACAATATAATCGACTTACAAAGACAGACGAGCTTGAAACACTGCATGGTCTTGAAACAACGGAATATGTAAAAGAATAAATGCGTCACTTACTTGCGAAATGGTCAACTAAATGCGAATGGTTCCACTTTTTCAGTAGCTCTTTTGCCTGGTCGTCGGCCATCGATAATCTTCAATTATATGAGACACAATCTGAATAAATATTTTTTTTTTCACTTTGACCCGAATTTTTTGGGTCTGTTTCCGTCACAACCGATTAACCCGAACGTCCCGGCAGAGTGAGAGATTCCAAGCGTCGACGGCACTAAGCAGTATATAATGAATATAGTTTATCATGCGTGCGTGAAATTGCTACCGGCACGGAAGTGCGATTCTCATTGGTTGAGACACGAGTCGTGATTGGTCGTGTTCGAGATGAAGTAAGCTTCTATAAGTGAGTGAGCCATATCAAACTATTCATTGCGAAAAAATATGAACCACTCATCACAAGAATAAACTGTCCGTTTCAAATGAATATGTAAGATATTCGTGTTCTAAAGTATACTATCGAAATGATAGTTCTTTGCTTGAAGGAAATAAAAATTTAATCATACCAAACAAATATTCTATTCGAATAAAATAATGTGTTACTCATTTTACTACAGCTTTTTTTAAAACAATCAGAATCAATTTTATATCCAATCAAAATAAATATTGAAAATGGTACAGAAATATTTTTAGAAGTAAAATAATGATGAATTTATTGCAAAGAAATAATTTTGTTTGAAAAAAATTATTTTGTATTGATGACGTTTTTTAGATTCAAATAATCTCATGTTTATGATGCAATAAATCTAATTAATCCAATGAATGCAAATTTAATAAAATCTATTTAAATAAAAATATTTGTAGATACAAAATAATGATGAATTTATTAAAAGAAATAATTTTATTCGAAAAATATAATTTCGTATTGATGTCGTTTTTTAGATCCAAATAATCTCATGTTTATGATGCAATAAATCTAATTAATCCAATGAATGCAATTTTAATAAAATGTATTTAAATAAAAATATTTTTAGAAATAAAATAATGATGAATTTATTGCAAAGAAATAATTTTGTTCGAAAAATTAATTTCGTATTGAAGTCGTTTTTAGATCCAAATAATCTCATGTTTATGATGCGATAAATCTAATTAATTCAATGAATGCAAATTTAATAAAATCTATTTAAATAAGAATATTTTTAGAAATAAAATAATGATGAATTTATTGCAAAGAAATAATTTTGTTCGAAAAAAATAATTTCGTATTGAAGTCGTTTTTTAGATTTAAATAATCTACTGTTTATGATGCGATAATGTAATTAATCCAATGAATACAAATTTAATCAAATCTATCATGCATCTATTTGTTACTATTAAATAAGAGTTTAATATAATGGAGTAATAGATCCGTGACAATATGTTATTAAATGAACAGTGATTCTCATGGTTCAACAAATAAATAATCGAAATAATACTTTAATTTAATAAATAAATGCATGTTTTCAAATTCAATAATTTTTTCTCTCAGTGTACATAAAGGGCACTTGGATCACAGTCGCTATGAAAATCATCACCATTCCAGGCCCTTAAGTTTATCTACAGAAAAAGTTATTGAATCGGAAGTTGGTCGGTGAATGGGTGGAACACATTTTCGTTTTTTTTTCTTTTTCAAAAGTACTCTTCTCAAAAAAGTGTCACAATAAGCAAAAGATTCGCATCGATGCGAATATGTCATTAATTTAAAATATGTATAAAAATGAAAATACCAGTAGGACCGCGTCGCCGACTTTTCGCCTCTAGTGTTCAAGACGCGCATAGTTCCGCGAGAGATCTCTACGCACCGTCGGGTGCAATCCGTTCCGGTTCCCGGTTCACTTCCATTTCGTGGCCATCGCATAACTTACGGACCTCCACCTACTCTCGCGCGTGTATACTTTGCATACCTGCTGGTGCATACGTATATCTACCTGTACAAACGTTTGCGCAGAACACGAGGCGGATAATACAGCTAAACCTTGATTATAACGGAGTTTACTCTCTTCGTACCCATGTATCCCCGGGTTTAACTTATTCGGAAGAAGCAGGTAAAGAGGAAAAACAAAACAGTTTTATTACTCATTGCAACATCCTGCTTATACGATGGACAACTACTTACGTCCGGGATAAACAAACACGGAGGAACTGTGTTTTAATTAGCGTTCCGATTCAATTGAATGGACTCAGTCCTTCGATCTTATATTACGTGCAACCTAGAGAACTTGGTGCAAAAGTCTTCGAAATACCAGTCATATGGTGTCAGGGTTCGTATCGTTGGAATACAACGTAAATTCTTCTTTATATCTTCATGTCCTTATTTTTATTAGTGCACCAAACATTTTTTGCAAATGACTCAAAATAGGCATCTTAACCGTCCGTTCATATATATAGGCATCTTAACCGAATTTTCAATAATTTTGTACAATTATTTAAGTTTACATTTTCCGAATTTCAATTATGCAGACATATTAAGAAGTGTTGATAGTGTATTCACGATTAAAAAAAACAAAAACGGACCGAAGAGTTGGCAATGGCAGGTGGGTGAAGTACCATAAAGTCCAAACTGACCCGGCGTGTCAAAATCGTGGCACATTCTCGTGGCATTTTCGTATGAAGTATACCAAAAGAAATTCAAGTAAACCAAAGAACTTTACTGTTATTGCATCCCAACAATGAAAACTCCAATCTCATTCACCACGATGTTGAAGTATGCATAGTCGGAATGCAACGGAAAATCTTTATTTTTTCATTTCTTCCTTTTTTAACCATTTAAACTTTTTTTTTCGAGTTTGGGTTGTGGAACTCCAAAAAGGATGTTCAGAAATGTTTCACTGATTTTTATACGCGTAATGTGGTGAAAAGAATGGGTTGTACGACGAAAAAAACTTTCGTTGCACCTCAAAGATGCAAACTTCAATACCATCATTTACTTATTTTGGTTACCGATGATTCGGTGAAGAACTCATGAAATAAAATTTTTATCCGTCTCCCTCAAAATCATCGCCAACCTTCATTTTTTCAAAATGTTCAAAAAGGTTCACTTCAGGTTTTATCTTCGCGCCGCGTAGGTTCGTCTCGCGTCCATAGCGGAAAATCGTATATGCGTTAAGGGATAACCCCCACTTGCGATTTTAGAAAAATGGATTTTTTTTATTGCATTTTTTTGAAGTATAAGTATTTGAGAATATGTCCTGAAAATTTCAAGTTGATCCGAACAAAATTGACTGAGATATGAGCGTTGAAAGAGAAGAATCGGCGTTGAAAGAGCGTTGAAAGAAAAACTTTAAACGCGTTTTTCTCAAAATGGCATTTCTGTAGTCGGTTACTCGAACACTGATGAACCGATCTTCTTGAAATTTTGCAGGCTTATCTAATACATAAAAATGTAGTCTTTAATCATTCGATTTTTTTTTTCGAAAAAAAAAAATGGCCGTTTTATAGCCAAAAAACGCCCGTTTTTTTTCGTTAAAATCGAACCATTAACTTTGACTGTCCGCCATTTTGTGAAAAATGAATATTTTTTAAAATCCTTCGATTAAAGACTAGTTTATACTTATATTTGACTAAATCCATCCGCATTTTTTTTTCAGATGATCCACTTCGCCGCAATGTTGGTCACTGCAAACCGTGTATATAAAAACATTATTTCATTGACGGCCATTTGCCACTAAACAATGTAATATTTTTCAATAAAAAAATTACTAAAAGTTCTTCAAGATGTGCTCTTTAAGATGGTATATTGATCGATTAAAAAAGTTTTGTAGTTTTCTTTAAAAAAATTCATGAAAAAGGCCTTTTTTGCGCTACAAGTGGGGGTAACGCCTTAAATAAATATCGCGTTTCTAGAGAAACGCTCTCCCGTGTACCCTATATTGCCACCGTATATCGGTGCACCCGCTCGAGTCTGAATATTTTCGCATGGAAATATGGGCCGGTAGAATCCACATAGTGTGCCCAGACCGCGTGCCCGACGTGCCGGTGTGAGCGAGTAAAACATCACGCTGTCGTCCCCGTGGTCAACGGCGCGTCGCGATCATCCCGCCCGCGGTTCGTTTATACCCAAGCACCGTAAACCTAATCTCTCCCTCGTGCTCCCTTCACCAACCGACCTATGATATATATATATATATATATATATATATATATATATATATATATACGCATGTACAAGAGAGGGTCTCTGTACTTCCTGCTTGCTCCGCATGTATATGCAATTGCTTCGTAGCAGATTCCACATTAGCATCAAACCGTTCCACAAGTTCCCGACCTAAACTAGCAAGTGTATATACAAATGTAAAGTTTCTACCATAACGAGGAAAATATGTAACTTCCGGTGTCACTGTGAATTCATGAATAGGCGGGCCATCCGTTTGCTTCGCGCCAAGCGCCGTCTTTCAACGAGAAAGCGTGAAATCGTTGGTTGTGGCAGGTTTGAAAGATTCGAACGATACTGAGACTGGCAAGACATAGAGAGATTATGGCCGAATGTAACGCCACTTTGAATTCAGATTTTCAACCATACCAACTTCCAGATCGCTACTCGTAGTCTGATGAGCTACGATCTTGAAGTTTGCATCGTTGGGAGGCAATGAAAATTGTTTCTTGATTTTCATTTCTTCCTTTTCGTCATCGTCCAAAAGCTTGTGTAGCAAATTCCAGCCACAGATTTCTGATAAAGATTCTAAAACACGTTGGAAACATTTTCCTAGCCCAAATTTGTCGAAAAAACGGTGTGACTATGCAACGTTCGTTACGTTCCAACGATGCAAACTTCAATATCATGATGAGCTTGCCTACCAAAGCCGACTATCCCTTCGGTGTACTTTTATATGGAAGTTCTTGCTTTGATACGACGTCGAGTAGAATGGGAATAGAGTCCCGATCGAATCTTGAGTTTATGTGTAGCTGCGGAAAGTTGGAAATTGGAATATCCGGAACTGTCCCCCGCTGGCAACATCGGGTAGCCAACAGTCAAAGGAAACTTTGGATCGGTGATATTCGTGCGACAATTTCGTGGGTCGTACCACTGCGAGTTGGAAAGTGACGTTGGAAGCATTTCTCTGATGCCTGAGTTTGCTTTAAAGCGGATTCTACTTGTGCACTATAATCAGTGCTATTACTCGCGCTTTTGAGATTATTGTGAAAAGCCTACCTCCAAGAAAATTACCAGCTTCATCCGATCCTCGCACCGGCCGCGGGAACTTGCAATCCAGCAGGAAGCATTCTAAGCTCTTTTGTCCAAACTTTGTCCACGTTTTCACAACACGATAAAGAAAAAAACGCGTTTTTAAGTTTCTACTTGAATTAGATACGCCAAGGTTGGCTCACGTTCGGGCTGGAGGTATACACAATCCTATAGAATCTTCTCTGTCTCGTTTGAACCGTGGGTTGCGCAAGACTCCGTAGAACGGGAAATAAGAGGGAACTCGGAGAGTCTTGGGAAACAAGTAAATCTCGTTCAAACAATTGAAACAAAAGAATACGCGCGCGCGACGAGGATTCCAGTTTCTTCGAGCATAGATTATTGCCCCATTGAATTTCAACTGGGTCACGATAAACGTGAATCTCGAAGACAACATGCACAATTTGGTATATCGAACGCAGGCCAACGGGAGGGCTTCGGTTGTACGCTTTTGTACTCACCGAGTAACGTCCCTTCCGGCCCTTTTTGTTTGCTGACCGTCCGTCTTGGAGTGTCTGAAGTTTGGAAAATTGGCGTAGAAAGTTATGAAAGTTCTTATTTATTTTTTTCGTTTTTTCATTTTTAGTATAATAAATCTTTTTCGTTATCATTGACAATGGTAGCATTTAAATTGCTTTTAAAACTGTATATGTTTGTTGAGGTAGGCTAATCATAGGGGTCTGAGTTAACTGGACGTCACACGAAACTAACGCTACCCCCACTCTACTGCTACGGTGTTGTAGAAGAGTGGGGGGAGCTGCGATATGTTGAATGTCTGCAATTGGTTGAAAAATGCGCGCTCCCGACCCAATTCTAATCTTGTTATTATATAAAAAATTATATTACCACTTATATTACAAATATATTACAAAAATGATATAATTATTGTACAAACAGACCAAAACAGACCCACACAAACCAAAATATATCTCAATGTACCAAGATTTTTAAAAAATTATAAAAACCAACTCATATTATTTACATGTACCTATTTTTTTATTACCCGAAAAGTCTGATTACATTTCCAATGCCATCAAATAGTTGCACTTTGTGTAATATCTGTAGATTTTTAATCATCAAGGTATTCCTGTCGCGAAGGACCGGATTTTATGGGGCCTAAGGAGGCCCCCTCTCAATCATTGGTAAACTACAGTAGCGCTTAATAAAAAAGAGTCACAATCAATTTTTATATTTTAGATATTTTTGTTTTCTCTAAAAAGTAGCGGCTACGTGAATTCTTTTGCTAGTCACATTTTTCGTAACTTTTATCATCTATATTTTCTTCAAACCTTCGGTGATGCCCTTTTATTATCGTGGTTATGGAATCCTTAGAAATTTTTACACGCGTAAGCAGTTCTATTAGGCATCTAGATTTATTTAGTGTATAAATTATTCGATCTAAATGTGGCCAGCGTGACATCTCCATAAAGCGCCGTAAAAATGAGACGATTTTTAGTGTCGTCATTTTTCATTAAACGTTCAGTAACTTGGTTGAAATTTTACCAGTACACTGGAATGTATTCTTATTTGATTATGGACAAAAATCAATTAATTGTTAAATATTCGGATTCGTCAAAGGAATACCTTAAGGTCGTCGATCTCTAATGAGGATTAAAACAAATCGTTTCTATGATTTTCGTGACCTAAATTGGCGAATAAAATGTGAGCAATAGAAAAAAATTAGCTTTCGTTGCGTTCCAACGATGCAAACTTCAACGTCATGGGAAATTAATAGTTTTTTTGGGATCTCGTTGTACTTCGAAAGTGTTCAGTGAAGCTATTGATACTTGGTATAGCATATTCAACCTGCAAATTCGACATTTAGGTGCCTTCTCGCTGCACCTTGAGCAGAAGTGCCTTCAGCCAGCTTCCAAATAATTGTGGACAAGCCTAATGCGATTTCGGGATTGTCTTTGGGTTTTGCATCAAGCGATTCTACGATCCTGAGAACTTTCACTACCAATCAATTGGAATTTCATCAAATATGGGTCAATCAATTTCAATGATGTTGAAGTTTGCATTGTTGGAATGCAACGAAGGTTGATTTTTCTTCTACTGCTCATATTCTTTTCGCTGATTTAGGATGGAAAAATCCCTCAAACAGGTGATCTTTTCCTCATATGCGGTCCGCGATCTTAATCTATGTAAAAATAATGAATCGTCATAAACATAAAGAAATAAAAAAACTTTTAAAGAACTTTCGTTGCATCCCAACGATTCGGATATTTTGAAAATTATACCAGCAATATTGATCCTCACGAAACTGAATACGAGGCTGTTTGGAGTTGTTGCAACTGACGCAATTCTCCAGGGCTGGAAATCGTCAAGTCGGTGAATAACGCAGCATCCTGACTCAAGGTCCCCAAAAGACAACAACAAAAGATAACTTACGCGAATATTTCATTGCGAGCTGATTCTACCACTAATCATAACCAATACAGGTTTTCAGAGATCACAACCGAGAATGAATTTTTTCTGTTTGCGATGGAGAGAGTGGAGGTTGGGAGGAAGAGGAAGGCAGATAATGCCGGGCAAAATGAGAATATTCCTTACAGTTATCTTGCGTAGAAGCCTATTCAAACGCTATATGGATGTCAAATGTTATCTGTGACCCACAATAAAGCGAGGGCACAATCGCAAAATGGTCTGGCACTTGCCATCGATTTAGTTCTTTGATTTCCCTTTAATTCTCTCTCTCTCTCTCTCTCTCTCTCTTTCTCTCTCTCTCTCTCTCTCTCTCTCTCTCTCTCTCTCTCTCTCTCTCTCTCTCTCTCTCTCTCTCTCTCTCTCTCTCTCTCTCTGTCTCTGTCTCTGTCTCTGTCTCTGTCTCTCTCTATCTCTCTATTGGCCCCCTTTTCCTCCCCCGTAATTTTCTTCACTCACAATTCGTCCCCACCCTCTTTTGGTTCAAGATCGTTCTGGCCAAGCTAACAGCATCGCATGAAAGCGAGAATAGTTTTCTGGGACAGTTATGTGTATATTCGAGCGATTAAACTATCGGGCTTGAGCGAAGTCTGACGCTCTCCCTGCGTACTCTGCAGTTCTATATAGATAAGTCTTATAAATTCTTGATAAGCCAAATAGACGTGCGTAATTAATAATGAATTCATTATTATACCGCGTGTATCTTGCATAGTCATAGATTATTTTATTTTTCAGTGTTTTTGTGACTATTGCTACTACACTCTCTATCATTACCACTACCAGTACTACTCCTGTTACTACTATTATTGATGGTGTTAAAGTTTGCGTCGTTGTAATGCAACGAAAATTCTTCTTTACTTTTATTATCATTCAAAATATTTGTTTGCACCTTTTGGTTAAACATTTTAAATAAGAATTCTCAAATGTTTCATTGATTTTCGTAGCTTAAACGTGCCAAAGAAATTTGGGAATCCCAAAAAAAGGTTTTGTCGTTGCATTTTCACGATGCAAACCGTAATACGATTTTTATTGTTAGCATTATCGGCGTAATATTAATGGATTATTATTGCGATAATGCTGCTTAATAATATCAATAATGTAATCATTATAACCTACATTAAATATATCGTTATACAGGGTGGCCCGAAAGAAAAACCTGGATAGCTCGTATCCGATTTATTTGACCATAGTTTTTTATCATGCAAAATTATTTTCTGAACATTTATATTGTAGATTTCTAAATGGGTGCATTGAAAAATAATTAAGTAATTTTTGTAGGCAAAATTGTCCGAAAGAAATAAAAATAAATTCACAAGTATTTATTTTTATTGCATTCCAACGATGCAAACTTCAAACTCGTAGGATGCCTATTTTCTTGTAGCATAGTTATTTATATTTTTTGTGTGTATACTTTACTCTTAAAAGTTTTCAAAAGCAATTGGGAGTTATATAGACTAGTATAAGTTTTTTTTTCTCTCATCATCTGAATTTCATTGATTGATTGATCTTTTTAAACCTATTTTTTTACTTCTGATCAAAATCTGAGACGTCTACATCTCTGTTCAGTTGCTGATTTATTTATTGCTTAACAGTGCACTGCATACCGACAACCCAAGTCAGACGAAATCGCGAGAGCACATACGCAAAAGAGAAAAACTTAAGGGGCGACGTGGGTTTCGAAGCCGAAAAGTATATTTTCTCTATTAAAAAAATATATATATTTAAATTATTTTATTCACAATATTAAGCACATAAAAGAGCAACATTTCAACAATATTTAAAAAAAAATTCATCCAAAAATTTGGGAAATTCAGCCGCCGGGACCTGGTTTCCGAAGACCCCTGAAAAAAAGTTTCCTCGTGGTGATCAAGTTAACTCATGATAGCTTTATCTGAAATTAAAAAACCAATTTTTTTCTGTTAGTACATGAGTATAGCTCGTGATTAAACGAAGGATTTTAAAAAAATTGAAATTTGAATTTTTGGCAGAGTTGCATGCAAAATAGTTCAATTTTGGTACAATTTACACTACGTAAAGCCTTGTAAAATTAGTGGTAATAAAAAAAACCTTCGTTCAATCACTAGTTAATGCTACTTTGAAGAAGTGTGTAAAATTTCAATAAGATCGGTGCATTAGTTTTTGAGAAACCGTGTTCACCGACTTCAAAAATAGTGTTTTGAGAAAAATGCGATCCTGCGTCGCTCCCGACCGGTCTTTCCCTGCGGGGGGAATTCCCAAAGGCTCTCCTAGAATTTTACTCCTATTGACTTAAAACTTTGGGAGAATATTCTAGACATATTGTACTATTAGATAATAAAATTAAAAAAAATGGATTTTTTTAAATTTCCAAACCCACGTAACTCCTTGGTGTGTTACGTTTACTCTTCGGGAACAGAAAGAAAGCACACAAAAGATAGTGCGCCACGAACAAACAAATTTACCTTATCAAATAAATTTCCGAGCGTGTATATGTCGGAAAGAAAAAAAAGGCACTACATTATTTGCAATTCCACGTGAGTTCTCAGCACTTGTGATTCGCGGGGAGAATAGGGGGCGGGAGAAAGGGTGAGTTGAGTTTCCCTTTTCCATTTTTTCCCTTCTTTTATCGCAGTCCCTTTTCATTCGGCGCATATGAGAGGTCGTTGACGAGCAAACGGTACACTGGCAATCATTGAATACTCGTCTCGCGATGTATTGCCGTACACGGCCTCCCGTGTACTTCCCTATGAATCCTGCATGTATTTCTTTGTCTTTCTCTATAGTTATGGCTCCCACTTCCCGCCTATGTATCTATACATGCCTGTATGCACGCGCGCGAAAAGCTCGATCGACAAAGCGCGTCTGCACGTTTTTCACGGTTATGATTCATTATATATATATATATATATATATACGCACACCAATATATATAGTATAAAATGCGAATATGCGATAACATAATTGCGCCGAGCAGGGAAAAAAATCATATTGAAGTTTGCATCGCTGGAATGTAACGATTTAAAAAAAATTGTAAACATGTCTTCACCTTCAGCCTGTGAAAATCAGTCAAACGTTTTTACGTATTTTTATTAGTCATTAACAACCTTAATTTACAAGTAAACAAATGAAAACTTAACGAAAAAACGTCATAAAAAAACGAAATGGTAATTCGATCGTTGTTAGCCTTCGAAGATGCGTGTATAGTATTTAATTATATGGAAAGTTTATTATTTTTCAATGTTTAAATTAATGTCTGATATAATGAATGCTCCGGTAGCGTGGTTGAATACTCGGAGAAGTTGGAAACATTGATGTAAAGTAATCGAATACATCTCGCCATCTTTTCCTCGCTGCTCGGAAGTCGATAAACGTAGTCTTAATTGGTTCTCTCGTGCTGGTCGTGACTTTTACATTTCGATCCTTACTTGATATATATATATATATATATATATATATCGAATAAGATTGACTTGTGTATCACTGTATAGATGTGTATATTGAGTTACGTATTAGGAAGTGTTCGCTGGAGGCACGTGTCAAGAGGTGTCATTGCTACGCTCAAAGTTGACTACACACACACACACACACACACACACACACACACACACACATGCAGGCGTATACATAATACCACCTATATAAATACAAAATATGATATGTAATCATATACTACTATTATATACTATATAACACTACCTACAGGAATATATAATAGTATATAATTATATACTCAATACTATCAATACTAGTTGCAATACAGGTGACGACTAATATACAGGACGTTGAGATTACATCGTTGGAACGCAACGAAAGTATGTTTCTTTTTTCATTTCTTCATCTTTATTATAATCTATGATTTTTTACATGTTAAGATTGTGGATCTCTGCAATAAGAAAAACCGTTTGAGCAATTTTTGTATCCTAAATCAGGGAAAAATGTCAGCAATTGAAGAAAATTTAACTTTCCTTGCATTGCAACAATGCAAACTTCAACATCATTACACTGAAAAAAAAATCGTTCATCCTACCAAAATTCAGTTGGTTTAACAAAATGTATCTTTAAATACGTTCAACTTGATTTTTTATTGGCATAACAAACGTTTTGTAAATCTAACTGATAGTTTTAGTGCTGTGAACTGTAGCTTATTGAGCATGTCTGAGCAATTGTTAAAACAACAAAATTTCGAGACAACAAAATGCATTTTGCACATTCAACGATTCCTTTTTTTCAGTGTATTATACCGTTAAGTGATCGTAACATTTGGGACAATAGACTGAACGTATTTTGCCCTTTAAAGTTGCTAGGGATGACTCCGAAAGATTTAAATTCACTTATGAATTTTTTTTCTCGTGATATTGTATTAACTAAAGGCGGAAAAATATTTTCACACTCGAAATAGTACTTGTCGAATTTTATGCAATGAGCAAATTCTGTGTGAGCTTATTATGAGTCCCACGTTGGCTGTAGCTCAGCTTCGTCCAGTGATATTTTATAATTTTAGGATCTGCCGAAAATATTTGTTCATTTCACCACGTCAATTCAAAATGATGTTGAAGTTTGCATCGTTGGAATGCAACGAAAGTTAATTTTTCTTTTATTGCTCACGTTTTTTTCGCCAACTTAGGGTACGAAAATCACTCAAACGGTTTTTCTCTTATCATCATAAGAGCTCTACGATCCTAATCTATGACGAAAATTACAGATTGTAGTAAAAATGGAGGAATAGGAAAATTTAAAAGAACTTTCATTCCATTCCAACAATGTAAACTTTAACGCCATAAATCAGAAATTTGTCGAAGAAAAATACTTGACGAATCATCCAGACAATCGAACAATTTCCCGGAGCTCATCAAGACATGATGATCAAGTTAGCATCGTTGGAATACAATGAAACTTAATATTTCCAAATTCCCTTAAGGGGTAACGTGGGTTTCGAAGCCAAAAGATGCATATTTTCTCGATTTTTGTTTTAAATATGATATCTAAATTATTTGTTCAATATGTTAAGCACATAAAAGAGCAACATTTCAACAATATTTTGAAAAAATGTCATTAAAAAATTTGCGAAATTCAGCCGGTGGGACCGGGTTTCCGGAGACCCCTCAAAAAGTGTCCTCGTGGTGGTCAGGATAACTCATCATAGCTTTATCTGAAAATAAAAAACCAAATTTTGTCTGTCAGTAGATGAGTATAGCTCGTGATTGAACGAAGGATTTAAAAAAAATTGAAATTTGAATTTTTGGGAGAATTGTATGCAAAATAGTTCGACTCTTGCGATCGACCGGTCTTTCCCTGCGGGGAAATTCCCAAAGGCTCTCCTAGAATTTTGATTACTTCCGATTGATTTATAACTTTGGGAGAATATTCTAGACATATTGTACTATCAGGTAACAAAATTTAAAAAGTGGAATCTTAAACATTTTCGAACCCACGTAACCCTTTAATTTCTCTTGGTAGATTTTCCCTCCAAAAGTTCCTTAAACATAAAAAAAATACTTATTTATCCATCTAAAATAAAAATTTACCAAAAATATTTCGAGTAGCAACAAAAATGAGGATATAAAAATATCAAAAAGAACTTCCGTTGCATTCCAACGTTGCAAACTTCAGCCCCATATTAAATCGACTTTTTTCCTGCGAGCTGTGTGATTTTTTTGCATTACGCGATGACAACGGTTTTTCGAAATGGACGGACATGTTGCGGAATCGAAACGGTGAATCCCCGACTACAGGCATATGCCCCATATATTACGAATAGATATTTTTGCCGATGACTTCACATCTCGTGGGTAACTTATCCCACGAAAGTGCGTTTGGTCTTTTTAGTCGTATACGAACTGGCGTGTTCCCCTTTTCTCGGGCTGAATCCCACGGACCAACGCAGCATCTCCCGCAGCTCGGACAGGAACCCCGAGAAAGACTAACAGACCGGAGTCTATGTATAAACGCAGAGGCTGGGCATGAAACGTACATGCCATTATATTGTTCCATTTATATGTGTGTGTATATATATATATATATATATATATATATATGTGAATGTGGGTGCATACGTGCATCGACATTGTTTCCCTACCGTTTATGCACACACGTGTGCGCTCTGTGTGTGCATTTGTATTATACCTATGAACTGAAAAAGACTGCAGCCGAGTTTATTTCCGGGTTAGGCACGGTCAGTTCACCTCGAAGTATGCTCACGTATAAACATGAAAAATACCTTCGTGAAGATCCGAAAAATTTTCGAAACAGTTTTGCGAGTTTGGCATATTAGAAAGTATGTCATTCGATGATGATAATGTTTGCATCAATGGAATGCAACAAATATTCTCTTTTATCCTTTCCTTTCTTCATTTTCTCGATTATCCCAAAGCTCTTATCGCAAATTTGGGCCGTAGAACTATAATAAGCATCCTGAAAAACGTTTGAGTGATTCACCTAGCCCAAATTTGGCAAAAAAGTGGCCTAACAAACTTTCGGCGCGTTCCAACCATGCAAACTTCAATATCGTAGGACTCTCGTATTCAATTGAATCAGTTGCGATTTCCTAATTGATCGATTTGGAGGTGCTTTCTTGAGTGTCGTTTTTTATGGAGCATGCAGACTATATATATATATATATATATATATATATATATATATATATATATATATATATATATATATATATATATATAGGTGTGTGTGTGTGTGTGTGTACTTTGTGAAAAACAAAATCACTGCGAAAATTATGATAAATTAATGACAACGTTGGCTTTTTTCGTATATGTTGAAGCGGATGCCTGATTCAATGTACGGGTAAGACAAATTCACGAAGTGTACGTGGCGTGTCTCGAGTATTAGCCGTCGTTGACGATATGCGGACTCAGCAATCTTTCAATATCCGCTCAGTCGGTGACAGCAGGCGGCATAAGAGCACGGTATAGCGGAAGAATCGAAGAAAACATATACACACGCACAGTCACGTATATATATTAGGGTGGTTCAAATTTCAGCTCTATTTTTTTCTCTTTTTCTCGCCATCCAATTATATTCTATAAAAAATCGTCGCCAAATCTGCGAGCGGACAAAAAATATTTAGAGGTCGCTCAAGCCTCCAATTTAAATTTTCATTACAAAAACGATTTTTTTTTCGTTCATTTCTCACCCATGAATTTTACGCTTTATAATTTTTGAATTCACCTCGCGAAAGCTCTAGCCGGGCTAGCTCTGTTGACGAAATTTCCAATTTTTCCCAAATTTTTTACTCATCTCACTCATAAATTTGACGCTTTGTAAAATTTTCAAAACAATTAATCGTTTTTCTTCAGAAGCAGATTTTTCAAAGTTACGTCACACTACTAATCCAAGAATTATAATCTTTGTTCTCATAAAATAATTCTTTAAAGCTCTTGTCCGTAAACAAAATCATAGGTCCCCCGTTTTATCAGGTTAGAAGTGTGAGGTAAATGTAAAAAATCCGTTTCTAAAGAAAAAAAAGGATTAATTGTTTAAAAAATTTCATAAAGTGTTAAATTTATGAGTGAGAAGAGAAAAAAAATCGCGACAATTGGAAATTTCGAAGCTCTTGAGCGACCACTAAATATTCATTGGCCGGCTAGAGCTTTCGAAAGCTTTATTTTTAGATTATAAAGCGTAAATTCACGGGTGAGAAGTGAACGAAAAGAAAAAAATCGATTTTCAAATAAAAACATGAATTTTTGGGGGGCTTGAGCGACCTCTACATATTTTTTGACCGCTCGCAGATTTCGAGCCAATTATTTTTTTGTTTTCATTGAAGAAGATAATTGGATGGTAAAAAAAGGAAAAAAATAAAGCTTAAATTTGGGCCACCCTAATATATATTTATTCGCGTGTTGCCATGTGGCGAAAATATTTTAAATATATAATCGCCAAAAGTGTGTTTTTGGTATCCTTTAAATGTTTCAAATGTTAAGATTTTCAAAACGGCTATTTTGAACAAATTTAACACAGGCAGAAATACAAACTTATACGAACATGCCCGTGTAGAAATTGTCGTAGGTATCCAATTGGATTCCCATACTTGTCACTACTTTCTGAATGAGATCCAATGGGTCATCGCGTTGGATCCCTTTACTAAGTCACGCTCGCACTTATGATTCTAATCGGGATTCTCCATTGAAACTCAATGTACGAATCCAATTTGAATTCCTGAGTATTCCTACATTTTTGAAAAGTATTCAATACCATCGAAGATGGATCCCATCGCATTCCGACCATTGCATTTTCTGAACAAAATATATAGACGTACTAAATGAGTCGATCCTAAAAAGGTAAAAATCTTATCTCAGAAAAGTATAAATCGCATCAAAAAGTATATCTAAAAAATCGATTTGAATCGCATCACTGAAAAATTACTGCAATTATCATTTCTTCTTCATTTAACTGCACTTTGACATATCATCACCACACACGTACATGCTCATAAAGCGTATAGGTCATGTTTTGACACGCCGAGTTTTTTCTCGTGACTTTTCACATACTTTCGATTCGAACGTGGTAAGAATTCTCAAACGGCGTTCATCGGGGAAAAGTGCCAAATCTAATTGGATCCCAATGAGGACTCCCTATGAGCGGTGTCCTTAACAAATCCCTATAGAGATGTCGGTGCATCTTGGGACTCCCTAACAAATTTGTGCACGGGATCACGGAAAGATTTTTTTTTAGGGAGATCCAAAAAATACCGAGTGAGAAGTTGAGAAAATCTCAATGCCGTCAATCGGGAAATAGCGCCGAATCTACTTGGATTCCAATGTGGACTCCCTACGCGCGGCGTCCGTATCAACGGGGTATCCCTCTCAGAAAGCCCAATTTGAAGAGTCAGAATGATGCATTTTGTTCTAGTAACACATTTGTTGGAATACGTTAATTTTTCCCCAACATGTTGTACACATGTTTGTGGTTAAAATGTAATACTTTCGGACGAAAATCTTTTAAAGTGTTCGTG
This sequence comes from Ophion ellenae, assembly GCA_963210295.1. NCBI lineage: Eukaryota > Metazoa > Arthropoda > Insecta > Hymenoptera > Ichneumonidae > Ophion > Ophion ellenae. The sequence goes on from OY723385.1 coordinate 36,291,824, forward strand.
GTGCTGCAGTTGGCGTTGCAGTCCTCCAGCGGTGAGGCCCGGAATGGCGGGATGTCTACCGGGCTCAAATGTAATTTGATACGAAAACAAACAAAAATTTCTTCAAATATATTCAGCTAGCTATGGGTTCAAGATCTCCTTCTCAAAATTTCGAAAAATACTAATAACGACGGCTTCTCCAAAGAAAACCTCATTTTTGTCTTGGACAACAGCATGCTGAAGTCATTGTTATTAACAAATGGTTCATCCAATTAAAAAATGCGATCGTGAACCAAAAATGACTACTGTTTGAACGCTAACTGTCCAAATTCAAGTGAATATTGTGAAAGTTACTCAAGGTATCAATCTCGCCGTGTCAAGATCGCGGTAAACCTGACGCACACTGTTCCACTAAAATAGGTGTAACTTCGTCAATTTTTAGAATTTCAGGGTCCGGTTGGTCTTGAAATATTCTTGAAAGTACACACTATAACAATATGCAACAAAAAAAACGATTTTCTAAAGTTTTCAGAGAGGGATACCCCCTGAAATTCCTATAAGGATGTGATAGTATCTGGCGACTCCCCAACAAATTTCGGCACCGGTATACATATGTACACTTTGGCTATTGTAGATTCAAATCTTTTCTGGCACTATGGTGGCATATAAATCATTGTTATCATCATCATCATCGCCATCGCCATCATCGCATGGCAAAGTACTTTACTTTTATTTCCTGAGTTCCAACGTATACACTTGCGGGTTGTTACCGATTGCCTTCCTAATTGAACTCTTTCCTATCACTCCCTAGGCACATTTTGCTAATTTAACCTAACTTCCGTTGCGTCCACCGCCGTCTCAAGCTACACCATATTGCATTTGCCGAGGGTACGTGAAACCTCTGGGAAACCCGTACCGGTATAGACGGCACCATATTCTTCTGATTCTCTGGTGCAGAGACGTTTTACTCAAGGATCTACACCAAGGTCTCAGAAGTATTGGCCTTCCGCTCACTGGTTGATGCGCAAGCCGGTGCGCGGCTGTGCGGTCACCGCTCCGAGTATCAGCCATGCACAACGTTGCTTAAGACAACGACTGAATCAGAAGGTCTGAAGAATCGTTTTTTTTTTAATTGCTTAAATCGATAGATCAACTATCCTAAAATATATTTACAAAGTTACAGAGGCCAATTGTAAATATTTTCGAAAATACAAGGCCAAAAGTATAGAAGCGATTGATTTTTGATATTGATATTTCCTCCTATTGAAAACTTTAAAGCGCGTTTTCCCCAGTTTCATTTTCACGATTTTTCCAAATTGGCGAGCGTGATAGAAAAAAAACTAAACGACCTATTGGATCATACCAAAGTTTATTTTCTTCAGTATGAAAATCTCTTCTAAGTGAATAAAAAAAGTCGTTGAAAATGTATTTTCAAATAATTTTTATAGCACGTTAAAGTATTTTTTTAACACCTATTTTTTTAAACTTGAGAAAAGTTATAATTTCACGATTTTTTCAGCTTTTTCTTAATTCACCCAGAAGAAAAATATATGACAATTGAGAATTTTACTGGTTTATTTAGTTCGGTCAAGAATTACGAGCTGCATCTTTCCCGCCGATTGGGGACAGCAGTAGCAAGACGCACATGGAAAAGGTTGATAAATCTAGTCATTTTTTTTATGTTGAAATTTGTTTTTATACATTTCAAATATACTTGAAAAGATACCTCAATGTTTACTGGACTTACTTGTTTTTTTTCCTTCTAAACAAATTCCCGAAAAAACGCTTTTTTGGACCTACTAATTCAGGCTTCCGCCTTAGATCGAAGTACCGCCAAAGCCGAAACCCGACCACCCATCCACCAGTGTCGGTACATGGACAAAATATTTCACTCGTTTCATCGCCAAACCCTTTATTCGTTCTTTTTCTCTTTTCTATTAACGCTCATATTGTCCTAAGTCGTACGAGACTAACTGTCCAAGCATCGCCAAGGAGACACGAGCGATTATTACATATTTAACTTCAGCCTTGTACGGTATACCTCTACCGTAACATCTGTTCACCGAGGAGCCCTCGATAATCATAGCGACGCTCTGTTAAGTCTTGAACATTCGCAAATTTTATAAGCATGCGAATAGATGACGTTAAAGTTTGCATCGTTGAAATGCAACGATGTTTTTTTCCATTCTTTATTCGTCGTTTTTATCATTATCAAAGGTCTTTTTCGCTAATTGACGTCGTAAAGTTCTGATATAGGATATATAAAAAGGTTTGAGTGACACCCGCAGCCCAAAACGACCAAAAAAATGTTGAGGAATTGAAAAAAATTATCTTTCGTTGTGTTGAAACGATGCAAACTTCAACATCGTGCCAATAGCGCCTACTGAAGCGTAATCCGTCAAGTATGTACGACCGCTAGTGGAATCGATCAGTCGCCAGTTTCGTGTCTTCGTACTTGAAGAAAAAAAATTTCATCAACTTGCGAAGTCCGAATTAGAACACCGATTGTTCAGCTATTGCGTGATCCGTATGTCAGACCCTTCGTGCAAATTGAATTTTATTTTCTCCGACGTTGCTCGTTCGTTGCGGGTGTATTTCCGAAATTCTAGTAGCGTTGCGCTTCGTTCGTTCAGTCGAATTTATTTTGTTTTTAATTGAATTTTGAAATGGTAGATTGATCCTATTGTAAAAAAAATTAACTTTTTTTTTGATAATGAACACGTCCCCCGGCGTTTAATTCCCGACTCGATGAAACTACGATTTTTTGTTCTCCTTCAAGTTGCGTTGCGATCGCGAAAATATTTTTACAAAGCTCGTCGCACTAAAGAGCAGAAAGATATTTATTATCAATCGGGGGAAAAAACGAACTCGAAAATTCGTTGGACAATATATGTCGAAGGGACCGTCGAGGTAACGCAAAGTTCAAATGCCGCAAGTTCAACATCTATTACATACGGTTAGAAGAAGACATGAGAAAGATCATCCTGGAGAACACGTGCGAGCCTTTGTCGCTGCGTTACAATCTTTTTGTATTACAGCGGGACGCTCCGCAAAAGCGACGAGTTGCAAAAACGATTTGCACGATGCTGCAGATCGCACGTATATTGCAGTGTGGAATTTCGCGGGAAGGGCACGGAAACGTCCTTGATATACTCGAGTCGACATTGAAGTTGAAGGTTGCTCAGCGGAAAACGCGTGTGCTTGGTCCACCCCCCCCCCCTCCCCGCTGTGACGTCAGTCATTGAAGGTCGTTTAATGAACCGAGAATCCGGCGATTTCGGGAGTGAGCCGCTTCTGTATTGACCTTCATCCCCCCTCTCTCTTCCTCCGAAATAGATAAGTATTCTGATATACGGGCGATCAATTGCAATTGCTTAATTTTGATCTTACGGGTGGTCCTAACCTAACTCGTGGTCAGAATAATGAGGAATTTTCGTGAATTTTTCCTGAGAAAACGTGTGCAGGTTTTCAATATTTGTTTTTTTTTTATGTTAAAAAGTATGAAGTATTTTTTTTACAATTTTTGTGTTGAGAAATATTTTTAAATGTGGTAGATAAAACGGTTTGTGCAAACCGCTGTTTGAAAAACGTCTTTCGTGGTGACCACTGCTGCTCGGAAACAAATGATTCCGAATGAGGAGCTGGAGAACAAAACCGGGATTGTCTTAACTACGTCAACATTTTTAAATTTTCATTTTTCGGATTTTTCAACGACATATTGATTGGGTCCCGAAATATTTTGAATCACATCTGGCTATAAGCACCTCGAAATTTGTTAAAAACTGCCTTTTTGAGCGAGATGGCAGTTTTCAGATACGAATTGGATGAAAGTTGAATAAAAATTTAATTTGTCGTAGTGTGGACAAGTCCGGTTTTCTTCGCCAGCTCCTCAAATAAATAAAACAAACGCACCTTTTTTAAATGCCAAATCGTCAATTTTCATCCAACCAAAAATATCGTACGTCATTGTAGAGTAAATATATTCAAGAGTACTGAGTTCAAATTTCAAGTCAATCGGATAATTGCTCTTTGAGCTACAATGTCAGCAAATCTGGAAAATCTCATTTCGAGAAAAACGCGTTTAAAGATTTAACTATCGATTTTATACCTACGAGCGGTTGCTCTTTAGAAGGCTACCATTCGGGGAGTATTAGAGATACGGCCTTGACATTTTTACAGGATATTCTTGAAAGTATAAACTGTCGAAAAAGGCAGCAATAAAAAAATTGATTTTTTGAAAGTGTCACACGGGTATAGCCCCTTAAAGTTCGCTGGTTGGTTTAACCTACCTATAACGGTTATAACTCCCTCAAGTTTAAACGGATCGCTATGAAAGTTTCAGAGAATATGTAAAATATTATATTTTGAGAATCCTTCGAGAAAAAAAAACAAAAAATGATAGTTTCAAAAATTTCAACTGGGTGCAAGCCGTTAAGGAGTTACCCCCACTTGTAGCGCAAAAAAGGGCCTTTCTCATGAATTAAAAAAAAAAAACTACAAAACTTTTTTAATCGATCAATATACCATCTTAAAGAACACATCTTGAAGAACTTTCAGTAATTTTTTTATTGAAAAATATTACATTGTTTAGTGGCAAATGGCCGTCAATGAAATAATGTTTTTATATACACGGTTTGCGGTGACCAACATTGCGGCAAATTGGATCATCTGAAAAAAAATGCGGATGGGTTTAGTCAAATATAAGTATAAACTAGTCTTTAATCGAAGGATTTTAAAAAATATTCATTTTTCACAAAATGGCGGACAGTCAAAGTTAATGGTTCGATTTTAACGAAAAAAAACGGCCGTTTTTTGGCTATAAAATGGCCATTTTTTTCGAAAAAAAAATCGAACGATTAAAGACTACACTTTTATGTATTAAATAAGCCTGCAAAATTTCAAGAAGATCGGTTCATTAGTGTTCGAGTAATCTTGGTCACCGACTTCAGAAATGCCATTTTGAGAAAAACGCGTTTACAGTTTCTCTTTCAACGCTCTTTCAACGCGGATTCTTCTCTTTCAACGCTCATATCTCAGTCAATTTTGTTCGGATCGACTTGAAATTTTCAGGACATATTATCAGATACTTATACTTCAAAAAAATGCAATAAAAAAATCGATTTTTTCAAAATCTCAAGTGGTGGTAACCGCTTAAAGATTCCTGGTACGAAAATCGTACAATTGAGTCGAGAAAACAATGTTTTTTTTTCCCCAAAGGGAATACCACCACAAGGGGAATAACCACTACTTGTTTCCCTCTATTAGTATCGATCGTACAATGAACCTCATGAACATCGCAGAACCAATTTAAAAACACATTTATTGGATTTTCAAAGAAAATCATCGAGCGACTGAAGGCTTGTGAAAAATTGTATAGCCAATAATTGTATGGCCCGCGAAATGTGCGTGGATCCGAACCATGGGTATTGGGGGTAGTTGAACATGCGAAAGGAGGGTATACAAGTTGATGAATCCGGATAAACTGGTGCGTTAACCTGAGGCCTCACCTCGAGCGCCTCGTACGACCTCGAGTTTGGTCGATAATTCCACTTACGACGCTGTTTTGTAGAACGCTCAATAAAATGTACGTCCGAAATGTGCTGTGTGTAGTTTTCGCTAGCGCACTAGAGTATACGAAGAGTAACATGAAATTTAATCCCAGCACCGGATATATACTAATATGCTTCTAGTAATAGGTCGTAAGGTCATTGAATTATTTTTGCTCATCTAAATTGATATTTAAAAAAAGTAAAAAAAATATCGACCTCTATATATACAACTGTACCGGCATTGCGGGTACCAATGATGAGCAATGCACCCGTAAGCGATCGTTATATTTCGAGGCTATTGAATAACCCTGAAAGATTTCAGTTCACGTGATTCTGCTTTTTTCGGCCTCCCGTGATATTGATCATAGAGTATGCAACTGAAATCGAAGTCTCATATATACAGGGTGTCCCCCTCATCACTGCCACCCGAAATAACTCGGTAATTATCGACGTCGCAAAAAAATGTTCCAGACAAAAATTGTACGGTGTGAAGGGGGCCATTTTTTTTCATTTTGGTGGAGGCGCTGATGCACAGTGGAGGTCATCTCCACTTTTTTAAGTGGAATGGTACATTTTTTTCAACCATCTTGTGGAGCACCTCAAGCCGCATGAAAAAACATTAGAGGGTCAAGGTCGTTCAAGGTCGTTCAAGGTCACATATTAAATTGAAATACAAATCTAGATATCTCGGATCACTACCAAATATTTGTTAGTGATCCGAGATATTTAGATTTTCATCGTCGATACTGACCTTGAATGACCTTGAACGCCTTTGACCCCCTAATGTTTTTTATGGGGCTTGAGGTGCTCCACAAGATGGTCGAAAAAAATCCACTATACAATTTCACAAAGTGGCGATGACCTTCACTGTGCATCAGCGCCTCCACCGAAATAAAAAGAAATGGTCGCACTTGATGGCCCCCTTCACACCGTACAACTTTTGTCTGGAACATTTTTTTGCGACATCGATAATAACCGAATGATTTGGGGTGGCAGAGATAAGAGGGACACCCTGTATACGCAGGGTGATTCACAACTAGTGTAGGGTTTCGGTTGTATCCATATAGGGTGCGGCATTGCGAGCAAAACGATTTTTGAAATGTCGTGCGGTTTAAATTGACCGAGATATTCGCGTTCAAAGTCCAAGTAGTAAACAATGACACAATAGTTGCTCAGGCACGGAACGTGCAAGCCGGATCGACCGCGGGTTCGAATCCACTTTTGGACGAGTACTTTTTTTTCTGAAATTTTTTTGGCAGAAAATAATGAGCACGCAAACTCGCTTTACAAATCGATCGCCTGAGCAATTGCAGTGCCATTGTGAACTCAACGTCGCACTTTAAACTCGAATCTCTCAGGCCATTGTTTTTGCACGATGTTGTAAAAAATATGTCTTAAGTTTGCATTGTTTTTTCTATTTTTAAATGTTGAGGGAGGGCACCTCGGTGACAGGCCGAACAACGGTCGTTTTATCCTATTTAAAAAAAATACTAGATAATTTATTCCGAATTTGGAAAAAAGGTATGTTATTAAGCATACATTAAACTTATTTCGTGTAAATTATTATTTTTTAAATTAAAAAATGAATAATGCTATCGAAGTGTTATCGAGCCTCTGTATAAAAAATGTGGTCCAACGGCCTAATCGATAACATGACAATTGTCGGTCTGAAAAATAACGATAAATAAGTTTCATAATAATCTATATAAATGTAGTTATACGTAGCCATTTTTTTCAAGAAAAAAAAACAAAATGGGTGGTGCTCACAAAAAAGTGTATTTTGGCGAAATGTTTACTTATATTCGGAGGCGTAAAAATACTAAATAAAAAACGGCTACGTACAACAACAGCTAATCCAATTACGGAAATTTTGATTTTTTAAAATTCAGAATAGGACTGTTATAGCTAGAGTTATGATTTCGGCCAGGTAGAGAAAAGTCGTTACGAGAAAAACGCGATTGAAAGTTGTAGTATACGCAAATCGTTGCGCGACCTGCTCTCACTCAAGCGTCTGTAACTAGATCAATTTCCAATTTTTTTTACTTGAAATTTGACGTCTTGAGTAGTCTATTGCACATTTCGCTGTTTGGTGTCTTTAAAAGATCAAAACATTTAAAGGGATTTCGACAACCAGAACCTACCCTTAACAGGGGGTGAAAAGTGAAAAAATCGTATCTTGGGCGGTATGACACACCCTATATGCTCACCCACGGGACCCTAATAGTCGTGGATCAACCACCCTGTATATACACGCCCGTACGAAAACGGGATTAGACGAACAGTTGAAACATTGTTTTCAACTTGACAATGGATCAATGGACTGCAACGAAAATTCTTAATTTTTTTACTGTTTCATTTTCTTTACCGTCGAAAACCTTATACCGCAAATTTGGCCTGTGGGTTTCTGATAGGAGTCCTTAAAAACGTTTCAACGATTCTTGTTGCCTAAGTTGGCTGAAAAAATATTGTTGTTGTTCACGTTGTTATGATATCATTATGATATCACGTTATTATGATATCATCACTTTTTTCGAATTCATTACGCGTGTTCATAGAAAGTTTGTTTAATCAAAGTATTCGACGGATGATCCGAGGGGGTTGGGTTGAAATTCCGAACTTTGAATGATCAGAACGCTCAAAACTGCGAAAGAATACTACCCCCAAAGAATTTTACACGAAAGACCAAAACTTCGAAAATCTGAACACCGTCTAAATAATTCGGCTATCGAAGTTTTTAAAGTTTCTATATTTTCAATAAATCGACGAATTATTTCATGATTTTTTTTCTATTAACAAGTGATTTTACGTCAATTTTGAAATTTGTCTAGACAATTTATACGTTTTACATAATTTACAGTTAACTGTGTAGACTTTCGCTGGCATGATGTTGACGAAACTTGTAATTTCGGAACATTAAAATTAGGAACTTTAAGCCGTCGGAGTATCAAAAGTTCGGAAGTTCAACCCAGCCCGTCAAGATCATGCCAGCGAAAGTCTACACAGTTTACTGTAAATGATGTAGAACGTTTAACATTCTACATGTTAAACGTTCGTTCAATTTCGATTGACGTAAAATCACTCCTTAACAAATGAAAATTCTTGAAATAATTCGTCGATTTATTGAATATTTTGAAACTTTTAAAACTTCCATAGCCGAATTATTTTAACGGTGTTCAGATTTTCGGAGTTTTGGTCTTTCGTGTAAAATTCTTTCGGAGTTTTTATCTTTCGAGGCAGTAATCTGTCGAAGTTTTGAACGTTCTCATTATTCAACGTTCGGAATTTCAAGCCGGCCCCATCTGGAATTTCAGAACATTAAAATTCGGAATTTTAAACCGTCGGAGTATTCAAAGTTCGGAATTTCAACCCGGCCTCGATCCGAGTAGTTCAACAATTGATTTTCCGAAATGTATTAAATCGAGCATCCTTCCCAAGCCCCCTAACACCCATGATGTTGAAGTTAGCATCGTTGGAATGCAACGAAAATCAATTATTTTCAATTGTACACATTTTTTCTGTCTGTGAAAATAACCCAAACATTTTTACGTATTCGTATCAGAGATTTGCGACCTCAATTTGCCAAAAAGAGAAGCTTTTGGATACGCATAAAAATGAAGAAATAAAAAATTGACAAAAAATCGTTGCATTCCAACGATGCTAACTTCAACGTCATTAACGCTCTCGGATCACGCATTTCACCGTTTTACGAACTTTCTTAGCCGACATGTGAAAAAAGGAGGGAACAATTGCTCCATCGAATCCTCGCGACAAAAAAGTTCGCCCCAAAATCATTCGAACCTTTCGACCTTCCCCTGTAACAAAGGGGTTGAAACGTCCGAATTGTATCAGCTACGCATGTTTCCAGCTTTCGCGGAGTTCTTAGTGATCAACCGGAAACGAGGCTGAAGAGAATGGTCGATGAAGAGTGTCTAATGACACGTGTAGAACCGGTTGTAAGTGGTCAGAAATGGTTGAAACCTCGTTGCTCTTGATACGCGACATGTTTTACGTGGTCCTCTTGTATCTCGTGTCCCCATCCCTCCGACCTCCTACATACGCCTATTATCATCATTAAGATAGAACGTGCGCGCGCTCTTAATTTCTATAGATTTTGTTCAAATTTCAACCAAACATTGTTCATATCATTATACATGTTTCAGTGAAATTTCAGAACATTCGACTATTTACATTGGGAGATAATGAGTTTCAAAATTGCAATTTTTAACACTGCAGGGTCTGCATTGACCGAAAGTCAGGTCACATAATTCGCCATACCATTCTATTGTGTTTATAAACTTTGAAAAAAAATTACGTTTAGATAGCAAACTAGTTAGGGAAAGAGGGAAAAAAGTTTCGGTTGCCTTTACCATTCAGTTTTGCTAAAAACGTTCAGTAAAGACAGAATAATTGTCCGTAAAAATATTTGTCCCCTATAATAAGACATATGGCAACACCGCAGAACAGGATTGTTCAATATTTCGAGAAAAAAAAAATTATCGTGTTCCTAAAGTTGAAACTTTTATGATAAAAAAAATATTTGCGTTATAAATATTATTTTATATTGTTTATGTTATCGTCATTAACAAATAAAAGTGTCGGTTAATTCATCACTAGTTGGAAACTTTGTTCGATTAAAAATGACTTCCAAATAAACATTTATGTTGCAGTATTATTTTAAATATGCCGCGGAAACTTACGTCATTGGATACGTGGAACGATGCGGTGTTGCGATATGTCTTCTTGATATAGCGGACAAATATTTTTTACGGAAAATTATTCTGTCTAAATTTCAATGCAAACCCTGTAGAGCAATTTTAAAACCCATTATCTCCCAATCTAAATAGTCGACTGTTCTGAAATTTCACTTAAACATGCATAATGATATGAACAATGTCTGGCTAAAATTTGAACAAAATCTATAGAAATCAAGGGCGCGTGCTCGTTTTGCCTTAAGGCGAGAAATCCCTCGATTTCAAAAAATCGATTTTTTAAAACATATTTCGAAAGTATGATACCCAAAGAATATTCTGATCAAAGGAAAACTCGAAATATTGAATATTTGCGGAGTTATCGCATATAGTCTAGAGCGCGGGGACAGCATGCGGTCAGGTAGCGAGTCATATGTTAAAACTTTAAACCCGATTATCTCGAAACTACTTTTTCAAAAACTGCTCGTGTTGTAGCTCAAAAAGTTATCGACCGATTTGGATGAAATTTTGGGAGGTTACTCTCAGTAATATTATCGGAAGGATATACCTAAAGTTTGAAAGGTAGCGTGTAAATAAATAATTTTTTTGGGGTCAAATATGTCGAAAAAATGGTCGAAAATTCGAACTTTGGAGCAAAAAGGTACCCAAATTTTCAATTTTGCCCTTTTTCATCATTTTTTAGGTATATCCTTCCCCTTAATATGTTAGTAAACGAATGACACTTATTGAATCTTTTTTAGACCAACAGAAAAATAGTGACAACTGCAGCACATTTCGATGTCGCGGAAAACAGGCGTCCGAAGACCCTCAATAACGCCGCCATTTTGTTGGTCGTCTCAAAAAAAATTTTTTTTTTAACTTGACAGTTATAATAAACTCATGTCCAAATTTCAAAATGATCAGATTATTCTATCCCCTCTAAAAAAATTCCCGAAAAATGCCTATTATTCACGCTTCCAAAGGGATTTCTTGCCTTAAGAGCTTGCAGTTGGTTCTTTTCTCTCAACAACATGTTATAAAATTTCAAAGATCATTCTTGTTTGATTTGCAGATTGGTTGCAGCTTTGGATCGATGGATCCTGCAACAGGGATCAGCATGAAACGCGAATTTTTCGAACATCCCGTGCCGATCTGACCGCGTTGGTACTATTTATATTGTTCAAGGCGTTAACGAGCCCCGCTGATTTGTATATCGCGAACACGGAAGCCTCGTTTGGCGATCTCGCAACGACTGCTATTAAATCTCGACGCATTTTTTTTTTGCTATTTCTCTCCCTCTCTCTCTCGCTCTTTTTTTTTATCTCAGTCTCTCTTTTATTATCAATCGCGCGCGAACATCCGCCTTCCGCCACACCGTAAATTTAAACGATCGTCATCCGCGGAAACAGTGAACGCCTCGCGTGATTTCATTGCCCCTTCAGTCATGGTCGATCGGTAGTTTATCGCGACTCACCAATGATTCCTTTCGCGTCATCGAGAGTGCCACCAAAAAATTCCACGTGCACACGAATAAAAACGCAATCGGGGCAAGAAGTGAAATAATGTTGACCCCGTGCGCGTTCAATCGTCGGGGCTACGATCGCTCTTTTGAAGAGGAACGAACCGGTAAAAAAGTTGCGCCATGCAGGAGCCAAAAGTGAGGAGAGTTCGGCGTGGCAAACGCGATCTATGAACGAGTATCCGTCGCATCTGCCGCCGTTGCTGCCAGCGCGAATAATAGTCGGGAGTCTATTATGACGGAATATTTGGAGCCGCACTTTGTCCGGGCACTGTGCCGTGATCCAGACAGACGAACACTCCAGGTGAGCGCGCGCTTTTTTTTGTTGCTTTTTTCAACCTTTTTTCAGTTCTTTCGTTCGTCATTCGTAGGCTGTACGGTTTTAGGATGGGGATACAGGGGATACTGGTAATTCGGGGCTATAGGCGAATTTGGGATGGGGTGAACTGGGTCCAATGGGTAGCTTTAGTTTTGGTAGTGGTACGTGCGCATATGTTGTGTCACCACTACCTAAACTAAAACTACCCATTGGCTAAAAACTTGAACTGAAAAATTTGAACTAAAACTACCCATACCCTAAATAATTGAAACTAAAACTACCCATTGGCACCACCCATATAGGGTCGCCTGTCGTAACAAAAATGCCAGCATTCAGCCATTAAACGGTTTGCTGATAATCGGCCAACAAGTCGTCGACCAGCATTGGGGTACTGTAGGCGGATGAACGGCTTGCCAGATCTATTCCAGTCATTGATGATTCGTTTTTGGGCACTTTGCAAATGCAGGTCGTTAAACTGTAATAATAATACGTAAAAACGAAGGATAAGGTTACGAAAAGCATATCCCACTGATGAAGCTGACATTTTGCACAAACACTCTTTTCAATATTCTACGAGAACCTTTAAAAGGATATTGGCGACTAGCAATAGTTTCCGATATATCGTATATTGAAAGTTATTTATTGTACTATGCTCCTACTATACTAAACAAACCCAAACAAACCCAAAAGGACCCAAACAAACCCATCCCACGTGGCCAGTGATATGCACAGGGAAAAAAAAATTCGTTCATCCATCCAAAATTCAGTTGGTTTAACAAAATTGCATCTTTAAATACGTTTAACTTGATTTTTGATTGGCACAAGAAAACAGTATAGTTGGGCAGTAACCACAGATACATTTAAACTATCTGCTTATTTAGCATGTCTGAGCAACTGATAAAACAACAAAATTTCGAGACAACAAAATGCATTTTGCACATTCAACAATTATTTTTTCTCAGTGCACATACGGGCGAGCACTGTTTGCCAGGAAGCAGTGAGGCCGGAGGAGTGGAGGGTATCTATCGGATATATAACTCGTATGGCGTGAAATAATAAACTTTACAATGCGATATATCGAAAACTATTGCTAGTCATAAAAAATCCGTTAAGGGTTTCTCTTAAGATATTGAGAGGCAGTTCGGTGCAAAATTTCAGCTCGATTAGAGTAGTATGCTTTTGGGAACTTCACCCAAACCGAGCGAGTTATTTTCACAGCCTAAATGGACCAAAAACATTGAGTGGTCGACAAAAATTGATTTTCGTTGCATTCCTGTAAGTTAAACTTTAATGTCACGAATAAAATTATCGGCATAAAAGTAAGGAACGAACAAACGAAGGATTCTGTAAGTGTTAGGATGGCTAAGTGGGTAAGGCGCTCAACACTAGAAGCGAAAGACGTAGGTTCGATCCCGATGATAGGTAAAAACTTGAACAATGCAGAACGTGTTTATGATGCAATTATTCTATGTCCATGGACATAAGTAAAGCATACGAAAAAAATATGCTACTAGGATTTTTATATTCATAATTTGTAAATTTTTTGTTTTTCATTTCCGGCAGAAGATGCGGCAGCTGTTGCTGGGCCAATATGGGCGTATGATATTTGGTCAAGCCTTAGCAGCCATTCATGGTTTACCATTACAACCATGCATGTTCAGATCTGGCCCGCTTACATAGCTACTACCGCGTCATCGTTTTTTCTTTGGCAACCAGTCCGATCAGTTACTGTTCCGAATGTACAACCCTATTCGGGCAGTACCTAAACTAAAACTACCCATTGGCTGGGTGCAATGGGTAGTTTTAGTTTAGGTAGTGGTACGTGCGCATATCTTGTGTCATATGAGGTTGAAGTTTGTATCGTTGGAATGCAACGAACATTAATATTTCTGAATTCCTTTAATATCTTTTGGCAGATTTTGTCTACCAAAATGCTTTAACCATTTTCAAAGATATTTAGTCACCACTCTACAATATAAATCTACAATATAAAGGAAAGTATGGAAAATAAAATGTAAAAAGAACTTTCGTTGCGTTCCAACGATGCAAACTTCAACACCATTGTGTCATAGTGTCATATGTGAACATTATGATGAACGTTTCTCATATCAGTCTACTATGTCTCATATCAAGTTGTATTTTGCAAAATTACATCAAAGGAACGGACATTTTTTATTCGTGAACCCGTGCAGAAATTTGTTGAGGAGTGGCAAGATGCACCCACATCTCCATAGGGATCCGTTAGGGACACCGCACATAGGGAGCCTTCATTGGGATCCAACTGGATTCTGCAGTGGTCCGCAATGAACGCCGTTCGAGAATTCTTACCACGTTAGAATCGAAAATATGTGAAAAGTCACCAGAAAAAACTCAGCGTGTCGAAACGTAACCTGCATGCTCTGTGAGCTTGTACGTGTGTGCGGTGATATTATGTCGAAGTGCAGTAAAATAAAAAACAAACGATAATTCAAGTGGATTTTCAGTGATTTCATTCAATTCGATTTTTAAGGTATGCTTTTTAAGGAGCTATACCAGTGTGAACGCTGGAAGTTTGGGTGATTTTCGGGAATTTTTTGGAAGAAAAGTACACAGTTAAATGTTTCGGAAAATTAAGAATCTATTTGGCTATATTTGCCCTATATTACATAAATTTTTCATAGAAAAATATTGAGATCCAAGCGACTTCTGCGCTGCCTTCGGAGGCGCCAAAAAAAAAGTTCCTCCACTGCTGACATGATTCCGGCCGATTTCGTAGCTGAAACCGAAAAAGGAAAACAACGTCGTTAAACTGGAAGGTATTTTCTGTACAATGACGTAGGATTTTCGAAAAATATCAAAATCTAACAAAATGGCGTAGTTATGAAAAAAGTCTGTTTTCTTGCCTATAAAATGGTCGTTTTTTTCAATGCCAAATCGTCAATTTTCATCCAATCAATAATATTCTACGTCATTGTAGAGTAAATATATTCAAGAGTACTCAGTTCAAATTTCAAGTCAATCGGATAATTGCTCTGAGATACAATATCAGCAAATTTGAAAAATCTAATTTCGAGAAAAACGCGTTTAAAGATTTAACTATCGATTTTTGCAAGATAAAATGATAGAGATACGGCCTTGAGATTTTTACAGGATGTTCTTGAAAGTATAAACTGTCGAAAAAGGAAAAAAATCGATTTTTTGAAAGTGTCACACTGGTATAGCCCCTTAAGCGATTAATACTTTTTCAAGATATGATTTATAGTTTTTGAAAATTCACTTATTTTGAATATCTATGGCTGTTGTTTATAAAATTCAATGTACAGAATGCGATGGGATCCATCAAGAATCTGATCGGATTCTGTTTGATAATGTGGGGATCCGTTAGGATTCGAATTGGATTCGTACATTGGATTCCAATGGGGAATCCCGATGAGAATCGAATGCACGAGCGTGACGTTTCAGTGTAGGGATCCAATGCAATGACCCATTGGATCCTTATCAGGAAGCAGGGACAAGTATGCGAATGCAATTGGATCCAATCGACAATTTTTGCACGGAAGACTCGTATTGAATGAATTGAGTCATTGTAACGCATTCTATGACTGTCGGAGATTGGTAGATGACAGCAACAAACGATGCTGTCAAAGATGTACGTAGGTACGAAAAAGCTTTCACAGCAATTAGAATTGTGTTCATCGTCACTTCGTTCGTTCTACATCTGCACGCAAAGCTTGCGATCGATCCACTAATCCGTTAAAGAATTATTACACTTTTTATTTCCAGTAGTTTTTCATGCGTTCTTATGGGACGTTGTTTCAACCTCAGATATGATGTGAAAAAGCATCACGATAAGCTAGCATAGACTATTTAAACATTTTTTAAGTAAACTATCCACGTACGAGAGAAACTATGTATATGAAAATGTTCACGACCAATTTACTACATAATGATAGTATAAGAAATGGTATCGTAAGAGTTGTTGTAAGAGTTTGGCTTTCCTGTACATTCCTGCCAAACTGTACGACGACGCTGTAAAAA
This sequence comes from Ophion ellenae, assembly GCA_963210295.1. NCBI lineage: Eukaryota > Metazoa > Arthropoda > Insecta > Hymenoptera > Ichneumonidae > Ophion > Ophion ellenae. The sequence goes on from OY723385.1 coordinate 36,307,895, forward strand.
CTTGAGTTGGTTTTTAAACTATGCCGAGACACGGCTAAACTTCAATATTAACAAATACGTGTGAAACAATAATTGAAAAAATCGACAATTTTCATTGGAAATTTGAGACTCGGTCCACATATTATGCCATTTACGAGGCATTTTAGTTTACATCTAGGATATTATTTCCGAGAATTTCGAATTTTGGCCTGAAATTGAATCTTCCATACGTTCTTAATGTGCTTTGCTTCTTTCGTACTGTACTACAATAACAGAAAATCTCGTGCCCTTTCAATAATTTAGGGAAACGCCAGTTGGTATTTTCTCCCATCTCGTCACACCCTCAATCAATAATCATGACATTGACGTTTGCATCGTTGGAATAGAACGAAAATTAAGATTTCAGTATTGCTTTAATTTCTCGAGGCAGATTTTTTCGACCAAAATGCCTTGAACATTTTTTTCAAGATGCTCATAGAGAGACCTACAATGTAAATCTGCAAACAAAATTGTCTCATGATGGTTAAAATAAGAAAGTAAAAATATAAAAATGAATTTTCGTTGCGTTCCAACGATGCAAATTTCAGCACCATCAGTAATCTTAATTACGAGAATTTCGACGGTACGCCATAAAGGCCCTCAACATCGACTCGACGTATATAATGATGTTGAAGTTTGCATCGTTGGAATACAATGAAAATTAATGATTTTTAATAAGAAATAAAAAATCTACAGATATTACACAAAGTGCAACTATTTCGTGGCATTGAAAATGTAATCATACTTTTCGGGTAATAAAAAGAACAGGTACCAACAAGTAAATAATATGAGTTGGTTTTTATAATCTTTTAAGAAATATTGATACATTGAGGTATATAATTGGGTTTGTTTGGATTGGTTTTTGGTTTGTTTTGCGTTTGTTTGCGTTTGTTTGTATAATATTTGTAATATAAGTTGTAATATAATTTAAAAATTAATAACAAGATTAGAATTGGGTGGGGAGAGGCCATTTTTCTACCAATCACATGCAGCATGTCGCAGCTCCCCCCACTCTACTAGAACACAGCGGCAGTCGAGTGGGGGTAGCGTTATTTTCGTGTGACCCCTATACCCAGCCTACCTTAATAAACATATACAGTTTTAAAAGCATTTTCAATGCTAAAAATTCGGCCAATATGGGCTATGAAAAGGACTCAAATATTTTCACGTATTCGTATTAGAGATTCGCGACCTCAATTGGAAAAATAATGGTTATCATCATCATTGCATTTCAACGATGCAAACTTCAACGTCATCATAGATATAAGGCTACTTATATCTGCATGCCCATTTTCATTCCTGAAATCCTTTGACACACGTGCAACCATTTTTCTTTGCCCTTAAAAAAAATGCCTTCGCTTTTTTTCTTACTTTCCCTTCCTCCGTGGCGTCCTTATATTTGAGTCTTTGCTTCGCCGTGCTCACAACTATCCACGCGCCTGCCTATGTGCCAAATGCATCTGTATACGTATACTTTTTATTTTTCATCGCTCCAGCGGGTTCTCCGTGTGTGCGATGACGGGCTCCATACGAACTGTGTGTACACATATATAGCAACCTCAACAGTGCACGTTCGTCGAAGTGAAATTCTCGCTCACCAGACGAGATGGGGCGAGAAGGGAGGTTTACTTCAACCCTCAGTCCCTCACCCCCCCCCCCCCCCCCCTCTCGTATCGTCCGACGAAGAGGAGTGCCCATTACTCCCGAGACTAATTAGCAATTTGCAAAAGCCACACGCGAAACCCGGGCGATTCTCTCATTCTCGCGTGTCGCATTGACGCGCGATCATCCCAACCCCATTGATTTAACTCGTCCGGATCACCGCTATCCGTATTATCGACGGGATACCCCCACAATCTGTATTAGGCCTCATAGAACACGATTTTTTTCGTGCACCCAACTAACTACGTGTTATCGAGTTAAAATATGCAATCTGTGAACAGATTTTCACACTTTTTTCACTAACACGCGAACATTTATTTCGAAAGGCTCTAGCTGTGTATTATTGCGTTCGAACTCAATAGGTAGGGACTGTTACAATTAAGTGGCGCGTTTTTGCAAGATGTAGTTTAAGGTTGTTATGGGGTTAAGTCAACAAGTTACCAACGAGCTGAAATTTTTTCCGGACCTTCATAACCTCTTTGGTGATCATCCTATGTAGGTTGAATACGATCCACAGTACCGTTTTTTAGAGAAACAAATCGCCAACTCGACGTTTTTCATGGGCGTAATTACATTAGGTTTATGGAAAACTCCCGATCATTTTTCAGTACATTATTAATATGTGCTGAGTGAATGTTACCACGGTGCTGAAAACATAGGTACGGTACGACTAATTATCGGACTAACCCTTGGTACCGTGAAAATGAGGATTCACAGTATCGTTATAAAATTATTAATGTTTTTGATAGGAAATTTGTGCGAAAATCAAGCACACAAAATATTAGACTGCCTATATTAGACTACCTATCCTATCGGTATTCGGTAATTATGCCCGCGAGCCTCAAACTACTCGGTCAGGATAATTAACAACGATCATTATTGGTACTCATCCTCTTAATTAGTAATAATTACTTAATATGAAGTTGGTAACTATGTTCAGAAATTATACATTTCTAGACATTTCTAGGCAAAGACAAAATAACGCGGATTTTTTTATACATAATTTTTTTTAGAACATCGGAAAATTATTAACGTTTTTGATTTCTTCGAGATTATAGACAGGTTTACATACACTTTTTCCTTCCGGCGGATTTTTTTTACTCGGGCCGATATCGATTTTTGAAAGCTCCTTGGGCCGATATTGGAGTTACGAACGGGGCGCATATGTCTCTTCGCGACACTTCTGCCAACCTGGGCATTATGATATACCGCGATTTACGACGTTGCCAATTCGTTTAGCGTTAATTGAGCGAAGAAAAGTTATAGAAAATAATTATACAAAGTAATGAAAACATTTAGTGTAATCACCGATTGTTGAAAAATGCATACTTTTACAAATAGATGTAGAAAAATGGTTCGAAAACACACGTTCAATATGACGATTATTTGAAAGCTAACAGTTGGTAACAGTCAATCGGCTCCGTGCATAAGTATAGAGCGCGCCCCTCGTACTTCACCCCCGACGGCTAAACCCCATAACAACCATAAATGAATAGAAACGTTGGGAGGTTCATTTTGCATTTGGCACATGTAATTGTTAATATCTTAAGACGGAATGACACCTCATCGCGGTCGGTATGGTAGAACAATTATAGATACCCAAAAATCTCCGAAACGGCTCTTCAGATCCAGTCGAAACTTTGCCAAACGACGTCAAATAGATAGACGAAGAGCTGTCTGCCCCTTAAATTTTCTGGATTTGAAAAAAAACCGTAGATTGGCTTATATATATATATATATAAGCCATGGCTTATATATATATATATATAAGCCAATCTACGTTTTTTCCTCGAATTCAGAGAATTTGAGGGGCAGACAGCTGTTCGTCTATCTATTTGACGTCGTTTGGCAAAGTTTCGACTGGATCTGAAGAGCCGTTTCAGAGATTTTTTGGTATCTATAATTGTTCTACCATACCGACCGCGATGAGGTGTCTTTCCGTCTTAAAACATTTCATTATGCTTTTACATTCAGTTTCCAATGTAGGTTTCTCCTTTTTTTTCGAAGATGTCCTAAGATTGGAAGAAATTTTCGAAGATGTTTCTAAGATGCTACTCTCGCACACCATGAAAATAACATATCTATATGTGTGTGGGGGGGGGGGGCGGTCGTTTTGGTCGAATAGGCTACTTTAATGTATTTAAATATGTCGTATTGGTATGATGTTGAAGTTTGCATCGTTAGAGTTGAACGAAAACTAACTACTTTTAGATGTTTTAATTTTCTGGTCGATCTAGGCTTCGAAAGTAAATCAAACGTTTTTACAAATTTTTATTAGAGTTTTATGACTTTAGTTCGCAGAAAAAGCTTTGGATAATGACAAAAATTAGAAAGTTAAAAAATGAACAAAAAATTCGTTGTATCTCAACCATGCAGACTTCAACGCCATTAAAATATGATGTTGAAGTTTGCATCGTTGGAACGCAACGACCGTCAATTTTTATTGTATTGCTCACATTTTTTTCACCGATTTAGGGTACGAAAATCACTTGACCGGTTTTTTTAAACCCCCGTAAGACATCAACGATCTTAATCTTTTGAACAAATGATCGATAGTAATAAAAATAAAGAAATAAAACATTAAAAAAACGAACTTATGTTGCATTCTTGAGCGCGATATTGAAGTGTGCATCGTTGGAAAGAACGGATTTTTTTCCCGCATCAAAGCTACGGTAACCTTTTTCTCACAGTCTCATTAGAGACCTACGACCTGACTCGATTGAAAAATATTTTGGATAACACGAAAAATGGAGAGAAAGGAAACAAAAAAGAATATCCGTTGCATTTCAACGATGTAAACTTCAACGCCATACTAAATCTAGGGTTCATTGAAAGACATTTCAAATTCCATCCTCACGGCAACGAGGTCAAAACGCCCTTCTATATATATATATATATATATATATATATATATATATATATATATATATACACATACACGCAAGCTCATGAGTGAGAAAGTGGATACACACGCGTACAGATATATATATATGCATGCGCGTATGTGTGTGTCTCCACTTGATAGAAAAATCAAACTCGATCTCTCTCACCTACGAGCTTATGAGTTGCTCGTACGAATCGAGCGATACACCAAGGGACCCATATTAGGTCCATATAGACGGGATTACGAGTCGTTGGGCGTTTCGCGGTGCTCCGAATCGACTCGACGAAGCGTGTACCTCAGACTTGAATCGCCGCCAAATGTGTATTAGCCGAGGATACACGTGATGAATGATTAATCTCGTCGCCATATAGTTCCCATTCCGGTCACACCTGCGGAGCCTCCGCTTCGCTTCATCTTCAAGGTATCAATAACGCGCAAGGTGTGACCAGAATTCGTGACGCAATCAAGCACGATCGTATGGACCAGATTTTTGTTTGGTACCTAGGTCTCACGGAAGAATTGACTTTACGAGAGAACTGGCTGTCAGGCGTCAGATTCGGAAAAGTCAAATGGTGAGAGGGCCGGGCAGAGGGTATCATTTCCATTCGTGCGTTTTTTAACAGCTACTTAAGCTTTCTATTCATGGAGAGTCGTGCATTTTATTGACGGATGGTGGAGAATGCTGATTTGTTTTTTAAGGATTTATGGGAGAGCCCGGGTAAAAGTTACCAAATAGTTGAATTCTTAAATATATTTATTGATGTGAAGTTAAATCAGTCGAAGGTCGCGGGTAGTCGAAGCCTCAAATATCTAGGTAGCAGGGAGTGTGTGTTTTTTTTTGTAGTGATCGTTTTACCTGCATTCGTTATTCTAACTTACTTGGTCAAAACCGCCGAGAGTGTATATTTCGAGCCTCACGACTGCTCCAATTTTCGAGCTGGTCAATTATTTACAGTGCTGCCAGTTTCGTAAAGATGGGAGAGCCGAACGAGCAAATAAGCAGACTGTCAGTACGTTGCGATTTATTACTCTACAACTATATAGTGAATGATTGCCAAATTTCCCAAAATATTTCTTTCACACATAAATGTGAAGCACAAAATGAAAAGCTTTTTGTGCCATTTCTTCATTGTGCTTTTTTCGACCACATGAGAGAAGAAATGTTTCATGCGAATGTATGGAAAACTATAGAAAATCGAATGTGTGGTATTTCTTCGGGGAATTACTGGATCGATTCCAAATTCTGCACATAAATCACCCAGGCACAAAATGAAAAGCTTTTTGTGTCATTCCTTCATTGTGTTTTTTCGACCATGTGAGAGAACAAACGTTTCACGCGAACAATTGGAAAACTATAGAAAATCAAATGTGTGGTAATTGTTCAGGGAATTACTGGATCGATTCCAAATTCTGCATACGGGCTTAAAACGAACGATATTACAAAAATTCATCCAATTTTTATCACCAGGGTAGCATTTCTGTCAGGCTGCCATGCATTCTTGAATGTCAACGCCTACATGTTTTTCGATGAAATGAGGATATTCAAAATTCGTCTATTGGGCACATAGGTCAGTACGAAAAATTGTGAAATGCGTTTTTTGCTTAAGCAAACTGTGTCTAATTGCCTAGACTTTATGGTGATGAACTTTGCATCATTGGGATGCATCAAAAAACCTTTTTTATATTTTCATTCCCTTATCGTTATTATCCTACGTATTGGCTTTGCATATAGATAGTCCATCTCTAAATAAGCAGCTTAGAAAATTGTCGATCGATTCTCGTAGCTCAGATATACCAGAAGAAATGTGAGCATTGAAAAATAATAATTTTCATTGCATTCCAACGATGCAATTCTCAATCTCATTGGACTTTGACGCATCTTTCCTTCTCGAAAGCAATACGTGAAAGCAGTGAAACTTGTGGAGACATCGCAGTTTTAATGGACGGCATGTATCATTGAGATTTTCTTTGCAGGCTCTGCTCGAGCCACAGTACATACAACGCCAATAAAAAAATATTGTTATCTCAAACCCGCAGGAGATAGGATTTTTTTAGCCTTCACCCCGATAAGGGTGCGTTCCGGAGAATGAAAATCGTCGACGTTTTCTTCGGAGGTTCCTTTCAAGCCACTGTACATACAACGCCAATAAAAAAATGATTATCTCAAACCCGCGGGAGGTAGGATTTTTTCAACGTTCACCCCCCGGTAAGGGTAGGTTCCAGAGAATAAAAATTGTCGACATTTTTTTCGGAGGTTCCCTTCGGGCCACGTACATACAACGCCAATAAAAAAAACATATTCTTTCAAACCCGCAGGAGATGGGATTTTCTTCAACTTTCAGCCCCGATAAGGGTGGGTCCCGGTGGTTGAAAAACATTCAAAATTTATTTCACGATATTTTTTAAAGGGTCTTCTCGCTTGAGGCGCTAAAAAAGGCTACTTTCAGGATCTTTTTTTAATATTTTTATATTATAGACATTGATATAAAAGTTGTTACATTTAATAAATAAACTTTCGAAATGAATTTTTTTTTTTTCAAATTCATTTAAGTCACTATCTACGGACTAAAATAGTAGTTAAAAAAATGTCCTTAAAAAATTGTAGGTCTGCGCTGTTGGTGAAATCTCGGAGATGAATCATCCGAAACAAAAACCCAAAGGGTTTTCGATTCAGTAGGTTAATGGTTATAGCACATATCATAAGATTTTTAATATATGCAAAAATAACAAAATGGCAGACATATTTCGAAAAAAAACGTGTTTTGTCACCGTTTTTGGCAAAAAAAATAGCAAATATAAAAAAATAAAAAAATCCTTGATACGCGCTATAGCATAGTTGTAAGGAATATGTGGTTAAAACGGGTTTAAAGTTTGTTTGGGTTATATAAATACATAAAAACATTTTTTTAAATGTATTTCGAAAGTGTATTTATTAAGTGTAACAACTTTTACATCAATATGTATAGTATAAACCTATCAAAAAAAATCATGAAAGGATTTCTTTAGCGTCTATAGTAAGAAGACCCCTTAAGCAACTAGAGCTCAAGTGTGCAAAAATTATAACGAATAAAACAAAATTGAAGGAAAAAACAATTCCCTTGCGTCGCAACGATGCAAACTCCAGACCCGTAAAAACAACACAGTATCCTCAAACATCGATCGGTCAAATGCGCGAGCGCTCCCAATTTTTTTTCAAATTCAATATCTGACACGTGATACCACGTTGTATTGACACTCGCGTCTTGTTGCCTTGACCACGGATATAACGCGCATTTCAAGCCGTGGGCATGACAAAATAAATACGAGGGAAAGAAAGGTTGAACATCTGATGCCGCGTGGGAGGCAGCACCGCGTGTTTGTCAATGTGCATTTTTACCGCGGTAGTTTTTTTTTGCTCACAGCCGTGAATGAGTCGAGGTGTCACACGCTCGTTTCCCATACTGTCAGTATATAGCGATGGGCGTGCAGCCGCGAGCTACCCTGCAGTTACATTCATTGTCGCGCGTCGCGACTCCATCTACACTGCGATAAATTTATCATGATAAGAGGCCGCGGGAAGCTTTTGGCTGGATACTAAAATGCGTCGTTTGTACGCGTTTTCCTACGATTTAACGGGTGCACGGCTTTTTCCGTTCTTTGTGACTTTCTACAGAATGATGTTTTTCTCTATTATAATTTGGTAGCGATATTATTAATTGGTTACACTAGTTCCGCAACATAATGTTCCGCAACGCAAAGTAATATTGTTGATGAAAAGGTCATCGTTCCGGTGTTATTCGCTCCATATAATGTTTTGGTCGGGATGAATGTTTGCGGTACTTGGTGACTTACATAGAGTTATAATTTTTGCCATTATAATTCAGTATCTTTTCATTAAGCGGTCTTCTCACTTTAGACACTAAAAAAAGGCTATTATCATGATTTTTTTTGATAAGTTTATATTATAGATATTAATATAAAAGTTGTTACACTTAATAAATACACTTTCAAAATACACCAAAAAAATTATTTAAGTCATTATTTATAGACGAAAATGGTAGTTAAAAAATGTCCTAAAACAGTTGTAGTTCTGCGCTGTTGATGAAATCTCGAAGATGGATGATCCGAAACAAAAAAATCAAACGGTTTCAGATTCAGTAAGTTAATGGCTATAGTGCATATTATACGATTTTTGATATATGCAAAAATAACAAAATGACGGATATTTTTCGAAAAAACGTGTTTTTTCACTGTTTTTGGAAAAAAAGAATAGTAAATATCAAAATTTAAAAAATTCCTTGATATGCGCTACAGCTATAGTTGTAAAGAATATGTGGTTAAAATTTCATAAGGATCGGTTCAATAGTTTCGAAGATTTTATCAACAAGACGTCAGAAAACGTTGTTTCGAAAAAAACGCGTTTAAATTTTTTTTCTGTTACATAAATACATCCATTTAAAAAAAAATGTATTTCGAAAGTGTATTTATTAACGGAGACTTTGTCCTTGGAGTGCCATATTTCAGGTGTTTACATTTTATTTTTTTTAAAGGAAACGAGTAAAGCTTTTTGAGTGCGGTTTTGTTCTTGCTTTTATTCATGATATACAGAACGTTAAAAAAAATAATTTGAAAAAAAACCAAAATGGCGGCCGTTGCAGCTCCGCGAAAACAGGTCCTCAAATCGCGGGAGGTAAACGGCTGACATCACTGCCCCCTCTTTGTTGATCTGAAACACAAATTCAAAGCATATTATCAATCTGTGACCCTTTGGTCATGGATTGCAGATGGGTTTTTCGTTTAGTACAAATTTCGGAAAATGGCGGCAATTTAAAAAAAAAAATTATTTTTCGCGTTTTTTTTCGCATAAAAAGATAAATAATAAATGCAAAAATGTATCTATCGAAAAAACGATCCGTCATTCCGTGAAGACATATTTTCTGAGTATGCTCTCCAAATTTCAGGTCGATATGTTAATTACAGCGGTCAGGAGAATGTCAGCCATTTTTAAAAACGTGTTTTCGAGAAAAACGCGTTTAAAGTTTTGTAATGTGTTTACACAAATGTGGTTATAATTACCGCTAATCGGCAATACCTGGTCCATAGAGGCATCCCTCCTCTTCTTCTAGCTGCTCATGTTGAGCCGCTAACATCTCCCGCCGATTTCAAGGACAAAGTCTCCCTTAAGTGTAACAACTTTTATATCAATATCTATAATATAAATCTATCAAAAAAAATTCATGAAAATATCTTTTTTTAGCGCCTAAAGTAAGAAGACCCCTTAAGGTCATGTATCACACGCTCCAACCACACAGAAATTTTGAACCCTAATTTCGGCCAAACGATATAATCAATTGAGATGCCATTTATCTATACATGCTATATTGTTGCAAAAAAGCCGGATGGTCGACATTTTTCCAAATTTTGAAGAAAAAAAAACTTTATAGATGGTATTTACCACAGGATGCATTGTGAAGTACTAACTAATGTACCTCAATTGTGCTCATTTCAGGACCGTTACGCCTTCGACAGTGAAAAACACATATTTTGAGCGTTGGTTCAGTGTCGTTATTCAGTGTGAGTAGCCGACGGTTGCTGCGACAGCGGGCGGTAGTTTGCGGAGGTTCATAGCCGAAAACTACGAATTCTGCAATACTGTCGTGACTGCGTCGAAATTTTACAGAGTCTGATACATGGCATTAAGAGGGTCATCCCATGTGACAGCCATTTTGTTTCGCTTTTTTGAGAATTTTCGATAAACCGTTAAAACACACTATCTTTGAATTTATACCATAAAAATTTGAGCGTAATCCGTTCAATAGGTTTTGAGATATCATGGAAGCGAATTTGAAAAATACAGCTTTGAGAAATACGCGTTTAAAAGTTTAAGTACGATGTGCACGAAGAAAATGTTAACTCATCATTCGTCTGCTATCCCGGTCCATATAACACGCACACGTTTTTTGCAATTTGTGCCCAATTTTGTTCTTCTTTTTTTTGGAGCTGTCGAACCGGATGACCGCTTTAAATCGAACGGCCACAAATACATTGAAATGATTAATTAGTTGAATCATTATTTAAACATAACGTGTACCCCTCTCTCTCTCTCTCTCTCTCTCTCCCTCTCTCTTACTCACTATCTCAAAATTTTTAAACGGATGGCAATAATGTTGGTTTTCGGCGGATTTCAGAACTCGGAATATAGCGCACTGTTTCATTCTGATATCGTTGCAGAACAAAATTACTTGATCACAGAAAACTCTATTTTGTGTCTGTGGCAGTCGCTTACAAGGAACATCCCTCAGGTGACACCCTTCGATTTTGTTGAAATTTGGATATGTTATAAAGCACCGAAAAGTAAGCGATACGTATTTTTTTTAACGGCGGAAAAACGGTTTTAGGCGTTGAAACGCACCCTCAAAAATAGGGATGTTTTTCGTCGATAACGTTTTAACGGTACGAGATATTCAAAAATTTCAAATCGCAACAATGTTTATTTTTTTGTGCACTATACATTGGAGATGAGAACGATAACGTTATCGACGAAAAACGAAAAACACCCCTATTTTGGAGGGTTCGTTTCACCCCTTAAAACCGTTTTTCCGCCGATAAAAAAATACGTATGCACAGCAGCTATTTGGAAAACAGTCTCACTATCAAAATGTTCAAATATCTTTACATTAATATCGAAACAATCATAATACGATTATCATTTCACATGTGAGCAAAATCACTCGACTCTATGCTTTACAACTTACAAAATAAGAAGACACGGTTTTGATTCGATTGATTGACGGGGGAAAAAAATTAACTGGTGCACATAATCTGAAAGATGTATGGAGACAGCGAATTCGTTGCCATAATCTCACGATCGATAATGAATTTGCAAACGATTTAATTCTCGTACGAATGTCACAGATTTCACTGTGTTTTCGGGCTGTCGTTCTTACGTAACGACTTGCCAAGACTAATCAATCAGTGGTCCTGAATAGATACCCATCATCTGTACGAAGACAGTCCCTATCTTTGTTCAGAGTGAGTCCTTTGCTCGCAGATCGCTGCCGTCATTTACAGGATACTCATGGAAACGTTCGGTAACCGCTATTTTGCCCAATATAATTATATCGCTCCAAAGCTTCGGAACACGTCACGCTCTTTGTTCCTACTTTCGTCCAATTGCCCAAGAGGCCGGCAAGAGTTCGCCAATTTTTCACCTGGACCGACAATTCAAAACAATTTGAGTTCTAGATAAGATTTGCTTTAGAAGATCGTAGGAAAATCGAAAAAGATCAATCTTGATAGAATGGTACATGTTATAAAAAAAAATTGCTTTCGATAAAAAAAATTGTCGAACATTTTTTTTCGGAAAAAGTTATCAGCGTATCAAAAATCCCCTACGTACTTCGATGGAAAATGTTGTTATGAGCATGACAAAAAAAATCAAGTCAATCGGCGAAGAATTGGTGATGTACCGTTGCCGGCCGCAGGACACTATCAGATAAAGGTAACTCACTGCACACAGCTTCAGCGCTGAAATATCGTCGCAAAATGTTGTGAAAAAAATTGTAATGATACTTGAAGATGTGTACTATGAAGGCCACTAAACGAAATTGTCATTCTATCAACTATCTATTATATTATCTATAATTCTTTTTCGAAATTCTCTGTTTTTCCGGGCTCCAGACTGGTAGTTTTTCTTAAGGGGTCTTCTCACTTTAGACGCGAAAAAATGCTATTTTCGTGCATTTTTTTATAGGTTTATTTATAAATATTAATATAAAAGTTGTTACACTTAATAAATACACTTTCGAAATACTTTTTTTTAATTGTTTATTTAAATCACTATTAATAGACGAAAATGGTAGTTAAAAAAATGTCCTAAAAAATTGTAGGTCTGCGCTGTTGATGAAATCTCGGAGACGAATCATCCGAAACAAAAAAATCAAACGGTTTTAGATTCGGTATGTTAATGGCTATAGCGCATATCATACGATTTTTGATATATGCAAAAATAACACAATGGCGGACATTTTTAGAAAAAACAAAAAAAAATGTTTTTCACCGTTTCTGGCAAAAGAAGTAAATATCAAAATTTAAAAAATCCTTGATATGCGCTATAGCTATAGTTGTAGAGAATATGTGGTCAACATTTCATAAGGATCGGTTCAGTAGTTTCGTAGATTTTATCAACAAGCCGTCGAAAAACGTTGTTTCGAGAAAAACGCGTTTAAAGTTTGTTTGGGTTGAATATATATAAATTTAAAAAAAATGTATTTCGAAAGGGTATTTATTAAGTGTAACAACTTTTATATCAAATTCATGAAAATAGCCTTTTTTGTTAGGGTCTAAAATGAGAAGACCCCTCAACCCTTTTTATCGCCATGTGACATTTATGGAACAAACCATCGAAATCCTCACAAAATCCCATATTTACATGTAATCCTTTTTTAAATCGATGTCACACAACAGCTACTAACCGTTCTATGGTTTTTTACTGCAATTCATGCAAACTAGATGGCGTTAGTTGGATCAAAATTTGTTCGAAGTTCACTTATCGCGGGATTGCAAAATTCGAGTGTGAATAAAGATTGAGAAAATCGAAAAAAAAATTCAAAATGACAAACGGTGTGTGAAAAATGTATCGTGGCTTCGTGCTACAATAAGCTAAACAACTGATTCAAAGCATTCTATACATCATAAAGAAATGTTACGACATAACGTAAAAAGTTTGTCCCACTACTTTTATTGTTTTATAACTAACCCCCTCATAAATTTGTTTAAAAACTAAATATCACCCGTTGTTCATTTATTGAAACCTACCATAAGTCAACTATTTTTAACCCTTGTCAGTCATATCTCCAGATTGTGACGTAATAATCATTGTGGGTGTAATCAACCCCACTTACTTTGGAGAGTGACAAATAATTGAAAAATTGAAGAAAAAAATACTACAATGCATTTTCAACCCTTGTGTGTAAGACCATGCCGATTATTTTCAGGTCGTGTAATTTTTAATATAAAGAAAAGTGTCGAAAATCTCAACATTTCTGGAAGGTATCGCAGGTCGAAAAACGGCTGGGGTTGATTCAACCCCCGATGACTGTTAAGGGTTAAATCTTCACGTTGTTTGGTTCTGAAGCGTTAACCCTATGCGGGAAGAGTCATCATCCCATGTGACAGCTATTTTTATTCGCTTTTTTGGAATTTTCTTTTTGATGAACCATTAACGCGGTCCTCTAGTTTCTCGACTGTTTTTTACGGCTTTTTCAATAATTTTTTATGGGCAAAGCATCGAAATAATCAATCTCATTGTTTTTGCATAACCTTTATTAACATTTAAATAAGCTTTACAAATTTTTTGAAGTCAAAATATATAATAGAATAAAGGTTATAGTGGCCGACAGGAAGACATCAAGTAAAAGAGGTGCTTGACGGTGACCAAGATTGCGGCTGTTCTGCTTATTTGAAATCAAAAAACCAAACGGCATTTTAATCTTCATATTTAAGACTAGCGATTGAACTAGAGTGAATTCTAAATTACAAAAATTGACTTTTTTATACACTTTTGAAAATTACATTCTATTTTTTACTCATTTTTTCTTAAGTCTTTCGCTCGTACAAAAAAAACTATCGAAGCAATCATGATAATCCTAATTCAATCGCTGGCTTATAACATATTAAAGATGCTGTATAAATTTGAACAAGATCGGTGCAGTAGATTCTGAAATATCGTGGTCACCGTTTCGAAAAATGGTGTTTCGAGAAAAACGCGTTTGAAAGTTCGCGCATGTGATTTATACTAAAAATTTCATCCCACCGTCAATCTGCTATGCCTGGACCATACAATAGGCCTTCCTCTTCTTCCTGGAAGTCACGCAGAGCTGCTCCGTCTTCCCTTTTCGCGATTCGGGCCTGTTTTACAACAACACTCGTGCGCCTTTCCCATGTAGGTTTCGCCAATCGAACCGTAACGGCCAATACTTGGACCAATGTTGGCGGGGCGATGATCGATTACCCAATTGTACGCCAATGCTCGGCTGAGTATTGACTAGCCAACATTGGTTTGCCAATACGAGGCCAATGTTCGGCCAAATATAGACTCGCTAATCATTGGCTTGTCGATACGAGGCCGATGTTTGGCGAAGTATAGACTCGCCAATCATTGGGTTGCCGATACGCGGCCAATGTTCGGCCAAACATAGACTTGCCAATCATTGGCTTGTCGATACGAGGCCGATGTTTGACGAAGTATAGGCTGGCCAATCATTGGTTTGCCAATACGTGGCCAATGTTCGGCCAAGTATAGACTCGTTCATTATTGGGTAATCGATATGAGGCCGATGTTTGACGAAGTATAGACTCGCCAATCATTGGTTTGCCGATACGAGGCCAATGTTCGGCCAAATATAGGCTCTCTAATCATTGGCTTATCGATACGAGGTCGATGTTTGGCGAAGTATAGACTCGCCAATCATGTTTTTGCCGATACGAGGCCAATGTTCGGCCGAGTAACGCATGATCAAACCGCAATTCGTATATTGACGATTCCTTGTTTCGCGTCGAAGTCATTGAGAGACGAGATGAATACTTTTTACGAGTCCATTGGACATTAGTCTTAACAACCATACTACCAAATCAATGCACTCAATGTTGGCTGATTCTCGAACGAGCTCATACGCGATACTCTGCCCATTTTTATGAACCATCCTACACTGACAGAAAAATTCTATTAATATTAACTAACCGCGTCTATTTATTTATTCTTTATTTGAATTAACTAGATTTTTTGTGAAATCAAATTTTTCCTATTGCATTCCATTATTGGAATTATTCATTTTAAATATGTTTGTTTATTCAAATTAAACTCGAACTAATGAACAAATGGTCTGTCTTTATTGGAACACACATATTAAAGGGTTGTGGGGGTAGAGAGGGTGGAGCGAGAGGAATTATATATATATATATAGGTTAGATTTGGAAATTCTCCAACATGTCAGTCGATAACACTCTCTAATTATCACGATGATATTAACTAATTGATATAGTTTATGCGATACTAATAATGATGAGAATCCATTTGGTCTCTTATGGCATATCTGCGATTCAAATGTTACGAGCACTCGGTAGCATAGGGGCAGCGTGCTTGGCTATGAGTAGGTAGGTTCAAGGTTCGAGTCCCATATAGGTGAAATATTTTCTTCGAACTAATCGTTTCGAAAGACCCGGTAATGACGAATTACAATACAAAAAGAATCAATTTTTTTTTTGGCAGTGCAGGACCAATTTTGGTGATCTATATCGGGTCACAATTATCCGCCAAGACTCGGTCGATAATCGGGCCAAGCTCGAGTGCCAATGATGGCAATCTTGACGGGGACTGATTGTTGGCCGATTCTCGAATGAACTCCTACGCGATGATCGGCCGATTCTCATAAGCCATTCTAGGGCCAATATTGATTGCGAATATCGGGCCGCTCTTATCATCCGAGGCTCGGTCGATGATCGGGCCAAGCTCGAGTGCCAATGTTGGCAGGCTCGGCGTCGCGCATCGGCCAATCGTTGGCCACTACCGATCACCCTACATGGGTTCTGAACGGTCGATCCGAGAGCTATCACGCTGTTGAACATATCCTTTAGCTTGTGGGCCGATTTTCACTCCCATGGTTTCCAAGGTCTTCAGGATAGATTTGAATCCTTCGTTGAAGATTATGACAGCGAGAAACGTGGCGATTTCAACCACTTTTGGCCCAGAATGGAGGTGCTTCGGAGCAAAAGTCCAGATTAACGAATTGAGCGACTCGTTATTATTTTGAGTTTCCGCTCCCAGGCATCTGCTTAACAATTCTTCTTTGGATAAATCCTCATAAATTGACTTTATAACTTTTTGAACTGCTTTAGAAAGGGGCGGTTTATTATGTTTGAATTGCTCAGCCTCTCCGAGAAGCTCATACCTGCTCCGTTCCAGGGCCGTAACTTGTGAACCACTTCGAATATCGAAAAATCCTTTGGCACACATTTTCTACACATGTTGTAGATGTGATTTATGGAAAAAAATCGATTTTTTCGACCCGAGAGACTAGAGGACTGCCTTAATACACACTATCTTTGAATTTTTACAGTCTGTCAGAATTTTATCAAACAAAAATAACGAGTTGAACCGACTGTACACCGTTCGGAAGACATTCATGTGTAAAAAAAGTTGGTTGACGGCGGTCATGATTCCGGAGGTATCGCTCATCTCTAATAAAAAATCAATCGGCATTTTAACTTGTAGACCTGAGGCTATCGCCGGAACTAGAGTAAAGTAAAAATATCGAACATTGAATTTTTGGCACGGTTTTAAAAGTAAAGTTTCAAGTTTCGTCATTTTTTTTCGAAATTTTCAGCTTAAAAAACATTATAGCAGATATCAGAAATATTCTAGTTCGGGCGAGAACCATAGATGTGTTGACTGTACCATAAAACATTGAGCGATATCCGTTCAGTAGTTTTTGACTTATCATGGAAGCCAATTTGAAAAATACAGTTTTGAGAAAAACAGGTTTAAAAGTTGAAGTACGATTTACGCAAAGCAAATGTTGACTCACCATTAGTCTGCTATGCCAGGTCCATATAACACGCACACGATTTTTGCGATTTGTGCAACAAAAAAAATGTTCGATTTTTTGGATCGTCTACATGGGTGCTTGCGGTCTCGCGACCGCGAGAACGACGAATTGCATCGTGTGTTTCGGGTTGCGAACGCGAACGAAAGGAAGATCCATTATTGCCGAAGGCGACATCAGCGGAAGATGCGTTCGCTGCATGCGAGGTTGGTTACCCGGAGTTTCATGCCTGAAGAGGCAAACGCATCTCACATACGGCGGATTTGCTAACCGACCGAGAGCAAGCAGGTCTCCGATTTCGATTGGATTCCGTATGGCGTTGCGTGGTACGCAGAGGAGATATATATATACGCGTAAAACCGATCACGAAGTTGCCGGGCCCCGTCCTCTCCCGCGCGCGCGCCGGGCGACAACACGATCCTGGCCTCAAGGTCGTCCGGTATCCGCGTGGATTCCTCCTACCAGACGCGTCGACAATTTTTCCTCCGACAACTCGAGATAAATGAGCATAAATCGTAGTGTATAGCAAATCCGTGAGGGGCATCTAAGTATTACGGCGCCGTCGGAATCCGTTGTTTGGACGTTTACGGCGAGAGAGAGAGAGAGAGAGAGAGAGAGAGAGAGAGAGAGAGAGAGAGAGAATGGACGCGACCCAGTAAGATTATATTCGAAGCGCTCGGGGGTGGATGAGGAGCAAGGGTGGGCGGGAAACGGACAAGAGATGAAAAACGCTTTGTAAACTAACTTGGCGTAGCAGACGAAAGGGCGCCGACAACCGCGCGAAAAAGTTTGCGCAAACTCGCGGTGATGTATGTCGTTGGGCGTGCGATCTGTATCGGACACACTGTCAATGTATAGGGTGTCTCAAAATGACGTGACATTTTAATTGATTAATAAAACGTATTATTTGTTTAAAAAGTACGATTATTATCATTTTATTAGGTGCGCAATTAAGTTCCCGCTGTTTTTCAAGAGATGGCTCCACTAGTAAGTGCTGGTCGATTGTGACATAACCAAAACTTCATGAACCAAGCTTAGGCATATGGTAAACAAACCGCTTTGACACATTAGTGATTTTGTTTTTGCGTCGTATACTTTTGGTTGTGTGAAAATGTCTGATTTTGTGCCAAATAATCGTCATTTGCGGGAAGTGTTGCTTTTCTTCTTTCATTCAAAGAAAACGACGGCTGAAGCGCATCGAGAATTTCAAAAAGTTTACGGAGATGCTGCTCTAACTGAAACAACGTGCCGTGATTGGTTCCGTCGCTTCAAAGATGGTGATTTCGATGTTGACGACCGTTCACGTGACGGCAGGCCAAAAATCTTCGAAGACGCTGAATTGGAGGCATTGCTCGATGAGGATCCGTGCCAAACGCAAAAAGAGCTTGCTTCAGCATTAGGAGTTACCCGCCAAGCCATTTCCAAGCGATTGCATGCGTTGGGAATGATTAAAAGACAAGGAACTTGGGTTCCTTATGATTTGAAGCCGAGAGACGTTCAGCGTCGTTTTTTCGCCTGTGAACAACTGCTCCAGTGGCAAAAAAGGAAGGGTTTTCTTCATGGCATCGTTACGGGTGATGAAAAATGGATTCATTACAGCAACCCAAAGAGAACAAAATCATGGGGACTGCCCGGTCATGCTTCTACGTCGTCGGCTCGGCCGAATATTCACGCTGCGAAGGTTTTGCTGTGTATTTGGTGGGACCAGGGCGGTGTTATTTATTATGAGCTGTTGAAATCGAACGAAACCATCACTGGGGAACGGTATCGAACTCAATTGATGCGATTGAGCCGAGCACTGCGCGAAAAGCGGCCACAATACGACCAGAGGCACGAAAAAGTGATTTCACAGCATGACAATGCTCGGCCTCACGTTGCCAAACCCGTTAAAACCTACTTAGAAACGCTCAAATGGGAAGTCCTGCCCCACCCGCCATATTCCCCAGATATTGCGCCGTCCGATTATTACTTGTTCCGTTCGCTGGCACATGGTCTGGCTAATCAGCAGTTCCGCTCATAAGACATCTCAAAATGGCTTGATTCGTGGATAGCCTCAAAAGACGAACACTTATACCGTGACGGTATTCGAGCTCTGCCAGAAAAATGGGAAAAAGTTGTCGCTAGCAATGGGAAATATTTTGAATGATTCATTTGTAACCATTTTTTCACAATCAAGTGGCATTTTCATCAACAAAACAGTGAGAACTTAGTTGCGCACCTATTATATAAGGTACAAACATGAAGGTTATGTGTGGAACACAATATCCGATAAACGGCCGCCTTGTCCCTGTTTGCAAACGTTCACTTTTTTGACGAAATTTTCAATAACATTTTGGCATGTTTGCGGACTGATTTCATCAAGGGGTCTTCTCACTTTAGACGCTACAAAAAGGTTATTCTCATGATTTTTTGAATATTTTTATATTATAGATATTGATGTAAAAGTTTTTATACTTAATGAATACACTTTCGAAGTACATTTTTGGAAAATATTTATTTAACTCACTATTGTAAAATTGTAGGTCTGCGTTGTTGATGAAATCTCGGAGATGGATCATCCGAAACAAAAAAATCAAACGTTTTCAGATTCAGTATGTTAATGGCTATACCGCATATCATACGATTTTTTATATATGCAAAAATAACAAAATGGCGGACATTTTTCGAAAAAAACACGCTTGCACACCGTTTTTGGCAAAAATTATAAATATAAATTTAAAAAAAAGGATCGGTTCAGTAATTTCGATGATTTTACCAACAAGCCGTCGAAAAACGTTGGTTCAAGAAAAACGCGCTTAAAGTTTGTTTGGGTTACATAAATACATTACATTTAAAAAAAAATGTATTTCGAAAGTGTATTTATTAAGTGTAACAACTTTTATAGCAATATCTAGAATATAAACCTATCAAAAAAATTTAGGAAATTAGCCTTCTTTTGAGTGTCTAAAATAAGAAGACCCCTTAATGGTGCGTTCAATTGCATCGTTGAGCTCCTGAATGGTCTGTGGATTATTGGCATACACTTTTCCTTCCAAAAAAACCCCAAAGAAAGAAGTCCAATGGCGTCAAATCGCATAATCTTGGTGGTCAATTCACATCGCCGCGACGCGAGATAACACGAGCATGAAACTTTGTCTGCAATAACTTCATTGTTTCGCTCGCAGTGTGGCAGGTTGCGCCATCTTGTTGGAAAAATATGACTTCCAAGTCCATAATGTTTATGCCATTTATCGGATATTGTGTTCCGTACATAACCTCCTTGTTTGTACCTTATATTAAAATAAAAATATTCGTACTTTTCAAATGAATGATACGTTTTATTAATCAATTTAAATGTCAGGTCATTTTGATACACCCTTTAGGTAGGGGGTTAAACACGACGCATGTACCTGCTCCCACGTACGTACGAGGATCCGTATGTGAGCTGCTATCAGTGTTGAGTTTGGTCCCTATACGATTTATAAGGGTCTCAACCCGTCTTCTCGATCCCACATATATCCTGAGGTTTCGAGGTAACCTCATCGAACCTAGGCACGAATTGTCAGTTTTCGAGGTCATCTTCTTAATGCTACACCCGAATTGTAAGGTTTTACAGTCGTCTCGTCGTTCCTACACATGAATCGCCAGTTTTCGAGGACATCTCCTTAAGGGGTAGGCCACAGTAACGGGTATAAAATCATGTGCGAATTTAACAATTTTTTTCGTATAAAAAAGTGATTCACTTATAAAATTAACGGACACTTTGTCCTTGGAGTGCCATATTTCAGGTGTTTACATTTTATTTTTTTTAAAGGAAACGAGTAAAGCTTTTTGAGTGCGGTTTCTTTCTTGCTTTTATTCATGATATACAGAACGTTAAAAAAATTAAAAAAATAAAACCAAAATGGCGGCCGTTGCAGCTCCGCGAAAACAGGTCCTTAAATCGCGGGAGGTAAACGGCTGACATCACTGCCCCCTCTTTGTTGATCTGAAACACAAATTCAAAGCATATTATCAATCTGTGACCCTTTGGTTATGGAATGACGGATGGGTTTTTCGTTTAGTACAAATTTCGGAAAATGGCGGCAATTTAAAAAAAATCGAATTTTCGCGTTTTTTCGCATAAAAAGATAAATAATAAATGCAAAAATGTATCTATCGAAAAAACGATCCGTCATTCTGTGGAGACATATTTTCTGAGTATGCTCTCCAAATTTCAGGTGAATATGTTAATTACAGCGGTCAGGAGAATGTCAGCCATTTTCAAAAACGTGTTTTCGAGAAAAACGAGTTTAAAGTTTTGTAATGTGTTTACACAAATGTGTT
Organism: Ophion ellenae; assembly: GCA_963210295.1. Classification (NCBI taxonomy): domain Eukaryota; kingdom Metazoa; phylum Arthropoda; class Insecta; order Hymenoptera; family Ichneumonidae; genus Ophion; species Ophion ellenae. Next base: position 36,329,345 of record OY723385.1, read on the forward strand.
TATAATTACCGCTAATCGGCAATGCCTGGTCCATAGAGGCATCCCTCCTCTTCTTCTAGCTGCTCATGTTGAGCCGCTAACATCTCCCGCCGATTTCCAGGACAAAGTCTTCCTTAATTACACATCTATTTAGTATGAACATCATGCTGTTAGAACTTTTTTTTTCGATGTACAAAATGGCCGACTACTAATATTTTCTTTTGTTATCTTTTTTTAGGCGCTCCACAGCGTGACATTTAGTATCCACAATTTTTTACAAGATGTTTGTTTCTTAGAACAAAAAACAAAAATTCTCGTCAACCTACATTAGAATACGTAGAGAAGTACGTACGGAATTTAAAAAATATTGTTTTATTCAAAACTTGTAGGTATTTGAATTGAGTGGTAGGTATTTGAATGAATTTTCAGTGAGCAATTCCGTATAAAACTGCTCATAAAATGAAAAGTTTTCGATTAATCAGAAATTCCGTACGCACTTCTCTGCGAAATGCAATTAGGAACATAACTTTTAAATTGGAAGTAAATCAAGTGAAAATTGTTGAAGTTATTTGTTACGCCAATTTGAAAAAAGCTGTTTCGAGAAAAACGCGTTCAAAGTTTTAGGTACTCTATGGCCGTGCCAGAGGTGGGCTTACGGTATACGCTCAAAGTCGGTGAAAAAAAATGTCCTGCTATAAATGGAATAGTAACTTATTCTTATGATGATAAAACACCGTTTTAGCGAGAAAAAAAGTCGATTTTTCGAATATTCTACTGTGGCCTTACGTCGTTAATTACTGTGGCATTGCTTTACTAATGCTACACTGGAATTGTAGGGTTTTGCGGTCATCTCATCGATCCACTGAGAATTATCGGGTTTTCAGGTTATCTTATTGATTCTGCATATGAAGTGTTAGGTTTATATGTCATCTTATTCAACCTCTACAAGAATCGTTAGATTTCGAGTTCATCTTTTCAATCCTACACACGAATTGCAAGGTGCTTGGGTCGCCTTTGCGATCCAACCAGAATTGGCGGATTGCCAGGTTGTCTGCTTGTTGATCCCACGCGAATTGGAAGGCTTCGAAGTCATCTAATGTATCCCCCACACGAATTATAGGTAACTTCATATAATCTAATGATCAATCTGATGATCCACACGACAATCACACGGTTTCCAGTTCGTTTTCTCGACCTCCCTTGCTTGCTACACAAAAGATACAAAAGCGCAGAAAAGCTTCATTTCCACTTGAGTTCAACATAGCCTGTCACGTTGTCCAAGCTAGCAGTCGAAGAAGCTGCACAGTTCTGAACAGTCCCTTTCTTCGTTAAATCCGCTCTGGCTGTGCACCCAACATTCCTACTGCAAGAGAGTTCGAGCCGGCAGGCATCACCGAAATCGTTCTGCGCATACGCGAACAACGAAAGTACCTTCGCAGCGATATTGCACAGTGATGGAAAAACACTAATTACAGGTAATAGTTACGATGACTCCCGTTGCTTATCAGCGCTTATCTGTAACACTTCGGTCATCTCTATTTGCAAATGTGTAGCAATATACATACGAGGTCGGTAAATATATGATATAGAGATATGCGGTATCCAGCAGGGACCACTATCTGGTTGCTGCACTACCTAGTGTCCGGAGGCCGTTCGCCATGGTTTATAACTCGTTATAGGCCCAAGAGTTCCTTGACCAGCCGACGACTTTCGATCGGCACTGTGCTGTGCGCCACGCGAGGTCGCGTGCTACCATCGTCCCTAGTGGCGTGCAAGCTTTCCTGGCGAACAATCATAAATGAGGAATAGCCCGTACACTGTCGAACCGCTGAACCTTTTAACGTGTACGTGAGTAACCAAGAACTAGCAGAATCTAAGTACGAAACCATCACAGATATCTGTCTGCATAGTCTCGTTCTTAGATTCGGTTAGTTCTTAATTCCACGTGTGGCTGTGTGTGGGTATACATGTGTATATAAAAATGAGCAACGGCGCAGTCGGATGAGCTTTGGACTGACATTCCAACAATCCCGGGCTCATTCTTAGCCGGCATCAATGGAGTTTTTCATATACTATTTTTGCAAGCACGATGGCTCGGTAGCCAGCTTTCGAAATGGTAGGTTGTCGAATACACTCGGTAGCCGTTGAAGATATTGCTACGACAACAGAAAATATAAAATGCAAAAATGTTCGGAAAACCAAGTGCCCAGTATACGAGGGAGGTATTGCGGCAAACAGGACAAGTCAACCTAACCTCTGTCTCTCTCTATATACAAGGTGAGGCACATAAAGTGTTACAAAGCATTAGCACTCAAACTATTGATGATATCCAAAAATGTTTGAGACAAAAGTTTCAGTCTTTGAGAAGGCCGTCATACTGGACCACCCTATTTTTTTATCGATGGAGGCGCTGAAGCTACGTCAAGGTCAACTTCACTTTTTTAAATGGAATGGTAAATTTTTTCTTCAACCATCTTGTGGAGCACCTCAAGCCGCATAAAAAACATTCGGGGGTCAAAGTCGTTCAAGGTCATTCAAGGTCACCTATTAAAATTAAATACAAAACTAAATATCTCGGATCACTACCAAATATTTGGTAGTGATCCGAGATATTATTGTATATATTGTATCATCGATACTGACCTTGAATGACCTTGAACGATTTTAACCCCCAATGTTTTTTATGCGGCTTGAGGTGCTCCACAAGATGGTTGAAGAAAAAAATGTACCATTCCATTTGAAAAAGTGGAGTTGACCTTGACGTAGCTTCAGCATCTCCAACGATAAAAAAAATTAGTGTGGTCCAGTATGAAGGCCTTCTCGAACACTGAAACTTTTTTCTGAAACATTTTTGGATATGATCAATAGTTTGAGTGCTATTGCTCTGTAACACTTTGTGTGCCTCAGCCTGCATAGGGAAAAGTGATGATGAAGACATTCGACTTCCAGGATCTTAACAGTAGTGCTTTGGCCTCATACTTAACATAACGTAAAACCCAATGTCTTAAGAATCATATTCGGTTCATGTGAGCATAGTTGTATGAAAGTCATTATAAAGATCGGCCTGGGCTCAAAATGAACGATCCCTTCAGAAAAAAAAAAAAGGTAAGGAGGTTGAAGCAGTACCGCTGAGTCAAATGACAGTTCATGAATTTTTTTTCAATAAACCACAAAAAATGCATACGAGGTACAAATTTATTCTATAGGTGCCAATTTTCCACAAAATATTGAATCAAACGGCAAAATTGAGAATTTTAATTTTTTCATTACGTGAAAAAGAAAACCATTTCTGTTGAGAACCAACCTTGAGAAAGTATAATATCATTGATAATTATTATGAAAAACTGTGTCAGTGAATATTTTATACAACTCACAATGAAATTTTGAGTAATTTATAATTATGCCTATGTATATTCATGTTACGAGATTATTTATTATTACCATTAATTGATATTAAGTGTTGCCGAGGTACGGCAACGTCGCAGGCGTTGAGGTTGGCAGCAATGCTCTTCATTCGCCAGCCAAGATTCGGAATCTTCTATCAAACCTTGATTGTTTAATATTGAATGCATATGGTTTTCGATAGGCAAGATAGGTTTTTTTAAATAAATGTTTATAAAGGTTTAGTTTACGTTAATCCGTGGCTAAAAATGGGTTATCTTGGTGCTAAATAGCCAAAACAATTATATTACCCGTAGCGTGAACGCCTTGTCCATCTAACCGCACAAAAAATTACAAACAGTGTTTTGTGGTGAAAATTGTCAAAAAATTCTCAAGACTCAGTACATAGACAGTATACAGTCTAAAACATAGCGCGCACACACACATATGTATATATATAAATGGTGTCTCAAAATGACCTAAAATTTTTTATTCCCCGCTATTTATTTTGTGGTGAGCATAGAGTACTAATCTTTGACAACTGGCATCAGGAAGTATTGAGGTTGAGTCATGGAGAATTACGCGATCGAGCAACGCACAGAAATCGTGAAAATTCACTACAAAAATGGTGAAAATGTTGCAGAGACGCGTCGAAATGTCCGCACGTCTTTTGGTCATCATAACGCAATACCTCGCAAAACTGTGGTAAATTTATCCACAAAATTCGAGGTTGGTGGTTCAATTCTGACCGCAAAAAGCACTGGCCGTCCTCGTAGCGATCGGTAAAATGCAAACATAGCCGCGGTGGCTGCGAATGTTGATGGAAGTCCTTCCACCTCGATTCGCCATCGTGCTCAGCAGTTGAACATTTCCAGATGCTCTGTGCAGCAAATTTTGACGAAAGATTTGCACATGCGTGCTTACAAGATCCAATCGACACAAGAACTGCAGCTAATAGACCATGCGCAGCGCCGTACATTCGCCAATTGGATGTTCCAGCATCAACAAACCGCTGGTGATTTTTCGAAGAAAATCATCTTCAGCCATGAGGCGCATTTTCAACTTATTGGCTGTGTAAATAAACAAAACTGTCGAATTTGGAGGACCAAAAATCCACAAGTGATTCAACAGCTTCCCATGCATCAGCTACGAGCCACTGTTCGGTGCGGATTTTGGGTTGGAGGAGTGATTGGGCCGTACGTTTTCGAGAATGCTGCGGGAAATGTGGTGACCGTCGATGGTGTTCGTTATCGTAACACGATAACCAACTTTTTATGGAATGAATTCAACGGCATGAACTTGGAAGACATAATCTTTCAGAAGTTTTACAGTCGTGTTATCTCGCGCCGGGGCGTGGCGATGTGAATTAGCCGCCAAGATCGTGCGATTTAGCGCCATTGAACTTCTTTCTTTGGGGTTTTTTGAAAGGAAAAGTGTATGCCAATGATACACAGACCATTCCCGAGCTCAAGGGAGCAAGCGGACGCACCATTAACGAAATTAGTCCGCAATTGTGCCAAAATATTATTTAAATTTTCTTTAAAAGAGTGAATGTTTGCAAACAGGGATGAGGCGGCCATTTATCGGATATTGTGTTCCACACATAACCTCCATGTCTAAACCTTATATTAAAATAAAAGTATCCGTATTTTTCAAATAAACAATACGTTTTATTAACAATTTCGAATGAAATAACCTGACATTCGAATTTGTTAATAAAACGTATTGTTTATTTGAAAAGTACGAATATTTTTATTTTAATATAAGGTATAGACATGGAGGTTATATGTGGAACACACATATATATATATATATATATATATATATATATATATATATATATATATATATATACACACACACACACACATATAGAATAGCTCCGTATCAAACGAATCCTTTAAGGCGGGATATACATTTACAACGATAAAAAAATCGAATTCTTTTTTTTCTTCTTTAAACGATAGAACTATATATGTAGAATATTTTCCCAAAGTTTCAAACTGAAATTCGAAAAACTTCAAACGTTACAGCCCGTCAACGCTGTGCCTCACCGCAAGGATTCGGAGCGGGCGTGAACTTCAAACGCGTTTTTCTCTCAACTGCATTAACGAAATGGGCGTGCAGGATTACTCAAAAACTATCAAGCCGATTGAGTTGAAACTTGGTAGAAATATTGATAATATTCGTACCGTCTACTCGACGAAAATTGTTTTTGAAAAATTGAAAAGAAAACTACTTTTTTAATCCACATTTTACAGAAATGTTGCGTGAAATGTTGATCTTGTTTGTAAATGCGTGCCATTTTCTCAAATTTGCATTTTCTTCATTTTAATTACCGTCACATAGAAACTATACATGTTCTAACTGAAAAAATGTTTGAACTTTTTTGCAAATCAAAGTCTACGGGAAGCTAGATTGCACGCCGATTCGCAACTCCCGCGGCGACCTTGCTGTAACACTCTGCCACAGCTCTGCCATTTTCATGATGAATTAATTAAAAAAAATTACTTCGTATACTTAAATACACTATTAAAGTATAGATAAAGTTTGATAATTGTAGAATAATGATTTATTAGTTTAAAAGATCCCTCAATATTGCTTATTTCTTTCCTGTCTAAATGTATATCCCGCCTTAACATTTTGGAGACACCGTTCGTAATTTTTTTCGCTTGATCCTTGTTTCAGGACCTGCAAATCATCTATTACGGACTGCTGGGTCTTGAGGCATTGCGCCCCTGTCGAGATTCCATTCTACGAGGACTCTGTAAAGTCGTACGCTACGAGAGACACTACGCGAATCATGTGCTTTACTAGTGAGTATACGTACCAAACTTACTGTATAATCATGAGAAAGTCTATGTACACGGAATTGTTTGATGCTTCAGTACTGAAAGTATGAGATATTATGTTTGATCACCTGGTATCAGGACGCAGCGTTTCCTGATACGTGCATGCAATCACATTTAGGATTATTGAACGAGAAAAAAAGCATGCGCATCTGTGATCACGCGGGAGTCGATTAATATGTGATGTAGGGAGTGTATGATATTGAAGTTTGCCTCGTTGGAACGCAACGATAGTTCAGTAGCTCGCAGTAGCTACGAGAATCACTCAAACTTTTTTTTAGAATCCTTATCAGATATCTACATCCTAAATTGACAGGAGAAGATTTTGAATGATATAAAAGCCAAGGAATAAAAATGAAAAAAGAAGTTCCGTTGCGTTCCAACGATGCAAACTTCAGCATCATGAGAGGGTGAAGATGTAGTGTGGAAGGTTAAAAGACCACGTGACGCCTCTGGCGATACGTGTCCGTAAGCCTCCGCAGGTCAATTAGCGTATGATCAAATGTGATCAAATGTCGTTGATGTGACGATCCAATTGACGAGATTTATCGGCAATACGTCTATCCGTGGACTTTTATTGAGCCGTAAAGTCACTAAGAGAGATGGTACACGATTGCACATAGTATGGGTGCTGCCGGTGTTGAGGAAACGAACAGTTTGGAAATTTGCGATCCCCAAAAGTCTTGGCGCCTCCCGCGGCTTAAGGCAGAAGCTCTACTAGTATAGGAAACTTGGTCAAAATACATTGATAACAATTAACAAAATTAAAAAACGAAAAATTACTCGAGATTCTGCTGTGTTCGACGATGCACATGATTACAGTAAATTATCGTTTCATAAGCCACCTAAAGATAAAGTCTTTTGGAAAAAGTGCCATCCATCAACGCGAGTTTGTAGTAACTTCAAAATATTTTTAATTCCAAGTTTGTTTCTTTATTAATGATAAATTGAGCAACATAAAAAGTTATTTCTGTTATATACAATGTATAAATATAATTTCAGACGTCCCTTATAAAAAGTCTGCTCTGAAAAATAGTTACACTCCTCATCGAACTTGCGAGTGACTCTCATAACCTTAAGGGGTCTTCTCACTTTAGACGCTAAAAAAATACTTTTTCCATGAATTTTTTGGATAGGTTCATATTATAGATACTGATATAAAAGTTGTTACACTTAATAAATACACTTCCAAAATACATATCAAACATTTTTTTAAATTTATTCAAGCCACTTTTTATAGACGAAAATGGTAGTTAAAAAAATGTCGTAAAAAAATTGTAGGTCTGCGCTGTTGATGAAATCTCGGAGATGGATCATCCGAGACAAAAAATTAAACGGTTTTAGATTCATTATGTGAATGGCTATAGCGCATATCATACGATTTTTGATATATGCAAAAATAATAAAATGGCGGACATTTTTCGAGAAAAAAAATCGTTTTTTTTCAACGGTTTTGGCAACGAAAAAATTAAAATTAAAATTAAAAAAATTCTTGATATGCGCTATATCTATAGTTGTAAAGAATATGTGATTAAAATTTCATAAGGATCGGTTCAGTTGTTTCGAAGATTTTATCAACAAGCCGTCGAAAAACGTTGTTTCGAGAAAAACGAGTTTGAAGTTTGTTTGGGTTGCATAAATACATACAAAAATATTTTTTTATGTATTTCGAAAGTGTATTCATTAAGTGTAGCAACTTTTATATCAATATCTATACTATAAACCTATCAAAAAAATCATGAAAATAGCCTTTTTAGCGTATAAAGTGAGAAGCCCCCTTAAACAATCGAAATCCTGAGCTGACAGAGCTAACAAAAAGAACGGGAAATAAATTATTCACTGCAGTAGCATCTTTACAATCTACCATGGAGATAAATCCAATAGCCAAGTCGCAGGAAATCTAGAGCCACGTAATTGTTTACGTTTTGAGGCTATACGTTGATGGGCCATATTGAAATATCGCTCCACCACCTCTAGGACGAGAAATTTGCGAATTGGTTGAGTCAGGCCAGTGTGCTGTTGGGCAACGGACGCAATGTCATTTATTATTTTTTTTTAAGATACGGCGTTTCGGTATGATTCGGCTGTATAATTTTTTAGTCGGTGAAAAAATGAATACATTAATATTATCGAAAGAATTTTTGCACTATGCTGAAATATCTTTTAGTTTTCCAACCTTTGTGCCGGTGCTTATGGCTATATATCACGCTACAAAAGTTTGCCGCGGTCACGACGGTATTGCAGAATTTATTGTTTTCTGGCTACGAGCCACCGAAAACTACCGCCAGATGTCACAGCAACCGTTTATGTGTGCACGTTCAACATGCACGATCGCCGCCAGTGGGAAAACTGATGCACTAGATTTTCAGGATTGTCGATATCATTTTGAGCTTCGTTGGTACAGTTATGCTAGTTTTATGTAAAAAAAACTTCAAACCTCAATTTATCCGTCATTTTTGCATAAAATTAGTTGAGGCAACGCTTAAAATGTTTTTTTTCACTGTCGGAAGCCTAACGGCCTCGAAATGTGCATGAATTCGGTGCACCAGTTAGTAATTCACAATCCATTTTATGGTAACTACAATTCGGAAAGTTTTTTTTATTTGGAAAAATGTCGACCGTCAGGCTTTTTCTGCAACAATATCGCATGTACACAATAAATTTCATCTCAATTGATCGTATCGTTGAGTCGAAATTAAGGTTCAAAATTTTGAAGTGGTCGGAGCGTGTGACACATGGCTTCATTATGTGAAATGACTTTGGGTTCCGTGAAGACTTCTATAGAGTGATGATTTTCTTAATTAAAATTCAGTACCTTTCCATAAAATCGAACGACCGCAAATATATGGAAATAATTGATTGGTTGAATGGTTGTTTGAAAATAACGCATACATGCGGTACTTTCGTCAAGCCAATCACTTACAATTACTTTTCATTCTGGCTACTGTAAAGGCTCGTCAGCCGACTCGCATTCTCTCTCTGTATCGTTATCAGTTAGTTCCGTGCGGAATTTCCCCGAGTGGTCGAATGAAAAAAAAAACCGTTGAAAAAGGGATCATTCCAACTGACGGTCGGTAATGGGGGACATAACAATCGCTATCCCGAGCACTGTTTTATCATGGTGCCTTGGTAGGAAAAAAAACACTTCCATCGTGGAAAACTCGTATCTTGTGCCTGTGCCAATTGCTTGGCGATCTTGCGGACTGTCGTAGCGTTTATCACAATGTCGTCTAGATGGCGCCGCTTGTCAACGAGTGTTATACAACTTACCGTCGGTAAGTGCGATTTCCGCTGGTTCCTCGTGTTGGTTACATTGGCATCTGAGGAGAATTTGAAAACCTCGCTCTTTCGATGGAAGTTCCTCTTTTGCCGGCGGAAGTTGTCTATCATAGTATAGTAACCCTCTTTTTTCCACTGATTCTTCAACTCTACGATGCAATTATCTGAAATAATTTCGGAAAGTAACATTTGTTGTGTTAATTTTCGAATGAAATTAAGATACAATAATTAATTTCGTGAAAGAAAAGTTAATGCTCAATTAAATTAATAGTTAATGTTGAATAAATCCAAAACTTGTCAATAACTTCCAAATAAAATGATGATAAAGTAATTAATCGTGCAAAAAATGAAAGACGGTTCATTTTATAATTATAAAATGGAATATTTATAATTATCGGATTTCGTAAGACAGCAATCTTCATTAAAGGACCAATTAATTCTCAAATTTCTGTGCAATAATTGGATTTGTTCCAACTCTACAATGCGTGGTACGACACGCACGTGACTATTTTTTTCTTGCCTGTATACGTTTCGAATAATGAGATGGTGACTTTGGAAGCAAAAATAATTATTGGTATGTTGCTCAAGTTCGCAGTTTTTTTTTATTTTCTGTTTTCTTTATTTTTATTGTTATCTGAAATTATTCTCCATGCATTTCGGTTGTAGGTCTCTAATGAGAATCTTAAAAAAAAACCGATGGCCGTAAGTTTGTTTCGCCAAAGAAACAATTGGCAATAGAAAGATTGGCAATAGGAAAAAAAAATCTCTGCCCTCCAACGTTGCAAAACTTCAATATCGTTTGTTGGTCAACCTCATTTATTGTTTAACCCGATCGATATATATATGTGTGTGTGTGTGTGTTTTAGGCTGGCCCAAAAAAATTATTTAATTTAAGAAATAAAATTTAATTTGTGTTGAATTTTTTTTTAATTTTCAATTTAAAAAAATTAATTAAATTTTTTAAATTTTTTGTTGAAAATGTTGTTGCGAATAACAAAAAATGAGTGCTGACCAAATTTTAGCCCTTCATATCAAGCCCAAATTTTAGCCCTTCATATCCCTCATCGCGATTTTCTATTTCCAATTCATTTATCATGGTAAACGTTTTGTTTGCCGCTTCTCAGCTTCATAACTCGCCTACGGCTAAACACACGAAAACATCCGAAGCATTTTTTATAGGCAATGGAACGCTCTACAAAAAAGGTTGTTAGCCTTCATACGATAAATTCACTCGTTCAAATTTTATTCAACATAACAGTTGAATTTATGATACATTTAATGATTTTGTGAGATTTTTGTACTTTTGTGACAAGATTATTGATTTTTTTGTTGTTTTTTTCTGATTCATTTAAAAAAGTATTGTATCCTTTTTAAATTATTCCCTGGATATTTATTTATCATGCTATGGGCAATTGAATTCAGTTTAAGAATAGATTTTTGTACTAATGTACTTTTAAATAACAATAAATTTAAATGTATTAGGAACTTTGGAAACTATCTAGGAAATAATTTGGAAAGGATACAATACTTTTTAAGATGAATAAAAAAAAACAAAAAAAAATAATAACTTCGTCTTCAAACTCCAAAAATCTCACAAAATCATGAAGTTCATCATAGATTCAACTTTGACGTTGAATAAAATTCGAACGAGTGATTTTATCGTATGAAGGCTATGGACCTTTTTTGTCGAGCGTTAAATTTCCTATAAAACATTGTCTTGGGCATTTCCATGTGTTCACCCGTAGGCGAGTTATAAAGCTGAGAAGGGGGAAAACAAAGCTTTTACCATATAAAATGAATGGGAAATAGCAAATCGCGATGAGGGACCTCTAAATATTAATATGAAGGGCTGAAATTTGGTCAGCACTAATTTTTTGTCATTCTCAACCACATTTTCAACAAAAATTTCATTGGAAAGAAAGATTCTGGCCGGTCTAATATATATATCGATATATTCGACGAAATATCGGGTGAACCTAATTTTCTTCTTACACCTGTTGTAGCACTGGTGAATTGGCCAACAGTTGGTACATCTTGTTGTCCGGCTCCGTGTTTATCGATGGCTCGATGTTTCTACCCCGCTCAAGGTAAGAACATTCTCAAATTTACGTTCGCTATTATCACTATGATTGTCATTTCACGATGTCATCGTTGTTGTAAAAAGGTGTTACATTGGTGCGGGCGGCTCTTTTTACAGGATCATATTGAAATGCGCCCGCTATTTATGAACGACGCTAATTTTCCCGCCTTCTAGTTCACACCCCCGCTTCCCCTGACCCGCACACGGAAATCCTCATTAATTCCGTAACCTCGATTCCCCCCGACTTTGTGACATTGTCCATATGGGCGAATTAATTTTGCTACTCCCATCCTGGAACGAGGTCGTATTTTCCTCGATTAATTCCCGCTATTTTTTTTGTATTTTTTTCGTTCCGTTACCAGGAAATGGGTATGAAAAGCAGCGAATAGTACATTAATTCATTGATAGGAGTTTGGATGGTGATATGTGAGTAAACGACGGAGCAGACGATTTTCAGATGAACCTAATTTTAGATGAAAGAGCTCCGTCGACGACTAGATTGCAAAATAACCGCGACAATTTTTAGCCTTGAACAATAAACCATGTTTCTTTATAATCTGCATGATAAAAGCTAGAGAGATACGTAGGAAATTGTTTAAATTCCTAGTATTTTCATAAATATAGGAAGTATTGGAGAAAAACACAACCTTACAGGTCCGGAAAATTCAAGGAATGTTTTTGTCTCACTTTTTTTCACTTTGTGCACTTTCCGCACTTATTTTTCGATAAAAGGGCTCGTTCGAGGACTAGATTGCAGAATAACCGCAGCAATTTTTGGCCGTGGACAAAAAAAAAACAATTTTTCATAATCTGCATGATCAAAGCTGGAGATACGTGGGGAATTTATAAAATTCCTAGTATCTCCATGAATATAGGAAGTATTAGGAAAAAAACAACCTTCCATGTCGGGCAAATTCAACAAATGTTTTTGTAACCCACTTTTTTGCACTTTGTATACTTTACTTCGCGTACTTATTTTTAGATGACAGGGCTCGTTCGAGGGCTAGACTGCATAACAACCGCAGCAGTTTTTGGCCTTGAACAAAAAACCAATTTTTTCATGATCTGCCTGATAAGAGCTGGAGAGAGAAGGGTTCCCCCTTCTCTCTCCTGCTCTTTTTTTTTAAATTCGTAATACGCTCATCAAAATAGGAAGTATCGGGAACAAACAACTATCCACATCCGGAAAATTCAATAAACGTTTTTGTTGATTATTTACTTTGGAAGCTGCTGTGAAAATGTGAAGGTAATCAGATAAAATTTGTTCAACTTATGCTTCCAGCCAATTTGAAAAACGTGGTTTTAGAAAAAAACGCATGATAATGAAGTTGACATCGTTGGAACGCAACAAAAGTTTCGTAGCCTGAACTTTTTTTGATGAATTTGGGCTTGACAATTTGACGAAAATGTCTCAAACATTCTATAGGATTTTTATTTTTTTAAACCTGCAGTTTTGGACAATGGACCAGATTTTGGACGATGAAGAAAATTAAAAAAAAAATAGATAAGGAAGAATTTCGTTGCATTCCAACGATGCAAACTTCAATATCATGAAAACCCCTATAGAGTTTCGTGTCGCAATGTGAGTTCAACAGTAGAAATTTAGTACTTGAAGCAGCAACTTTTGGGTCTCAGAGCAATCCTCCCTTTTCAAGCCTCTAAAGTACGATTTCACCCTTAAAAAAATCCTTTTTCTATATCCGTTAATGTTACTCCAATACGGATTACTTCCTTAATATTTATAAATAATTCTAATATAAATAAATGAATACGCTTTTATCAACCACTTTACTTCACACTTAGTATTTAATACAACCGATAAATATTTACAATTATTTCAATTCAAAGTCCACAGTTTTTAAACAAATAACACGAAAATCGTCTGTAATTCCCAATCGCCC